>JAYRBT010000093.1:22394184-22464880 GCA_036023395.1 Myiotriccus ornatus
CTTTTTTTTGAAAAAAAACCCAACATTAGTGACATTATTACATTGAGCTCATCTCACAAGGCTGAAGTACAGCATGATATTAGTTTAATCATAGAGGTAAAATTGAAAGGCTATTCAGGACATAACAGAAGGAGTTTTGTCCTTCAGGGCTTCTGTTTTACTTCACATCAGATGCTGCTGATAATTTATATAAGACCTTGGAGTAAAAGAAATCCTTGAAGTATGGGTTGTAAGATTTCTTTCTGCAGTCCCCAGTGTATTCTCCTGTTGAGGAAGGGTCACTGGCTTCTGGGGATCACAAGGGCTGGATTAAGTACAAAGAATATAAAAGGAAATGCCTGCCTTGAAGAACTTTGAGTTTCAGAAAAAAACCCATATGAAGAATGAAAACACAGTAGTAGTGATGAAGGGTTTTATACACAAAATGTGTCAAAGCCTCTGATGTAATTAACATTTAATCTGATCAAAGAGATCCTGCATCACTTCAGAAATTCAGACTGCCCTTGCAGCTTCTGGGATGATATCCCTAAATTCTTAAAAAATTATTATATCTGGCACTCTGAGATTTCCCAGCTCAAGAACTGTGTGTTTAGATCAGGATACTACCTCATAAATGGATAATACTGCCTTAAAATATTCTGATATGTGTTTTCTTTTCTAATCAGTCTGTGGAGATGGCTTTTGTGAGGAAGAGGAAGGCTGCTCTATCTGTCCAGCAGATTGTGGGGAATGCCCACTTTCTGCTGATGCCAGGATAGCGATTGCCTTACCAATATGTTTAGTCTGCACTGGCTTCCTTTTGACGATCATGGTAAGTATCCTTTCTCTCCTCTTCTGTTCATTTTCTCTTGCTTCCATGGTTTTATTGGACAGAGTGGAGCTCTCTCTTATTAGAGGGGTGGAACTTCTTCATCCACAACCTCTGTGCTGTGAAAGAAAGCAGAAAGAAGGGAAACAACTATTAAGTCTTCTTTATAAGAGAAGTCTCATTGTGCTAGGAATTTTCTTTCTGCAGAAGAGAAGACTGAAGAAACAGTGAGGTGGATATATGATTGTAAAGGAGGAAGAGGTTTTTCAAAATGGGAAGTAGGGGATGCCAGAAAAGCAAGGGTACTTTTCACTCACAATAAAACTCTCTTATGAAATTAACTGCTTAAAAACCCTATGGAGGCCAGAATTGCATAACAATTAAAAAACAATTTAGGTAAATTCATCAGGGGACTAGCTCCTCCAGGGGCCATTAAATCTCAGAGTCCAAATACAACTTAAAATGCAAAACATTCAACTTGAGATACTCTCAAAAGAAATCATGGGAAGAGGGTCTTTATTTTTCTGTTTTGGTTGGCTGGGGTTTTTTAATAGGCTCATTTTCTTAGTGTAACTGAACCATCTTGGTTCAGTTCAAAGGGATTAATTTTGCATAGTGGTTATCAATTATTATAACAGACTCATGAAAGAAAAACAAAAAGGGAATGAGCAGTTCTGTGTGTCTTTGAATGAAAACGTCTGTATAAAGACGAGAGAGCATGCTATTATGGTTTATTACTTCAGTATGCTTTGGGGAAAGATGATTTATAACCCTTATGAGTCTACATCTCGAAAAAAATACATTTATGATTTTCATAACTATGATTTAGCAGGTGAATATGGCAGTTGTAGAGTCATTATACTGACTGTGGACCTACACATAATTTGTTTGGAGCTTGGCCTATAAATCCTGTAAAACAATAGGCTACTCTTTCCTCATGGATTCCTTCTCTTTCCATCTTGTCCTGCAGTTGCAGTAGGCAACTGCAGGACGAGGGAATGAGCAGGAGAAGGCTGATGTCCACAAATTGAAGTACTAAGGGAAGCTTGAATCACAATTACATTTTTTTTCTCTACTCTGTGCCTTACTCTGTGGCTTTGTGAGTTAGGAACAGAAGCAATGTTGAGAACTATTTGGGTATTTATAGTTCACAAAAAAGTTGTGACAATGAGTTTGTGGTAACTGTCATGTGAAACCATATGATCTGACAGAAATGCGTAATTGCACAGATGAGATAATCAGAAGGTTTTAAATTACAGGCATTTGGATTTTAGAAAGAGTAATGAAGTTTCTTGGCCTTGCATAGGCTTATTTAAAGGTCTTGTAGCAAAATGTAGCATTATTTCTGCTATTTTTCTGCAGGTTTTGAGTTTGTATTTTTTCTTCTTGTATTTCCTATATACATATTTCTATATGTATAATGGTATAGGGATGATATAATGATAACTCTTCAATAACAGCACATTTTTTTAAAAAAAAGGTTTTATCGATTTTATTGTAGCAAGATAAGAAAGATTATTTTTCCAATTCAGTTACTGATATAATGTAAAAAGAACTGTCTGGGAAACTAATGCCTTCTTTAATAACTCAAGTAGAAGAAAGGATTAGTTTGATATCAAGTGTCTATAGCAAGCCTGGCAGTCACTTCTTGCTAATATGTCTTTGTACAGTCATACCTTTGCAGGATAAAAGTAGGTTTCTTTCCTCAAAAACCTTTTGAAATAAATGGGCTGAAATAATTTTGCTTTAATGGGGTCTATATTGCTCACAAATTTCTCCTAATATATGTCGATACAATATCCACACAATGTTCCTTATGTATTACCTGGGCTTTTGTCGTCAGTTTCAAAGAAAACATGCATCATTCCTAGTATAATTCCACACTCTTGGAAATGCTATAATGATGGTAATATGCTGCTTTGATTTGACATTTTGGCGTTGACTGCAGCCATGAAAACTGTATAATTTAATCTGGTGCTCATTTGAAAGCATATATTTATACTTTGTATGTTAGTTTTTCATGTCAGCTCTACAGAAAATCAGCTACTGCATCAATGCCTTCTTCATTCATGCTTCAAGTAGCCAGAGATTCCCTACCTAATATTCTTTATGCTAGAGTATTTGATATAATATGGCCTAATTTGTAGATTGGGGGCTAATCCTATCACAAGATATAAGACACACTGCTCCTTAACTTGGAGTTGGGTTGTACTGTGTTCTTGTCATGCACTTACATAGCATAGCACATGTCCATCACATGAGGTGATGTGAACCACCCATTTGGTATCGAGGCTGAGATATAAGTCCATAAACACTGACCATAATAAAGAGTTTATAGCCAATGAAAAATATGACATGTAATTAGTTTTGGAATATAGACTGTACAGTTTTTAATATATTTATTATGTGCTGTTTTCTTCTAAGCCTGTTATTATTACATTTGGTTCTAATGTTACTCGTAAGATGTATGTTGATTGTTTAAATATCAGATTTGGTTTGGATACTTATAAAGTTTCATATTTGATAAAAATAATCTCCGGTTTAATTTCTTCAAAGACATTATGGCTTCATCAGGAATGAATTTGATTTTTTTTGTAGTGGTTTCAATATCAGAAACAAAAGATGCTTTGGGATGAAAGCTGGATTATAGACTTCACCTGCATCAAACAAGGTTAGTAACTTGTCATTTTAATACTGTGATCAGTTGCCTTAATAATGTTGAGAAATAATCTCAATTATAAGTACATCTTTACATTTTAAGGGTCTTACAAACAGTGAACCAATCTGTGAAAGACATATCCAGTGTTTCATCCCTGTTACCTCTGTGAACTGATCAGTGATATGTTTCTTTATTGAAGTTTTAAATGTCGAAGTTATTTTAAATAGTTTCCTTCTTTTTATTTCCATTGATTTGTCAATTGAAAAAGACAAGAGTACACCAAAAGAAACAGGTAACTTCTGGACTAAGAGAAAATAAATTACAGTTACTTCAGTGGATGTATCGTTCTGTGTAATTGGTCTCTGACTAAGTTGCCCCTAAATTGCACAAATATATTGAGTAATATAACACGATCTTCATTTCTCTCAGTGTCTGCTATCTGTTACAGACTTGCTGCAAAAAGTAATTCATTGTGGTCAAGGGTTTTTTTTCTATTTTATCTTCTGACTATAAGTTACAATTTAATTAGTTATAATTAAACAAATTAAATTCAGATCTTATTATATGCTTAACTGTTCTGCACTTAAAATAGGCATAGATTATTTACTTTGCTGTTCCTTGATTTAGCATTCAGAAGGAAAACAATACCTAGGCCTTCAGAAAGGGTAAATTTGTAGAAATCTGCTGTGACAGGCATGTACTGATGCACACTCTATCACTGTATGTGTCTGTGAGGAACTGCTAAGCAGATGCCTCCTTTATTTGTTATGTTATTGTGTTGCTAGTGTCAAGATGTTCTTGTGATAATATATAGTAGAGATACTTTCAGCCTTACACTTAAACATTAATTTTTGTATAGCTTTTATATGATACTCTTTTTTGCTGTAATAAGAGATTTTGGCTTAGAAATTAATTTGATTGCATAAACCAAACATAATTTCAATCCAGATTTGTCAATACAGAAATAAAGTGTCTTTCATTATAGCAAATGTAATAAGAACAAATTTTCATCTAGTAGTGAATCAGAGAATGTCATAAACATAACACATGAGGAGAAACTTTAGAAAGAGACTGAGGAAAATTAGAAGCATGATCAAAAAATAACACATTAAAAATTAGTTTGAAAAATCAAAGAAGAAACACAAGCTTTCTTGGAGAGAAGCCTGCAAAGCAACGATACTCTTTAAGACCTAGGAGTGATAATTAACAACTTAATGAGGACTGATAACATTGTGAGATTTGGTAACAGCCAGTATGTCTTCTCTGGATAGAGCTGTTCAGAGGTACCCATTGTAGCCTGAATTGCACAGTTATCTAAATGGAAACACATCATCAGTGCTCTATCCAGGGTATGCACCCTGTATGATGAAAAAATAGCCTTATTTTTTCAACGTAACTTTTTTTTTTTGTTGCTTTGCACCACATATAGAGATATACACGTACATTCTTATATGTACGCTCTTATTCTCAGAGGGATTTCTAATATATTTCTGGGTGGAATGATGTAGAAAGGCTTAAAATGTCAATGCAATTTTGACCGGCATATGGATAATAACATGGTGTGGGAACATGGCAGTTCTTATTCAAGCTGAGATGCTGAACTTTCTCAGCAGCACTTTATTGGATACTTCTACCAGGGGGACTTGAGAGGTCTCAGCAATTCTGACATTAATTGGCTAAATCTGGATTTTTGTTGGAGATGGTTACATGATATGTAACTATTGAATTTGTTTTGAAGTCCCTTTTGCCACCTTGAGCTGGTCAACAGAGGTTAAAAAAACCTACATCGAGATCACTGTGTATTTTTTTCATCTTTCTGTATTGTTGCTCTTCTCTGACTTCAGTCTGGTGTCAGAATCACTTCCCACATTCCTGTACTTTACAGTCTTCTACGAGCTCCAAATAGACTTGTTAAAGTATATCACAGGGCTTGCTCTCCTTCCCAGGGTTCTGTCCTTGGCATCTATGTAGCAGCAAGGGCTAATCATCTCAGGGCAGAGAAATAAAAATTGCACCAGATCCTGAAGAAGATCTCTGAGAAAGATCTCTGGCAATGAATCATATTTGGAATTTTTTTTACTTTTTATGCAGCAGTCACATCCCAAGCAATGGTTTTCTGTCTTAAGTGTTAACAGCAGCAGCTGAGATGTAAAGATTTTGAGAATTCCCTATATTTGTTTGCCTCTGGAGTCTCTGCCTGTGCAATAATAGGCATCTTCAGGTGACTTTTCTTATCCCACATCCCATTTAGATCACGTCATACGGACAGCAACAGGAAGCATGATGAGTGCTCCCCCAGCACGCAGTGACTCCAGTGTCAGCTGTATCACTGCTCTGAGCTCCTGCACAGCAGCTGCCAACATGTCCAGGAAACAATATTTCACCCAGACTGGGAGATAGTAAGTCAGTGTATTACTAATTTACTGTATGCCTACTTTCAACTTGATTTCTGTTTCTCACCACTTTACTGTTGATAGGCAGTAAAAAAAGCTTGAATTTATCTTGTTAGGCCAAATCCAGTAGGATAAGATCATCATCTGACTTCTGTACTAAATATTGGCTGTGAAGTATTTTATATGCCAGGCTTCTGGTTTGGCTTTCATTTCTCCTTTTCTCTTCGGGACTACAGTCTGTTAATGAATTGCTCTTGCTGTTCAAACATACCTGGAACCAAGGCTTTTATGAAGCCCATTTTCTAAAATGCAGGCAGAGCACAGCTAGGTTCTCTGCACTAAAGAATGGCACGCTTTACAGTAGCACATTAGAAATCTCGTCCTTAAACCAGCTGATGTGACTGAATGTTCAGAGCATTTCACCTCTGGATCAAATTATAAAGGCGCACATCACATAAATTTGTAGACAGATGCTTCAGGCATGTCTTGCTATCCAGAAAGCAATTTTTCACATAAAAGTAATATAAATAAGGGGTAGGAGTGGAACATGTGCAAAGATGGAAGCAATACCTGCCATTGGAATACACTGTGCTTTGCAGGATAAAGCAACTTACTTAGGATCATTGGCTAGGGGAACAGCTGCTTTTTCAGCACAGATTGTGGAAAATCACAGCCACTTCACTGATGTAACACTTTGGCCAGCACTGATCTTTCCAGTAGGCATTTTTGCTGCTTCTTTCTGAATGGTGACATTTTCATCATCATAGTCATTATCATCTTCCTCAGATGCCTCAAGGTTAAAGCATTCAGTAAGGGTGAAAAATGTAAGAATAGGGTGTTCAGTCTCATTGGCAAAGCACTTGCAAATGTACACCACAGACCCCATACTCTGTATTTATATGGTGGGTATCACTTAAACTCCTGCAGGTATCTCCACTGGATTCCTTTACTCTAACAAGGAAAATTGCTTTGTTGTCTATCAAACTCAGCCGCTTCATTGCTGAGAATGCTTAACCCCATGAATGCAGAAGTATGTGAAATGTCAGTGAGGGATCTACAGAACGGTAACCAGAAGTAATAGATAAGCAGGGATCTGGCTGCATGTGTTTCTCTCACTGACATTTCCTTTGCTGCTATTCCATCACTGAACTGCCTCAACTGACCCTAACACTCACATTCCAAATGTTGTCCACAGATCAAGATTACTTGAATGTAATCACTAATTCTTCCTTTGCCAGTAGAAACAGGGTCCTGTCACCTGTAATAGATTCAAATTTACAACCACATATGTAAAGGTTTAAATTCCCTGCCTCATCCCTAATATGAAGCTGTTCCACTCTAGAAAACATGTCTTGTCCATTTTTGTAGTATTGCTGACTTAGGAATTTGTCCTAAAACATTTCATTCTGTTTCAGTGATGGTAGAACTGTGGCCATAAAGAAAATAGTGAAGAAGGCATTCACACTGTCTAAATCCATACGTAAAGAAGTAAAGCAAGTGAGGTAAGAAGTGAAATCTGAAAAACATTGTTCCATTTTTACACTGGTTTTTTAAGGTTTAAAATATTTCCAAATGTGACCATAAATTCATATTCCTCTTTCTTTCAAATTTTTGTTTAACACCAGATCAAAATCTCTTTATTCCTCACCTCCTTTCTTCTCTATATTGTGAGACAAGGCACTTTCCAGCTACCGTATAGAAAGCAGGAGGGACATTTAAGAAAGTTGTTGTGTTGTGATTTCTGTTGATTTTCACAGGGAACTTGACCATCCCAATCTCTGCAAATTCATTGGAGGCTGTATAGAAGTCCCAAATGTTGCCATTGTCACGGAGTACTGCCCCAAAGGTAGCCTGAGTGATGTGCTCTTCAATGAAGACATTCCTTTGAACTGGGGTTTCAGGTAGGAAAAAAAGTTTTGAAGAGTTAAATGAGATATTCTGTGATATTTGCTGTTTAGGGAAAGATGTTAATTTTATATGATGTCCTTGGAGAGAGAGGCCTGTACTGTGATATGGAGAGAATGAAGAAGAAAGCAAGCCAGCAAATTCAAATATCCAGTCCAGCTTGTCATCGGGTTTTTTTGGATAAATCATATGTTTAGTGCTGGTCATGCTAAGCCAATGACTTTTCAACTCTCTCTCTAGAGAGATCTGCAAAAACTGCTTTAAAACCTTTTTTCCTATGTAACTTAATTTTGTTCCCTAATGTCTTGAGCATCCTTATTTAACCAAAAAGCACTGCACCTTTGTTTATGAAGACATATTCGTTACCTGGTTAGCATATCTACAAATGCTTTATTATACCTACCAATACAGAGAATGAGCTCTTATTGTCAATGAAACTTCCACAAAGGCAATGACATTGCTTTTTGAAATTGATCTTCGTGACACTCCCTTTCTGCTTCTGGTTTATGTTTGCCTTCAGCAAAGAAAAAGATTTTCAGGAAAGAAACCTTCCAAATAAAGCAAGGAAGTTAATAAAACTGTTCCTCTTGTAAACATTTGAAAACACTCCCAAGGATACAAAAGTACTGTCAATTTCTAGAAGAAACTTAGCTGTCTAAATAGAGACGAAAGGCCTGCAGGCTCAGACAGATGAGTGGGAGTTAAGGGTGTTCAGCCACTCACCTTAAATGTTTTGGAAAATTGGGCAGGGGAACACAAATTGAAAGCTATAAGGCAGGTTTCTGTAAACTTCAGTAGGCTTTGAAGCCACTCTTGACTGAAAGTTTAGTGGAAACATCACTTTACTGATTTTTGTCTTTCAGGTTTTCTTTTGCTACTGATATTGCACAGGGAATGGCTTATCTTCACCACCAAAAAATGTATCATGGACGGTTGAAGTCTAATAACTGTGTGATAGATGAGCGGTGGGTTTGCAAAATCACAGGTAAAAAGTAGATAAGAAAAAAAATTCAAAACTATCTGCTAACCCACTAATGTATACAGATTTCACACTCAACACTCCTCCCAAGTGACTTCATACTGACGTTTCATGTGGAACTGCAGAGTGTACCAGATGTCAATAGAAGTGTCCTGTGCTGAAGCAAGTTTCATGTTATATTATCAGGTCAAGGCAATTAGTATGTGTCCCTGATGCACACATCAGACCACACAATGGTAGAACGATTGGTAAACACAGTGTACTTTCATGGAGAAAAATAGACTCAGCTCAGAGCTTTTCAGTTGTTCACACATAACTGAATTGTATTCTCCTGGAGACAGAGCTACAGGTCTGGTCTGCTCCTGGTACAGGAAAACAGCCTGTGAAAACAGGAATGCCACTGAAGAGTCTGGTTTAGTTTGCAGCTACCAAGGGGAACTAAGGCAATCATCATCTCTTCTGCTTTCTCTCCAAAGAAGCTATCACACCCTCTAACCCATAGCCATCCTAAAAGCAGCAGCAACAGATGTGGTTTTTAATGGAACATCCTATGACTAAGGCTTCTACACAGGGCCAGGCCTTCTTCTCCAACTTTTTCAGTATCCTATTGCCTTCAGAACTGCCTACTCTGCTTAGAGCCTGTTCTTGAGAAAAGCATAAAAAATAGACACAGTTGGATTACATCAGCTACATCACCTTAGCACAGCTCCTCTCAGTTAAATAGGATCTCTGTGAAGTTATATAGTTGTACTGTAGCAATTTCAAATTTTCATGGCTTATCTGGATGTGATAATATCAAACCAACCTCAAAAATAATGAATGCAGGAGCTATTTGAAAAATTACCTCCAACATAAAGAACTAATCTCTAAGACCATCTTAGTCAGAGGTCACTCCAGATAAAAGGAGACATCTGCATCCAGCCTTCCCATACACTCAGCAGAGTGCTGTTTACGTAAGAAAGAAAACTGAAGTCGGTTGGTTTTTTTTTCCCTCCTCCCCAATTCTGAGTCATATGCTGAGCGTCCCTTCTATATTAGGCTAGAAGTATAGATGGAAAGATGTTTCACATCTATGCTGGCTTTGTTCTGATGCTAGTGGTGTGCAAGTAACACCCACCATCTGCTTTTCTGTCGTTAGTCTGTCTAACCAGTAATTTAGCAATCTGCCACCAGGGATAAGTATCAAGGGACAAAGTAAAACAAAAACCTGCGTTTACATGCTAACTCTTGTCCTGAGGTGAGCTAATAATCTGAATATAATTTGATTAAATCATAAAATAATTCTGATTGGAAGGGGTTATGTAGCTAAACTTCCCCGCTGTTATGCAGTCCTACCTATATATTTCGTTTCCAGTTGCTATATTTGCAATTGTTTAGGGAGGCAAGACCACCAAAACCACACTATTTCTAGACTGTGTATTTAAAATAGGGAAAATTAATTCTTTTAGACTAGTCATGCTACTGTCTACTATTGCACGTGTTTCAGAGAAGTACCCACTGAAGAGTTTGCTCCTTGTTTTCTTTCATGTTAGATTATGGTTTGCAGTCATACAGAAAAGAAGATTCTCCTGAGGGATCAAGCTCATGCCAGCAGTGTTTGATACAGATTTACACAGCTCCTGAAATACATTCGTTTTCAGAGTTTGAACCCAATCCTATGACAGATGTCTACAGGTAGTTAAGTCTTCCTGATCTTGCACTTAATAATCTCCTCTTGAGTATATTTAAATAACAGTTAGGCTCAGTATAATTCTGTTGTCACTCCAAGTATATGTTTGATTGTAGATTTTAAAGGATTGGTCCTGGAATACAGAACAACATAGATATCACAGGATCTTCTCTTACAAGGTAGATAACCAAATACTGAATTCACTGAATATAAATGGAAAATTTGCCAAATGAATTATAAGGAGTCACTCTACACTGGTAGATAAAAAGGCATAAAGATGTGCTACTATCTACTTATCCATTTTTTCTGTTCCTTTTTCTTATGAAAAAGTGGATTATTTTCAGTAATGGCAATACTTTAAAAGTTAATAGAACCAATGTTCCAGGATGTCACAATACACATATGCGTCCCATAATTTTATAATTAATGTCAATACGCGATTTGCTGCATATACACAGTGACATTTTTTGGTTTACAGAGAAAAAAATAAAGGTCAGAAAAAGAATGGATGCACTAGTGATAACTTTGTCCCTTTCCTCTTGAAAGCCTTTATAGAAGATGACTTTCCAATGGCCTAGTTGGCTATCACGTTTAGCCCTGCCAGTGGTGGATAGCTTCTATCCAACCACTTTTCAGATAAGGGGGATTACAATTGTAAACAAATGTATGCATATTAAATGTGCTAGAACACCATTAATTGTAATCCATTCTGTCAGATTATCTAAGCAAGAATTTGAGATCTCAGTAGTAGTTATGTTTATAGGCTTAAACACGCCCTGAGAATTTGCTTCAAAGGAGTTCAGCCACGGCAGTTTGCGATTGTGTTGGTATTTCTGGCTACTGTCATTTGTCCTGTGTCGATCTGTACTTTTTCAATATGGAGTGGGATTCGAAAGTACTGTGCTCCAACTAAACAATAATATTAGGGTTGTCTTATACATTCCAGTTTATCATTGCCACGAAAATGTTTCCTAGTCTTGTGTGTTCTCACTTTGTTCCTGTTCGGTTTAGGTATTATTAGTTGACTTTGCAGGCAACTTGACCTCCTGAAAGAATTTCTTGCCAAGGACTCCCTTTAAAATAGTCTTAAGATGTGCTTTACTCATCTCATACATGACTACAATGAACTTTTGACAGATTCAGTGAATCTATCTTGCTGTCAATCTGTGTATTTGCAAAATCCAGGTCTTCTCTTGTGGTACTGCACTTAGTCCTTTCTTGGTAAAAAACCCGATAAAATAGTAAGAGATAAAATCAGAAAAGGGAGAAGATCAACAGATCTTCCCTGCAGTCAGGGAAGACAGAAATGTACCCTGTATGCTTAAAAGGTCTGTCTTCTTACGTGGACTATTCTTCAGAATTCGCATTTTAACAAATTTTGTGTTTGATGATATGAGCAGGGGCTAAAACTTCCTGATACATGTATGTGGGCTCACTGGCCAGAGAGCAGTGACCCAGTCTTGAAATCCTCAGTTTTTATCTGTGCAAAAATTCCATTTATATTTCTGAAAGTAAGGCCCAAATAAAAAATTAGTAGAAACTGCAGGAGTGGGACTTGTAATTTACTGTGCTCTTACAGATGAATCACTTGCTTTTAAACTTCTCTAGGGAAAGTGTTGGTCATATGGGAAAGCTAAAATGGAAGTGAGAACAGGAGCATGAAAGCAGCTTCTGATTTGAGCTGAAGAGGCTGTTACCACTCGCAGTTTCTCCTAGATCAGCTCCTCTTGATTTGTAATCATTATGTGAATCTCACTGTCCGCTGTGTTAGGACTTTATTGAGCAGTGCTGCTGAAGCTGAATTGAATCAATACTCCTTTATCAGAGTTACCATCATCTAATTATTCTCCTTTAAAATCTGTTTCAGCTTTGCTGTCTCACCAGGTTTGATATTGCTATGAAACATTCAGTAACAGATCTCTGAAAACACACAGTAGTACACACAGCAGCAGTGTTGCCATCCTTCCTTTTGAGATACTGGGCTTTCAGACATACAACAGGGAAGAGTAAGAAATCATAGAAAGTAGAAATCACTGACTTCACTGACTGTTATTTCATTAAGATTTTGCTTTGTTTTTATTCTGCAGTTATGCCATTATTTTACTAGAAATTGCCACAAGAAGTGACCCTATCCCAGTAAGTAAAGATGAAATATCTGTGAAATTTGCATGACTACTTCGATTCTGTTTCTGCTGAAGACATAAGCCAAACTTTGAGTAACTGGACTTTTGAGTTACTTTTTGAGCATGCATTTTTCTCATGACTTTCTCGGTGCTAGTTCAGTTCCCATGGAACATTGCAATCAGGTTTCCTCATACCATCCTCATTCCTGTCTTCCCTTTCAGACCTTTGAATAAGAGCATATGATAAAAATAATGTGGCTCCAAACCTAACTTTTGATTAGTTCTGTGAGGCTTAATGATGGCAGGGAGGGGTGCAGAGGGAACGTATATCCCAATATCTTCCTTTTTTCTTCTATTCTTCCTTTTCCTGCCACGCAAAAGCCCTTTTAGTGGAATCTTGAATGCTAGAAAGGCAAATGAGCTCCTCTCCATAAGGAAAATCTCTATTTTGCATGTGTCTTGTGATCAGTGCTAAATGGCAAACGCAAAAAAAAAATGCACCTTGAAATTGCCACCAGATGGTCTGGGTATGTAACTGTGTTCTCTCTGAGAGAATATGCTTAACAAGAATTGTAACAATGAAGACCTGAAACTACCATTCTTTCATTTCTGACACTTTGTGATGGATCAATGCAGGCAAAGATTTCTTAAAAATGTCCCAATATCTTGCCAAGTATTCAACTGTTTCAAAAGTTGTTTATCTCATATAAACACTAAGATTAAAAGCCTTTCAGCTATGAGAAAGCTTTTAGACAAGGTGACCCGGTTTAGACCAGCTTTATGCCTTTTTTTTTTTTCTTTCTTTCACTCTTATATAAAAAAGTAGAGCAGGAAGATGTTATATAAGGAATGATGACAATAGTAATATAATTTCAATTGCTCACATGAAAACCACACCAATACTTTCAACATTGTTTAATCCCCTTTTTTCTAGAAAGATGGTATGCATTCAGCAGAATATTTTTGGTGCCCACCTTTGTCAGAATTAATCTCAGAAAAGGCTGAGAATTCTTGCCCATGTCCCACGGATTACATAGAGGTAAGTAAGATACAATACTGTGTACAAAGATTGTTTACTGAAGTGAATTCAAGACATGTCCCAGAATTTTTATGTCAGTATGTAAATTAGAAATCAAGAAGTACTCGTCAAATAAGGCACAATGAAACTAGTTAATATCTTTAATTTAAAAAAAGTCATTGTGATAATGAAACATTCAGTTGTTCTCCCAAGTTTTCAGCATAATAGATAATGATTTTATTATTCAATCATTGATTTTTGTGTGTTTTCATTTTATTATAAAGTGCTGAATTCCATACATATTTTATGTCAGTAATATCTCTTTAGCTTACTGGCAGAGGGCTTTCAAATAATGAAGTCTCTGTCTCAGGCAAAGTACCAGTTTGGTTTGATTCTCATGCAGCAGGTCTGTATGTTTAGGAGTCTCAAACTGCCTGATAAAGTACACCTCCCCCCGGCCTCTATTTACTTAAATCAGAACAAGACGGTGGTGTCCTTATTTCAGTTCAAGTGCAATATAACTGACCTTGCTGGTCTGTAGCAATCTAAATGTAACAAAGTTCTTATTAGCAGCACTGGATTTTAGCTGGGAGGTAACATTCTTAAAGAGTAGTTGAGTTTTTAATCTTCTGTGAATTCTGTGTACAGAGATGTCCTCTGAAAACTGTGAGTTCACCAGCATAACAGTCTTAAAACGTGAGACAAGAGCTTAAGCAGTGTTCAACTCAAGGAACGTGTGTATCTTATTCATGATTTCCCACAGCAGCATTTTTATGAACTAACATCCTTTGCTCAGCAAAAACATGTAGAATTCCACAGACCTCATTATAGCTCTGACACTTTTCACCAGCTGCAGATGACCAGTTTGCATGAAAAAAATAGTAGTATTAATTTAAAAACTGCCTATTCTTGAAATGATAAAAGGCTGTTTGCTTTTGTTACTCTTTTCCCCTTCTGCAGTTAATCAGAAGGTGCAGAAAAAATAATCCATCTCAAAGGCCTACATTTGAACAAGTCAAGAAAATGTTGTACAAGATGAATCCCAATAAAGTTAGCCCTGTTGACATGATGATGACTCTGGTAAATTTAGTTTTTTAATTCAATCCAAGTTAGTCTGCTCCCTTGCAATTGCTTTCACCTCTATCCTTCAGGTTTGTTCTTTGATCTCGTAACTCCTGTTTGGTGAGAAAAGCCAGTTATTTGTTTATCTCTGGTGGGCTAATCGTAGCTGTAATCCTGCTTGAGAATACAGCTTTCTTTCTTGTTCCGTTTCTGTCCTTTTTCTTAACTTTCTCAGCTCCTTTGTAGATGAACACTTTCTTCAGTCAAATGTTGTTTGGTGTTTAATTTGGTCACAGGATACTATATTCCCCTTTTCCTATGACTCAGTGGTTTTACAGTACCAGTGATATGGAATCCTGGCATGCCACAAATAGCATGTTTACAGATGCATTTTGAGCAGAGTATCTCAAGCCCATCAGCAGAGAAAGAAGATTCCTGCTTCCACAGCCTATTGCCCTGCACAGAGGAAGGATGCAAAAAACCCAAAATGTAGACTAGCAGAGCAGGGTTGTTGTTTACAAAACAACATTGTGAGCTTTTGATGAAAGACTGAGATTTAGATACCTTTTGTTTTGTTAAGATTTTAATCCATGTCTGCAGCTTGGTCTCTGCATTGGATTAGACCCCTAAAGTTTACAAGAGCTTTGGAAAGTCTGAAATTGGCTTCTGCTGTCAAGCAACAATCTCAAATCTAGACTCCAAAAATTTACCTAAGGAGAAACCTGATCTTTGGACTTTGTAAAAAAAATTTTAGGTGTCTTAGACCTGCACCTTTTCTTATCTCTGAGTGTTTTCCAAGCAGAATCATTCCAATTCTTAAATCATATCCAACTATGAATCTGTTTCAACAAAAAGATTATTTCATGCACTTCGCTGTGTTTTTAGATGGAGAAATATAACAAACATCTGGAGGTACTGGTTTCTGAGAGAACCCAGGATTTAATGCATGAAAAACAGAAGACTGATCGCCTCTTGTATAGTAAGTTAGAAATAGTGGATATTCTTCTCAATAATAATTTTATTTCAATTGTCTAACTACAAACAGAAACCCTTTGATAGGTCATTATTGAATAACAAGGAATGAATATAGTTGTTACTTTCAAAGTTGAAGAGATATTTACCTGCTTTCTGTACTTCCCCCTAGAAATCAGTACACTCATTTGAGAGGTATGACCCCAGAATCCATAGTGCTCTGACTTTGGATTTGCATGGCAAAACCAGTCCTTCTGCTTAGTTATAAATGTTGGGGAATTGCAGTTGGTTACTTTTGATTGCAGTGTATCCTCTGGCATTCTGCAAGAAAAAAGGCATAGAGGAACCAGAATAACACATATAAGACAAAAAAAAAAGAAAAGGATGTGAAGGTGTGAGACGGGAGAAATAAAGACAATTAAAAAAAAAAAACAGAGAAGTGATAGTAAACAAACCTAACACAGATAGAAAGCACTAGCAAAGAGTTGGCATGGAAGGAATTAGTAAAATCCCAAGTCACACTATTAAAATCTAACCTTACACTTCCTTGGAATGTATAGATTTGGTTTTTTTGAAATAAAAGTTATGGGCCATCTGAAAAATTTGGAGTGTTATCATTGAGATTTACTGTGAATTCTAACATAACAGCAGAGCAGATTTTGATGCCAAAGCGTGTTTTAATCTTACTAATATTTCATGTTTCTTATCCTTGCTTCATACCTTCAAACCAAGCATGTTATGTTTAACGTGTGATTTTACCACGTCAAAAGAGTAACAATATTCTGCTTTCTACAACAGGTATGTTGCCGAAACAAGTAGCGGATGATCTCAGGCAGGGAAAACCTGCACAAGCTCAAAGTTACTCTAGTGCCACCATCTTTTTCAGGTAAACAAAAATGAAAGAGAGAACTAGAACTGACTCCTACTGAAGAAACTTACAGGTTTCTCGTGGAGGTGAAGCTGTGAACCGGTTACAGAGTTTCTATCTAAGCTGCCTGTTGTACCAGATGTCTCTCCAAAAGAAGGTTTTCCAAAATTATCACACCACTTCAATTTTTAATTATAAATACTTAAATAAACAATGAGATTACTGTGGAGCCCTAACATACAGCAGAACATCACTTTACACGTTACACATGCATGAAGGTATGTTTCATAATACAGGCCTAAGTAAAGACTCCAGCATTTAGCTTTGTAAAGAAAACTTGTCTATCCTTGCAGTCCAGATGGATTTACAGCTTTAAATTTTTATGTGTGCATGAAGCAACATATAAACGGCATGCCTTCACTTGTCACAATTGAACAGATATCAAATTCCCTTTTTCAATTTTACATAACCTAGCAGATTAAAGTCTATCTGTAAAAATGGTTTACTACATTGGTAAGCAAAAAGACTTAGGTCAGTCTATCCTTATTAAATGGAAGGAGTCTGCTGCCAATTTCAATAAATGACGACTAAACTATTCCATAAGATCCTTAGCAAAGGAAATACTAAAAAAGAGAAGTTTGACATAGTTCCAATGAGAAATTATTACTATGTGTTTAGGATTACCAATCATCAGTGTTTAAGATGGTGGATGAGTGTGTTCTTTCTGTTGTGTTTTAACAGTGACATTGTTGGCTTCACTCAGCTGTCCAGCAGCAGCACACCGTACCAAGTGGTAGATCTCTTGAACAAGCTTTACACCACTTTTGATGAAACCATAGATAACTATGATGTCTATAAGGTGGAGACAATAGGAGATGCCTGTAAGTTCCTTAAGCTATGGACAATGATGGGGCTCACGGGGCATCAGGACAGAGGCTAATTTGATGATAAGGAGAAACAGATGAAGGAGATTTGGAAAGCTTGTTACCAGTGAGGAGACCACATAAAACAATTAGGAGATAAGTCCTACCAGAGCCCTAGCAAACTCAAGGAAAATCTACCTGCATAACTTAAATCATTTGTACAATTGAGGAGTGTTGTGGATGGGAAAAATTAATTCAGTAAAGTAACACTGATGTTTATTTGGTTCCTGTGATCTGTAAGGTCTGACTTTAAACCTTGGCAGCAGACTAATCAAGCTGGCAATTTCTGTATCCCAGGAACACAACTGAAAAATTTGCCTTCTACATGGGATCATAAACCATTCCATAAACTTTATTATCTCTGTCTTTTTTTGCAAAGACCATGATAATCCTCTTACTCTGTTAGGGCTTGAATATCTCTTCTCTTTGGGTTTTTAGGAAAATGGCTTTATATTTGCACCATGGGACTCTACTGGAGACTGATTTCCATTAAAATTCAGTTCCATCAAAAACCTAAGGGAATTTAATAGGACTTTTGGCTGAGACAGACAGGAAATCCTCTAAGAGATGTGGAAAAAAATTCCCACTCTTTTTTTTCTGTGCCACAGTTCAACATGTTCTCAAGCATAAAATTCCTGAACAAATGCACCTGAGGGATCCTGAAGAGACCTGTTTCTTGTCCTACTAAGTCATAGAATCAAAGAAGCATAGAATCATAAAATATCTTGAGTTGGAGGGAACTCACAAGGATCACTGAGTTCAGCTCCTGGCCCTGCACAGGACAGCCCCAAGAATCACATCATGTGCCTGAGAGTGTTGTCCAAATGCTCCCTGAACTCTGTTGGGCTTGCTGCTGTGACTGCTTCTCTGGGGAACAAGTAATAAACCACCCTCTCTCTTGAATAATGAACCTTTTCCTAATATCCAGCCTAAACTTCCCCTGGCACAGCTTCGGGCCATTCCCTCGGGTCCTGTCACTGGTCACAGAGAAGAAATCAGTGCCTGCCCCTCCTCTTTCCCTCACAGGGAAGTTCTAACTGCAATGAGGTCTCCCCTTCTCCAGCTGAACAGACCAAGTGCCCTCAGCTGCTCCTCACACGGCTTCCCCTCAAGGTCCTTCACATCTCTGTTGCCCTCCTTTGGACACTCTCCAATAGCTTAATGACTTTCTTATATTGTGGTGCCCAAAACTGCCACAATATTCAAGGTGAGGCTGCCCCAGTGCAGAGCAGAGTGAGACAATCCCCTCCCTCGACTGGCTGGTGATGCTTTGCCTGATGCCCCCCAGCACACAGTTGGTCCTCGTGGCTGCCAGGAGGGATTCGTGTTTGTAATGTAAGATACACAGATATACCCAGAAATGCCAAGACAGTGGAAGGAATTAAAAAGTTTATTTAGAAGGCCAGAATATGAGAAACTTACAGATACCTCACAGTGCTTATTGAAGCACTGGGCCCTAGGAAGAAAAAGGTAAACCTCCTATTCGCTTTATAATTGTTGGCCACACTGACTCTCCCCTGGGCACAACAGCCCTGTAGCATTCCTGTAAATATTATATCTCTCATATATCAGAGAGAGAGGATGAGAACTTCTCTTGCTATGTGGGGAGGGGGAGAAAGCATTAAAACTGCCTTTGAGAAAGAGTTACCTTTTAGGCAGAAGGCTGTCCTAAGCAAAAACTCTGTCTCCTCGTAACAAAATCTTCCACAAAAAAGGGGTGTTCTATCCTCACATGTTCAATTGATGTTGATCTCCAGACGTGATTCCAGAGGGCTGCTCTCCAACAGCTCATTCCCCAGTCCATAGGAACAGCCAAGGTTGCCCCACCCCAGCAGCAGAATCGGGCACTTGGCTTTTGTTAAACATCATACATCTGGTGATTGCTCAGCCCTCTGATTTGCGAAGGTCTCTCTGCAGGGCCCCTCTGCCTTCGAGGCAATTTAGTATCACTGGTGAACTTACTTAGTGTCCCTTTGAGTCCCAGCTGCAAGTCAAAGATGTTGAAGAGCACAGGGGTCTCCAATTAGTGACAGGTCTCCAGTGTGGTGTCACCCACTTCACTGTTACCCTCTGTGCTTGACCCATGAGCCAATTCCTCACTCACCACATGATCTGTTTATCCAGCCGTGTGCTGGCCATTTTGTCAAGAAGGATCCTGTGAGAGACAGTATTGAAAGATTTACTGAAATCCAAAGAGATTACATCAACTGTCTTCCCTTGGTCAACTAGATGGGTTGTCATAAAGGGAAATTAATTTCAATAAGCAGGACTTTCCTCTGATGAAGCCGTGCTGGCTGTGACTGATGACTGTGTTGTCTTTCAGGTATTTTTCAGTAGCTCCCAGAATAATCTTCTCCATAATGTTGTCAGGCACTGAAGCGAGACTGACAAGCCTGTGTTTTTCCGGGTCATCCTTCTTCCTCTTCTTGAAAATTTTGACAACATTTGACAGCTTCCAGTCAGCTGGGATCCTCTAGATTTCCAAGACTATTCAAAAAGCACTGAGAGAGGTTTTACAATGACTTCAGACAAGTCTTTGAGTACTACTGGATGAGTCCCATCAAGCCCCATAGATGTACAGGGATCCAGCTGGAGCAGCAAATCCCACATAAGTTCATGGTTTAGTGGGAGTTTATCATTCTCACAGTCATGGCCCTCCAGCTCAGCACTCTGGGACCCTCAGAGCCCATCCCTGGTGTTCAAAGCATAGTGCAGGAAGTATAGGCCATTGCCTCTTTTTATAATAGCTACCCAAAACCAAAAGGTACCAAACAGCCATGTTCCCATTACCTGTCCCACTTCAAACATTCTCAGTGAAGGGAAGAAGGGAGAAAGAAAGGGTCAGAGGGAATAAATCCTATCTAAAAGTGAGAAGGAAATACAACATTTTTCAGAGCTAGGGTAATTACATACATGAGCTGTTGCCCTTGCCTTCATTTGTTCTTGCTTTCTCTGCTTAGGAGGCACAACTGTGCCCTAGAATATGACGGAATTGGCCTTCTTTCGTTTGTTTGTTTGTTTTTGTTTAATTTGGGCAGCACCCTTTGGTAAATTTGTGTGGTGTGTAATGCCAAACATTAACACAGTTGCATTGTTGTGTTAAGATATGGTGGTTTCAGGAGTACCCAAAGAGAATGGGATCCTTCATGCTGGTGAGATTGCAAGCATGGCTTTAGACCTCCTGGATGTCTGCAAGACTTTTAAGATCCCACACAAGCCCGACACCCTTCTAAAAATAAGAGCAGGAATCCATTCAGGTATGTTGAGAGGGCTGCAAAAGTGTCTTCCTCTGGCTCAACCAATGCTTCTGTAGTGACCATTTTCTCTCCACTAAGAGCAAAGTTAATTTCTTGATATGAGAGAGGCACAGAGGTCATCCCAACAGAATAAATTATTGGATACATGGAATATTGGTAACTCAATGCAGAAGACAACGTTGGAAATATTCCATGGTCCCAGTGCCTTTGCTGATGCAAGTGAGAACTGACCTTCTGTGTCTGTTGCTTGTCCTTTTCAGAGGTTCTCAAAACTGTGAGTTGTTTCTTGACTCTTTGATCTAGCCTTTGCTCTCAGACTCCCAGCTCCCTGATCTACTCTGATGTGTGATTGCAACTGCTTCTTGATAGACAGTCAGAGTTGGACCTGTCCTGTACAGGCCAGCACCTGCCAGTTAAACAGCACACATTGTCTCACCAGGAGATCATATCTTCTATGTTTTAAATCAGTTGGGGCTGACATGAAGGAACCAAAATGCTCATTTTCTGCCTTCAGCAGGAGCAGGTTGCTTCCTGTTCCCATCTTTCCATGTGATAGTGAGTGTTGTGTGTGCAACTCCTATTGACAGCATTCCTATCTCATTACCCCTGAAAACATGTTGAAATGAGGTTCTGCAGATGCCTTAATTCATACACACCACCTCCATCACATCACCACTTCCCCCACTGTTTTCCTTTGAGGTCTTTTTGCAATTCCCTCCATGGTTCTGAAATCTACCTGCAAGACAGATGTGTAACCCATGTAAGGACAATACTGACACTCAGTCTTTAACTAGTTATATAATGAGATATAAACTAGTGTAGGAAGCAGACATAAGGCTGTACGACTGATTATGTGATTTATAAACAGAAAATACTTTATTTTGCTTTTTTTTGACAGGGCCAGTTGTAGCTGGAGTTGTTGGAACCAAAATGCCACGGTACTGTTTGTTTGGAGATACTGTGAACACAGCTTCCAGGATGGAATCTACCAGCGAAGGTAATAAGGAACAAGCTGCAGGTGGGGTTTTGATCATCCCTGCATGAGTTCTGAAAAAATGTTGTGCTGAGTTTTGAGTCCTGACCTATTCAAACTACTGCAAATCCTATGAGAAGGTTCTTGATTTCTGGTTCCAGTCTGCCTATGAGCAAATTATGACAGTGATATACTCTCTACAACCATTTTTGTAGCCAGATCCCCTTATTCCCCAAGTCTCAGAAAGGGATTTCTGAGGCTGTGAAATTCTCTACGGTAAAAAAGGGTAAGAATAAGATAAAATGAGAGGCAAATGATTGTGTTCACTGTTCCTATATGTACCTGGCACCCCGCTGAATTTATAAGAAAATCATTTTCATAACTCCTCTCTTTTGCTGATAACTTTCTCTACTGGAGAACACAAGAGGTGGTAGGACAACACCTCTAGGGAGCTGTGTCTGTCTTTAACTGTTACAGAAGATTATGTTTATGTCTTCCAGCAAAGAGAATAAACAGAAATTTCTATAGATTAAAGAGTGGAGATATTCTCACCTTCACATTTTCCCAGGAGATAACGCTTTAGTTTGCATACTTCATCTTTAGCAGTATGAGCATTTGAACCTCATGTTCTGATATACTTTAGCCCAATGAACAAGAATTGGGAAAAAAAATAAGAAAAGAAAGTGAATCAAGGTCAAAGGACCTCGATGGCTTGTTTTCTTTCATTCATGAAATGAAGGTGAATAGCTTTGTGGATCACATTACAGTGCATTGTAAATGTATTTGAACTAGGCAAATAGAAGTTTTTTTTCAAGTTAAATTTCATGAAAAAAAGTGATGCTTTTAACATCTGATAGAACCCACTAAAAACAAGGCAGAAAGGCAATAGAGTGGTCCTACCTGATGGTTTAGAAGGTTTAACCTTGAGATTTGAGAATCACCAGGATCCATTCCTTCTCACCGTTTTATATATTTTTCCAAAGCAGATGCTACCCTGAGTGGAACACACATAATTTAATTTTCTTTCTGTCAGTCTTCCAAATAACTCCTTTCTTTCTTCTTCTCCTTTCAGGCTCCTTGAATCATCTTATCAGAACTGCCTTAAAACTAATGCCTTTGAAATTTGCTTCCATCATTCTTCATAGTTCATCATTCATTTTGTTCTGTATGTCGGTCTCTTTCTCATATGGTGCATCAACACTGTAAACTTACTCTGTATAAAGGCAGAGCTTTATATCTTTCAAGTCTTTATTTTATCTCCCTCTTTCTCTGGCCATGTACATCTGAGGATCTCAAATTACATTACCTTGTTTTCACCCTAAATTGGTTGCTTTAAAATAGATTAATTATTTACTATAAATGTACATAAAAAATGCTATCACCTGGAATCTGAGTGCTCGTGTCTTGTTCTCAAGGAGGATGACAAGTTAAAATATCATGTACCCACTGCAAAGAATATTTTTGAGATATATATCTATATATGTTGAAAAACACATATTTCCTGATCTACAGGGAGTGTTCTGAAACTTTAAAAAAAAATTTAAACAAACAAACAAAAGTGGATATTATAAAACTATCATTTTCTGATATAATAAAAATCACTAAGACAATCTTAGACAGTGCTACCATCATCTGGGATCTTTTTTCAAACAAAGAAGCGTAGTGATTTACTCTGTGTCACTGAATGTTACAGGCAAAAAACTCTCTAAACAAAATAAAACAAAACTCAGTTTTGTTTCCTTTTTTTTTTTTTTTCTCCCCCAATTTTTAAAATTATGGCAGAATTCTGCTTTCTGGCAAAAGTAGAATCTCTTCTATCTCTCCTCTTCTTTGGTCCTTCCCCATCATTTGCAAACAGTAAGGGAGGTGAGGCGGCTTACATGAGGGTAAAATCTCAAACAGGGAAAAATCACACTGTAAAAAACAATTGTGGAATTATGGTAATATTGTGTCTTCCACCTGTCTTTACTTACAGGTTTGGAGTCAGAGCAAGGATAGGAGCTTCTTTAATGCTTAGACTTTGCTGAAAACTATATGTGCAAAGAAAGAGCTGGCTCGTTATTGACCAGGAGGTGGAATTATATACAGTTTTCTTCACCAGATGAAAATGATGCTCATCAGTAGCACCAGCCAGGCAGCTGCAAAGAGTAGACAAATATTAGATGCAGAATGTGATGGGTAGTGTTTGTTGACAGCCACACATTTGTTGTAGGTGCTCTCACAGACAGGCCAGGGTACTGGAGCTTGTGTGCGAACATTTCAAGTAACAGAGGAATGACAGTGAAGACATGAAAAAAAAAGGGAGTTCATTAATGGGTCTTGAAATCTTTGGCACACATTTTGGGGTGGATTTGTCTTAGATGTTTAAATTGTTTGATAATATGACAACTATTTCTCTTTGCAGCTCTTAAAATACAGTGCAGTTCAAGTACATACCAACTGCTGGAGCAGATTGGAGAGTATGTTTTAGTATGCCGTGGGAATTTACAAGTCAAGGTGTGTATGCAACATCTATACTCAGCTTTTCGGAGAGGAGAGTGTGAAAGTACTCTGGAGTCCCTGAATTTTAACCCATGCAGTCCTTAATACTTTGCAGTCCTTTATATTTCACAGTCCTTTAGTTAGACTAATTCCTGACCTGAAGAAAGCACATTCAAGTTTTAAACCCGGCTTGTTCGTGGGACAACTTGATAAGTCAGAGATGAAGGCCTCAGCCAAGCTTGAAAGTCCTGTATGGCACATTCAAAAAAAAAAAACAGGTCATTCAGAGACATCACAAACCATCATGTGAGTTCCATATGAAAACTAACATACTTGTGAACCCAGTTTTGGATGGGACTTCAAAGAATTGTTTTAATTGATACTGCTGCCACTATCTTTTAAGGAAAGGTCTTATGACTCATTTTTGCTGTATGTAAAATGGCTGACAGGCACATCAATCTCCTTTTGGAACTTCTTTTATGCTGAAGTAAGAAAATTATTTTGTAAGTGATGGATAGTGTTATAACCCCGTGACTAATTTTCTTCCTTAGGGGAAAGGAGACATGGTAACATACTGGCTTGAAGGTAAGAAAACCTCTGCCTTCCAAAAGACAATCACCAGCACTTCTGTGAATCCTCAGGATGCCAGTGGAACTTCATACAGTTTGATACCAGGTGTCCTTTCCAGTGATCCTCTCTGAAGTCCTGCTTACTAACCAATCACTGACTCCAGTGTGGTTTTTGGCCTGTTAGATCATCCTGCTGAATTAGAAAATTAGAGAAGAGATAGCACACCCCTTGGCCTTGTGAATGTATTAGCTCAGATTTCATTCACAGGTGTCTCTCCTATTAGTGACACCGAAAATACAAAAAAGCGAAAACTTATCTTGGAGAATAATACATAAGACTGGCCCACCAGCTACCAGGGCAGAAGGCAGCTCCCTTCAGTGCTTTTTGATTAGGTTTTGCTGTGTAATCCCCTGCCAGCAGCCACCATGACTTCAAGATCTGCTGGCCAGACATTCCAGGCTGTAAGGTGCTCTCACAGGAAAGTAGGAGACAGTGCAGTATTGTAATTTAGTGGTATGATAAACCTTGTGGTTGTGATTGGTTTTGTGCTGTGAGAGTGAAAAATGAGATGCGTGCTGTGTGAGAAAGCAAGGTCCATGGAAAGAGGGGGATGAAGCAGAGCAATTACAGTGGATACAAATTGAAAAGAGAATTTGTGCTCCTGCTTTCATTTCATCTCCATTGTCTGGAACACAGAAAAAATTACAAAGAAGGTCTGGTGTGTCTCCATACAGTCTATTCCCAGGGACACCTGATGTCTTGATACAGAGATCTTGAAATCTTGGGAAAGAAACGAAAGATACTGCACGTTGTTGTTAAACAGAATAAAGTTCACTATAGCTGCTCTTGTCCTTGGCTCTTCTGGGATTTCTCCAAAAAACAGCTCTTAACATTAGCTGATGTTATGTAGTTGCTTTGACTAATGTGGCAGTGAACCTACTATTGCTGGCTAGCTATCTGTGAAATCAGGCAGCCCTCTGAGTCACTGAGTAATTTAGGGCACAGTTTAGAAAAGGTCATTCCTGAGCAAGCATTTCCTGTAAAGAGAGACCCATCCCTACAAGTAAAGTAGTCTGTAGATAAGCATGATTCTGTGAGCATTGCAGTGGCAGACTTCCTTTGAAGACTTACCTTTCAGCTCCAGTTCAACTGATTAACAAACAATCTAACAGAATTAGGTACACGAAATAGAGGAAGGATACAAAGCAAGGAACATAGACATAGCTGAGTTTAGCACATGAAAGTCCAGCCAAATTTTTTTAAATTAAAATTTTTAATTGGTTTCATATTTTTCATAAGCCTAAAAAAATACTTTCTCTGCTTTTGAATTTCATATTAGTAGGTACAGTTACCATTTTTGTAATCTTTGTGAAATAAACCTTTCAATTATCCAGAGCCAAGAGATGTTCTCTATTACAACAATTTCCTTCATCCAAATCCTATATAGAAATTGTCAAACTTTATGCTCTATTATATAATCCTTTGTGATGTATTAAATATTTTACATTACTCTTTAAATTAACATGTTTGAATTTTTATTAAAAAGGCACATATCATAGGGTTTTTTATGAAATGTGGATGTGAAAGCATTTGCTTTGTTATATTTGTCTGTAGCAATACTTCAACTCTTTTGCTTTATTTTAATGTTGTTTATAGAATTAAAAGCTCTAAAATGTGTGTCTTATGAGTTTAAATTTTTCTAGAAAGAAATGAGTGATAAGTGACCATTAGCAAGCGTTTTGGATTGACAGCTTTCACCTTTAACAAGTCTTCAGGTAGTAATTCAAATTCTGCTAAAGATAATACAGACTCTTGCAGACTTAGGAGGCTTAGAGTCTGGTGTTTATAAAAGACATACAGCTTGAAGGATGCCAGTGTCAGCCTACCTCAGTTTTGTTGTTACTTCTCTATCAAACAGAGCATCTCCACAATGAGAACTGGATTATTTTCTAAGGACCATATAATCTGTGATAACTCTCCTGCAACTTCAAGCAGTAGCCCTTATGAATGTCAGTTTGTCTGATGACTGTAACAATATGATGCTCTTCCTCCAGAAGAAAGAAGTACGGGTAATGAACGTCACAGATGCAAACACAAGTGTCCTCAGTCAACTGACAAGTATTTTAAGATTTATCTCAGACATTTGGACAGGTGTAGTCAATGGCTACTGAAATATTTCAGATGCAGGAATGCATCTGTCAGCTGGTAACATATGATAACCAGCACAGTGTTCATCTGTGAGATGCTTTAAATCCACAGAAATTCACGTCCCAGGTGTGGAGTTAGTCAGCTAATCAAGCAAGAATTCTTTTCTAAAATGGCACTCTATACAGATAAGTATGTGATGTGTTCCTACTTTCCTTGAGCATTATATTCCTACCAGAAAATTGGAAAGCAATTACAGTAATAGAGCTGAAGAAGTGAAAATTATATGTACCTTACAGATAATTTCTTCACTCAGTGGCATTCATTGTCCACAGTCATGCAAAATAACACAGAGGGTGCTAATACTGTATTCATTATGTGGTGATTTTATGGAAGGATTATGCATTTTGATTATTGCTTGTTGCAGCTCCATCCTAATAGCACTGAGAATGCAGACAAGAACATTAAAAAAATCACACAACACAAAATCTGACTTATGAAAGTCTTTAATTAGATTGATGAACTTTCACTATCTTGTTTCAACTTGAATATTGAGGAACAGACAATATTTTAATCACAATATTTTAAAAAATTACAACAAGTAAAAAGAAAAAATGATTAATGTTTTTCCAAGCGTAAAACTTCCTAGATTTCATTCAAGCCATTGGCATTGGAAAAAGACTTTTTTTTTGCCACCAAGAAGTTATTCTTTATCCCCTAGATTAGGTAGCAAACATCTTTTATTTAGCTTGTTATTGATATGTGCAGGGGGTCTCCAGTTCCAAGGGTTTTGCTGTAAACAGAAAAGTTATCTGCTTCTTCGTACAGTTGATTAGTCAAACCAAATACATTAATTTATTCAAATAAAAGTGAAATGAAATCAGGTGCTCTTTGCAAACAGTGAAGGGGCATAGTATGATTGTTGAGCCTGACTGTGCAGACAAAGGATGTAGGGTCTCTTGAAGATCTATGTCTGATTAGTATGAGATTCCCTGGTATGTAGAACATCTCTCCCACCCCACTTAGACACTTAAAATTTACTAATAGCCCTTCCATCTGAATTGACCTCAATAGGAAGAATCTTTGGTTTTTTCAAGAGTGTCTTTCTGGGGCTGTCCTTTCAGACCAGTAAAAAGACAAGGCTATGCAACATTATTCTGAATATTCTCCAGCTGACTACCACCTGCTTTTCAGTTAATGAGTTCTCTGTTTTCCTAATTCCTCTCTGAATTTTCCCTACTTCATGCCAGTAAGTATAAAATATTTGATTACACATTTTTTACATTCTAAATTGGAATTCAAAGATGAAATAATTTGCAATAAATGTTCTCTCCAAAGACAATACAGGAAAATTCCCTTTCTAATTTAAAATTTGCTTAAATGAACTTTCTGATGTAGAGACATAAAACAACCAGTTTGAAATGTGAGAGAGTGGGTACTGTAGAACTTGTGAGGGAACCTTCCAAAAAGCATTCATGTGTCTACCTAATGTTATTTAGTGCCCCACAGCACACTAAACACAGTCCCCTGGTTCAGAGAGTGAACAAGCTACCCCATCTTCTCTAGTGGTACCGCACCCTTCCACTGCACTATGTCTTAAGTGAATATGCATCCTTTTTGGAACTAAATTCAAAAAATGGAAGTCAGCAGTTTCCATACTGGACTGAGTTTGACCCTGAAGCTCCACATCAAATTTTACTATTACACCTTTGTGAATTTTGCCTTGGATTTCAGCAGCAACAAAATAGTTACTTCCTACCAGTGAGTGCCAAATATGAAGCTAATGTAGTAGCATCTCTACGTACATGAAAACTGCTGATTGTTACTGCATTTCACAGTAAAATACAGTGGTGTGCAAATAAGTGTTTTGATGAGATCTGAAAACGATTCAAAATTCCTGGCATCAGATCTCTACTACATCTGATTTTTTTCTGCAGCTCTTGTGTCCTGCCTTCAGGCAGAAAAACACTGTCCCTACCTAAGGAGCCTGTTCAGGGAAAGCTACCAAAGAAAAAATACACATATGGAAGAATGCAGTAAACATATTGCCTCTGTGACCAGAATTTAACACAGTTAATTTGACTAATTTAGTCTCTTTTGCTGTCATGAATGATACCTCTTTTTCTGTTCTAGTCTCACTAGAACAAAGTAAAGACCCAGATTTTCAAAGTGTTTAACGCTTTTTCACTCCCTAAGTAATGATATTTGAAGTTGAAAAAATACTAGAACTGAAACTTTCTGAATTGACCAAAGGTTCAAGACTTTTACCAATGGTTTGGTGAAATACTGAATGCAAAGCACTGGAAGATTTCAGTTTTCAGTTGCCAGGATTTCACAGGGGCTGTATTGAAGCACAGACTTGTGTGTCTTTAACTCTGTTGGAGTTAAAGATGCTTTAACTCTGTTGGAAGAACTATGTGTTCTTAAAGAGCTGCAACAGAGTTGTTCTTAGAAAAACTCTCTCCTCCTCAAAGATGGAAGGAATTATAAATTGCAACAACAGGCTTGAAGCAGAAAAGTTAGGTGAGGTATTAGAAAGACACCTTTGAGGAGATCTCAAATTAATATATGGCTACATTGTGCACTTTTTGACCTGCTCGTGCAAACAAATGTATAATATACATGCACCCATCCATGGTGCAGTAAGAAAAAACATTAAGCATAAACATTTGTGTGTATCTGATGCAAAGCTAATTCATGCAACTGTTCTGAACAGAAAATAAGCCATGATTTAAACACCGATGAAAGCTGAATCTCTTTGTCTGGTAAAAGACACAGAGGGTCTGGAATTCTAATGCTGACAGGACTGATAAATTAACAGTAATGATTATTGATGAAAGTTTGCCAGAGAGCAGCAAAAGTCACTTCTAGATCCACTCTCTTTGTTGTTTACAGACATGAAAGGGCAGATACCACCAGAGAAGTCAAAAACTCTCTGAGAGCAGTCCCAGTAGGGATTGCATGATCAGGCTGGCTGCAGAGTATAAATGGGCTAAGCACGAGCTGCTTTGCAGCTGATGCCCCATGCTGTGTGTTAAGAATCTGTCAAGAAAACACTTCTAGTCTACATATTAGGAAACTCCTCTACAAGTTTTAATAAAATTCATGTTAGAAACTTAGAAACCTTTCAGGACTCAAAAATCTTTGTGTCAGAACTATATTCTCTAGCAATATGGCTTTACTGGCAACATGTTGAGACTCAAGATTTTGTGTGTTGACTGTGCTCTGCAAATAAATAGATCAGTTCCTACATGCAAATGAAAATCAAGTTGCCTTGGTGGCCTGACAGTCACCCATCTCTAATTCACCACAAAATCCCAAACCTGTGCTGCAAGAACTGACACTTTAGTTGGATCACCGAATGCATGGTGTAGTGTCAAATTCTACCACCCTGGCCAAAAGCTGGAGCTCATTCTGTAAACAGTCTGGTATGTAGCAGCAGAAATGCTGAGAGTGGGTCGTAGTAGCTGTTACTCTGCTAATTACAATACAGTAAATAGTTACTGGAGTCAGGACCGTAGAGAGGTTGGATCGGATGGGGAGGAACTGCCTGTGGAAGAGCAGGACATCTCTGCAGAACGAAAACCAAGAACTCAGTACCAGTCCTGAGAGACACATACTCTGAGCATGCTCACCTCCTGCGTGTTCCATTCCTGGCAGAAAGGACCAGCTACTGTTTAGTGAACAGGAGGACAAACTGCACACTGACTAAAACTTCCAACTGTCTGCTAAAGACTTTGCAATGATCATCTTGTATGACTGTAAAAAATGCTATTTGTGACCACAGAAATTTTAAAAAAGTAACATAAAGTTTCCCTGTGTACTGTTGATCTTTGTATCACATTTTTTCTTAAAAGAAGATAAACTCTACTACGACACTATGACAAATGCTATTCCAAAAACAATTTTTATATATCTTAGGAACCTTCTCTGAATGTCCAAATTGCAGTTTTACTTCAAACCCTATATACAACCTGCCAGCCACGTTTTAGGACCAAGCAGTATGTGGCAATTGACATTTATCCCACAAGCAGAGCTCCTCTACAGCTGCATGCATTCTTTGGAAGATAACACTGAGAAGTGGGATTTTGACCCAGAGGATTTTCAAACCAGTAAGAACCAAAAGAACCTCTCATCTCTGGTTGTGGCTTAGAATTGCACCCCAAATTGTGGTATCCTGAAGCCAAATTCAGACTAGAAGCTGCCTCTGAAAAGCAACATGATTATTCCTTGTTGTTCTAAGATCAGCACTGATACTACAAGTTCCAGTGGCCATCAGAAGAGACAACAGGAACTGAAAAAAAATAAAGTCCTAGTAGCTCTCTGGCCTGAGCATGTTATCTGCATAAAAACCTTGAAGCCTCTGTCGTGCTATCTTCAATCAGATAAGCAGTAGATTTCTACTGGCAAAACTATGGTATATGAAAGAGGTCACTTTATTTAAAAAGTCCACAAACAAATTAACAAATTCTTATTTTTAAAATGGCCAAATTAATCCATTTCCATTTCATTCTCTGTTTAACTAGCAGAAAAGTAAGGAAAAAAATGTAAAGAAAGAGATTTCAGAGGCCATACTAATATATTTCTTTAACATCAAATTCTCACCTGTTCAATAAACAACTTTAGTGGATTATGGTGGATTAGCCTAGAAATATTGCCTGAAGTTGTAGTTTGTTAAGAAATCTTACCTCAGCAAAATGAATTAGAGGGAAGAAATTGCCTGTAAATATCACATTTTAACCATTTTTAAAATAATCTTTATATATTGTGGGAAGTTTTCACTCCCATTACACTTTGCTTTAACACATTCTCTAGTTTTTACACTATAAATGGAATAATGCATGTGACTCAGATCTGCATATCTGTATCTCAAGTTAGATATTTACCATTCCATTTGTCACTACAGTTTGCTGTCTTGTCTTGAAAAACCCCATATAACTTTTGGCAGAGAGTATGTAATCCTAGAAAAAAATGGAAAAACTTGACCTCTTCCCATATATATATATATATATATATATATATATATATATATATATATATACACACACACACATTTGCAGAACTGTACAAATCTAGGTTCCCAGCAGGCTGATGCTTTGCTCTCTTACGGAAGTGATTGCTCACAACCCTGTCAAAGGCAGCACACAGCTACCCCGTAGCCGGTTTTTCTCATGGTGGGTCTGATCTTCAGGGATGCTGAGCACACATGGGCATACACTACAGACCCTCACCTGCTTTCCCTGGAAACAGAAAGCAAAAGATTCTATTCCTCATCATGTTCATCAGCAGTATTTAGCTGCTGGCTTCAGAGGTTGTGAAATAGGATTTCCCAGTGCCACCAAAGACCTCCTCTGCACATTGTAGAAGGTCCTGCAGTGACTGGGCTTGCAGGAGGCAAGCTGCTGACAAAAGACTGCTTTTATGTGGAAGTGGGAGCTGAATATGTCAGAGAGAGGGTCTCTCTTGTGGAATTCCTTTGCTCAGTGAATAAAACTTGGGCTGTACAAGAGCGCAAGTGTTTATTTATTGCCACAGTACTTTTGCTGCGTGCCTGAGCAGCAAAGCTGCTTGTAACCACCTACTGAGAGGCTTTACCTGACTCAAACTAGCTAGTGTTTCTTGAATTTATCCTAATACTATCCTGATGCCAAAGCCACACTTGTTTGATCTGAAAGAAATAAAACTATCCAATGTAAAAAAATTTGTTTTCTCCTCCTGGAAACCTTTCCGAGACTGGCTGACTGTTACTATTTGAAGTCAGTTTCTAAACAAACAAACAAACATACAATAAAATTTACATTCACCATCCAGACAATTCCATGGGCATGGAAAGGCTCATTTCAGTGCAAAATTCTTTTCTACCTTCTACACAATACCTCAGGTTGCTACAAAAGAAGCCCTGTTTTTCTTGTTTCCTGTTCTGGTAATTCAAAACATTTATCCGGTACAACTTACGGTTGACAAAAACCACCTTAGTAAAAATAGTTGGTAAGACTTGCATCACACAGGAACTTTTTGGAGTTGTGAGAGTTTAGTTATAGAAACTGGGGCTTTTTGAGATGCTAACTCTATGCTTTAGCAATCTAAGACCTTAACCCTTAGAGTAGCTGCTTAGCATGTACATACCACATCTCTGATACCCAGTTAGTAAAGGCCAGTTCAGATTTTTATACACAGCATGGAAAATGCAATTTACTGTTAGACAGAATAGCTGGGATTTGTGTTTCTGCATGTTAACTGCAGGCTCAGATTTTGAGTAGTTAATCCTCATTACTTGCTTCATTTTTTTCTTGATACTTATCTATAAGCTGTGAACAAAAACATGTCAGTCAGGTCCCCTCTTTCCTCCCCCCAGCAAAGCATGGCTTTGAGATCTCTGAGTGGACTGTAACCATGAATCACCCCCACAGAAACATCTGGCATTTTAGAAAAGGCACAAGAAAATGGCATTTTCAGAAGGGTAAAATCCTGCTCTGCACACAACCCACAGAAGTCTATTCCCTAAGCAACCTTTGAGGTACTGAAATACATTTTAAAGGCCTGAGTCCACTGACATCTGCTTCTAGTCTGTGCAAGAACTGTGTCATGATCATGTTGTAATCTCCTTGTCAAGTATGCCTATAAAATCCAAAAGTGTTAGAAACATTTCAGTGAAGGCAAGACCAGTGAAGAATTAAGCTAACACATCTATGTTGTATATTATGGATGATGGATTAGCCTTTGAAAAGTCCTCTGAGTCTATCTGATTCCTAGGAGACTTTCAAAAGAGCCCACAGGGTCAGCACATTGATTTCTTGATGCAGAGGAAAATAAAATCCTGCCAGGGAGAAGAAGGGTGACAAATCCCTTCTACACTTCCTAACATCAGCCATCTACTGGAGTGCATGTTGACATCTCTCAATCCCTCCCAAAGCGAAGTGACAGTACTTCAAAGATTCATTCAGCCATAGAGCACCACATTCTTTCCCACAGACAGCTTGAGTCTGATTCAGCTCTTGATCTCAGCTGACAGCCACTGCCCTCCTGCCAGTGTGCCTACAGGCTTGGTACAATAGGCAGCAGTAAAACAGAAGGGAGAGAAAGGGAGAAAATAAAATTAAAATGTAATTTCTTTTTTTTTTTTTCCCAAAAATGAAGAATGGAATTCTTTAACCTTTAAACATGCTTGTTTACTTACAGAAACAGTATTTCAGGCACAAAAGGTTTGAGTATCAGTCACATACCAGGTTAAATTGAAATAGTATCAGGATTGTCCCATGCAGTGCAGTCAGCTATATTATCCCCTATCAAGAAGTTGAAGTTGCAGTTTTTGTATACACACATATATATATAAAGTATGCATCTTTCACACTATGCTCTCCTGGTCTGAGTTGATTCCGGTAGGGTTTATGTAACAACAGTATCTGTCATAAGGGCTGTTATCCTTGTAAGAACAGACAATGATACTGTCCTTAGGTGCCACAAAAATGTTGTCTTCAATGTCAGGGCAAGCAGAGCTGTCCCTGCTGGGAGAAGAGCTCTTCCTCTCCAAGGCACTATACATGGAGCCATCTCCCATGCACACACTCCCCGGTATCTGTGGGTAAGAGGTCTCCAGGTATTTCAGCATGTCCTCTTGTTCCGCTTTTTTGGTGAGGCTGTTGCACTCTCCCATGGTGGCAACGGTGGTGGTGCAGACGAACACGGAATTCTCTTCACCCCGCAGCACTCTCCTGTCCTTCTGGTATGCTTTCTTGGCCAGTTCGTCACAACTCCCCTTGCCAGACTCCAGGTCTGAGGGGGTCCTTAGCAGCTCCATGACATCTCGGTCCTTCACTCGCTTACAGCAGGGACGCATGTTCTCGGGCCATTTGGTGCAGCCGTCGGTCTTTCTGGTGAGGGCAATAGCGGCGATGCCCGGCAGACAGATGGCCGGCCCGATGGCCAGCAGCGGGATATCTCCCAGTGTCTCTCCCTTGATGCCAGACACGGTGAACATGAAGCCGAACACCAGGAAGACGCTGACCAGAGCCACCACCAGCCCCGTCCGGGGGTTGATGTCGTCGGGTCTCAGAGTCCGCGCCATCCTGCCGCTGTGCGCGGGGCCACTTTCTCCACCGGAGCGCCCCTCGGGGCAGGGCACAGACGCTCCGCGGCAAGCGACGCAAGTTTCCCAGACAGCGAAGCGCGGAGGACTCCGGCAGCCGGCACCGCTCGCCTTCCCGTCGGTGGAGCCGCAGATGGAGGGCGGGCCGGAGCCGCCAGCCGTCCTGCCTCCTCCTCCCCCCCTGCCTCGCTCCCCGGAGCCGCCTTGAGCTGCGCTGAGGCGGGAGGCGCGCTCGGTCCTCCGGCAGCCCCGCCGCGCCCTCCCACGAGTGGGCTCGGGGGGTTCAAACCCCCGCAGAGGGCGGGGGAAGAGAGACCTGGGTGGCTTCAAGCAGCGGGCGGGCGAGGAGCAAGTGGCCGCGAGGGAACACCTGCTCTGCGCCTCCTTCCTCCTCCTCCTTCTCCTCCTTCTCTTCCTCCTCCTCCTCCTCCTCCGGCCCCGCCGGAGCCCCGCAGCAGCCGTGAGTACACGCACGGCCCCCGAGTGCCGCGGCGCGGGTGCTGCGGGGTTGGTAGCGAGGTGTTCCCCCACCTGATGGCCACTGCAGCCTGGCCGGCTCTGCCGCCACTCCGGGCAACCTTTCCCTCCCGAGCGGCCCCCCGACGGGCGTCCTTCCCCGGGGCAGTCGGCCTGCGCATCCTGAGTACGGACCCCCGCCCCGAAAGCCCCTGCCTCGGTGGCGACAGGGCTTGCGGACTAAATGATCCTCCAAACAAACAGCAGTCCTGCCCCGAGTCCTTTCCTGAGGTAGGCACAAGTGGAGAGCAAGGCTTCAGGAGATGCTGTGCTGTAGCTGGATTTCACCGCGGAGGAGGCCTTTAGGGAAAGAGCCTTTCCCGATGTTATTCCCTCCCCAGGACCCCAGGAGTGACCTTACATGTTAGGATGCATCTCGCAGGGGTTTCCTTGCTTCCAAAGGCCTGCCGACTGTGATTGTGATGTTTCGTCCCTGTGTTTTGATGCACTTGGGTGATGGCAATTCAAAGTAAGCACCTCGAGGTGAATGAGTATAGGAAAGAATCTGAAATGTGTGGGAATGTGGAAAGACAGCAGCATGATCAAGAAGGTTGCCAGTGAAGTAAAAGAGTAAACACTTTCACGTGGCGAGAGGTACTGGGCGATGAAAAGGACTGATACAAAAGAGCTTCCAAGAAAATAAAGATAATAGAAAAGGATACTGAACTAAATTGTGAAACCATGGTTTCTCTATGTTTCCCCATTAACATGATTTCTTTTCCTTATACTAAAATTTGGAAAGCTCTGAGAAGCTAATTCAGGAAACACACAAATGTTCTTCAACTTTAAGTCATGAAGCAACCTGAATCTTATTAACCCTCCTTACAGTACATCATGAACAGAGCAGCTCTGGGTTGTAGGTTTCCAAACTGCTCAAGAATATCCTTTCATTAATGGGAACAACTCCTGCCGTATAGGCCACTTTCTTCATAAATGGGATGTCACATTATAACCTTTGCTCTTTAATTTGGGGGATGAGTAAGTGGGAGTAGAAGTACATACTGGGGAGACTTATTAAGTCAGTGGCAATGGCCTGGGTTTGCGATTAAAAGTTTGTAATGGACCACGATCATTGTTTCAACTTGTACTCCAGAAAGTTATCCAGTAAAATCCACACTGAGCCTCCCACCTGTTGCTGAGTGGTCTGAAGCAGGAATAATATGAACTTTGTTAGAAATACTCTTCTTGACTGAAAAGCTTAAAAATCAAAACCTTTCAGTTAGATTTCAGCCCAAGTTAACTTCTACTTTCGCCACTGTGCAGGATTTAGTTTGAGAAATGACAGTAGTGTCTTAGTTCCTGTTTTCCGGAGTGAGAATTTGCTGCTTGTTTCCATCTACTGTTATTCAAATACACAGCTTTTATGTCTTCACACTAGAATTAATAATGCCTTTTTTACCCGTCTGCTGAATCCTGTAGGAAAGCCAGTCTATCCCAAACAACTAAAATATTGTAAAGTGTAAGATATGAGCACAGTTGTGTTGATAACTAATGCCATGAAAGTCACCATTCCTTGACCTTCCTTCACCTCCCTTGGTGCATTTTAATAGTCTTTAAAAAAATTGGAAATTGGTCTTTTGTTGAAAAACAAACGCTGATGGTTGGAAATAACAATTACCTGAAATTGTATTCATCAACAGTCCTTCAGAGAAAGAAAAAGTGCACCACTATATGACACAGAAATGTAAATATTATTGACCTTAGTGGAGGGGAAAAATACCTTAAGATCTGCAGTACATGTCAGAATATCTAAGAGGAATAAAAATGGCCCTTCAAATTAAAGCGACAGGTTTACTGAGATGGAAGAAGGAACATCTACTTTGAAACAGAAAGCTGTTAGTGGACAGAAGAATACAGAAAATGTCAGGACAAAGGTGGAACTAAATGCCTTCAATTTGTTCCTTTGTGAGTGGTTTCAAGACAAGATTGTATGCTTCCTGAGGGAGGGCGTAGGAAAGGTAAAACAAACACCCTGTTCCAGGAAAGCATGCTTAAAATTGTTAAAATGCTTTTCAAATCTAGAAATCAAGAGATCAGCAAGTGTCACTTAATATATAACTGAGCAACAATGCAAATGGTTGAATTTTCTATCCTGTTAATAACTGGAATAAAAAAACACAACAACCTTCCTTTGAGGTGAAGCATGTTTCTCTTCTGGTGCTGTACACAAAAATTAGGTACTCAACAACTTTTTTGCCTCAGTCTGCCATGGCAACCTCTTTTCCCACACCTCTCAAGTGGATGTACTGCGAGATGGGGACTGGGGGATAAAAGTGCTTCCCAGTGTAATAGATCAGGTTTATGATCACCTGAGGAACCTGAACATACCAGTTCATGGGATCCAATGACATGCTGTGCTGATTTTGGGTGGGGTAGAGTTTATTTTCTTCACAGTGTCTAGTATGGGGCTGTGTTTTGGATCTATGCTGAACACAGGGATGACAATATAGTTTTTGTTATTGCTGGGCAGGGCTTACACAGACCCAAGGCCTTTTCTGCTTTTCCTACTGCCATGCTGGTAAGGAAGTTGGGGGCGTATGGGAGACTGGGAGGAGACACACTGAGATGTGACCCCAACTGACCAAAGGGATATTCCAGACCACATGACATTATGTTGAGTATATAAAGTGAGGGAAAGAAAGAGGAGGGGAGGAGCATTTGGAATGATAATGTTTGTCTTCCCAAGTCACACTTATGTGTGATGGGGTCCCGCTCTCCTGAAGGTGTCTGGAACACCTGCCTGCCCATGGAAAGCAGTGAATTAATTCCTCATTTTGTTTTGCTTGTGTGCCTGGCTCTTGCTTTCCCTATCAACCTGTCTTTATCTTAACCCACAAGTTTTCTGACTTTTACGGTTCTGATTCTCTCCCCAATACCAATGGTGAGGGAGTGAGTGAGCAGCTGCATGGGGCTTGGCTGTTTCCTGGGGTTAAACTACAACAGATGCATTCCAGACTCCCAAGGGAATTGGCTGATGTAGTTGCCAAGCCACTCTCTCTGGTGTTTGAAAAGTCCTGGCAGTCAGAGGAAGTCACAGATAATTGGAAAAGGGGAAATATTGGACCCATTTTTAAAAAGGGTAGGAAAGAGGACACTGGGAACTACTGACCTTTCATCCTTCCTGGGTTGACATTTCCTATTAAAAGCTAGTGCTGCAAAAGAAAAAATAGACAAAACTCACCCCTGTGCTTGGGAAGATTGTGGAACAGATCCTCTTAGAAGATCTACTAAAGCACATGGAGGACAGGGAGGTGATTTGTGACATAAAGCCAGCATGGCTTCACCAAGGACAAGTCCTGCCTTACCAACCAGGTGGCCTTCTGTGATGGAGTGACTACATCAGTGGACAAGGGAAGGGCTAGGGATGTCATCTATCTAGACTTCTGTAAGGTGTTCGAGATGGTCCCTCAGAACATCCTCCTCTCTAAATTGGAGAGAGAAGGATTTGACTGGGGGGCTGTTCAGTGAATAAGGAATTTTTTGGACAATCAAATCCAGAGGGTGGTGGTCAACAGCTCAGTGTTCATACGGGGACTGGTAATAGATGGTGTTCCTCAGGGATCTGCACTGAGACAAGTACTGTGTAACTCACTCTCACTTATGGAGAACCATTAGCAGGTTTGCAGTCAACCTGCTTTGAGTGGTTTGCGTGGTGTAATTGATGTTCCTGAGGGTTGGGATGCCATCCAGAGATGGACAAGCTCAAGAAGTGGTCCCACGGGGATCTTGTGTGGTTTAAAAAGACCAAGTGCAAGGTGCTGCACCTGGGTCAGAGCAACCCCCCGAATCAATACAGACTGGGGGATAAACAGAACAAGGGCAGCCCTGCCAAGAAGGACTAAGGGCTGCTGGTGGATGAGAGCTGGACGTGAGCCAGCCATGTGAACTTGCAGCTCAGAAAGCCAATTCTATCCTGGGCTGTATCAAAAGCAGTGTAGCCACCAGGGCAAGGGAGGGAATTCTGTCCCTCTGCTCTGCTCTGGTGAGACCCCCCCTGAAGTGCGGCATCCAGCTCTGGAGTCCCCAGCACAGGAAGGAGATGGATGTGTTGGAGGAAATCTAGAGTAGGGCACCAAGATGATTAGTGGGATGGAGCACCTCTCCTATGAGGAAAGGCTGAGAGAATTGTTGAACCTTGTGAGATTCCCATGGGCCCACTTCTCCATCTTGTGCAGGTCTCTCTGGGTGGTATCCTGTCCTTCATGTGTGTCAACCGCTCCACTCAGCTTGGTGTCATCTGCAAATTTGCTGAGGGTGCACTCGATCCCTTTATCTCTATCATTAATGAAGATATTAAATAAGACTGGTCCAGAGTACAGGCCCCTGAGGGACAGCACATGTCACTGATGTCCATCGGGACTCTGAGCCATTGACCACTACCCTCTGAATGGACCATCCAAACAATTTCTTATCAATCTAAAAGTCCACTCATCGAATCCATCTCTTTCCTACTTAGAGAGCAGGATGGTGTGGGGGACTATGTCAAAGGCTTACAGAAGTCCAGATAAATTACATCCATAGCCCTTCCCTTGTCCACTGATGTAGTCAATCATTTGATTCCCTTTTTCCAGTCACTGGGAATTTCTTCTGACTGCCAATGCTTTGCAAATATGATGAAGAGTGACTTACGAACTACACTAACAGACTCGAGTTGTATCTCATTGGATCCCATAGATGTGTATGTTCAAGTTCCTCAGGTAATCATGAATGTGATCTCTTACTGTGGGAAGCACTTTTCTCCTCAAGCCTCCAATCTTGCAGTCCATCCACTCACAAGGTGTGGGAAGAGAGATTGGCAATGAAGACTGACGCAAAGAAGTTGAGTACCTCAGCCTTCTCTCATCCATTGTTACCAGTTTTCCAGTCATGTTAATTTTCTTTGACCTTTATTACCATGGAACAGCCAAACAGCTATCCAGATCAGCAACTTTGGATGTACTACATTCTTTCTGGGTTTTTTTTGTAGGTTTCATGGTAAAGTTCAGAAAAGAATGGATCAAGATGGATGTGGTGAAAAGGGTACTGGTTGAGTAACAGGTAATTTTTCTTAAACCCTTCTCTGAATCTGTTGCTTTGCAGGTATGACTGTGGGCTTCCATCAATGGCTTTTTGCAAAAGCAAAGCCTTTCTCTGACTAGGCAGTGCTGCAAAATCCATGGAAAAGTGTGTGTGGTATATTCTTTAGTATTCTACAGTTAAAAGATCTGGGAGATGGAGTTTCAAATTAATGCATTACAACTGACAGCTGGCTTGTTGATAAGATCTCAGCCACACTGTATGAGGACTCCATAAGTTCTTAAGAACGGGTAAAATTAGACTTTTATTTTCATCTTCCAAGCTCTGTGGCAGTGCTAAAACTTGATACTGCTTCTGGGTGTGGGATCATGTCAGTCCTACCTATAATCTGGATATGGAACACAGGACTTGTTTTGCTGACAAGTTCTGTAAGGATTGGGATGCTCAAGTTTCAAGCTTTTACAGTTAGGCATGCACTTGCGAACACATTTGAGCCAGCCCATTACCCTGGGTAGACAGTCATACTGCTGAGGTTGCTGGCAGGCACTTCAAACCCTCTCAAGAGCTGCTTCACTAAGTCCTTCCTATCTATAGCAAGTACTCCTTGCTAAAGTGGGTGCTGAATGCTCCACATCCAACTCCAGGCCTTCTTGAACATTGTGTTTTCTTGGCAACATCCACAAGGAGGAAATACTTGAGAATTTCTTTGTGTTGTGCAACTATGTGCTGTGATCCTCATGCACCTCCACTAACAGATTTTTTTTTCCCATTTGACAACTCCTGTTGTTCAACCAGCTCCACATACCAAATTACCTTATTTATATTTCTTAGGGGGTCTGTCTAGCTACACCCTATGGCTCTTCCATGCTTCTGAACTGTGTTCAAAGGCCCAGGCAGTTCTCTGTGTTTTCACGTCCTCAAGCAAAAAAAGTTCACCTGAGGGAGGTTTTCTGGAGTCTGGCAGTTGACTAATGCCCTTGAGTCTCGACCTTTTAATGATTTAGACATTAAAAATGATTTATACAAGCATTTGTGCTTGACTGCTGATTGCTGGCTCATTGACTGGATGAGAGCATTTGATCAATAAACAAGGGGGCAAAAGGGAAATAAGAGATGCCTAAAGGGCTTGTGCTTTGTCACTGAGCCTTCACAAAATGAGTGGGATTCAAAAACCCTGGTAGTGAGTCATGCATCCATCTTGAGGTGGTCTCAGGGACTTAGCAGGATTGCTGTGGAAGAGGTACAGGCTGCTGTATGAGCCACATCAACAGGTAATAAATTAGCCCATATCATTCAGTGGGAACTTTTTTCATCTGAATCATACTTCCTGCTGTGCTCTTTCCCTTTGGGAAACTTCTTATTAAATATACTTTATTACTTCTATTGAAAATTACTCAAAAGATGAGGTAAACCCAGGGGAGTCACAAGTACTTTGAGTTACACACAGTGATGGTACTGTGCTTTGTCCCAAAGAACTTAGCGAACACTTCTTAAAAGATGTCTCTACTTGAGTTGCTAGTCTGTGGAGAAAGAGAAAATAACCCATGTCAGGTTGTCTTGACCTAACTCTACAGAAGAAGCTGATAATTTTGGATATGCTTTAAAGCAGTTTTTAGTGTAATTGTGTAGAAATGTATGACCATGTATTAGGGCCCTTGCAATGACTAATTCTTTCTGTGAAGCTTGCTGACACCCTTCCTGTCTGTTTAAGAAAATTAAGTAAATAAGGGAACTGATGAAAAGACTATTCCTATGTTCCTTGCAGGCTCTGGAAGACTGGAACTTCCCAAGACAAGTGAACTTGAAACAAATTTTAATGGGGATGGACTTAATTGAAGTCTATAACTCAAACTATTCAAATATCTCTTTAAAAATACTCTATGCTGTGATGTGAAACAAACAGTGAAATCTTTGTCATAACAGTCCTGATTGCCAGCCTTCTGATTATTTTGTGCCACATCTCCACCTTGCTAAGATGTAGCAGCTAATCCTGGAAAACATTTCCAGGCATATGAATGACAAGAAAATAGTCAGGAGCAGACAGCATGGATTCACAAAGGGGAAGTTATACTTGATCAGTCTGATAACCTACAGTGAAATTACCGGCCTGGTAGGTGAGTGGATTTTGTCTACTTGGACTTCAGTAAGGCCTCTGACATTGTCTCCTATAAGATCATCGTAGACAAGCAGTTAATGTGGGGCTTGGGTGAGCAGTGAGTTGGACTAAAAACTGGTTGAATGAGCAGACCAAATGTCAGTGTTTAGGGGTACAACACCTACTGGATGCCAGTGACAAGCAGTGTACCCAAGGACTCAATAGTGGGTGCTTCAGGAATCTTCATTAATGAGCGGGATGATGAGGCAGAGTGCACAATCAGGAATTTTTCAGATAATGTAAAACTAGAAGGAGCGGCTGGTGTCAGAGGGTCATGTTGCCATCCAGAGGGACATCAACAGGCTCAAGAAATAGGCTGACAGAAATCTGATGAAATTCAGCAAGTGGAAATACCAAGTTTGGCGCATGGGGAGGGAAAAAAAATTTTAAAAAATTATATATACAGATATACATACATAGATATATACATATATATATATATATGCATGTTATGTGCTGTCCAGCTGGAAAACATTTTGGCAGAATAGGACATGGTGGATACTACATTGAACCAGCAGTGTGCCTTTGTGGCAAAGAAGGCAACTCATGGCCTGGGCTGCGCTGTAGTAGGAGGAGTATTGCCAGCTAGCTGGGTGGTGATCCCGCCCCTCTACTCTGGTAAGGCTGCACCTAGAGTACTCTGCCCAGTTCTGGGTTTCTCAGTACAGCAGAGCCATGAACATACTGGAGGGAATCAGTTCCTCAATGGAATCTTCACTGAAAGGGTCATTAAGACGACTGAGGGACTGGAGCATCTCTGCTATGAGGAAAGGCTGAGGGAGCTGGGACTGTTCAGCCTGAAGATGAGAAGGCTCAGAGAGATCATGTCAATGTATATAAATACCTGCAAGGAGGTTGCAAAGAGATGAAGCAAGGCTCTTTCCAGTTGTGCCTAGTGACAAGACTGGAGGTGGTAGGCACAAATTAAAACACAGAAGGTTCCCTCTGAACCTCAGGATACACTTTTTCATTATGAGGATGACCAAGCATTAGCACAGGTTGCCCAAAGAAGTAGTGGATCTCCATCCTTGTAATTACTCAAAAGCTGTCTGCACATGGTCCTGGGCAAACTGCTGTACATGACCCTGCTTGATCAGAGTTGCTGGACCAGATGAACCTTAGGAATTTCTTCCAACTTGCACCACTCTGTGATTCTTTAATGGCAAAGAAAATTATGGATGAGTGTGCACATGTGTGTGGGCATGGGCTGAGCAGTCTCTCATCACTGTGTGCAGGGGCACTGGAGGCAGAATAAGGGCAAAAGGCATTTTTTACTGGAGAAGGGGATGCCAGTAGCTCTCTTTGAAGGAGGTGAAACCTGCACGGTACACCAGGAGTTCTCTGTGGGAAAGACTGAAATGTGACATGAGGCATGGGGCAGCGGTGTTCTTGAATAACATGACATCTGCTTTTTTTCAGGAGGCAGTCTGTCTGATCCCTATCAAACAGTGATGGCTTCCCTCCACCATCTGCTCCAGCAGACCATCAGCCATCACATGGCTGGAGGCACCAGAGCAGCTTGGTAGCTCTCAGACCCTTCCCTTGCAGCCTCCCTTCTTGCTGCCTTTGGGGAATACCTGTTGCTTCACCTGCCACCACCCCACAAGCCATGTATCTTGGAGCAGCTTCCTCAACCAATGCCCTCCAGCAGCTGCAGGACCACAGAGGCTTCTCAGGGGACACATGTCACCTCAGCCCAGATAGTTGCTGGTGGTGGCTACTGTGAAGATCTTTCAGCCCCTCTCTGAAGTCCCAGGGGTGAGTGATTAGCCACAAGAGAGGTGTCTGCCAGCTCTGCTGTCCCAATGATCGATGCCCAGAGCCAGCAGTCAGAGAAGCTAGGGATCAAACCAGCAGGAGGTACGTGCTGTGCAATTCCCCTTTTTGTGTTTGGCCATTGGGTGCACCAGACCAAGGTCATGGCATGAAAGAAATCTGTCCAGGCTTCCTTCCAACGAGTATGAGCTGCTGGAGACTGCCTTCATGGGAAACACAGTTTGAATTTGTAGCTCTGAGGATTTTGGGAGGAAGGATGTGAGGAAATGGTTGTTAGGAAGATCTTGCTGTTTTCCTCCATGCGTAGCACATGGAATGGGTGGGAAGGAGCAGTAGCCATAAGGTCTCTATGATGGAGTGTGAAAAAATCAGATGCTCTGTTGTCCAGAGGAAAGTGTGTGTGCATCACCATGGCCCTTGAATGCCAATGGCTGTCTAAAAATCAAGAGCTGACTTGTACAGACATGACTCAGAAGAGTGGCTAAATGTATACTTGACTGACCTTAGTGCCCTGCTGACTAATTGGGCAGTTATGGGGAAGCTTCACAGATGGTAATATTCCCTTTCTATGGACTCAATCCCTTTTCCTGAAGGTGCACCTGTAGTATCCATTATCTAACTAAGCCGTTGCAGATGGTGAGATGACGACAACCACGAGTCAGTCACGGTTCTGCACCGTGTCAGGGAGCAGGATGTAAAGGCAGGGTATCTTCACTGCGCTGAGTGCACAGCACTGTCAATGTATGAAACAGATTCTGGTGCTTACTACATGAGGAGATGTGTAACCCCAAAGGTTGAAGGACAGTGATGGGGGAAGACTTCACCAGCATTTCACACACCTTTCAGTGTGACCGGGTGTTCTTGTGTTTCAAAGGCATTTGATGCAGGGAGTGTATTAAAGTTTTTATAGCTGTACACTTGGAGTGCTTGCAACACTTAGAGCTGGTACAAAGCTGGCATGCTGATATCAGGGCATATCAAAAGCCTTCTGATTGCAAGCGTGGGTGTAAATACACAGCTAATTCACTCCCTTTCTGTAGAACAGACCTGTATCTCTGAAGAAACAGGGAAGGATGCTGTAAAAAACAGCTACATATGTTGCAGAGGCGGAACAGAGCACACGAAGGTCTCCAGCCATCTCACAGGGGGTGGTGCAAACCAGACCTTGAGCACAGGTTCAGAGTGGCCAAACCTGTTCCTCTGCCCACCCTCATCTCCCCTGCACTCTGTCTGGGGCAGGGGTGTCCTAGGCCACTCAGAGCAGCTCCATTTGAACACTGATGTATCTTAACATCCCCCACAGATGGGCTTTAACCTTGCTGCTGAGTTTAGAGGGCCCCAGTGAACATTTACCCAATGCTGGCCCTTCCCAGCCCATCACAACCCGTTTTCTGGTGAGGCTCTGACTCCACATCCAGTATCAGGCATCAGGTACCCTATGTCACCAGTGTACCACAACTGTGGGCACTCTCTTTCACTGGCCTGCTCCCAGAAGCCCTGGTACAGCAGGACAGCTATCAGAGGTCTGGTCCCGAGGCCTGCGGGTGAAGACACTCCTAAAGGAGGAGCCAGTGTGATTCCTACTTTCCTGACTGCCAAGCAGACAGGATCAGCTTATGCAGTGCTACACTGACACAGGATAAAAACTCTGGGGTGAGCATGTCCTTGGGGCTTTCAGTTGACCCCAAATGCCCACTTCCCAAGCCTTGTTTTCATTTTTCATTCAGGAAGCCACATTCAGCTGAAGCCCTGGAATATGGGCATCAAAGACTCCTTGTCTAGACAGACAGCTCATCCCAGATGCAGCCACTTGGCTTGAACACCTCCTCAACCCACCTCCCTATGGAGAGTGAGCACAGGCCAGCTTGGGGCCCTCGTCTGCTGCTGTCATGGTCTCTAAAAAGGAGCAACCAGCCATTGGTGTATTTTAAGAAGTACCTTGTGCTTTGACAGGAAGCTGCAATGTGGCAGGATGAGTAATTAATTACTCTCATGCTGCCACAAGCATTTCCAGTCCCAGCTGACAACAGACTAATTAAGAACCTCCCTATGGAGTCTATTTTAGATAACCATTTACTTTGATACAAATTAACAAGGGCTTTTCTAACGGTTTATTTCACAGGCGACTCATTAGATTAATTTACGGGGCAAACAGCCAGAACTTGAATAGACACTTTTGCTGAAGAGTGTACTGATTTTATCACGGCAAAACACTTGCTTCCTTTTGATTTTTTGGTGTCATGTCATTTGTTCTCAGATGTTACCTTAACCCAAGTCTAGAGGCTTTGAAAACTGAAGTAAGTGCTGGTTCTTCAGAACAGAAAAATGTCCCGCGCATGTGATTTGCCCATTGGGGTCATTTGACTGAGCATCATGAGCGCTAAGTGCACCCCATTATGAGTATCGTCTGTTTTGGCTTCTTGGTGAAGACTGAGGAATCAAACTTACTGCTCCCACTGCATCTGTGACTGTGGCAAACACTGTTACTCATGTATCGGTGTATGAGTTGTGACTTCACTCAAGGGTTTCACAGGATCTCCCACAAAGCCTAAGAGGATCAGAAAAGGGTCCTACGTCCCCCAGATGGCAGGAAGGAGTGTCCTCCCTTCCTACATTAGCTTTCAAATGTTAAGCTTGACCCTACCAAACAACTGCACCGTTTGTGTCTAGGATCCTGCAGGAGTCTCGGATGTAATCTAGAACAGAGCAGGGATGTGGGTTGATAGTAAACCTAGAAGCAAACTAGTTATCTCCACTTAAGATAATGGGAAAATGTGCCAGAGGATTTTACCTTCTTTTACTGTCTCTGCACTGCCTCCTGTTTACAAAGTGTAGCAGTGATGGTGAAGTATTTGGCTCCAAATCAAGGGTGAGTGCATAACAGCAGGTTGGACCTTATGCAGCATGTGACAGGATAGCTTAGGAAGAGAAGTCCAGCTCTAGACAGGGAAAAAGAGTGAAGAACCTGAGCTGGAAGGTCTCACTGGGGGAATAGGGTGGCACCACAGCAGGAACTAAATATTCTGTGTGATTTTCAGCAGGGTACAGTTCTCCACATGACTGAGATCAGGTATTTTCATCATCACTAGAATTAATTTGGAAAGTCTCTTTGAGTATCTTCTTCTGGGGGATACTAGCCAGTTCTCCATTTTCAAACACAAGCAGAGACTTAGGTGAAAGCCACAGAGGTGAATTTTTCTTTCATATTTGGTTGAAATTGGATTGTGGATGTGTATACATAACCACTTTTTTTGAGAAATTGCTTAAGCTGGTGATGACTCCCTACAAGTCATCTGCTCAGAGGCACAGAGGTCATCTTGTTTGTTGATGAAGTGGAGTGCTTCCATGCTTTTCTTTCTAAAATGCTGTCCCAAACTAGAATCTCTAGATTCTCGTTTAAGCTAACTCACAGGAAGTGAAAACTAAAAATGTTAGTGGGATTATCAGCTTGCATTTCTTAGCACCTAATTGAGTGTAATCTTTGTCTCACTCTCTCCCACTCCCAGAAATTCTACACAGACATAATTTCGAACATTTTTCCTGTGTCATGGCAACAGAGCTATGCTGTAGAGGCTCCACAAAGCCAAACACATTATGATTTTTATCCCTTGTTGCAGGCTGGCAGTGCATAAACTCTTTCTTCCCAGTCCTGTCTGACCCTTTTGGATGCAAGCAGCTACAGTGAACATCAAGTACGACTTCATTCGCTGTAGGTATCTGCTCCTTTCTCATAAACCTTAAGGCTGTCGACAATTTCCTCCATGGTTGGATGCTGGGATGCTGGTGACTCACTTCCCAAGTCTGAAGGGACCACAGAGCACAGGGTAGCTGCAGTGCCCAGCCACTCTGTTGAAGCTGAGTGCTGACAGCCAGGAGGTAGCAAGAATGAAACGCAATTGCTTCTAAAATGCACACTGTGTGCTTCCCATAGCAGATGCTTCTACCTTATCGGTGTGACAGAATGTGCTCTCGACTCACAAGGCCAAACTCCTCGCAGGTGGATACTGGCTCAGTGCTATCAGCTTCGATTTCTTCCTGCCAAAAGCCTCCGGGGACCCTATTAAGAAGGGGGCTTAGCTTCTTTTTCTGAGGAGTAGCTTTATATAAGCAGCCTGGGCCACACTGGTGCAATTTTTACTCCTATCCTTTTCTGACCACTGCTCTGAGCATTTCATGGTGGCTTCCTGAGGTCACTGGCACTGCTGTCCTGACTCCTACCTGGTGTGCTCCTCTCTCGCCAGAGCTCAGCCTGCTGGAACAAAAACTTTGTCCACCAGGGGCACTCGTGTCAATTGCTAGGTGCACCTAGATGAGCTGCAGTTGTCGCTCCTTTTGAAACCATCAGCTGGGTGTTTTTTGGTTCTTTTTTTATTTACCTTTAAGTATCTGTTCCCAAGAACAAAGTGGGGTTTATAAGGATGCTGTATGCATAAGAGCCCCAGGTTGTAAACTCGTATGTCCTTTGTGGTTTGGTGTGTTAACAGATGGGGTGCTTGGGTGTGTTGCAGTGCCTGAGAGTCTGTCTGGCCTCTAAAGCTGACCTGATATCTGCTACTCATTTTCCAGAGAAGAAAATCTTCATGGGACCATGAGGCCAGGGGCAAGGTCTTGTGGATGAGCTATGTGTAAACACCAAGTGACCACATAATGCTGCATATTTCTTTGCAGAGGCATGCTCAGCCCCAGCAGTAACACTGAACAGTGCATTGTACCTGATTATGCAGCTTTTTGATTTTCAGACTCTCACCAAATATGCAGCTTTGATTGCTAGGTACTACCTCGCCTCTGGGTCCCAGGCGGCGCATTCAGTTCCTTCTGTACCAGTACCTCACTTCAAGGCAAGGCTGTCTTGTGGATAATGTGGACTCCTGCTAAACACACTGAGAACAGCCATAAGGCATGTAGTCCTTGGGCTTAAACTGTAGAGCACGTAAAGGTATTGGTTCCTGTTGTGAATTCCTGCCCTAAGTCCCACCCTATTCTGCCCAAGGGGAGCCACCAGCAGCTGTGTTATCTCATGGCTTGCTGCAGGATCCCTGACTTCTGCAAAGGAAATTTCTAGTGATGTTTTAGCATTCATTCAGACCCTGTGTCCCTGTCAGGAGCTTTTCCACAGTTGCTGCTCAGGTGCTAGCTGCACAACATATAATCAGACAGAGGGACAAAGACTGGATAAAAAATTTCTTAGCAACATTTATTTGACAGATTCATCCTCTGTGATCAAAGGCCCTGTCTTGATCCTGTTAAATTTAATGGACATTTTACTAAAAACCTCTGGAGACTAGGATATGACTCTCCCTGATTTGTGAACAAGACCATTATACCATTATAGCCTTGGAAGATATTAAATCCCTTCCCCTACTCTTTGGGTGGGGGAGAAAAGGCATGTATTATGCTTCCTGCCTGCATGATGCCTGTTCTCAGAACTTGTAATCACCTGAGACAGGAGCTGGTGTAGCTTGTGTCAGAGGACTGTGCTGTAGCAATTTCTCTCAGCATCATATAATTAGCCCTGAGTTTGGGAGATGGCTTCTGCTAGATGGAGCTGAGATAAGTTTACCTCCATGATTTGCAGCTGTGCATTTTTAGTCCCTGAAGCTGCAGAACCTGGCTTTGAACTTCCACTGCTTTTTATTCTTTCCTAGGAGATTGGGTACTGGGAGGGGTGTTCAGATGATTTCTAGGTCTTCCTCCAAAATTTATATATCTGGAGTGTGTCTCAAATGTACATTGGGAAAAGGAATGACTTCAGCAGTATGACTGTGCTAGCAGAGCAAATGTTTTGCTGGTGATAGCTATTTTCCCCTTCATGTTAGCACTGAATTTGTTCTGGTATTCTTGAAATGCCTTTAAACTCTTCATTTCTGCTTTAGAGTGAGCTGAAATGGTCCCTTGTGTGAAAGTTAGGTTTGGGAAGACAGCGCTAAGCCTCTTATGAGAGCAAAGCTGTGCCTGTGTTTAGACTCATTCCATCACCCTCTGCAGCATTTGAGCTGATTCTTCTTTTTATGCCTATCACTTTCTCATTTCCTTTGGCTAGGATCCCTCTTTCTTTCTGCTGAAATGTTTGGAGGGCAGGCAATTCCTTGGCTGCCTGCAGATGAAACCAGATCAGCCTTCGGCACTGAGTTGTGTAACAGCTGCCCACTGTCACCACAGAGTCAATTTTGGGACAGTGTCATCAGCTTTGTCAATCCATATGTCCCAGGGACATTTTTACTGGATCAAAGCTTAAGTGTGCATTAACTGGATCAAATTCTTAAATGTACATCTAAGATGTGAAGAGTTAAATAGAACACCCAACTTTCATTAACCAAACAAAATTCACAGAATTCATTAATTTAATTCATTAACATAAGCCAAAAGTTAAGTGAATTCCAGCTATCCTTAGGCACATGACCTCTAAAAGGTCATCCTGTGTCCACCTTAGTTAGTATATAAATACGTGTGAATGAGAAAGAAAAATTTTAGTATCTCTTTGCAAATTTTTTTTTTTTTTTAATAAAGCTTGTAATTGTCAGGTCTGTGTTTATCAAACAGATGAATATGAATACTATCACAGTTTCAGTTCGACAAAGCAAGTGGAAAAAGACCTGGTGGAAGCTGGCAAATATATATCGTAACTTTCTAATAATAAAAATGTCCCACTCGCCTTAGATGTGGGACACCGTGTCCTGGAAGATGCCTTCTTGTTACCTTAGCAGCAGAGCCTCCTCCAGTGAGGGCATGCCCTAAATTGCTCCTTGCAATTGCATTAATTTCTGAACAGGGTGACAAGACCCCAGGGCCAGTAGGTCAGCACCTCAAACTGCATCAGATCCCAGGTGGTTCTTGCTGGGAGGTTCAGCATCAGCCTGCCTTGTTGGGACATGCCAAGCAGCTGATGGACTGGAGAATAATGGATGGAGCTCAGACAGCTCGGGATTTACGTAGGTTTGCATAGATAGGCAACTGAAACACCATGTGCTCCCAGTGAGATGACTGCAGAGACCCTGCTGCTGAAAGTCTCAGGGCTGAGTTTGGGCATATTTCTCTTTGTCTAAACACAAGAGCAGTTCAACTCACTTCACTTACCTGGTTTGTACTAATTAAATTAGCCACTACCCTAATAGTGGCTTATCTTCATCTATTACCTTAATATTTCTTTAACTGGCTCAATTTAAGTAAGAAATAAACCACACCTGGTGCAAAATTTGCTGAATGATTGAGATGTGTTGCTGCTCAGTGCCTCGCAGTCTGACATTAACTCTAGGTCACTTCTCAATAGGCTTCTGAGCATCCATAACATGACAGCTGCCTTCAGCGTAGCCAGAGAAAGGAAAAAAATTAATGCTTAATTCTTTTATTTTAAATAACCATCTTATATTGTAAACAAACTAGTAAACATACCTTAGCCAGGCACTCAGCATTTATAAATCAGTATAAGCAGCTCTGTTGCTCTGATAAAGTCAGTTGGTACATACTGATTTGCATTTTACATTGATCAGACCTGCCTGCATGAGATTAACCCCTTGAAATTGTCTTTTATTTGAACAGTGAGTTTGGCCTATTTCTTTGCAGCACAGAATAGTTTTTAACAGGAATGTCAACCCAGAATTCTGGGTCCTTTTGAACAATGGATGTCATTATGGAAGTCCACATAATATTTTTTTTCAGGCTGGATAAATTCCAGCTCAAATAATCACACTTCTTCTTCCTCAATTCCTCCAAAGGTCTAAAAAATTCAGGCACTCTTAGCATAAGATTACTGCATGCTGCTACTGAGTATGGCTAAACAGCTGTTGCACTTCCCTCCAATGACAAATACATTTCAGTGGTGCATGAGCTGATTCCCTTAAATCTCTCTGCTGGGGTCTGCCGGAATGATTCCAATCCTCACAGTCCTCTGAGAAAGAGCAAATTGGTTACACACACTTTTATTATAGTCTTGCTAGTCTTGCTCATCATTCTTTGGGTTAAATTCACTTCTAGATCTTGTGCCACCATGGGTGGGAAGGTCCTAGAGCAAACGATAGCATGTTGCCAGAAGTGCCAGGTGCACTGGCAGGCTTTACTCATATAGCTCATGTTCTGAACACCTGAGAGGGCAACCCCCACTGAGGTAATTAGTACATCTGGGTTGCTTGACAGACCTGTGACACCTGTGTTGGCTGCTGTCCACCTATAGTGAAGGAAAAGTTTAAAAATCTACAGTTAGTGGAGATGGAAAACCCATAGCTACAGCACTGCCTATTCTGCTTTTCTTTTTGAAAGCATTTTAACGTCTGTTTTTTTTACCAGGTCTCAGTCCAGTCATTGCAGCAGGAGCATGATGCTTTGATGCCACCAGTTCCCAGTTCTAATGATCTCGTGTGACTCCTGTGGTCTGTAAAATCAGCTGCAGTGCTTATGCCTGACCGCTGTTGTCAGACTGCAGCCAGCTGTCCCATTACAGTCTCAGAGCTTCTGAATAGAGGGCTTTCCAGGCGTCGTTCAGCTTCAGAAATCTTGCCCTTTCCATAACCACGGGGGTAGTGAGGATGTTTCAATGCCAGGGTTGAAAGCAACAGCCTCTTGCTTCTGTAGTTCAAACAGCTGAAAATCAATCTGATGCCCAAATGTGATGCCCGGCTACACCATCTGCGTGGAGGTACTTGTGCATTGCTGGGGCAGCAGCTGACAGCAGGAGGGCTACAGTGAAAATAAAGAGTCTCAAGAAAATAAAGATGAACGTGACAAGCATCGAAAGGTTCTCTACCATGTGCTTTGCTGTTTGACCTTCAAGGATCCTTTGGGACATGTGTAGGATTTCCAGTTGCACGTGTTAACTCCCAGCATCTGTACCCAGGTCTGCCAGATACAGTGGCCAAAATTTTTTTTTTTGAGCTGCGCTGTGGAACAGGATAATCCACACTTCAGTATCTTCTGCACCTGTGGATCCATTTATCTTTCAGCCCACAAGGGGCTCAGTTGATCTTCTTGCATTGCTTGAGGGGTAGGATTTCAGCTGGCAGCTTCTGGGTCAGGCTGGCTTTGGCACGTGGAGTTGCTCTGGGAAGGAGGTGGTTTAACACTGGGTGTCCTTCATCAGCCTGTCTCTGATGTCCATTAGGGTTTCACTGAGTGTTAATTTACAGCTTCCTTCCTGCATGGCTGGCAGGGGTTGCTGTCATCCTACCAGACCCCTCTTCCGACTGTGACACCGACATCCTCTGGCCATGACATGAAGCACTGGGAAAAGGCTGAAGCAGGGAGGTGGAGTCTGCCTTTCCTGCACGTGCTTACAGAGTCAGCCAGCTCACATTTCAGCTGAACTCAGGAGTCTGGAGGTGGACGCATTCAGCACACGTCCTTCCTGGGGAAAGGCTGTCATCCCTGAAACACTGCTTCCTCCAAGCCTGTTGACTTCCAAGACGTGGTATGGAGTGTAGAGAGCAAGTTAAAGCATTAGAAAAACAGGTGTCATTTCACATATGTAACTGGGCAAGTTGACATTCTCCAGAGTAGGATGTGGAAGAGAATTGGAAGCGTAAAAGTGAAAAAACTCGTGGGTTGAGATAAAGGCAGTTTAACAGGGAAAACGAAAAGTCACGCACACGAGCAAAGCAAAATGAGGAATTTTGTTCACTGCTTCCCATGGGCAGGCAGGTATTCAGCCATCTCCAGAAGAGCAGACCCCCATCATGGGTAATGGGAACTTGGGAAAACAAGTATCATCACTCCAAACTTCCTCCCCTTCCTTCTTCTTCCCCCAGTTCTATATGCTGCGCACAACACCAGTACTGTAAGGGATATCCCTTGGGTTGTTTGGGGTCAGCTGTCCCAGCTGTGTCCCTCCCAATTCCTTGTGCACCCCCAGCCCCCTTTTTGGTGGGGTGAGTGAGGAGCAGCAAAGGCATTGGCTTTGTGTAAGCCCTGCTTGAGAGTAAAAAACATCCAGGAGTTTTCAATGCTGTGTTCAGCACAAATCCAAACCATAGTCCCACACTAGCTACAGTGGAGAAAATGAACTCTATCCCAGTCAAGTCCAGCAGAGAGGCCATGCTCTTCTCCTCAGTTTTAGATGCCTGCATAAATGTTGACAAAGTTTTGCGCATAACCTGAAGCATTTTTAGAGGAGTGATTTGGAGTGCTGTCCATCTCTGGTGCCTCCATACCAGTGTGAACTCATTCAAGACGGGCTGCAAGCCTATGCCTGCTGGCCTCCTTGCCCCACCAGCACCCATCCCAGCAGGGGTAGCAGCCTGGGTCTTTCTCTGCCAAGGAGAAGGGGAGTGAGGAGCTGATGCTGCACTACCCCAGTGCTTGGGATTGATGCGAGGCGCTGGCCAGACAAAAGATAGCTGGTGCCCAGGCAAACAGCTTGAGGGCTTGGTTTTGTGTTACGGGCTGCTCAGACAGAGCTTTATTTGCTCTTTACCTTATGCCAAACAGGGAATCCCTGTGGGGAGCAGACACTCAAACTAATATTTACCCTTGGGCTAAGGGTGTGGGGATGTTAAATCCCCAGTTTCAGGATGACCTTGTGCCCCTGTGTAATAGTCACAGAGACCAGTGGAGATGCAGCTCCCCTCCTCCTCTTCCTCAGCTTTCCTACTCTGTTGTCTCAGTGTCTTCATCACCCTGTCCTCTTCTTCTTTCTCCTTAGTCTGCACAGATCCATATGGCTTTAACAGAATATCATTAACCTGCAGCACTACAGAAGGCTGGTGCTTTCTTAAAAACCTGCCACTTTCTATTTTTACCCTCTCTGAAGTACAGGCGCCTCAGACCAAGCTGAGGAGGCTGACCTGCTGCTGTGAATTGATCTTGGCTGCTCTATCCCTGCACAGGTCTTATCCTGCTGGTGCTTCAGAGATGCTTTGGACTCCAGGTTGTATCTCTTCAAACTGTGGCCCCTTAAAAAATTTGTGCAATACCCTGTCTAAAATGGGTAGGAGGAAACTTGCCTTTTCAGATATGCTTATGCAAATGAGGATGCAGCGAAATTGGAATAAGACTATGGGGTTTTGCTCTGTTTCTGTATTTCAAATTCCCTTCTTGCCCCATCCTCATCTATTTTTTCTCCCAGTTTCACAAATGTAGCAAGAAATGAGCTAATTTGCCTTTACGAGACAACGTGGTACAACACAGGTGTACTTGTACTCCCCTCCCAGCGCATTGTAAGTTTGTGTTGTTCACGTGGCTTTTTAAGCAAGAGTCTGATAATAGCTTGTATCATAACAAAAAAAAAAAAAAAGAAAAAACTAAAAAAAAACCTCTCCTTTTTTTCTTTTGTTTCCCTCAATCTAAGTTGTATTTTCCTTATTTGAGGGCTGGATAAGCAAAGATTCACTGCTTTCATTTCATGTGGTTGCTTTCTATTCAATGATAATGATATATTTTCATGCAGTACTATGGTGTATAAGTTGTGATGAAGGGAGTGTAGATTGTTTTATCTTGCAGGATGATTGCAAACCTTCTCACCATTTACCAGTCGTTGTACTGGTAGCCAGTTTAATCACATATTCATGGTAAGGGAAAGCACATCAGGTTTCAAAGATATTTGCAAACTGCCTTTTTGTGAGTGTCAAGTTATTTTGCCTCAGAATTAAAAAAAAAAGTCTTTACACTGTGAGATCCAGCTGGACACCTAACTTTTCAAACTCCAGGAATGCTAAAATTAAAATTTTAAATTAAATGAAAATCAAATGTTAAACCTTGTGAAATCACCAAGTTTCATCTTGAAAGGTATCCCAAATGTCTAAAGCTCAAAACATGTAGATTGTATTGGTCTGACTGAAAAACTTTTTTTTGCAGCAGTAGCAGTTTTCCACTTCGGTGTTCAAACTCTGGAGCAGAGGAACATAAGGCATAGTACCAGATTTGGGCATTTTATATATCCTCCAGTGAAAATTGCTTATATAACTTGAACATGCAGTTCATGCTTTGCAGTATCGTCCTGACACTGAGGACTCACCACGGTTGCAGGGCATGCTGGCTCCCAAAACCAGGCTGTTCCATATTGGCTGTTTAAAGTCTAAAGTATATTTAATTAATAATAATAAAAAAAAAATTAAATGGGCAAGTGGCTGCTCACCTGGAAATAACTCTGTGTTTACAGAAAGATGTGGTTGGAGGGACCTTATAATGTATTGTGATTTATTTCTTTCATGACCTGGCCATTTATAGGTAAGTACAAAAAAAGGCTTTTTTTTTTTTTTTCTCTTTCGCCAGGTGCAACATAATGAAGTGGCAAACATCAAAATCTGCATTTCCACTGCATACAAGGAGCAAGCTTTGCTGTACACAGGGCTCAGCTGTCATCGAAGAAAGACATGATGCAAGTGACCACACACCTTTATTTATTCTCTCCCTTATGGTCTCTGCTGGACCTGGTGCATTCTCCTTATAAGAAACTGCAATTACAGTAGGGTGTCACTTCAATCCCTGTTCACACTTGTTTGTTTTTTTTCACCATGAGATGATCAAAACGTAAGGACAGATAATTTTGGGATGACTGGCTAAGACTTCTAGTAAAGCCATTGAGCTCTTTGTACTTTTGTACAAATTTCCAGGTGAATTTTCAAGTGCAGGAATCTGTTCTTGCCTCAGGGTTATACTCCAGTTCCTGCAGTCCCTGGGTCCGCGTGCTTTTTCTGGCTTCATCCCACCAGGGAAAGCATGAGTCGTCTCAGTAGTGTTCATGCCTGCCATGAATCTCTTATTCCAAGGTCCCATATTTCTACACTTAGGGCTGTATGCGCTGAACACATTGTAGTGAAGGACCTGGAGCTGCCCAGGACCACAGAGAGATGCCTTGTAAGTTTTGAAATACCTCCCAAAGGGTACCACAAGGATCCTTGTAAGTACTGTCCTGCTAACATCCCTCTTTGAGCAGGATGGAGTCATCGCTGGTTTCATTACTCTCCTTTTGAGTCAACAGGTGCAGTCATTGTGTGGACAGGCTGGAAGCTGGTATGTTATGACCTAAAAAGACAATCTGCATGAAATTCTTCAAAGGTGAAAAGTTCTGCATGCGTGGTTTTACCTATTAGTGAGGGTGGACGGTTTTCACTGCTGTCCTTGCCTGTCTTTGAAAGCATGTGATATAATTTTTTTCTGTTATCAAGATTGTTGCTCTTGTTTTTTCCTCCTCACCTTCCTCCTTTTGTACACAGCTGCTGCTCCCAATGTAGCTTGTATCTGCTTTATATAACCCCTGTTGTCTTACTGTTCAAAACTGCCTTCGGTCCTGATAAGAGCACAAAAAAAAGCAAAGCAGATCATGGCCACAGAGCAATATTGCCTCATGGAGCATCTCTGAAGTAACAGCCTTGGTTTCTCACTTAACAGCTTCTGTTTCAGACCCTTTTGACCCAGTTTTCACAGAGCTTGAGAACTCATCGCCTGCTTTACTTGCTGTCTGCTATATGGCTCACTCTGTTCAGTGATTTCCAACTGACCTTTCCAGTTTATCTTGCTTCTTTGCCACCAGCCAACCAAAGGGCAGGCATTGAATATGTTTAAGGCAGCAGGTTGCTAATGTGGGCACTGTTTGGCCAGTGCATGTGCATCCCTGCAGCAGTGTGAGGAATGACAGAAGGATGTACAGCTTGCTGGTAGAAGGCAGCTGATTTCAGAGCTTAAAGGCTTTGCATAGTAGAGCCTGTGCCAAGGAATATTAAATATTATTCCATGTTCAGAAATAAAACTCTACAGATGACACTAAATGATATTTCTCTGTATCTTTCCTTCCAGTTTTTCCCAAAGAATATCTCAAGGCCAGCATGTAATTTGCAAAAATTCAGTCCCTTCTGTAAGTGACTGCATATTGTACCTATCTTGTCTTTTCAAATATGATGCTGGTTTAGACTGTATATGTTCTTTGGTGTCCAGGAGATTGATCCTGTGTGATTTTGCTTAGAGAATAATAATTAATTTTATTTTAAAATAAATTTGATTTTATTCTTTTACCCTTAGAACATGATTATTTTTGAAAGTAGAATAGGTCCCTTGATTTTAAGGACTGGGTGGCTTAAAGGGGCAGTTATGGAAGCTAATCCTTTACTTTCCAAATTGCTGACTCAATTCCCATTCACATATTAGTGAGCAGTGTTGCCATCTGACAGCTGCCTGCAGCTCACATCAAAATGAGATGATGATTTAAGGCCAGACCTTGGGACTGAGTGGAAACTGAAGGAAAAAAAAACCAAAACATCCAGAAAGACCCTCTAATCTCTACTGCAAGTTGGAACCCTGTGGGCACCCTTGGCTAAGTACCAAGAACAGAGATGAGAGATGCACACACAGCACTCTGCTTGGAAAGATTCCTTATCTCAGTGAGTAAACTCAGCCCATCCTTCACAGGTCAGGGTGTGACTCATGCATCAAGATGCTTTGCAGCAGCAATGGCCCAACTAGCCAAATCGTAATCTTAAAATGTAGTGGGTGTTGGGTGCTTACAGTTACATGAGAGTGTGTAATAGGTCAATTTTCTTTTAGAAAAAAAAAGGTGTTTAAAGAAGTCTGTAATTTCTGAAAAAAATGCATGTAAATAGTTTGGCATTCCTGAAAATCCCTACATCTTCCAAGTGTAACACGCTTCGAGGCTTTGCAGGAATAAGGAAACAAAATTTGATCCCTTAGATGAATCAGCTTCCATGTTTGCAGTGGCACTACAAGATTTGGGCTACAGTGCCATTAAAAGACCAAACGTGTTACCTCCAGAGCTTTCCTGTAATGAGAATATTGCTGATTTCATACCTTTGTTTCAAGTTACTTAAAAGCTGCATAGGTCTGCTAGGAGATAAGAATATTGGAATGAATGGAATGGGCACCACAGGGAAAATATTCACTAATGCCTGACTTTCAGAAAACAGAGACTCCTCTGCAAAAATATCTTTTCAATCACTTGTAATTACAGCTGTCCACTGAGAACCTCAGGGCCAGGATGAGACATTAGATAAAGGCCATCAGGTGTGCTGGATTTTACAACCTGGCTGATTTAATGAGTTGCTTCAATAGGTGTTGTAACTGCATGACCAGATCTGCTTGTTAGAAGTCAAGTTCCCTGGTCTGGGAGACGGTGCAGCCTGGAAGATCAGCTCAACACACAAGGTTAAGCCATTGGAAAGCGTCTTTTCTTAAGCAGAGATATAGTTCTACCAGCTGCTTAAATACTATTCTATTAATTCTCTAATTCATGAGGGTGTTAGGGGATGCTGTCCAGTGTTCAGGACAAACAAAATCAAAGTTTGTTACAGTATTGATCTTCTCTGGGTGAAAAAACAGAGCAGAAAACCCTACCTCACTTGAAGTTTGCCCATTTCCTCACTCTAGTGTCCTCCCACATTTTATTTAGAGATACACAATTCACATGCCAGCTGTCCCTTGCAAATGGTTAGTGGCAAATGCAGTTCACCTCAAGATACACACTCTTTCTTATGCTAGCTCTATCCTGACATGGGAAAAGCCAAAGATGGCACTTCTGGAGGATTTGGGATTGGAGGGATCCAGAGTCAGTGTTGGAAAAGAGGGGTGTGAGATGAAACTGAAAAGCTAACAACATGCCTTCTTTTGTTCAACTTTCAACTGTCCTACTGTAGCATTAGCAGACCGTGATGAAAGGGTGAAAAAAACAAGGGTATTGGTTTTTCCAGTGTCATTTGAGACTCTGTCCAGGAGACAGTATTTTATAAAATATGCCTTTGTAGGTGCTGGAATATATTGGGCTTTGTTAGTGGTAAAAAATACCTTCTTGATTCTTTGTTACCCTTTTTCTCATTATAGAGTTAACAGGAGTTTGTCTTTGAACAACAGAGCTCACCTGATAATTTTGAAGCATTTGAACAGTTGTGTTGCAAGTTGCTATTTTCAAGCTTAGTAGGAGGATATAAAATACATGACTGATGCATTGAAGTCATTAGACATGAAGTCATTAGACATGAATAGGAAGAATTGTCTGTATTCTCACACTGCACAGGTTAAATTCTGTTGTCCTCTTCACACATTCAGTTTAAAAACAGACATAGTTTAAGGTTAATTAGATTAGTTTCACCCACTTTGGAAGCCATTGGAAGATGAAGTGCAGCAAACAGATAAGATGCTCAGGAGAACCATTCCTCTTATTTCTGGCTTTGAAGCTGCATCATCTCTTTGCATCTCTCTGCCATATGTTCCTTATGAAAAATCCATTAATTCAGATCAGATAGTTTTTTGATAAAAGCTTTTGTTTCAGAAGACAAAACCTCTGCACTGAACCTGTGCAAGAAGTCCATGATCCTTGCATATTACAAACAGCTTTTGTACCTTCAAGGCTGGTCAATTTCAGGGAGAAAAAGTACAGATGTCTAAACTTAGGCAGTGGATACACGTATTTTCCCACCAGTGCTTAAACTAAAATCACTGACAGATTTGGAGTTAGTTTTGGCCTGGTGTAGCAAAAACCCCTTACGCTCAAATTTCTGCACTCTCATGCTGGCATAAATGCAGTGATTATTTACGCCTGATTCACATTTTTAAGGCATTCAGATGAAATTTGAGAAGAAAATATTGAACAATAATTCATTGGGCCAACTCAGCTGGCCCATAGGTGAAAATCAAGACACTAGAATGTTGTGTTATAAGACGTGATGTTATAAGATGCGATGTCTGTCTTGGTTCTCCCATGTTGGCCTAATCAGTTTCATACCAAAGTAATTCAAATTATTCATGCAGGCATGAAAGGAAAGTAGGTCTTTAAATAGTTAAAGATTTGTAAACATGGAATATAAAATAGGTGTTATCTCCTGGCTTTTAGTTGTGTGTTAGTTCTTTGTGCTACTTGAATGCCTCATTCACGGCTTTTAATAATATTAAAATACAACTTCTACACTGTAGAGTAAGAGTCGGTTGCCTCTGTCCATCTTACATGTGCTTCAAAACTTTAACTTTACTATTTTCAAAGGAAGATTGTGTGAACTTTGCAAAACCCTGAATTCTGTTTTAGTTTTTAAATTTAAAGTTGTCACAAGATGTACTTAAACTTATTATAAATGCAGCAAAGTAAGAAACAGGCCTTTTTTTTTTTTTTTTTTTTTTCCCCCAGATCTTGGCTTTGTATCTGCTGAGCTGATGGTGTCAGGAAAGCAAGTCAAACTTTAGCTAGTAAAGATGGACTTGTTTTCTCAGGGGCAAGTGGTTTCAAAAGTCTCTACTGGTGCACTTTGTCCCCTGGCAGGGATGGCGAGCCGTGCCTGATTTAATTTTGGCAGTTCTCTACGTTCATATGCACACCATCAGTCTTACTCTGCTTTTCATTTGAGCCTTTCACACAACCTAGCAGGGAAAGAAGCATTTTTTTTAGTGAAAAATGTGATTGTGAACACATAAATTATCCACAGGCTGCAAGCACAGCTTGCTGTCTTCTAAAAATCATTTCTGTGTAGCAATTGATGTTGTCCATTTAATTCAGCACTGACTTTATACAAGTTTTTAAAGCATCACTTACAGTTTTGTTATCTGACTTCAACAGCAAAAAACAGCATAGGTGAGCTAGGTTTAACTCAAAAGAAGTAATTAAAGAACATATGCTTATTAAGCAATAATATAGGAATCCTAATAAGCTATTTCTACAACTGCTTCCCGAACTGTAAGCATGCATTCTTCGAATGAGCGTTGTGTACTCTTTTCCCAGAAGCCATTTAGTATTGTGGCTGAGAAAAACAAATTAGCCAGCAATGGATTGCAGTATGAGCGAAGGAATTTTGAGATGAAGTTATGTTTCTTTCCTCATCCTGAGTAAAGGCTTCCTAATCTGATGATGAATTTTTCCAAAGAAAAATTGACAGTGCAATCAATATACTTATTCACAGACTAACTGTGGGTGAATCTTGCACAGAAACCAGGAGTTTATACCAGTCTAGTGAGATTTGTCTTAAGCAAATGTGGCTTTCTAAGCTTTTATTACTTCAAGAAATTGGAAAATTATCTTTATTATTCATTCAAATGTAAATTTAGTGATCTGAGATACAACCACTTTATAATGCATATCAAATTACATATTTTTATATAGACTTTGTCTAATACATATTAATATACTGCATTATGTCTGGAAAAGTAATGAAATAGTTGTTTCTGAATTCTCCAGTCTAGGCCACTTTCTATTGTAAAACCTTTCTTTTTATCCAAAGCCAAAATTCCTTGTGCAGTTGTTTTTTTGTTACTGTTGGTTTTGTTTGGTTTTCTGTTGTGTTTTTTTTTTTTTTTTTTTTTTTCTGCTGGAAGTCAAAATTAATGGACCATTCAGAAAGAAACAGTCTCTGTGAGGAAAGATGCAAATCAGTCATCTGTGTGTGGCTGATGTCCTCATGTGATCACTTGTGCTGGGCAGGCTATGGGGCATGGAAAAATACCCCTCTCTGCTGACCTGCTTTATCTTGAGGGAGGCAGTTTGCTATTGCCTGCCTGTGGAACTATCTCCCTTCCTATCCTACCCTCAGACCAGGATTGTACACTGTCCATCTTGCTCAGATTTTTAAATATTAGACTCATCATCTTTCAATCTGGAGCAGTGCACTGTGACACCACAGGTTTTATCTTCTGTTAATCCCTGCATTCCTCCACTGTCCGCCATTTGTAGCCTACCATTCCCATCACAGTTGTGGCTGTTTCAGTACAGTTTCAGAAGGCTTTAATAAAAATTATATGTTAGCTGTTTTTTAAAGGCTCTTCAAAACCCTGTCTGGCTTGGAAGATCCTCTGTTATCATAGGAGGACTGTGGTTGGTTGCTAGCTCTCAGCTTGCTTGTGAGCATAGACAACTTCCTTAACAGCTCATCTCTTCAGTTTCTGCTCAGGTAAACAGTCATGACTGTGTTTCCCTTCATTTGTTCGTTTTGCAGCAGTTCTACATAAGACTGTAAACTCTAAGGGATGTGTGCTGTCTTTTACACACCCCCAAAAATTTGGCTATGTGCTACATTTACACTAAAAAGCTAGTGTAAATATACTTTAATAATTACTTTAACAGTAGTCCTGACAGACCTCCTTGAAGTCGTTACCTGTGATGTGATTTAGATCAAGCTTAATGAATTGCAGTTATTTGAGGAGGAGCTTATTGTTGACACCTTTGTCACTAGACCAAATCCCTTCATTCTTTACTGAAGAACCCTCCTGGATGCAGTAAATAAGAACTATGGCAGGTGGTTGGATGCAGCATTGCCTGAAGCCAGCCATAATAGTTTAATTCACTAACTTCTGAATTGGTATATTTTGAATAGGTAAATCCCAATAATCTATCAGCACAGAAATGGAGACAAGGACTGAAATATTAACATTGCCTAGTTTAGTTCTGTTGAGGTGAAATACCCAAACAGCTTCTCTCTGCCGGGAAGGGAGCTCAGTGTGACGAAGGAACGGGTTGTTGATTTGAGGTCATGGACTTTCTTCTTTTAATCAGTGATGAGATGATTAAAAAACCCAAAAACATTCAGCTGCAAATTTCACACAAAACGTAGTCTACAAACCTTTGGAATACAAATAGTGTAAAAATCCAGTTGGAAGCAGGCTAGCTCCAGGAAGTACAGCACCCACTTTTGTGTGCTGTACTGTACATTAGAGTATGAGCCCTTCTTGGAGAGGTACAGTACTACAGGGTAAATCTCATCCCTGTAGTCTGACCCTGCAAACAGGGTGTGATATGTGAATTTAAGATTTAGAAGATATCTCACAGGGATACAAAAATACTGAGTAATAAATTGCAGCCCTGCAAGGATTTTAGTTTGGAGTTTGTAGGTAGCTAAGATTTAATTAATTGGCTTTAGATCCTGAACATGGAAGTTCAGCACTTCTGTATGTGAATAATCCCCTTGAAATCAAGGGGAACAACTATAAAGGTGGTAGCAAGCTTCATGTCTGCCACTGATCTGAAGCCTGCTGCAGATGTTTACACAGAACATGATTTTTAAAATTGAATGCGTTATTTACTCTGATAGAATAATTTGCCCTAAGTTGGGTAAGTAATTTGTGCGGATCTAAGATTTAATCTTCTAAGGAAAGTATTTTTAATTCATTCCCTTTATCCTGTGCTACAAATTTCTTGTTCTTCAATTAGGCACTTCTACCTGCTGCAAAATGTATTGTCCACCCACAGTTACATCTGAAAAATTACAATAGAGAACACAAAATGTGTTTTCCTGTGTTTGAGAGCCTTTGTAATAATGTGGAGTGGCAGCAGGATGACTGCAGCTGATGCAAAAGGAAAAGGTATGGTTATCAAGCCTCATAGGTAGCAAATTATGTCAATAGTTCATGTTTAATCTTTTTTTCCCTTTGGGTTCTAATGTGGGCACTGAGCTCTTGGTTCATAATAAAAACCCAATATATATTTAGTCTTAATTACAATTCATCACTTCATTATTTTAGTAATTTTGATTATTTTGCTACTTGATTCAGCAAAGTATCATTTGGAATAGAGGACTAGAAAAATAACTCTACCAAAAAAGAGTTTGTTGAATAAAAATGTGTCGTCTTATTGCCTTGTAATCAGTAACACTCAAAGTGTGAATGAAGTAAATGCTGTCCCTATCTGCTGGCAATGTTGTGCTCTTAGCTACTGCTATCGTTTCAAAATAAACCTTATTTTAGTGGAAGAAAATTCCTTCTCCTTTTCCTCAGAGAGAGTGTTGTCCTTCTGTTCTCAAGTGTGATGTATGCTACAGAGGAGAGAACTAAAGGAACTTACTGACTCTGTTTTTCCATCTTACCAAGTCCAGAAATCACTTTCAGAGCAATCCTCTTTAGTCACAAAGCTGTCCGCAGTTCAAAGATTATTGTGACATTATTATTATTAGAAATCACTGCAGGAACAACTTGCCAAATGAACCGTTAAAAGCTAGCCAGAGTCACTGAACCACAGTAAAATTCATTAACGGCTGCTTGGGGCAACATATGGTCTTTGAAGGTCTTTATCTTTTTAACCATTTGCCTCTTCCCGTGTCTGTGGCAGACCTCTCCACTTCTCTATCTAATTTGAATGTAAATAGCCATTTAAAAACCTGCAACTTCCTTTTAGTGACAATCTCATTTAGTGTCATTGTTCAATAGTACTGACATTGTTCAATGTACTGACATGCAGAAATGTGAATTAAAGGGAGAAAACACCTTTTACTACTAAGGAAAATGGTATGTTCTTTTGTGATTTGAGACCTTTTCTAAAATCTTTTTGGCTGTTGCTTTCCCCTATGAAATCTGAGCACCTCTCTTGTGGTTGTTGTTTTTGAAGCTGAGGTTTCAGAGGAGCTAAACCACTTTTAATTCAGATGACAAAAAAAAAAAAAGAGGTCGAAACACCGTTCCTGTAAATGGAGTTCCCACAACTAGAGCCTACTGTTCAAAATCTGAGCAGCAGCTTGCCTGTGCCTTAGAGCATGTGCCAACACTGCCGTCTAGCTTCTGCAAGGGGGTCGTGCGCTTTAGCTTCTTAGTTGCTTGCGCTCGTGTGTTAACACATAGCTTTGCTGAGTCCCTGCTGGCGAGCCAAGGTCCTGTAGTATTGACTTCTGCTGGGTTACACAGAATCATCTGAAGTGGCCACAGCACGAGACGAGGGATTGAAGATGACAGCAGCACACAGCAGAGGAGGTCTGCAGTGGCAACACATCAAAAAAAACTGCCAGTCTGTATTTGGAGATAAGGAAATTAAACCCATCTGTCCAAATTCTTACAAGGTATTTGCCAGCACCACAGCTCAGATAAACCCGTTCTAGGCCCGTTCAGTGTTTCTAATCACAAACCACTGGTAAAGTCCTTGAACAAGGCCTTCTGACATGTCACCCTCCGATATGTCCTTTGGGCTCAGTGTTGACTTCTTCTTTCCTGTGTGTCTGTCTCACCATTATCCCTCTCTGGTCTCATAGCATGCATACATCCTTTTTTACTCTTTCACCACAGAATTTGTAGCTTTTTCTTTTTGATCTGTGGTGACTTGGGAGCTACTTGCAATCTGAGATACTGGCTTTAGGTTTAAATGCATTTTATATCTGGTCATCTTGGGATTTTAAAAGATTGTTTGGTTTTCCTTTACCATGAACTTGTGTGTATTTACCAAAATTTGTATTCATATGGCTTTTAGTTTATAGGTAGTACTGCATAAATAATAGGGAGTCTAATTATTATTAAGCAGGCAGAGAGCTCTATTAAACTCTAGTTTGAAACTGCACAATTCCTGCATTTTCAAACAGCATGCAGTGCAAGGTTGCGATTATGTTCCAGCTTCCTTAGTGGTGTAACATGTAAGAAGTTGATTATCATCATATGTTAAAGTGATTTAAAACTGAATTTAGCCCAGAGTGGTCTGACTAATGTCTTTGTTTCTGACTGTTTTCAATGACCTCCAATAAGTAACTCAGCTACAACAACAGAATCATAGGATCATAAAGGTTGGGAAAGACCTTCCAGATCATCAAGTCAAATCATCAAGTGAATTTGACCAAGTGCCACCCTGTCAATTAGACCATATCACCAAGTGCCATGTCCAGTCATTTTTTGATGCTTCCAGAGATGTAACTCCATCAGTTCTGTGGGCAGCCTGTTCCAATGCCTGGCCACCCTTTCAGTGAAGAAATCCTTACTGATGTGCAACCTGAACCTCCACGGCACAACTTGAGTCCTCTCGTCCTGTTGCTAGTTACCAGGGAAAAGAGGATGCTCATCACCTGGCTACAACCTCCTTTTCAGGTAGTTGTAGAGTGTTATAAGGTCTCCCCTGAGCCTCCTTTTCTCCAAGCTAAAGAAAACCAGCTCCTTCAACCACTCCTCATATGACTTACTCTCTAGCACCTTCACCAGCTTCATTGTCCTCTGAACTTGCTCCAGCACCTGTCTTTCCTGAGGGGCCTAGAACTGGACACAGGACTCAAGGTGTGGCCTCACCAAGTATAGGTGGACTGTTACTGCCCTGGTTTGCTGGACACACAATTTCTGATCCGAGCCAGCATGCCATTAGCCTTCCTGGCCACCTGGGCACACTGCTGTCTTGTGTTCAGCTGTCTTCTCAATCAGCAACCCCAGGTCCTTTTCTGCTGGGCAGCATTCTAGCCACTCTTCTCCCAGCCTGTAGTGCTGCCTGGGGTTGTTGTGGCCCAAGGCTGGACCTGGCACTTTACCTTATTTAACCTCATATTGTTGGCCTTGGCCCATTGATCCAGCTAGTCCAGATCCCTCTGGAGAACCTTCCTGCTCTCCAGCAGATCAACACTCCTCTCCAGCTTGGTGTCATCTGCAAACTGACTGCAGGTACACTAGATTCCCTTGGCCAGACCATTGATAAAGATATTAAACAGGACTGGCCGCATTGTTGAGCCTTGGAGAACCCCACTGACCAGCTCCCAGCTGGACACAGCCCCATTCACCAGCATTCTCTGGGCCCAGCCTTCCAGCCAGTTCTTAACCCAGCAAAGAGTGACCCTGTCCAAGTCATGGACTACCAGTTTTTTCTGGAGAATGCCATGGGACACAGTATCAAAAGCTTTACTGAAGTCCAGGTAGACAATACTCACAGACTTCCCCTCATCCGCTAGGTGGATCATGTTGTCATGGAAGGGGTTAGGCTGATTAAGCAAGACCTGTCTTTCCTTAACCCATGCAGGCTGGGCCTGATCCCCTGCTTGTCCTGTACGTGCCATGGGATCATACCCAAGATAGTCTGTTCCATAATCTTCACTGGAACCAAGGTTAGCTATCATTACATATTCTTATCAACATTATAATTAACATGTATCCATGGGTACTGCTTCATGTTAATGAGGTAAGGTTGTATTTCAAAGAGAATCTTTTGCCTCTGTTGAAGCAGATGTTAGTATTGCTGAATACCTCACTGAATCAATTAATCATTTCATTAAATAGAAGTCCTCTTAGCTATGCTAATCAAAAGCATGCTGTTTACAATTTTTCCAAACAACCTCCTGAAAACCTAAACAAATAAACAAACCACTTCAAGACTAATAAACCAGTCTTGCTCTGATATATAAGCTATGCTTTCTTAAAAAGGATTAAAAAGAAATAAAAGGTCTGAGGGGTAATCCATCAGCATTATGCATATATTCGTTTAGCCATCTCTGGTGATCTTATCTAAAGGGTTAAAGCTCCCTAAATATAGTTATTTACTGTTATAGTTATTTTCAATGTGATAGGAAACACTTTTTGCTCTGAACTGCATTTTCATGGGTGAGGAGAGAATGATGGGTGCTGAACACTGGGTCAAATCCCTTCTCATGACATCCCAGAAGCAGTTTGAGGGGGTTTCTATTAGCTTCTTGACTTCTGTGAGTCAGCACATGAGCACAATCTGAAGAGAGAGTTTGAAAGGGAAGAAGAGGTGAAATATATAAGCTAGATGATAACACGGTAAGCAGCTTCACAGACAGGTTCCTCAGAGAGAGGTAGAAATTAAGAAATGAAACAACTGGTATCAAAACTTCATAGGTGTGGTTTAAGCCTAGGGGGCAACTAAGCACCATTCAGCTGCTTGCTTACTCCCCCATCCAGCAGGATCAGGGAGAGAATCAGAAGCATGGAAGTCAAAATCCTTACAGGCTGAGATAAAAATAGCTTAATAGGTAAAGCAAAAGCCATGCACGCAAGGAAAGTAAAACAAAGAATTCCTTCATCACTTCCCACGGGCAGGCAGGTCTTCAACCATCTCTAGGAAAGCAGGGTTGCATTGTCCTTAACAGTGAGTTGGGAAGACAAATGCTATCCTTCCAAATGTTTCCCCCCTTCTTCTTACCCCAGCTTTATATGCTGAGTATGACTCCATAGGGTGTGAGAAATCTCTTGGGTCAGTTGGGATCACCTGCCTGGCAGTGCCCCAGCTTCTTGTGCACCACCAGACTCCTTGCTGGTTTGGTGGGTGAGGAGCAGAAAAGGCTCTGTGTAAGCACTGCTCAGGAGTAACACTGTTTTCAGCAAAAATCCTAAACATTGCTGCATACTATCCACTTTGAAGAAAATTAACTCTACCCCAGCCAAAAGCAGCACATTCTCTTCCCCTTCTTTCAAATAATTTGTCATGCTCTAGTCTTACATTATTCAATACCACTTCATTAACACCTCTCGTTCCCTTACCAGCCTTTGATATAATACATAGATATCCATTAGTCTATGGACCACCTCTGCAAATTTCCATCAAATGTCCACAGGTGTCCACAAATTGTCTGTTGAATTCATTTAGTCCATGACTTTGGTCTCCATCTGTTCTGGTGATCACTCAGGACAGGAAAGGTGGTATGTTGTATGGAGTTACTGGGCACCAAAGCCAGCACAAGTCAGGTCATTGCTGTGCTGCAACTGCTTCTTGTAAGGCTTCTCTCCTCCATTGGTCTGTGTGGTTCTTGTCATAGTAACTCAAAAAATGGCTTACAACAATTTAAAGACACATGCATTATGATGTCCACACCTGGTCCTTTTGTGCCAGGTTATAGTGTTTATAGTATTGTAATGAACTCCTCCCCTTACTTCTAGTCTGGGTGCAACAAGGGGTTCCTGCTATAGTAATTATAATCTCTACCATGGACTTCCATGGGATGCAGGGGGACAGCCTGCCTGACCATGGTCTTCTCCAGCACCTCAAGCACCTCCTCCTCTTCCTTCTTCTTCAGGGGAAGGACCACTAAGACTCTTCCCCCTGCACTGTGGACTCATCCACAGGTCACAGTCCCTTTGACTCAACTCACTGGAGTTCCAGCCTGTCCAGGACAGCAGCACAGGCACAGTAGCAATGCCTCTGGCCACCTGCCAGCCCAGGCGCATCGCCAGGCTGTTATCAGAGTGTTCCCAGGCACATTAGGCTGACATGATAACCAGCACAGCAGAGACCAGCCACTAATGAGCATTAGATTGCAATACACAGGCGAGCAAGCCCTATGGCAAGCACAGGAGCCTGCTGATTAATAATTAAACAGCAATGAGAGCAGAACATTTCATCTGGCACATTCAAATAAAATCTGTCATTATTGGAGCTTGCTGAGCCCTACACTCTGTCCCAAAAAAGGACTGTCATGTTTTAACCCCAGTTGTCAACTACACACTCCATAACTGTTTGCTCACTCGCCCACTGTGAGATAGGGAAGAGAATTGAAAAGGGTAAAAGTGAAAAAACTCGTGGGTTGAGATAAAGACAGTTTAATAAGGAAAGCAAAAGTCACACATACCAGCAAAGCAAAATGAGGAATCTGTTCACTGCTTCTTGTGGGCAGGCAGGTGTTCAGCCATCTCCAGAGGAACAGGGCCTCATCACATGTAACAGTGACTTGGGAAGACAAGTATCATCACTCCAAACTTCCTCCCTTTCCTTCTTCTTCCCCCAGTTCTATATGCTGCGCACAACACCAGTACTGTAAGGG
>JAYRBT010000093.1:22474489-22492157 GCA_036023395.1 Myiotriccus ornatus
CACAGGAAGGGAAAGTCCAGGAGCCCACAGTCCTGTTCATGGAGCAGTCGAGGCAGTCATGGCCATCGGTCTAGGAGGGAGCGCCGCAGCAAAAGCCAACTTAAAAGGAGACGATCAAGAAGCAGAGATAGCAGCAAACACAGGAGCAAAAGAAGCAGCAGAAGGTCAAGGGCTCATGACAGCAAAGCCTCTCTGAAAAGCCAGAGGGGCTCTCTGAGTGGTGAGAGCACTCCATCCAGAGAAGTCAGCAGATCGCGATCGCGTAGCAAAGGCCACAGTAAAAGGAGATCAAGAAGTAGAGACAGCGATCGCTATTATGTAAGAGACAGTTATCAAAGTAGACATCAGTGGGGTTCTGCTTTCTGTAGTCGAAAGGTTTTTGGGGATAGCTATGAATCCTCCAGCAGGAGGAGGACACGATCTAATACCCTCTATTCAAGGCAATCTGCTAGTCCAGAATACAGAATACGGTCATTTATTGAAAGGACAGACTTGCATAGCCAGAGGGGACTCCATGAGAGACACTATTACTGTTATGAAAGATGCAGGTCGAGGAGTCGGTCAAGCAACAGGTCAAGGACTCCTCCTGGAGGAACTGACAGAATGAAAAGCGAAAAGCCTGGTGGAAAAAGGAAGTACAAAACTCGCCACCTGGAAAATGCGTTCATGGAGAGCACAAGTCTGGAAAGAGAAAATGACCCCAAGAAAACTTCCTCAAAATTCAGTGACTGCTGCAAAAATGAAGATAGCTTGTCAGACAATCGAGCAAGTAACGAGACAAAGCATAAAAAAAGAAAGAAAAAGATGAGGAGTCCAAGTGTGGAGATAGTCTACGAGGGGAAAGCAACGGACACAACAAGGCATCTTAAAAAGAAAAAGAAAAAGCATAAGAAGAAACACCGGAAACATCACACTAGTAACTTAGCACATTCTTCTCCAGTGGTGATCACAATTGATAGTGATAGTAGCAAGGAGCCAGAAAGCACTGAGTGGGACAGCAGTGTTACTTGGACAGCCACAACTCAGAGAAATGAGAGGGAAAATGAGTCTCCATCTTCTTTTTTGAGGACACGATGTGAGGAAACTGGAGGAGCAGACAAAAAGTACAGTATCTCTACCACAAGGGAAGACTTAGGTGGTGACATTAGAAATGCTGGTGTCAAACTTCAAGGAACAGCAGCTGATCAGAGTGTTATCACAGCAGATACCCACAGTAACACCTCTCACACAGAAACTGAAACCAACTATGTTCAGGAAGCACCAGCAGCGCCTTCCAGTCAACTATCTTCCCCCAGAATTTCCTTTCTAGAGTGTCCAGAGAGACAACCATTGATACTAAGACTGCCAAAGAGACTTGTCAGCAGATCCTCTTGGTTTGATTTCCCAGAAGAAAAAATGTAGCACACTTCCACAGAACATTTCTTGAAATTGTGAATTTAACTACTATTTTTTCCCCTTAAGAACTAAAATATCTGGTAGGATTTCTGTCTGTTAAAAGATGTCTGGGAAATGTGTAAAACCTTTGAATGTGTATGCACTTTTAAGTCAGAGAAGATAGAATATTGCTAGTATGTAACTTTAAAAATTTTTTTTAGAAGACTGTTTAGAAATTGTAATTTCATAAAGCCATCCACAGAGTATTTCAAAATTTTGCTTAAACCAAATGACAGAAAAGGAGCCCAAACCAAAAGCCAGAAAATGCATTTTATGGGGATTGTTCTCCTTAGACAGGGGAAAAAATGTTTAGTTTGTAAGAAATAATTCAGTCTGAATTCCAGCATCATTTCAATCTCTGGTTTAAGCTGATCTCTGCTGAAAAGTAGTCAGTGATTTCTACAGAGATCCTCAGAGGCCTTCCAGTAGTTTTAAGGTAAGCTATGTCAAAATCTGAATAAAGCAATAAGACTTCTTTTTTTCTTAAACATACTTAATAAGTGCAATGTGTTTTGCAAACAGAACATTTTTCTTTTGGTTTTGGGTATCTTACGTGTACAGACCATTGGATGTTTGTGCAGTCAAGAGTAGTCCAGGTTGGAAGAGACTTCTGGAGATCATCTGGCCCCTTCCTTCACTGAAAACAGGAGCTTTGATCAGATTACTTGGGATTTTTTTCAGTTTTAAGTCTTCCCAAAACTGGATGGCCCCTCTGTGCTGCACCTTCTGAGTGTTCCCTTGGGAAACATTCTTTTTTTTCAGATTTATTTTATTTTATTCCTCTCTCTGCAGCCTGTGCATTCTACCTCATGTCCTACAGCTGTGCTGCTCTTAAGGAGTCTGTTTTTCCTCTTCTTTGTGCCCTACCACCGCATACTTGAAGATTGTCTTGTCTGTAGCCTTGATAAGAGAGCAGCTGCTCTCAAACTTCTTGCAATAGCCAACACGCCCCCACCTCAGCATACCCTCGATGTCCTGCTATGTTTGTGTGCAAGGCACAGGGCTCCAGGCAGGGTCTTGTTCTTTAGCTTTGTCCCTTCTCTGTGTGCACAGCAGTAGCTCTCAGGACTGGATGAAAAAGGATGCCTTCTCTCCTATATTACTGCCGCTGTGAGTTTGGTGGGTTTGACCTTGGCTGCTTGCCTGCCATATACTTTCCAAGCTTCTCTGTCACTTTGCTTTCTCCACAACATGGGGGAGAAAATAAGATAGGAATGCTTATTTGGGATAAGGACAGGGAGATTGCTCTCACTGGCCAGATAGACTTGGGGACAATTAGTGTCTTCTGTTTCCAATGGAAAATTGAGTAGATTGATAAGAAACAAAGACAAAACTAAAACCAATTCCCCCTCCCTTCTTCTCAACTTCACTCTTTCATTTCAGGCTCTTATATCTCCTCCTCTCCATCTATGCACAAGGATGGGTAATGGGTGTTGTGGTCGGGCCATAACATTGTCCTGCTGCTCACTGCTCTGTCCGCTGTTCCTCTGCTCTAATGTAGGCCCTTTCTACAGGGGTGTGGTACTTCAGGAATAGACTGCTGCAGCTGCCAGAAAACCTGCTCCTGTGTGGGCTCCCAAGCAGAGGCTGCAGCTCCTGCCAGGCAATCTCCGTGGGCTGTAGCTTCCTTTGGGGCATGTCCCCCTGCTCCGGTGTGGGGCGCCTCCACAGGGAGCAGGTGTGGTTCTGCTTCACTGTGGTCCTCCATGGGCTGAAGGGGTCAGCCTCCCTCACCATGGTCTTCATCAGCCCAGAGTGCCCAGGCTGTGGAGAAGGGCTGCTCCTGCCTGACCAGTCAGCACAAGTTGGCTGAGCCTAAGGGAGAGTTAGGAGTGATGGCAGTCAGTCCCCTCCACTCTTGCCCCTCAGAGCATCCCTGCGCTGCAGGGGTCAAACTGGTCTCTGCCTCGGGATTAGAAGGTTTTGGGGAGCACAAATACATGAAGGAGGTGGGTCACTGGGAGGCCCTGGGGCCACATGGTGTCAACCGTAGTGGTGGCATCACCACTGTCTGTTCTGGAGGGAATGTGGGGGTTCCCTTTGTTCTGCTCAGCCCCAACAGCCTCCCCAGCTTCTGGGGAGGGAAGGGGTCCAGAGGAGCTGGGGTGATGTGCCTTTGACTGGAAGCTTTAGTCCATTCACAGAGCTAGGGTATCCTTGGCAGTAGTGGGTCTTCTCTCTTGGAGTGCTGGGATAGAGGCTGTTGAATGGGCAGGGCAGGCAGGCAGGCAGGTGAAGGTGTCACACTAGGTACAAGAGAGAGAGGTTAGATGTACAGCCTTGACAGTCAGTGATGATGTGGTGGGGAGCCTCTGGGTGAGGATGATGGGATGGAAAACAAAGCAGATGTTGTAGTGGGTGTCTTCTTCCAGTTGCCCAGCCAGGGTGCCAGTGCTGAGGACTTTAGGGGCAGTGAGAAGAAATCTCTGGATTGGCAGCCCTTGTTCTTACGGCAGATTTCAACTTCTTAGAGACCAGCTGAAAATGCCACCCTCTGCGATGTGCCGGTCTGGAAGACTTAAGTTTGTGGGAGAGAGCTTCTTGTCATGAGTACTCTGGGTGACAACTAGGAAAGATGTCTTCCTAGACTTGCTGATTAAGGAGTGAAAAAGGCCTGGTGAGAGATGGCATGGTCATGGCTACAGTGCTTATGAAATGGTTCTGCTTAAAAATGTCAGTGCAATGAGAAAAAAGAACAGAGTGATACATTAGGTTTTAAGAGAGCAAATGTTACACCAACCGGGAGTCCCCTGGGAATCTGCTCTTGAGGGCTCAGGAGCTGCATGCTGTATGGAATCTGCTGCAAACTGGAAAAGAGCAAGCCGTCAAAAGCATTATCGATACTTCAAGGAGACATTTACACCGTGGGGAAACTTCATCTGTTTGTTTTTCAGGACATGTATTACTAGGAAATTGTTATTAAAATGTTAAATGTTGTTTTCTATGTATAGGGCAGTGAACAGAACTGAGGAAAATGAGTCTGCCACAGGCAGCCATTGCATTCCAGTGCTGCTTTGTATAAATCAGCTCATCACACCTGCTGCACCAACCTGCAAAATGGGAGTAAGCAAGTCGACTCACAGTGTCAGCTGCTATTAAGCAATCTACTGCTGAAGAGAACTGTTGTGATTTAACCCCAGCTGTGGCAACTGAGTACCATGCAGCTACTCACTCATTTTCCCCTGCTCTGGTGGATTGGAAAGGAGAATCCAGTTTAAAAAATAAAAAGTGAACCTTGTTGGTTGAGTTAAGAACAGTTTAATAATTGAAACAAAGTAAAATGTTTTAGTAAGAAAAAGAGAGAACCCAAGAGAAACAAGTGATGCACAATAAAATTGCTCACCAGCTTCTGGCTGATACCATACCCAGAAAGACCCTCTTCTGGGTAACTCCCCCAGTTTATATACTAGGCATAACATTCTGTTGTGTGGGATATCCCTTTGGTCCATTTGGGTCAGCTGCCCCAGATATGCTCCTGTCCATCTTTTTGTGCACTTACTAGCAGAACATTAGACACTGAACAGTCCTTGACTCAGGGTAAGCACTGCTGAGCAACAGCCAGAACATCAGTGTGTCATCAACATTATTATCATACTGGATCCAAAACACAGCACTGTACCGCTACTAAGAAAAAAATTACCTCTATCCCAGCCAAAACCAGGACAAGGACTGAGATGCATTAATCAGCTCGGGGTAGGAATGAGACGCATCAAACCTCTTCCAGAGTTCACCTGGCATAATTTTGTAGGCTTAGACCAGGAGACTTCTGTCAGCAATGGTGCTGGACTTAATGACCCACATAATCTTGTCTGGGGCTGTTTGACTTTCGGGGGATATTCTGCCTAGTTTCCAGGTGCCTTTTGAGAAGGTGTCTTATCTGCCAGCCTTGGGGTACTTTGAAATTTCAGGAGAGAGATGAAAGCAGATAAACCCATCAGGGTTATCTCCTGCTCTGCATGTGCAGCACATGGAACTGGGACCTTGTCATTCTGTAAGGAACAGATAATAACTCAGGGTGCACTGCACAGGGCTCTTCCCCTTTAGCATCTGCTTGCTGTGCTTCAAATGAGTTCTTAAAGTTCATCTCGTTCTAGTGAAAATTCTATGAGGAAGAAGCATGTTCCTGTCTCTAAACTGGACTGGAATCCAAAGGCTTGCTGAGGCATCAGAAAATGCTGCTTCTGAGGGTGTTCATATCTATTGAACATTTTATTAGTTGGTAGATAGTCATCATCAGTGTTAGAGATGCTCGGTGCCTCAGTTTTCAAATATTTCAAGTGTCACTTCCCAGCAGACTAACCTACTGTACAATTCAGTAGGTTTCACAGCCTTTGCTGTGGCATGACAGAAGACCTGGAAACGACTCAAGCCTAGCTAGGCAACCTGCTCATCTAAGTACATTTTCAGTGGCCTCTAAAAGGGCAACTAAATTAACTGAAGAAAACCTTCTTGATTAGCAAGGGCTGTTGGAAAGTCCAGGAAAAATGCCCTCCATGGGATGCTCTGGAATGCTTACTTAAGAATTTTTTGCACAAGATGTAAAGTGACCCAGTGCACATCCAAGTTACTTTTCAGTCCTGACGAATAACGTGAACCAGTGTGTGTGTGGCAATATTACCATTTTTCCTGGGAAGACCTGTAGCCCTTAGAGGTCAGGCATCCCATGTGTTATGCACAGAACAAGCCACAACAAGTAAGTGACAAGCTGCATTTCAAGGCATTGAGATGAAAATGAAGCACGGAGCAAAGAGATGCAGAGCTGTGAAATAACTTTTTAAGATCGCTCACCTGGCAAAGTGTAGCTGGGATGGTAACGGGTTGATCCTCAGACACCGACATTAACCAGGTCACATGGCTCCTTCAGACCACAGGGCTTTGTGCCTTGGAGTCATAGTAATTTCTTCTCCATTAGCTGAAGAAGAAAAAATAAATGTATGTGTCTGTACACACCTGCATGCATTATATGTTTCTGGGGAGAGAGAGAAGGGGAGAGAGAAGGAGTAAGCTGACAGATGCCTCTTGTACTGTGGAAGAGGAGAGCAGAAAAGCAAAGGCAAATACTGTGCACCTCCTGCATGCACTTCTGTTTCTTTTTTTGGATATATGAGACATGAAAGAAAGGAAAAAAAACCCAAACAACAAACCACTGAATGGGCTGGTGCCATGCGAGATTTATAAACTGCTGAATTTAGAAAAGTCATTTTACTGTTGCTGGTGTATTGCAGGCTCTTGTGCATGAGTCAGTAAGAAAAAAACAAGTCACTTCCTCTCTGAAAGCATGTACAAGTAACATAAAATATGTTCCATTAATCTTTTCAACCACTGAATTTAGTCTGGATAAACAAAGCGTATATCAAATGATATGTCCCAGAAAAGTAATCAGCCTTATAAAATGCTTTGCAGCTCTGCATTTCTCATTACTGTGTTGCAGATAGTTTTCTGAATGGAAAAACTGTTCAAGCAAAATGTTAAACAGCATTCATTTGTCATTTTCCTGCACAGAGCAGGCAGCAGCCTGCTGGATCTCAAAATGTGTGGTCATTATGAAGCTTGTATTGAACTGTTAATCTTTTTTTGCTCCTTCTTTTTCACAGGTGGTGTTGCTTTGTGATGGGTAATTTCCAGCACTCCTGCTTCAGTTGACACAGGTGAAAACTCGGCAGGAATCACACAGATAATTAAATACAGTGGATCATCATAAGCTAGTGATCAAGCTGTCTTCAGGTACTGTACAGGCAACCTCTACTGCTTTACCTGTAACCATAGATGTTTTTTCACGGGGACCAGCTGTGCTCCAGATCACCCAATCAGGATCAATACAGAAGAAAGCAGTAATTGTAGGCTGAGGCATTAATGAGTGGAAATAGATTTCGTCAATCATATTGTATTGGGGTTTTTTTCAAGAACAAAAAAAGAAATCTCTATAGGTCATTTTTCATGGCAAGTTGATGCAGAAATAACTCAGTAAGGCTCTTTGACTTTTGCTTTGAAGTGGGTCATAGTAAAACAATTAGATTAAATTGTCCCTTCCAGGCTTAAAAAAAAAAAAGGTGAAAAATAAAGCTATGAAGATAAGAGTTCACCAACAAAGCAAAACCTCATGTTGTTTAATGTCACAGTCTTTTGTGCAGACATCTCAATTTCAGAGTATGAGGAATTTATTACATAGTCATTGTTACAAACTAGATGCCATTGCCCACTTTAAAACTAAAGCAACAATTCCAGCACTCTGAAGTATGATTAAAGACCTTTTTTTTTTTTCATTCCATATTTTCTAGTGTTTTAATGTGAGCTTGGTTGTTTACTGTCTGATTTACAGGGCTGTATTTATGATACCTTCTGGTTGGCTTAACTAGGTTGGACTGATTATCCTGGGAATATGAATAATCCTTGTTTTAACATGCCAAACTCTATGCTATTGTCAGAAATTAATTGCACTATTGCTCTCTTTTTTGCACAGGCTTATGGATTGCTACAGAGCAGTGGTGGAAAACAATACTGGTTTACAATTCATAGGAAAACAGCCGGCACCACAGCGAAGATTACCAGAGAACAAACTGATGCCACAAAATACCCTTATCATTTCCTGTAGTGAAACAGGTGAATAATGATGCCATCTCCTACACAGCACTGAGCAGACATGTTGAAAATAGTATGCAGCATAATATCCATGTTGTAACCACCGCTACCAGAGAGGTGGTTTCTTATAAATATGCCTCATTGTCACCAATTAGATTATCATTATCAGTGCCACTTCCATATATATTTCCTCCAACAATGTTAGTGTAATTGAAAGACTGAAATTTAGCCTTTGACCATGTAGAACTACTCTGTAGTAGCAAATCAGTTGTTCTGACTAATTATGCTGAACCAGAGCCCTGCCATCTTTAGCATACCTTCTGGGCATGCTTTCTCCTCACCCCATGTTGTCAGGCTGCTGGATTTCTAAATTCAAAGAAGCTATGTATTGTGTGGAGGGCATATGGGTGAAGTGTGAGTATATAGGAGAGTGTAGAAGTAGTGTTGAAGAATACATTTGGTGCAGGTGGCTCGATGTGCAACCTGGTGGTTGAGCTCTTGAGGGCAGGAGCCCCAGCTCAAGCCCCAAGCAAGAGGCGTTGAACTGCCGACCCATTGCATAACAAAGGGCACAGGGACCAAGGGATCAGACGTTCAGAGATGCAGCAGGAGCCAAGGACCCCTAGACTTTCCTGTCCTTAGACTGTGAGGGTATAAAACCCCAGGGTTTTCTTTGTTTGGAGTCCCTTCTCAGAGGCACCAGCTCAAGTTGTTATTTTGTTACTTAGTCATTGCACCATGATTAAATCATTTTAAGGATCCAGTTGCCTGTGACTCTGCTATGGGAAACCTGGGATCCAGCTGTTAAGGAAACTGGTCTGGCTGTGTGAGTGCAGGTGATGTAACTGGGAGGGGGCCTGAGTTCCAGCTCAAGGTGTGAGTGACTGGCTGAATGGCTCCTGGATGGTCGGACGGAGAAGTTTCCTTAACAGGAAAGAACATTTCTTTTCTTATGCACAGCATGGGACAGTGAGATGAATCTGTGTACCTTTCCTTCCCAAAAATGGTGTCTTAGGGAGCTAAAAGTTTTATAAATTTAAGTGGATTTAGGCTGACCAATGGCTTCGTGTTTAACTGACTGCCTTGGCTTATTTCCCCTATTGAGTGTTTGTCACTTGAATGCTGTGTTATTTAGTGTGATTCTAGATGGATGTAGGGGTTTAGGTTTTTATCTGAGTGAAAGTTACATATGTATCTCGGAAGATCGGGGCTTCTTCGTTAGAAGAATTGACTTACTATGGTTTCAGAGTTTAAGCCATCTTTTGGCATCCCAGAGTCTGAGATAAAGAATAGAGACCAGCAGCAAAGCTCCACTTCTTGCCAGGAGATCACAGGCTCTTCTGCAAGTTCCATGTACACAGAGTGCTTAAATGGTGATCTTAAAACCACAAAATAACAGTTTATAGTCTAACCTCTGATGGTTTCCAGAAGTGGTCACCCAATCTCCACGGATGCTAAAATAGAATTGGTTAGCTGAGAGTAATGTAAGATTGAGGAAAGTTTATGGTATCTCGGGCGTCTGCAGCACAAGAGCATCCCAAACCAGCATTATGAAATGCAAATAACTGAATAACTGTTGTAAGATACATCACCCTGCCTGGGCTGTTTGTTTTTAGTAGTATTTTGCAGCTAAAACCCACGTGCAGTTATTTAGATACATTTGTTTACACTTAATGAAGGTGTTCCTGAAGGAACAGTGGAGGCCTTGCATGGAACATCTTCTTCCCTGTTGAAACATCATAAAGAAACTCATAAATAATAAATTTTATCAATGATTAGAAGCATCTCTACAAATGCCTGAGAGCTACAGAGCTGATGTTTTCCATCTGCTCTCTCTTTTCCTATTGATTAGTCCTTTTCTCCTTTTAGCACCTTTTCCATTTTTTTTCTGCACGCACCCTAAATTTCACCAGTATTTGATAGATAGGGCAGTATGGGCAGAGCATGAATTGTGTGAAGGTAATATCAAAGCCCTGAGGGCATTGCATTCCAGGCCTCTCCCCTGTGTCTCCTCTGTCCTCACACAGTGCAGCCATGTAGTCTGGGGTTGTGCTGCTGTGAGCAGAGGTACCAGAGGCTGTGCTGGGGGCATCCCCAGCATCTGGGAGCTGTGCATCAGCTCAGCCTCCCTAGTTTGTCCTTGTGCCCAAGCTCCTGGCTTCTCTGCCAAGCAACCAGCTCTTGCCAATTGCCAGCATTTCGTGGAGATGCAGACTGGTTCAGCTTCCAGTCACCTGAGCTTTGTGCTGCTTGCCCTGAGTCTGGCTGTGTGCTGCTCCACCTCCAGCTCCTGAAGTACTATATTACCAGTGCTGTTTAACGTTGGTCCAACAGGAGAAGCTGGAATATTGTCATAAGAAGGTTTTGTGTCAGCACTGCCATGCTTTCAGGTTGTCATTCTGTGCAGCCCTTGACTAAAATGGCCAGGGAAGCAAATGTCTCCACAATGGTGGATACTTGAAAGGCCTTTTTCTTTGAATTGTGTGGAATTTCATAGCATTTTTGTAAGTAATTTTCTTCTCTTTTAGTATCTGTTTGATGTTTGCACAGCACGAGATAAAGATGCCTCCTCTGTCCTCACACCTCCTTCTGCTGAATGGACACAGACACAAGTGCTTGATTACCCTTATACATAATTATTATCTCCATCTTCTCTTAAGCCTTCTCATGTTTCCTAGTTCCAGTACAGCCTCTGCATGATTAACTGATACATCTTCGTCAGGTTTCCATCTGATTAAGGTATTGTCACAATGTATAAATACAGTGCTTACTGAACAATAGCATTTTAAGAGGTATTACATATTGCACACCCTGGATTTATAATAGTTACTTTTTATTACCAGCAGTATTAATCTTTTATCTTTTTGGCTGCTTTTCTTTCAGGAAAGCAAGAAACAGATCTGAGAATTTTATCTCCAGTACATTTTTGATCTTCTTGCTTCCAGTCTGTGGTTATTATTTGTGCAGTCTGGGTATTTGACTGGTGAATGATGGTGAACTGTAGACGGCTTTCAAATACACTCTGTACACCTTTGAGTGTACTGGTGTGCACATTTCCAAGCCTTTCTAGGAGTATTTTGATTTTTGACTGAAGTCTTCATGGTCATAGACTAGTCTTGGTCTTTTGATTGTCCTGAAGTCATGAGCAGAGCCTGCCAGCAGCTGGCAATTCTGTTTCCCAGCAAGAAGTTTCCAAGTTTGGGGTTTCCACATATTTGAGTGAAATGGTGATTTTTTGCAAGGCCTTGCAAGGCCTTCATCTGTCTGAACTATTCAGCTGTACAGCGATGGAGGAAGTGCCTCTTCTTTTGTCAAAGGGATATGTTTTTTTCCTGGTCTGTCTAAGCGTCCATAGGAAGTGTCTGGACAATGCTCTCAGGCACATGCTGTGATTCTTGGGGTTGTCTTGTGCGGGGCTAGGAGCTGTACTCAAAGATACTTGTAGGTGCCTTCCAACTCAGGATATTCTATGATTCTATGACTTCCAAATCCACATCTCACAGCACAGGAAAGGAGAAAGGTGATCTGATTTCTTAGCCAAGCCATGACAACCTGCATTCAGGAGAAGAGGCTGGGAGACTGATTTTTAACAGGGGCTCAGTGGCACCATCTCCAGTCCAGCCCTGATTCAATCTGCCAGTCAGCCTGGACTGAGTCAGGAAGAAACTCTCATCCCAAATTTCTTGCATGCAAGCTATTAAGTTCAGGTCTTCCGTAAGGTTTTCCATTGTATAAATTAAGGTTTTCCATGGGATTATAAAGCTATGGCTTTGCCTCCTCCTTCAAGACTGCATCTCTGCTTACACTGCAGCTTTTATGAAACTTGAATTATTTTGCAAATAGTCCTTCTAGTTCTGATCACTCTTAAAAATGTAAACAAGCAAGAGTGTCATCTGCTGAAACAAAAGTCGATCAGCCAGCCTTTGCTTCTCAGCTTTTGCTACCCAATCTGTTATGCCTGTCACAACAAGTTGTCAGACTGTCACAATAAATGGCACAAGTTTAGGATGTTTTGTTTAGCCTTTGTATGAAATACTTTTGAGCACATTTTAGTAGAGGGTTATAATTAAAGTATAGCAAATGAATTCTGAAAGAAGGTAGTAAGTTACAGGTAGTTTAAAATTGTTGGAATAGTATTTTCTCTTTAGCTTTTGGTTACTTGGAAGGACTGTAAATTGTCACAGGTGGTTCCAGTTGGGAATACTGAGGAAATAAATATTGATTAGAAACTTAGTGCTTGAAAGCCAGCAAACTAAGAATGTAAAGATTTCACTTACTTACTCAAATTACTAAATTGATAATTACTACTCTTATGCAAGTTAAGATAGTGCAGTCTGCCAAATATTCACCCCATTAGAGGAAGAAAATCTGTTGTCTTTTACAAGAAATAAAAATGCCTAACCATATTTAAAAATTAGTATATTTTCCATTAAGTATTGCTCTTCTGTCTGATTTCCACAGAAGTCTGTCATTTTTCTTTCCCTTCTTTTTTACATCCTGAAGTAGTCTTGGAGCAGAGATGTAATTCTGATTTGAGTTCTCACTACCCTTACACTGATGTCTCTATGGCCCTTTGTAACGTCTGTCACCATCTGTGTCACCTGACTCTACTGCCATCCCTTGTGCGTTTAGACATCACTCAGCACTGTCAGAATCAAACCCTTATAAAACCATACTGTTCAAACCCACCTTCATCTCCCAAACCATCACCATCAGCAGCACGGGCCACTTGTCATTCAGATCTATGACCTTGGTCAGCCTCAATCCCTCCTCAGCTTGAACCATAGCTGCCTCTTGTTCCAGACAAATGCTTTCCAAGGGACTAAGCTTCCCTTACCATATGCAGAGGACTTCCCATCCATGTCCTTGAGTTTCTCTGTCTTGCCTTTCTTATACAAAGACATAGATATTCACAGAGCTCTGTGGCTGTGCATTGTGTCCAAGCAATGTTCAGAGCTCAGGGAAGCTTCTGCTGCTAAATTGTCACCTCCCATGAAATCTCCTGTTTCCTTCTTCCCTGCTAGTTTTCTCTATTAGTCTTTTCCCCACCCCATCCTTTCTTCCTACAACCAGCACTACCAAATATATAGACATGACAAGGCAGAACAACAATCTAAACATTTAGATTATAATTTTTTACATTAAATTGAATTTAATCTTTGAATGTATTTCCCTTCTGTGTTTCGGGTTTCTTTTTTCTAATCTCTGTTATAGTTAACGAAGCTTGTTCATTTACAGAATTGCAGAATTGCTGTGATTTGTGGACACCTCTGAGATTATCTAAATGATCCATCAAAGTGCAGTCTATTGGAGCAGGTTGCCCAGGACCATGACCAGTCAGGATTTTCAAATCTTCAGGATTTTCAGATCTCCAGGATTGAAGTCTTCAGAACCTGTCTGAACTCAACTGCTTGACCACCCTCACAGCAAAAGTAGGGTTTTTTTTAATGTTTAAGTGGTATTTATTTTGATTCAGTTTGTGTTTTTGCTTCTTCTCTGCTCACTGGATACCCTTCTTCCTCTGTCTTCGTTACTCCCATGTGGTTTATATACACGTGTGTACATGTATAATGCTCTCTCCACATACATTCCCCTTGCCTTCTCCAGGCTGAACAATTGCAGCTCTCTGAGCCTCTCCTGACAGACAAGTTAGCTAAGTTATTTCACAAGAATGTATATCATTCTGAAATTTTATTAACCCAAAGCACAGAAGATCCCTGCTCAGCCAAGCTGGCCTTCTGCCTCACCTGATTGACTTCTCACATTTGGGAATTGCTGCTCCTGTGCCCTAAGGGAGTGATGTTCGAAAAGTGACCAGCACTGATGGACCCCATCACCTGCAAAAACATGTTCCCAGGGAACCTTACTTACTAATTCCTTGAGCAGCCTGAATGAAGTGTGCTCTCCTTGTGTCCAGAGTTGATGTTTTGGGGCACTTTTCCTCCTGTCAACGGAGATTTTAAACTTCAGTGATGTGAAGGGGCACCAGAGTAAGCCAAAGTCATGTTGAAGAATGAGGGGATAACTTACCTGGATATCAGCGCAGATTGTTTTGGATTAAAACTTCCCTGTTTAAATAAAATTGTTGCCATTTCTGAAATTTGAATTGGCCTCAGTTTTCTTGGAAAGTTGTTTTCTGTATTTTGTTTTCTCTCGTTTTGTCTACTACAGCCCAGTGTTTGACATTTGTATGATTTTAATGCTTTAATTATCGCTTCATTTTGACCCTGTCAGAGACCTAGAGATGGTGGGTTTCATGTCTGTGTTTCTCACATGTTCCTTGCAGAGCTGTTGTAATTGCAAAGAAAATGCCATCATTAAGATTCACTTTACAAAGATGAACATTACTAGGAAACCTTTTAATAAGATAAAAATTAGGCATTTTTCTTATTTTCTCTATGCATTGTCATGAAAACAAAGTTAGGGACATACACACCTGGCAGTCTGAAGCTGCTGTCTAAATTTGACCCAATTTTTTGATTTGTTCTGGTTATTCCAAAGCTTACTTTCTTGAACATGAGGCTATAAGAAATCCATGTTGGATTAAGATTGCCTCTCCATATCTAAGAGCTTATACCTCTAATGATTCTTATGCAAATGCAAAATTAAATATCTGAAAGTGCAGACACTCATAAATACTATCCATTCTGTTTGTAAGAAGAGGGGAGAGCTGATCTCAAGAAAAACTATTCCATAATCTTCCCTGAGCTGGCCAGTGTGTCATACTGTTTTTGGCTGGGCAGACTGGGTATTACCTTTTCCCTGCAATGAAATATTTTAAGAATTGAGGGCAAAAGCTCCTTAAGTACGCAAAGTCTGCAGTCCTGCATCTCAGTAAGGAGGAACATTGTTTCCTCAAGGAGAATCTATTTGTGTTTGACAAGGTATGTGAGATTGCAAATACCTGATTTCAAAAAATATCAAAACATCAAGAAACGCTGTCAGTGCACCATGAGTTTTTTTCCCTATTTTGTGCCTAAGCCTGATACAAAACAGGGGGGAAACTGGTGTGTTGACAGTGCTTCCTGAGGTTTTGAGGTTACCTGAAGTCAGATATTGGCAACCTTACAAACTGAAGCCTGGTACACGATAAACACAGTCACCAGCCCTGTTCTTGGCTTTTATGTGGGGGAGCTGGATAGGATTACAGAGTAGTTAGTGCCTGTTCATCTGAGGAAAGACTAATGAGCTTAGCATCAGACTGGTTACTTCTTGGCTGTGCAAAGCTGAGACCCAGTAAAAGCTACCAGACATTGTTTTTGATAACAGAGAAAACCCCTCAACAGAAACATTCACTGTGTATGATTCCCCATAAGAGTCTTCTGCAGCAGCTCTTCCTTGGTAGTCCTGGTGACAGAGCATCCGTTAGCCATGCATTTGCAGCTCCTTGTGCATGCAGGAAGCCAGCAGGAGCAGGAGCATAACTCTTCGTAATAGTTGGTTTGTAGGGAGCTGGTGGTAATTGTGGTATTTGGCACACCACAGTACTGATGCCTCAGAGCTTCAAGAGAACAATTTCAAAGGACATTTTGTGACATCAGATGGCCGGTGGAGAAAGAAATAAGCATAGCAGCAATGGAACAGTTCTGCTGCTGTCACTGTGAGGCAGACAGAGAAAAGGAGAGAAAGGAAAATTTGGCAGCTTCAACAATACAAGCTTATAAAAGCAAAACTCCAGAAAATGCCATGGCCAGCACTCCTGTTTTCTAACTAAACCTTACAATGCTCTTGAAAGCTGGTCCCATAGGCGATGACCTAAAGAAGAAGCTTAATTGTTGCAGAAATCCTTAATTTCTGCTGCCTGGTGCTCCAAATTATTTCATAACCCATATAATGCAGAGAAACAGAATCTGCTCATGTGCAAGGGAAATAACATGCTCCAAATGCTCATTATATGAGCAGTGGACCAGAACAAGACTTCTAGAGGGTATTAGCAAGTCTAGTTCCTTCCTTTCATAACTGCCACTTGTAAACTTCTCTGAAGTGTATTATTAGCATGTTTCTGAAAAGCCAGCCATTTTTGAATTGTGTCAGACTGCACATTAAGAAATCTGGAAACACTGGAAATGTTTACAAGACTGTCTCAAAGTTTTAGCAAAAGTTTAGCAAACCTTTCCAGTGAAATCTGTCCTTTGCTCAGACGTGGTGAGAGGAAGTCTTTAATCAGAATAATCAGTGGCTTAGCAGAACTCTAACTCATTACTTCAGTTGTAGTAGATTCTGTAGGAAAACTAGGATCCTAATCACTTCCTAACAACTTTGACTGACAATGTCTTGTTAGAATTGGTTTGCTTGCTACATTCCCCTTGAAAGTCATATATGAACTTGGAAAAAGTGCTGAACTGTTTCTGCAAAATACGAAGAAATTTAACGAATTTCTGTAAAGTATAAGGACTAGTGAGGTGCTACAATTTTTGAGGTTTCTAAAGTTAGTAGTAAAAGGGTATGTTAGTAACTGTATTTTTATTGTTTTTTAAAATATACTACCTTTTTTTCTGTACTATTATTTTGAACATGTTATGCTGGTAACCTCTGGCACAGCACCATTACTAGCAGGAGATTTATGCTTCTTTACATCTCTTTACTGACAACATAAAGATGATCTTTTATGTGATTCAGTTGGACAAGACAGGAGTTTTCTGTTTGTCCAACAGAAAATTTGTGAAACACTGTGTTATGGGTGTACACAACGTGTCCTTCCCTCCCACTCCCAAATAATGACTGCTCTAAATCTGTGCATGTAGACTTTAGGAAATACCACTGCTTTTGGTGTTGGAATGGAACTAATGAAGTGGGAGCTGAAATATTCCCTCCATGTTCTCCTACTAGCCAGTGTTCTTCTTTGTGCAAGATTTTGTTCCGGTAGCTGCTGTCTCTGATTGGGTATTCAGAGAGCTGCCTTACATAAGTCAGGCTTGACTGAGATTGGCTCAGTTGGTTAGAGCACGGTGCTACTAATGCCAAGGTCATAGGTTTGATCCCTGTATGGGCCATCCTGTCAAGAGTCAGACTGGACTCCGTGATCCTTGTGGATCCCTTACAACTCAGAATATTCTGTGGTTCTGTGACTAGCAAGCAATGGCCTGATATGTAGGTATGCTTATATCCCTGAGCTCTTACTGCCGTGGTTTGATTCGGCCACTGCCTCTCTGGGCAGTTTCTGCCCGCATTCTCCACCAAAAATGTCGTGGTTTGCTCTGGGCTGATTTTTTCTCAGCCCCCCCACACAATTACTATAAGTTGAGAGAAGGTTTATGCAGACAAAAGAGACCTGATTGGGGAGAATAATATTAGGGATTTATTACTAGCAAGATAAAAACTAAAGAACTATATCTACAACAATTCTAATTAGGTAAAAATGCTGTGTAGTTACAGAAATATCCCTCTCCCCTTTGTAACAGTTCAGGAGGAGAAGCAGTCTCTTTCTCTCTTTCTCTCTTTCTGGAGCTCCAGGTCTTTCAAATAACTTTGCATCACTCTAAAGTCCTTTTAAGACGACAACTCCAATTCGTTGCAGCTGGAACTGTTTCTCTTTCTCTCTCTCTCTTCTATGTCAGCCTCAGGGCTGGGCCTGCCCCCCTCCTGGGCTAAGACCGGAGGCTGGGGGTTACCCAGGCCCTGAAGGTCTTCTCTTCCATGGACTGCAAGGGGACAC
>JAYRBT010000093.1:22502030-22532189 GCA_036023395.1 Myiotriccus ornatus
CTCTTGGACAACAGGTCTTCCATTCTCTGCTGTCTCTCAGGGTCACAAATCCCCAGCAGCAGCATGGATCCCTCACTCAGATCCCAACACCTTGCCCGAGCCGTCTCGCTCCAGCATAAGTCTCTCTCCATGGCCTACAAGCCTCCAGCAGGACTCTGTTTCATTTCAGGTTTCTCATGAAGTCTCAGCTTCCTCGTGCATTCACTTACTTAAGTGTAAGCTCCTCTACAAGCTGCATGGGGGTCTCTTCACCCCAGTAATCTTCCACAAGAGGCAGGGATTTATTTTTCAGTCTTTTCCCTGCTGAAGGGAGAAAAAGAGACAGCAAAAGAGGGGGAAGAAGCAGTCTCCCCTTCGAACTTCTCTCTCCTGCTGCTGCCAGCTTTGGCCTTGAAAGCTGTGCTTGCTATCTCTCTGGAATTCCTTTTGCAGCACGTCTTGTCCAGGTTCTTCTCCAAAGTTTTTTTTTCTCAACTCTCTTACAGGAGAGAAGGGGGGCTTCAGTGCCACACCTGCCCCCGGCCCAGGGCCGGGGGAGCAGGGGTCCCTGGCCCACTTGGGGCCTGCCTCCTCTCCTACATGGCTACAGCTACAATTTCCTCTGTGCAACAGGCTTCTCTTTCGTTTTCTTAAATATGTAATTGGCAGAGGTGTTACTAAAACTTTTGATTGGCTTTTTCTCCGGAAATCCACCTGGACAAAACCATCTTCAGCCCCAGGGGCTGGCTGGTGGACAAAACCATAATACTTACTTATGTCTGTCTATGGGTGAAACTTTTTTGCCTGTTCACTTGCCTTCAGCTAAGGCAAGCAGCTCAGGTTGCCTGAAATGTGGTGGAAGGGAACAACTGACTAGAGTTACCAAACTGGAACTGTGACTATTGAACAGCAGCATTTTAACTAAGACGCTTATGAAAAAATCCTTAGTTTCTGTAGGAAACACACAGAGGTATGTCTCTCTAGGAAGAGCACTGGGAGGGAAAATAGATGTCTTTCCCTTTCCAGCTGCTGACCACTGTGGGCTAACCCACAAAATACATGCCATGATCCCAGGCAGAAATTTTTGTCCTCTTTCCCATCCATCCTCTCTCCTTTGACTTACTCTCTTACAGAGCAGAGATGTGCCCAGGGACACAGAGAAGCAATTTCACCTGGTCCCTGCTGCTGCAGATGGAATGGTAGACAAACGCACCCCCCTACACTAGCATCTTCCACCCAGCCTCTTAGTGTCACCCTGGGACCTGCTGGGGCTGAACTTGCACTGAGGTACAAAGGAGAGTGAGGAACCTGAGAAACAAAGTGCTGTGCTCTGCAGGCACTTCCCAAGAGCGGCACCCGCTTCAGCATGACCCCTTGCATTGGCACGCAGATGCATCGTTGTCTCAGGCAGAAAGCTGTATTTAATAGAAAATAAAACATCTCCAAGGACGTCGTTCCCAATTTCAGCTCCTGTCATGTCATTTTAATTACTGGAACTTGTTTTGCAATTAACTAGGTAATTTTATTTTCTGGGTTATTCAGTTTTAAAAAAGTTTTGACTGCTCTTATTTTTTTTCTCTACTTAAATGTGTGAACAAACTGCTGTGATATCAATTCCTGTATAAAAAGCAGACCTTAGAAATAGATCCCTATATACACCCAAACAAAAAAGATGAAAAAAGTACCTGTAAGTTTTTGAAAGTTTAGACAGTTGACAGAAAGTAGTCTATTGTGAAAAGGTTTCAGTGGAAGGACCTTACATCTCTATTTTTTTTCTAAACAAATACTATTTTTATTTTCCAAATGTATTACCATTACAAAGGAAAATATATCATAGTTCTCAGGTGTCAGCCTTGTGTATTATTCGGTATTTCAGGTGCATGTAATGCTGTTCTAATGCATGAATACACATTCCTTTGTGCATCTGTGTGTATGACAGGTGTGGGGGAAGGCTCTGTTATGTCTCTTTCAATGAAAGAAGGGAAGGCAAGTTGTCACTGGAAAAAAATACAGCCTTTCAACAAACAGAAATTCATAGACCTCCGTGGATGTCAACTGAGAACCTGGCCCAGTGTGTTTGTTGTCTCCGGATAAATTTGCCTGATGTCAGGCTGCTCTGTACAAGTGAGAATAAAACTAAGTGATCCCCAAAAGCAAAAGGTCTGTGATGGGCTGGCAACAGTTAAAAGCCTGTGATTAGATGGATGTGAACTTCAGCCTGGTGAAATGTGCAGCATCAGTTATGTGAGATTTACTTAGGGAGAAAATAACATCTGTTGTATGATTGGATGGCAAAACCTTTTTGTAGTTATAAGCAAGCAGCAATTACTTTGTTGGAGGGTAAACAAGATAAACAGTCTGTGAATTAACAACTGCGACATCATTTCTTATTTCATGACTGCAGATGTACAGCAGGGCCTAAAATACATCTACCTCTTGCTTTTAAAGCAGCTCAAGTTGAAGCTGAACCAGAAGAGACTCTTCTGGGTTCCAGAGCTAATGTTGCTACTCTTATCTCTGCGGAGCTCAGATGGGAGATTCCCCCACTGCTGCTTTGCAGTTTGTCTCCGCCTCTCTCAAACCTCAAGGTCAATCCCCGTACTGACTCCAGCAACTTCTGTGCACTTTATTTTTAGAAAAATTCAGTTTCCACCAAGTTTGTCTTTTTCAAACCGTGCCCCACTGGGAAGCATTTTTTATGATTTTGGCACTCAGTGGTCGTGAACTGCTGTTGTGCCATTTTCCTCATCTGTCTGCAGTGCCTGTGGCCTGTATGAGGACCACAGGATTCCCTGCAAGTCCTTGCACAGCAACTGAGCACCACTGATAGCAGGTTCAAGCATCAGTCCTGAGAAACACTTAAAGCTGCCCTCTTCACTTGGCTACTTAGGAGGGCAGCACCGGTTAGTCTATGATCTATTTCAGCCCACTGAAAGTCTCTTTGGTGTATTTCTCTGTGTTTCATATTTGTTGAGGATCAGCTTGAACCATTTTGCTTTGTCTGCACAGATGTTATGTTATGAGTATGAGTCATCTGGCACTTTAACACCTTTTATTAATACTGCTGTGTAAGTGTAAGACCCCTTATCTGCTGCCAGTAGATCTCTCCTTCTGTCTTCTGCTTCTTTTGCTTTATTTTCCTTTACACTTTCTTCAGTTCCCACCTTCTGCTTTATATCCTTTACCAGCAACTGTCCTTTTCTTACAGGTAATGCATATTAATAATAACATCTCCTACCATCTACAACATTCCCTGTTTCTTTGTTTAGCTGGATTTTTTAACTACTTTGGACTATGAGATTTTAGCATGTTTAAAAGGATGTTACAGGTGGTATTTGGAGCAGGGGTTGCAGGAGTGCTGTAACTTTCTGTTACAATGGAGGTTAAACGAAGTGAAATAATGGTGTCTCCTTGTCTGAATACCTGTCAAGAAAGCACGGTGTGGGGGATGAATTCAGAAACAAGATGCTGTAAATCAGCTGCCATGTTTCCACTAGCTTTTCTAGAGCTGAAATATCTACCAATGCTGATTATGAGCCTTAAGTGTTTGAGTTTGTGAAGTGCGCGTTTGAGTAGGTATTTTATGCCAACACAGTAAAGCATCTTCTTAATGAATGATTACCCCTGAGACAAGTCTGAATCAAATCATGCAGTGGGAAAGAAGTGGGTCTGTGGGACTGATTTTTCAAAGTGACAGTAGTAACAATACCTTGCTTTTTCATGCTGTAATTGGTGTTGTATTCTCAGTTACTTTTTAGTAATTCATATTCTAATTACTGCATTTAGTTGTTTTAGAAAAATCCTAATGCATTTTTTCTGTTAGAAAAACATTTAACAAACAAGTATCTGGTAATTATCACTAGTATTCCTAGTTTGCCTGCTTGTAATACCTAATAGGCTAATCCTTTTTGAGATTAAAAATTTAAAACTGCAGAAGGTGTTGGCATATGTCTCAGGAATCAGTTCAGGGCCCGGGGACCTGTGATCCCGCCAGGGGACCAGGCACAGAGACACAGCAGGGGCCAACAGGCCCCGATTTCCCCACCCTTGGACTGTGAAGGTGTGAAAGCCCAGAGTTTCCTTTATTTGGAGTCCCTCCTGGAAGGCTCCACTTCAAGGTGTTATTTAGTTATTGCACCAAGATTAGATTATTTTAAGGATCCAGATGCCTGAGACTCTGCTATCGGAAACCCAGGGCCAAACTGTTAAGGAAAACCTAGTCTGACTGTGTGAGTGTGGGGTCTGTAGCTGTGGGGACCTCAGTCCCAGCTCAGGCGATGCAAGTGTGGCTGCCTGAGTGGCTCCTGGATGGTCAGACAGGGAAGTTTCCTTAACCTTGGGCACTCTCAGCTACACCAGAAGAGTGTAAAAACCCACGTCACTGGACAAATGTGAGACTCCATAAAAAAATGTTCATTTTGATCAAACCTGATTTGATTATGGGCAAAAGAATGACAGTTTGGTCCTGTCAAATATATTATGAAATGTATTGCATAGTTGTAAAGTCTATTTCCCTTCCTTTTCTGTTTTTGACGTTTCTGGCGGAGATGTTAGAGGTTCAGCCCCTTTCCTCTGCCTGATGCCAGAGGAAAGCAAAGCCCAGCCCGCCAAAGAGCCTTTAGGGGTCTTCTGAGACTGGTGAAAAAATGGACATTATTAGTCCATTAAATCATAGCTGTCTTTTGTGCGTGTTGAATCATTATAGAATTGATTTACTTTATAAAGTTCTTTGGTTCTTTGTATCTTACATGCAGAGCCTCTGTGTGTGGAGCCAAAAGCAGCTATACAAACTGACCCAAGAAAGGAAAAAATTACTGTAAGAAAATATTTATCTGAAACAAGTTTTTGCAACTATATCTGTAGAAATAAAATACAAAGATACCTGAAATGACATTTGGCAAACAAACACTTAAAAATCTCAGGTAATCTTAAGGAGCATTTTCTACTGAAAGAATATGCAATACTTGTGCAAACAGTGTTCAAGTGGTTAGCGCAGTGCCTTGGTAAGCAAATTCCTCTTGACATTTCCTGTTAACCTATGCCATCCTTGACAACTATACTATTGTTGCTGTATTTACTTCAGATCTATTCATTCTGTAATTCTACACTTTTTTTTTTTTAAGTAGAGAAGCTAGAATAGGGTATGTACCTTTGGTGTATTACAGCTGCTAAGTAACTGGTTTTAAGTTGGCTATATTCTCCTCCCAAAATATCTCTGAATTATTAATTCACTCAGAAGACAGCCCTTTCTGTTTATTACAGGTCTTTGGGAGTACTTTCACTAGAACAGTAACAATGCTGATAACAGCTTTTGAAGTCATTGCTTTTCCCACATGCAGAAAAATGCCAGAACAAATAAGACCATCAGCATTAAGCTTTCTGGTGAACCAGAAGCTCCCTTTGGGTGCAAATATTTTACTCATAATGAGTGTAGAGGAGTTGAGCGAACTGTTAGTGTTCTGCAGTCCAGAAATAAGAACTGTTTTGTGCTTTGTTCAGACTGCCACAGTTAAACAGTATTGTGCAAATAGCACCATGTTCGAAAAACTGCTAGAGATAACATAGACTAGTTTATGATTAATTATGTGATTAGTTCAGGGCTGGATCTGTATGGACAGATATCTTTCACTGGCCATGTAGGTTCTCAGTAGGTTTAACAAATTTCCATTTTGATCAGGGTTTATTTTCCTCCCTGCCTAGTTTCACAGTTGCAATTCAGCTGTGTTGATAGGTAATACTGAAAAGTATACAATAATTCTAAGGTAAAATACTCTGTAGTGCTTTTTACCATCTAAAGAATAAATATTTTCATTCAGAATTTTTATATGAAAGAGAGGTTTCATATAAATAACTCAGAGATCTGATGTCAAATTTGGGCACTAAAATTTATCACTGAGAATGTAACTGGTCCACAGTTATGTGCATTTCTCATGGCAATGTATATCACATAGTTACTCATATGACTCCAATACATCATTACTAGAACAATGTCTAAAGCCCCTGATTAAAAATGTAATACCTGGAATAAATCTGATACTATATCTACACAAAATTCTGTCTAAAGTCAGATTCCTGATGCCAGTAAGATTCCTGATTTGGTATCAGAGGGACAACAAATGCAGAAAAAATAGTAAAAGAGTTTCTAATTTTTTATTATATTTACTTTAAATTAACTGGTATGGTCTACAATCTAACCTTTGAAAATCCTTTATAACTAGAACTTGGGAGGATATTTATGGTTTAATAATTATTGCAACTGAGATATTTATCCCTCATATTATCTAATCTCCATCAAAAACAGACTGAATGATGAGGATATACTGATATATTTATTATTTTAAAATATTATAGTCCTATGAGTAGTTATTGACCAGAGATTTCTACATTCTTCAGTTGTTATGATGATTCTACAGTTTTCTTAAGTGCTCTGCAAAGAAGTCTTGCCTTGCTTTAGATGTTTGTGAAGTACTGAACAGTTAATGTATAGTATCCTGAATAAATGTTTATAAATATGAATAATGTGAACAGGAGCTCTATAAAATGTTCAGTCAGAAAACAGGTGTTTATAACTTATTGTACTTAAAAAACATTGCTTTTACAAGCTTATAATGTCAATGAGTTATTTAAATACAGCTTGCTTACTTGGAGAAAAATATTCTGTTACAAGCATTATCAGTTGAAAAATCCTTCATTCACACTGATTTTAGACACTGTCTGTAAACCTCCAGCAGGACTTGATTTTGTTAGGCTTGATCATGTCGTGCGGTTGTGACAGAGGATGATTTTCTCAAGTGCATGTCATGCATGACTGGGATTGGTGGAAGTATTATGGTGATGAGTGTTTTCCTTACTTAAAGTATTCTACTCTTACAGTAAAAGTGTAAGATACAGGTTTTTTTGTAAACAGATGAAGTGTAGTATCTGCAATACATCACTCAAAAGTATAATCACTGTCAAAATGATAAGACGACATCACAGAAAGTGTCTGCTGTAATTGACAAAAGTGGAGATCAAGCTGTGAAACTGTTTTGTTCTGATTGCATATTCATGATTCCTCTCTATTAATATGCTGCAGTTACTGTGTGAGTTGATCTAAGTGGATGTTTTAACATGACTAGACTTACACTTTGTACTTTGAGATTTGGAAATCTAATCTTCAACGCTGTTCCTTCTATCATTTGTTTCAAATGTCTAAATCTTGACTTGCGGACTTAGCTGTGGGACACATCAAAGAACATCCAGGCAGTCATACACACGTTGCTACACTAGTGATGGTGGTTTACTGGTAGAGCAATAACCAAGCGTCTGCAACCATACAGCTGACCCAACAAGTGGCTGGTGAGCTCTCATTCAACATTAGCAGAGAAATGTGCTTTAATACATATTTGTGCACATTTGTCTGAGTTTCTTTCCAGCCTTGGGTAGCCCTTTGTTAGCTGACTCTCTTGTTTGCTAATTACTTGACTCATTTGGCTTTTAGGCAGCCTTTTCCAATATGCTGTGCCATAACAATGGCAGTTGCTGATAAGCAGATCCTCACAGAAATAAACTCCTCTATTTCTCTCTTGGATAACTAGCAGGCAATGTTCTCTCTTCTTTTGTGATTGTGAGTATTACATTTTCATTCAAATTCAGAGAAAAATGTGGAGGGAATAAAGCAAAGACATTATCTGTTCTTATTCTTTCTTTGTTTGTATTTTTGAAAAGTTAGGCAATTCTCCGAATAAATGATGATTTTTTAAATTTATTTTTTCTTTTCCCAGGAAGTGACACTTTATCCAAAATGGAAGTTCTCTAGAACTACATTCCTGAAGTTTTTCCACACTGCATAAATACATACTCAGTGGTCCAGAAAGGAAATGACCATAAGGGACATATGCAAGAGGAGAGATGAGGGAACTGCACATTAATGCCTGTTAACTCCTTCTTATCTTACTTTGAACTGTACACAGAGAAGTTTTAACTTGATCTCAGTGCAAAAGAAAGGGAGGGTTTTACAGTTAAAAATACCTTGTGCAATTAAGAACTACCAGTTCCTATTCACCTCCATTAAGGATAAAGGAAATGCATACTAGAGGGTGTAATTCAAGACTCAGAAGCATGTGGGGAATCCCAAATTAACTGTTGCTTTGTCCACTTATTGTGGTATATTTGACCTTCCTCAAATCACAGTCTTTCCACCAGTTTTCCTGGATGCTTCTGCCCATGTTTTCATGGCAGAAAAGACAGAAATCTTACATCGCCTGGTGTCTCTCTCCATGCAGTTCACAGCTAAGCCACCATGCACCACAGTCATAAGGACTTGAATATCTTCTTTTGACTTAAATATACTTCTGAGTCAGGGAATAGAGAGGCATCTCTCTGCAAAGTTAACAAGCTTGCAAAAAGTTGCACAAAGACTGAAAAGTCACTTTTATGCATGAGGGACAGTGGCTGAGATAACAGGCCACTTTCCTTGTTCTTTCTTTGTGCGTCTAGTATAAACACATCTATATATGTTGGACACTGAGAATGACAAAATTGCATGACTGGAGATCTGTTGCACCCAAGATTAAGGTAATAGGTCCTGGTATTTCGACAAAGCCAGCCAACTGCAAACCTAGACTTTCAGACTCACCTAGGTTTAAGGTATTTGCAGAGAGCCAACCATATAGAAAACTGTCAAGTCTAGTCCTATAATATAGGACTTCTTCACACAAATCTGAATGATACTGTGCCATAGCCTGGTACAATAACTCTTGCATCACGTGAAGGGGCAGCCAGCCACTACTGACCTTAAAAAAAGCGTAAAGATATTCTCTTTCCCCTATCTGCATGGCCTAGAAAATATTTGTGATCATGCAAATTTTGGAAGGAGTGTGAACTCCTTGTTTGATCACTATGTATTTTTACAACTCTACCGCTTTTTAAGGTGTTATACGCTGATATGAAACACTGTACATTTTCCAGTTATGACCTGATAAAGCTGTTCTATTCTAATACCCTTCTCAATTTTTAGCATATGCTAGAGCTTTTTCTGGGGGAAAAAAAAATCCATGGTAAAATGTAGTTTGTGAAAAGTTGAAAAGTTTTACAGAAATTTCCACCATTTTGAAAAAAAAAAAAAAAAGAGAAAAGGGAAGAAAAGAAATTGAAACGTTTTGACGCATTTATTTTTTTTTTGTGCCAAAGCATTTAATAAAATTGAAAGCAGCTTTACTTCGACATATGGAGTACATTAATGTGCTATATGTGTATAGAAATTGTATTGCCAGATGCTTAATATAAAACCTTTTAAGTTTTGTAATAAAGGGTTTTCTTTGGGAACAAAATGCTTTGATGTTGTTGGCAAATACTTCCACCATTGTGAAATTTGCATTTTCATTTTTTGGTTTCATGGTTAATATATGATTTTTGTGACTTTTGGTTTCTATGTGAAGTAATACTTTTCAGCTGACTGCTAGCAATATCTTCAGAACACAAATTGTATTTAATGAGTTTTCTCTCATTTTTGTTCATTTTCTTCTCATATTTTTTTGTGAAAAAATGACACAAAATTTTTCCCACAAGATGGCAGTGGCGAGTTGTGAAATTTATGGCAAAAACAGGTATGGAGGGAGACACGTTAAAAACCGTGAAAATAGAAGATACAGGCTTGATAAACCAAGGAGAATGAAGATAGTAAAGAATGACAGGGAAAAATCCAGGTTTAGTTCACTTTTTTTGTGACCACATGGAGCAGGACATATTTTTATTGTAAATCAGGTCATACAGCATGATGCTTTTAGCTAGTGAGCCAAAATTAGCTACAAAATCTAATTACAATCATGTAAGGTTTATTTTTTTAACTGAAGTGTGTGTGTTTGTGGGTACAGCTTTCTCTCTCAAATGCATATTTCTATATTCATATTGCTGAAAAATGTTAATTTATTAAGTCTGCTGTTAACTGAGTAGTTAGAACACACAAATTATTTTGCCTGAAAAAAAGAATCAAGAAGAAAAGCTATTTCAGGGGACAGTAAAGAAGGTTCACTACCAATGCAGCGATAAATACATATCAGGAAATTGATATTTTATTAATAATATTAATTTTTTGGTACACCAAATCTTGTTCCAAATCTCATTCAAATTAACATTAAAAAACCCCATGAGTAATGAAATACTGCATGGCAGAGAATTGCAATAAACATACAATAAGGGACCTGTTCAATCATGAGGGGAACCATCATCAGTATGAACACATCCATCCTTTCTGTTCATAAATGAGAAAGGCAGACACATTTTTTTGCACTATCTTCATAAAAATCCTGCAATTCTTTTCATTCTGATCTAATCTGAGCTTGACAAGAAAGCAAGTGGAGGAGGGAAGCCAAAACAGCAAATCCTAAGCCTTAAGTAAAACCTGTCTTTTCAAAATTTTTTTCAAATGAAGCAGGGCAGCTTGGACTGCATGTCTGTCTCTCTACACAATATATGCATGTGCACACTCCCCCACACTCCATGTATTTCCAGTTTTTCGAGCCCTATTTCCCAGAAGAATGTACACCTGTATTTTTACTTACAAATACTACTTTAACCTGACAATGCAAAGAATGAACATTTTCTGAAGATGTCAGCACAGAATAAGTCTCCATCTGGTGAAAAGCATCACTCTTGCAGACACAGGGAAGGATGCCAGCTCATGGTGGCTCAGGAGCTGTCTATGTGATTTGGGCCCCTACCTAAATTACAGCTCTCTATGAAGGATGGTAGATTTACTCAAGGTAATATAAAACCTTTCTGTGGGATTTGTATGAGGAAATGGTTCGTCTAAATGGATCCCACCTGAAGTTAAGAATGGCTGTTCAGAAAGTATGACTTGGCCTCAACCAGCACATATTCTTGCTGATAAAGGGTCACATTCAGACACCTGTGTCTTTCCACATGTGGGAGAGCTAAGACGTCGTCTTCACACCATAGCAAGGAGTTTTAGCTGAGATTGTCTTCTGACATGTTGCATACTGTCTTCCAACATTGCAAGGTCAAGTTTCTACTTTTCAGTTTTAAAATGGGCTTCCAACAATGTGATATCACCTTGCTCTTCAGAAGGAAGGGGAGTTGTCACACAGCTTCAAAACCAGAAGTGCAGCAAACCTGGGAGGAAATGATTGACTGTCCCAGCTGTAGAGTTAACAAGAAGTTTGGTGGGGGACAGGAAAAGCTTGTGCTCCTTTGTACAAACTTAAGTTGCCCTGACTGTGTCTCAATTGCTATTACACTGTCTGTGATTTACAGAAATGCGTATTTCGAGGTCAAAAGACTGTGGAAGTCATCTCCCTATTGTTGAAAAAATAGAGATGTAGATGACAACCTAAATCACTTCCCTGAGCTCTTGGAAAAGAAATTCCAGTGGGAAATGTTCCACAAGTCACCCAAAATGTTTCTACCTTCAGAGTTTTAAAGCTTTTGTTCATCTTTAGCTTAGCTTTCCTTAACAGCTATCATCTGCATTCAAAATTCATTGTTCTGCCGATGATGTACTGGAAGAACAAATGGTCTTGAGTCTCTTCACTAAAAAAACTGCCTTATTCTTCTATCCTACGTGTCTTTTTATCTGCTTTTTAATTATTTTTTTTTTTTAATATGTTGACTTGAACTAGCTGCAGTATTCCTGGAGGCACTGCTTCTGACTTCACTGCAGAAGGGGTACCCAGCATTGTTTTTGCTGCAATGGCATGTATTATAATTTGGAATTTATTTGTTATTTATTGGCTACTGACCAAATTCTCACTTGCTGTGTACTTGCTATGTCCACTGAAGGCTTTGAAGACTGATTTCCTGTAGATCTGTTTCTTTATCTTGACCACAATGGCTTATTTTTTCTTCATGGTATTTTATGGCTTTTTGGCTTTATGCAATTTTTTTATCTCCGTTTACTGAAAGGTAGATACCACCTCTGTTGAAGTCATCAGGGGTTGCACTATTCTCATCAATGAAAGTTCAACTAAGTTATGAATGCCTAAAAGCTAATTGATGCATCGTTTAAACATTACACTGGCAAATGCAAGTAAGGTACAGGTTGTACCCTAGAATTTTCTTGGTATCCTTTAGTTTTAACCTACTGAACAAAAGTGACTGTCAGGTACTTTTATGTTTTCCAAAACACTTGTCGCCACACAGGAGTACGAGATGGTTTTGTTTGCTGAAGTGAAAGCTTACTTTCTAGATGTGCTTTTTGACTCATTACAGTGTCAAGTTGGCACTGGTGTTTGGATGGCTCAAAGAAGAATAGGAAAAGTCTGATTTCCACAACACCCTGTTTTACTACATTAAAGTAAACTGTTTTGATCTCTTTTTGTTAAGGTTGTTTGGTTTTTCTAAAGTGTATGAATATGAATCACGGGTGTGCATATGTATTCTCTCCCTTTCTGATCCTTTTAGACTGGTTGTGGACCTTCAGATGCTGGTAAAGGCAGACAAGGCAAGAAATTGTAAAGCAATTTAGCAAACAAACCTGTTTATGTGGTGGAGTAAAAGCAAATCAAGCAGCCCATAGTTTGTGCATGTAAGTTTCTCAGAAAATTCAGCTTGGCCCCTGAAATCAAGTGTCTGCAAGACAAAAAGCAGAGACTCTGAAATTACAAAGAATTTTCCTAAAATGTATTTTCACTTTGCTTCTGCCATGGTATCATCTTTTTAATATAGGATTTATCTCATCCAAATGCAGGCTTTCAGTTGGAAGCCACTAGTGCTCAAGTATAAATAAGCAATTTTCTTACCTTTTCCAAGCATACTCTACCGCATCCTGAAGAGTTTGAAAGTTTTACCCCTATTGTGAGTTGCCTTAACCTCTTTTGACTGCACTGTCACAGGAGAAGAATATACTCAATAAATAAGTCATCATAAAGCTTGATTTGTAAATACACTTTAAAAAAAATCTGGATTCCTGACGATTTTAGCAACATGGCCACTGCTGCAAAGAACAGTCAAGGGCTGTAGGAATACATGGTGCTTTTGATTCTTCTAATTGTGAAAACTAAGTATATCTCACATGTGGAGTTTCGGGTTGTTTGCACTATATCATAAACATGTGGTGGCTTGTAGTTAAGAGAGACAGAACAAGCAGAATTAGCATGTTCTTCTTTCAAATTCCTGATGAGAAACCTGGATTACAAATTGAAGGGAATGGAAATGGATGACATAAGAAATTACATTAGATGTCATATTTGCACGAGCAAAAACAAGAACAGATATTGCTTAGCTTTCACCATTCTTTCCACATTGGAGAATAATATTTTTATAGTATAATAATTGTGTATTACTCTGTAGGCACCCAAAAAAGCAGTATGGAAAGGTGACAGTAATCCATGTTCTCACACTACTTGGTTTTGTAAAGGAAAAGGCTGAATCTAGGATGTGAATCAGGCTCATATTGCAAAGAAAGAGACCAAAATAATTTGAATCACCTTTTTATTTTTAAAAGTAAATACAATATGTGGTTTCATAGGCATTTTATTTATCTCAGCATCTCTTAATTTGGGTCATTTACAGGTAACATTCAAATATTTCATGATAGCTGGCTCCGAAAATTCCCTGGAACTTGAAAGTTTCTCATCTGCATTTCACCAGAAACAAGGATTCTAAGACCACAATTTTTAAAATTATTCTTTTGATAACAGAACAGAATAAGATACAATCAATTCTCCCAGCTCTCTTCACATAATGAGGGGAAAAGAATCAAAGAATTTTGTTTACATAATGCTACCAGCAACTCTCTGAACACAAACAAGGAATAGAGCTATCACTACATTCATCATCATCACTTTCCAAATTAGAAGTTTTACAAGTAGTGCAAGCTAAAGAAGGAAAGGAAAAGATTGGAATTAGTATTACAGTGGATTCAATAGTTCTGTTTGCCTGTGAGCTCGCAGCTGGAGAAAAATGTTCTCTCTGTCCCTCAGGTTCTCTCAGAATGTCGGCCTGCCTTTGAGTGGATCTGAACTTTTTCCAAGTTCTACCTTGCTTTGACTGAGAGGCTCCACATTTTTAATTATTGCCTGCAAGTTGAAGAGTTCACTAGAATATATAAAAACTTCATGAGGTTCTGTAGAAGGACAGAGCAAAAAGAAAATGCTGCCTCCAAAAGAGATTATTTCCCTCTCTGAGAAATGTTGCAAGGAATATACTTCAATTTTTTTTTTTTTTTAATTAAAAAAGATGTCTAAAATTCAGGGAAAATGTCACCTTTTTCCTTGCTTATTTTGTGAGAAGTATTTCCATTTATCAAGCAGTTTTACTGCCAAACTAGGCCACTCTGAAAAGGCCAAGAAAACCCCCAAACCACTTGCATATGAATGCTACAAACCTGTGGGTTTATATCTGCTAAGTTTTTCTGGGCTTCACACCAAAATGATGAGAATCTACAAATTTCGTGCTGTACCACTCTTCAGAAAGTTCATCTCCAAGGAATAATTTACAAAAGAGGAGTAAAATCCCACGTGTGTATTCTTCACCAAGATTCTTTCTTTTAAGTTTTGTTCTAACAAGGTTTCTAGATACTTATCTTTTATCTCCTTAGAGTTTTACAGAATAAAACATTTTAGCTGAAAGCTTTAGATCTTGCATTGAGCACCTGGCCATGAAGTCCTTCCAGGTTTTAATCACAGTACCAGTACGGTAATGTGGGCTCCCTTTCACTTTCCACAAGGAATTTTAGCACAGTATTATCAATGTACACTTCATGCAAAAAACTCTTTTACAATTTTTTTTTTGTCAACTGCCCTTTCTTTGCCTTCTTGACAGAGCAACTCAGTACTTTCTTCAGTAATTATGACGCTTAAGCATTTCGTAGAATCACAGAATATGCTGAGTTGGAATGGACTCATCAAGATCATGTAGTCCAACTCTTGGGCCTGGACAGGATGTCCCAAAACTCACATCATGTGCCTGAGAGCATTGTCCAAATGCTTCTTGAACTCTATCAGGCTTGGTGCTGTGACCACTTCTCTGGGGAGCCTGTTCCAAGGCTCAACAACCCTTTGGATAAAGAATTTTTTCCTGATATCCAACCTAAACCTCCCGTGACTCCGCTTCATGAGTCCTGTCAGTGGTCACAGGAGCGAAGGGATCAGTACCTGCCCCTCTGCTTCCTCTAGTGAGGATGCTGAAGGCAGCAATGAGGTCTCCTCCCAGTCTCCTCTAGGCTTTCAGAAAACACTTTTCATCTTCTAAATTTTCTGCACGCATTAGGTAATATTTGTTACATATTAAAACACTGACATGGAGCAGACAGAGAAACAGAAGTCTCTTCGTAGGAGTGGGTGAAGAAGTGCAGAGATTTAGGACTTGATTCTACTTGAAGTTGCCTTCCTCAAGCTCTTTCTGCTGCCAGGCAAGTTTACATAGCTAATGATTGCACACTGGTGTTACCTACCCCACAACTGCCTGACACCAGGTTCTGCATCAAATAAAGCTAGACCCAAACCCTGTGCAGGATCCGACCATCTCCTTTTCTTGGTGCAGCAGGGTCAGCAGATCCCTCCCACTGCGTCCTGGCCACTACTCTGAATGAATGTCCCAACCATTGCTCCATGGTGCCCTGTGTCACTGACATCCCTACTCTAGGGTTTCCTTTGGCAAAACAGAGACAGCCACTGTTCCAGCAATCACATGGAAATACTGCTCTTCTCTCAAGCAAACGGAGCCAAGTTTCCTGCAGCCCTCCTCAGCTCCTGCAGGGGGTGGTAGCTTCTTAACATAGTCTTTGAATCTCACTGGTTTACATGACAAAAGCGAAAAATGAGCTATTACAGAGTTTTGTGCTGAAGCCTTTTAATTGCAACAGCCACTGTCATGTCACAAATCATGATTTTGTAGCATACGTAGTGGTAAAAAGACTATGTGACAAATTTTTAGGGAAATTTTATGGAGCTGTGTTAAGTCTCCTGTAGCACACATGCCATGTGATACCTGCCATAAAAGAGTGGCTCAGCCTGACTGATATGTGAACCTGAAAGTCAAACGATAAGGAATGTTTTTATTGCAGGCTCTTTTCCTTGCCTAATCTCCTTTGTTACAGCAGTCTTATCACTGGACACATTATTTTGCTTGTGCCTCAGTTTCTCTAACTGTATGGTAAGGAAATTCACACTTACCAAAGTGCTTAAAATCCTCTGGACAAATTCAGTACTTAAAAATCTCTGGTCAATTAGCAGAGCTGATTAGCAGCAGTGGGCAAACTTTAGAGGAAAAAAGGTTACTCAAGGTACGAGATATACTGCAATGTGAGACTCTGTGTGATTGAAGAAATTACACTGACCTAATGGTCCTTGACACACAGTTGTTTTCATACATGACATATGCATCTAAACAGAAGTACTTCAATTCAATATGTGCAGATTTGCCCTGATAATATAAATGGTATCTAGAGACTAAAGCTCATATATTTATTGACAGTGATTGACAGTGTCCATGAAATTTCCATACAAATCTTACAGATGAAGGGAAAACATTGGGAAAGAAAATATTTGACAGACAAGCAAGCAAACAAACAACCCCTGAAGCATCTAATTTCATCTTACTGGTGTGGAAACCATACAGTCCTAAATTACACTGTATTTCTTTCAGTGCGTACTTTCAGTAAGAGATGTTTCACAGCATCCTCTGACAGAAAGAAAAATTTTTTGAAAAAAATTTTGAGATATTTTTCAGTATTTCCCATGCTTTAGAGTATAACCTATATATGTGGTTTATAGCATCATTTTCATTTCAGTACGTCAGTCATCGCCCTCTATACAGAAGATCTACCAGCTCCCTATTTTGTATTACATATGGTAGCATATATATAGTCCACCCTAAATACTAAACCTGTCCTGATTGCCAGCATCTCTGCACAACATGCCTGGTGGGGCTGTTACGGTGAAACAAAGTCTGCTTCCCATTGACTGCTTTAAAAATCACTTTTTCTGCTCTGTCTTTGAAATTCTGTTGATTGGTGACTGTAAGATTGCTTTTGTGAAGTGTTGAGAGGCTCCTGGAAGGGCTCTCATCTGCAGAAGAAGGTGATGGTGGTTTTGGATCAGTGGCTTTGTTTTCTGGCTTGAATCCTGAATTTAACAGCTTGATAAATAAAACCTTGTTTAGGTTTTGGTTTTGTTTTACTATGTTTCTTGTTTTAGGTTCAAATACTTCATCCTATTTAGCAGAAGCTGTTCTGGCACCCCCAGGATAATTGGGTGGATAGGGAAGGGAAGCTCTTTGTTTTCAATGACTTTATGATATTATTATTGAATTTAGTGAATTCCACCTGTGCTGTAAAATAATCTAGACATAATACAGAGAAGTGAACACTGAAATACTCAGCTTGTGGTATAGTTCTGGGTAAGTGGTGGACCCAAGTCACTTGGTGTTCTAAGCAGATATGGAATGGTTATTCTGCACCCTGAAGAAATTATCTCCACGTGACTGATTGGGAGTGCTTAGCATCTCACTGGTACTCAAGACGTGCATGGAAATGGGTATGTTTAAATGGTATATGGTATATTACCCCTGTTTCCCACGGTCCTTCACATGGGGCTTGCTACACCCAAATCAGGATAGACCTTGTTGGCTGCCCTTCCCTTCTTCTACTTGTGAGTGGACACATGTACCCTGCAGGGCTCCACTCCCAGGTCACTGCCGCTCTCTGGCTGTGGGTGGCCAGCACTGCCACGTCTCCAGGTGCAGGTGGAGGGGCATCCTCCTCCAACTGCCATGCATGGACAGTTTTCTCTGAAGATCAGCTCCTGACCCCTGCAGGATTTCAAGTGTCTGTGATACACACTTGAAGCAGATTTCAGGGGAACATTAGAGACTTCATGTTTTGCAGATCCTTCCAAGTATCTCAGAGGGGTTCAAGAGGAGCTCATTGATAACAACTGGAAAACTCCCCAAAGTGGCTAGTTACTGCTTGCAGGGCAATCATGCAGCAAGAGAGACAGTGTACTTGATTTTATTGGTGAAATATTTCCCTGTTTGCTAGGGTTAATAATTTAAAGTTTTACTTATGTTTTAGTTTACAGTATGCAATATTTATACATTGTTATTTTACTATCCCTTAAAGAATATGTTTTGTATAGCCAGTTTCTTAGCTAGCTTACTGACCAATTTCAAAAGGGGATAAGTCACTGGCTCCCTGCTCTGAAGTTAATTTTCAGTGTAGCCATTTGGACTTTCTGAAATTTGGTCTTAGTCTGCCCTACTGTTCATTTGGTCCCTTGCCTCAATTTCCCCAATTTACTTGCTGTTTACATGGGGTTTCAACTGTCACATTAAATGTCTTCCTGCGCTTGTGAGCAATATAAAGTACAAAACTGTTTCTGACCCCAATACAACAGTTAAATATAATGAATTCCCTGAGCAGTCTATCGAAATAAAACAGCAATCCTCCACTTGTACCTACCCTGTAGCTTAAGCTATGCAGTATACAGCATTATTTGCAGTATGTAACATCTTCAAAAACACCTAGAGAGTAACTCTAGTTTCATTGTTGCCGTAGAATTTCTGACACCACAAGCTAAAACATAAAATCTGTTTCAAAAACTGGTTAAAACTTCAATGTCCACAGAACATCTTTGAGAGACAGAGTTGGGTCTTGTCCAGGAGAACCAGCTGGGTGCAAATCTCCAACACTGTTGAACTTAAACCAGTTTACACTGCATAGACAATTATCCTAGTGCAAATTATTGTTGACCACAAGAAGGAAAGAGCAGTTTTAAGAGGCAACAGTATCCAATTCCATCCTGCTGCATTGATAAGGAGAAGAAAAAAAGAAAGCAGTGGCAACTAATATTATTATGTTTGTAGTCTGAAGAGCGTCCTTTACTGACATTGAAGGTATTAACTGCATACTATCAGAATATTAGCTACATTTGCCTTAACTTTGAAAGCTTTTACCTTCAGAAATATTTTGTACCTGCAACTCCAGTAGGTGAAGTGGTTGTGCAGAAGATCTCCAACCATGTCCCAAGAAATTACCCTACTGCTACTGATGAAGAATCCAAATCAATCAAAATTTTGAATTTGTCTTGCACTTGCACTTAGGTAAACTTGATTAGAAAATGACAAGACATGGAGAATCAACTTTCATCCAGAAAACTTCCCTACAGTTTCCCTCCTTAAAACGAGATGAGGAAATATGCATTAGCATGCTTTTGTCACTGATATAAATACATACTTGAATGAGGGGATAGTAACAGCAAATGGGAAAATATATTTGCAGTAAAAGTCCTGCTTGAAATAAGTGTTGGGGAAAAAGATAGAAAAAATTGGAATGTCTTATTTTTTGATGCTGAATTAGAAGTTGCAAGTGTGTGCATTAATTTTCACAGTGTTCAGTATTATTAGAAACCTAAGGTTTCTATTGCCCATTCCATTAAATAATAGAAATATTAAGGCAACAGACACCCTGGGGTCTTTATTAGACTGTAGGTAGTTCTATTCCATTGTTAGTTTCAATACTATGATAATGGGATAATTTTATTCATTCAGTTATCTCCTACTTTACAACATACCACACATGGGAACTTTCTTTTTCATGCATTATTTGCAGTGTCAAGACTGAAGAGGACTCTTGTTAAATATCTGGTGCCTTACAGGAGCCTAGTTTCTTGATTTTTTCAGTTTTCACGTCAAATTAAGTTATTATATCATAAAGTAATGAATAGCAACATTTGTATTAAGCTTTAGTTGTGTTTATTGATTGATGCTAAAATCCAGGCATTATATTTCCTTTCACTTTGGAAAACAGATGAAATTGAAGTAACTTGTTGAGATAAATCTTTATTCTTTCATCAGAACTAAGAAAATTTCTCCACTGTAGTCTGAAAACTGGCTATCTGTGATGGCCTCCTAAGGGATAGAAAGAATTTGGTGCTACGATTCTCTTAATGGTATTTTTGGCCTGGCTTTTAACTTCCAGTCCCTAGTCTTGTGCAAAGAGTTTTATTGAGCATTTTGATTCCTCATATGCAACAGCACCTTCTGAATCACAGCTTGTGTTCTTACCACAAAGAAAGGTTTAATATGCACTTGCAAAACTAGATCAGAAACAAAGGACCTCTGCACATCTCATCATGTTTTGCAGCAAGTTCAAGGAGCATGGCTTGACATCTGCAATATAATAAGTTATAATTGTGAGCTGCCTTTTGTTCTCCAGGATCTGTAGACAGTGAAAGCAGGAGAAGCAAAAGAACTGGATGCATGTGTATTCTGCATATGTCCAACAACTCTGTGAGCAGACATCCTATACAAGCCCTATTGGGGGCACAGGCTTTACTTTGTTGGGCCTTCTGTATTCTATAAAGTTAGCTTCATTACCCTCCTAGAATAAGGGGGATGGTCCAATCAATCTCCTTTAAAATGTCTTTCGTTTTGAAGCTTACAGCAGAAAAAATAATCACTTGACATCTGGCATCACAGCCAGTTTTACTGTCTGTTGTCTCCCACTTTCTGCCTGTATTATTATAATCTGTAGCAGCCTTTTAGGGCAAAGATCGTTCTACGTACACACATCACTTCTTAGACTTGCCTCGATTCTGGCTACTCTCAGGGACAAGACTATGGGCCATGTATTCCTGCCCACAAGTGACGTATTTTGGTTCTTACACTGTCAGATATTATTAAGTTAGTCCTGGAGTAACATTCTCTTTGTTTTGTGCTTGTACAACAGCTATCCAAATAGGGATATGATCTGTGAAAATATTTCTTAGGCACTTGATTAGAAATCACTGATGTTTCAGATAAATGCAAGAACAGCCAGAGAGGTATCTGTATTTCCAGGGTCTCCAATCATCCTACTTTCTTTTAATTGTTAGGTAGTGCTTAGACAGCTTTTTTTTCAAAGGAAAGGTGTATTTAAGCTCAATTTCTTCTTAGGTAATCTTTGTGAGGTGTGAAATTGAGCAGTGAAGTTTTTTCAGCAGGTGTAAATAGGACAGTTTTAGATCCTGGTGTAGTGTGTGACTTCACCAGAAGGATGGCAAGGGAGATGTTGTGGACCCACTGCTGCTCTTGGACATCAACATCTCACCTACAAGCTACATACTGTGCATGTTTAAGTGGCTGCTCATGTGATTAAAGGACTGAAGACCAGGTAAGACCTCTATAAAGCAGGGTGATAGACTGGATAATGTCCTGGCCAATTTCTGCACCAGCTGTGTCCTGGGCAAGAGCCTCTCACTCCCTTTTGGGTTGCCAGGTTTTGTTTTATTGCTCTGGTTTGTGCAGCACACAGCCCTGTTGAGGTACTGACTGAAATCTGGTGCTCGGTGAATAGTAACTATATCATCATAATAATTGAAAACTGTCCCTACTAAAATACTGTATGGATATTGCAGAGATGAAAACAGAGAACCAGTTCAGAATTGCCTGTCTTATTCTATTTGTGATCAAAACTAGCTACAAGTTCATTGTAACCCGGGGCACCAAGCTAGTTTATTAACCACTGCACTAAGCAGACTTTGCATTGCTACCCTGTGCTATTGATTTTTCATGCAGAACCTGTTCATTCCAAGTAAGAAACAGGTTTGTGTCCTTGGAGCTGGAACTACAGAAAATGTCATTGCAATTTAAGCAACAGTGATCAAAAGTAGCTAACTCAAATCAGCAGGACTCAGTTCCAGGCCTTTATACTTATCCAAAATAAGTAAAGAACATCATGTTCAAAGAAACAGTTTTTGTAAAAGACTTGACTTTTAATTCTGTGTGCAAAAATATTCTTTTTGATCTGAGTTCAGTGGTTTTCTCATTTGTGTGGAAAGAGTTAGCAGCATAGGTTGTAAATTAAACTGGAGTATAAAATAAAAACAGCATTAGACAACTGTTTCTTTCTCATTTTACTGTGTTGAGAAATTATTAATAGTGCTCTTACAGCGTCTGATTTGGCAGATTATTGTGGCAAAGGGAAGCAGAGGCAGAGAGGTTACGGACTCTGGGCCATGTTTTGCCCTTGGGGTTGAACTCCTGTGGGTGGCAACAGCTTGTGCTGTCACTTTTTTAGCTCATATGATAGACACACTTAAAGACTATTTGTACTTTCCGTGTTAGTGGTTCTTTTCAGAACACATTTATAAATCTATATGGGGGTTAAAGAGGTGATAGAAGAGTTTCTACCCAGTACTCTGCTGTGCTGACAAACCAAAATTCTGATTGCATTTTAGAGCAAATATAGTGTGTTGGCAAGTGTGTATCACGTGTAACTCTCTGTGACAATTGGAACATTCTTAAAAACAAATTGCAGGTTAAATGTCTGTTCTACCAAGTCACTGAGTAGCAGCCTCTGCATTGCTGTTAATTGCTAATGAATCAAGCTATGCATTTCCAGATGTTCAAGAGTAGAACCAGACAATGGGTTTATATATGGTAGATTTTGTGACTTGACAAGCATCAAAGATTTTCACGATCTTTTGACTCAATCAGTTTTTGGTACATTTCTGTGATGTTATGTTTGTTTACTATTACTAAATATGGTTGTAAGGATAGGGAGCCAAGTACGAAAAAGCTACAGTTAGATTTTTTTTTTGTTTCTTTGACTTTTATAGCTGTGAAAATGTACATGGTAATGTCACTTCTTCATTTCTATCGAGCCTTGCCATATTTCCCTAAGTATGTGCTGTCTGAGTTGTATAACTCCTCTTGGGTTTGCTCTGATTTATTAACTTCTATTTTCTCTAGGTCTTTAAATCAGCAGAGGATATACAAATCACAAGAAACATTTACTCGAGTACAAATTTTGAGCTCACTGAATTAAAAAATGTATTTGTACAAAAATAAGACCTTTGGACAATATTAAGAAAAGGAGGACATGAAAAATTTCACAGTGAAGCTGATCTGGGGGGGGAGTGGAAATGATTGTTCTAATACCAAAATATGGCCATAGCTGCACTGTGCAGCCTGTACTCTAGACAAAACACAGCATAAATATTGCAATGCTCAGTCATTCAGCAGGGAAGAGAGTAATGTTTTCCAAATGGGGTACTTCTTTATTCAACCTGATTTTCATTTTGTGGGTGATAGTTCCACCTTTCTGCTTGACCAGAAGTGGTTCTCATCCAAACACGATGCTCTGGGTAAAAATTTGTTGCAAAAAATCCTCTTTATGAATAGTAAACGAAAGCTTTGTCTCAAAGAATATCAAGGAGGCTTTCAAAAGAGATGAGATTTGTTTCAGGGAGAATAAGAAGAAGTAAGTGGAGGGAGCAGAGCAGTGGGAAAAGGAAGAGCCATATCTAAAGGTTAATGTAAAATGTAACAAAACTAATAGGGTACATTACATGGGAGAAGTTGGAGGCATCTGAAATATGCAAAACTACATCAAATAAAGGATATTAATGACAAGATCATGAAATTGTGAGAGATTCTGTTTTTATTCTAGAATAGAAACTGATCTGGCTCATAAATGATTTTCCTATCTACTCAGCAATGAAAGATGTAAAAATGCTTATTTCCAGCTTGAATTGGTTGGAGACTGGCATTAGAAAGATTACTTTTATTCTCTTCCAAATGTTTGCTGTTTCTGTATCAGCACAAAGATGTCTAAAGATATAAAAAGTAGTCTACATTCGGTGTAACACCTGTCTTTTGAGATCCCACTGAAATGATGGTTAATCTTCAAGTTTATGATGACCTAAATATACATAATGATTTAGTGTGATTCAAAAAGGACTTACCCAGGCTTACACTTAATGGTGAAAAATCAGCACGAAATAACATTACCAATTCCAAATGAATTATTTTCAGTTTCTATTTTGATAACTACATTGGTGATTAACACCTAGGAAAACACAAGTGCGGGGAACAATTCATGGCAATTTGATGTTCAGGTTTTAGCTTTTGAACATGCAGGAAAGTAATTAGATTTTCTTTATGTTTTTATGATGTATAATAGCATTAGTGATCTCTTAGTCAGGCATTTCCTGGCAGCTAATGGTGGGTCACATTAAGAGCCCCTGGGTTTATCTTAGGCCTTTTACTCTTCCAGCCGGTCATTAACTGTCAGAAAATGTTTGACTCAGGGGTCATTATTGCTTAAATATTGCCCCTAAAAGCTTCTCATTACTACCAATTCTTTTTGCTTTTGTGCTGTATTAGCAGGTGTAACTAATAATACTATTAACTATAATAACAAATCAGGCAAATTTTAAAAGCTCTGCAGGCCACTGATAGGGCCAAGACAAATTATTTTCTACATACTTCTAGTTTAGGGTTGAATATTGACACTGTAATAAATCCAGATAGGAAGAGGAAGTATCAAGTGACAGCTAAAGGGAAGAAGCAGAAGGAGAAAAGGAGAGGAAGAGGCAGTTTCATGGGAGGAGAAAAAGAGACAGTCAGGAGAAAGAATGCCAAAGCCTTGAGTGAAGAATTTTGCATTCCTGCCAGTGAGAAAAGGTGCAAGAACATATTGCTATGTGCCCAATAATTGCAGATATTTCATCACCAATACCCCTTATTTGTCTTTTCAGTTTTATATATGCAAACAATGATTTGTGGCTTGAGGCCACAGCACAAATATTAAAGAGGGCACTCTCCTTGATTTTGTCACAAATTTCCTGCAAGAAAACACCTCATCTGAAATCTCCAGAAACAAACAAAAATCAAATGCTGCCTCAGTATGAAGCAAAACTTTATTCCTTTTTTTCACTTTGTGAGACTGCAGCTCAGTTTCCCATCAGCCTGCATCCATTATCGTGCATATTCTTTTTTATATTCCCTCCTTCAGTCATTGTGCAGTGTGGTCTTTATACTCAGTAATTCAGCTTTTCAAATTACAGCAGCATGAAAATAAACGCCAACACATAAAAATTTCTTTCAGGGAACAAGTCATAGGGCAAAAAATTGCATTAGAAGACAACTGATGTTAAGAAGAAATATAATTAGGTTTAAAGAATAAACTGATTCATAAATATGTTGTTCCTAAAAAAGGAATTAGAATGTACTGCACTAGCTGACGTTGCTGGCTGTTGTCAGTGTGTTGTCCCAGCAATGTCAATGCTCTAGATAAAAGACTCCAAAACTCATCTCATACTATCTCATACCTTCTTCTGAAGAAAATCAACTCAGTGACACAGACTTAACAAGATTTACTGTCAACAAGAGATGGTTCTCGCATGCCCGTTCTGACAAGGTATTAATCTATGAATGGCCCTGGAAAACAAGACAGTGCACCAAAATGTGTGCTTGATAGAATCATAGGATCATTTTGGTTGCAAAAGATCTCCAAGATCATGGAGTCCAGCTGTTAACCTAACACTGCCAAATCCAACACTAAACCATGCCCCCAAGTGTCACATCTATATGTCTTTTAAATACCTCCATGGATGGCAACTCGGCTACCTCCCTGGACAGCCTGTTCCAATGCCAACAATGTCAGTGAAAATTCTGTCCTAATATCCAACCAAAACTTCCTCTCATCCTGTCACTTGTTAGGTGGAAGAAGAGACACCCCCCACCTGGCTACAACCTCCTTTGAGGTAGTTTTAGAGAGTGGTAACCTCCCCTCTGAGCCTCCTTTTCCCCAGGCTAAACAACCCCAGCTCCCTCAGCTGTCCCTCACAAACCCTTTATCAGCTTCATTGTCCTTCTCTCAACAATCTGCAACATCTCAATGTCTTTCTTGGAGTGAGTGACCCAAAATTGGACACATTACTCCAAGTGGGGCCTCACCACTGCCAAATATGTGGGGACAGTCATTGCCCTGATCCTGCTCGAAACGTTCTTTATAATCCGGGCCAGGATGCCGTCAGCCTTCTTGTCCACCTGGTCACACTACTGGCTCATATTCAAAAATACAAAACCTTGCATGTTTTCTGAAAGCCTTTGTATACAACAAAGAAAAGCATTGCAAGCTGAGAATACTGTTGTACACCAGGCATCTTCCCAATGCAGCCACTAGGCTACTGCTGGAATCCTAGCCCATTTTTTGCACTATCTTCATGACATTTGTTCACTTTTATTCCTATAAATTGTCCACAAATGAGTCAGTGTTGAGCAGTGAGACCTCCCACAGGGATGCATTTTAGTGAAGCATTTTTGTGAGCACTAAAGCTCATCAATATTTCTGTAAACTTCGGGCAAATATATTTTTAAATTAGTCTGGAAACAGACTAAGAGTTATGCTTAAATTAAGCTATATAAGTTAAAAGCCCATTTAGTCGTCTTAAATATCAAGTTTAATATATTCAGTTACTATGTCTGAAAAAAAATTAAGTGAGAGAATGGATTATTTCTTTAAACAAGATACCTTTTCTGGAGACTATAAAGACTATATTACCTTCAACACTATTTATTTGATTACATCGTGGTATCAGTACAAGCCTCATTTAAAATTGGCAAGAGCTATTAACCTAACCCTGTAGACTATACTGCAAAAATAATTAGAAGCCATAATTAGTTATTTATCTAAAATTAAATTTGAGGTCTACAGGTATGTGCTGCAAACAGGATCCTAGTTGAGTTTCAACCTCAGGTTGAAAGTTTTGCCCTAGAAAAAATACGAAACAAAGCAGTATAATAAGATGATCAGTACTTGCAAACTGATGCATTTTAAAATTAATTTCAAGATAAATTAATTAATCTAAGGCAATATTCTCAAGGAAATTATCCAGTGTTATGAGGAAAGATACAACCTGAGTGGGAAAAGGAAAGTTGCCCACAAATGAAAATTCCATTCTTTGGAGCAAAAATAAAATTAGGGATCCAGCCATCACCTGCAGAAAGAATGGCTCCCTGAGCTCTGGATTTGAAACAGATACATTTATTCCTAACTGTAAGTGTCCTTTCAGAACTAGATAGATGTATGAAATTCTCACAAGTTTTATTTTGTCCATCTCAAAGGCAGCAAAAACTAAACCCACCTGAATTAGTAAAGTGCACTGAGATATTACTGACTCGCTGGTTTACTGAATCAGTTTTCTAATTAAAGAAAACAAAATCTTAGTATTTTTTAACTTACTACCATGTTCAGAGTTCCAAACAAGAGTCTTAAACCCATAAATATGCTTGTTTCTCTCAAACTGACACTGCAAGACCACTAAGATTGTGAACTCTAGTGTTCAAAAAATGAGGAACTATCACAATAAAGTTTGTCCCTGATATTTGCATTCACCCTCCTTATGCACATGCATATGCATTACCTTGCAATACTTTCTTACATAACAGCGCACAAGCTGTTCCACAGGGCACCTGACTCACTCAGGGCAAGGTAATCCATCAGTATTCCCTTTTATCCTCACTAGAAAGGCCCCAGGCTTCACTTAATCCATACAACTGGAAACCTTCAGCAAATTTAAAGTTAATAATTCTCTCACTAATATTTCTATAGTGATTACTCCATGGTCTTGAAGACTGTGGGATGTTTTTTAAAAAAAGTGTTATGATACCTGTTCAGCCTGCGAGTAATCTCCATAAAATTTTCAAAATCGTCATTGTGTCACGAGGCTCTGTGGCAATCTTAAAGCCATTGTGAGGTGGTAGTCTCTGGTAGGAGTTACCCAGAGCATCCTTCCCTCCCTTGCTGCTCTGGAGGAGGATTCACTCTTCTCTAGTACAGCCCCAGTGTACAGTCTGGCAGAGATCAAGGCTTCTTTCTATATTTTCCAGATAGTAGCACTGTGTCATTGTTTGGTTCTGGCCAAGGTAACAGAGAAGAAGCTGGGGATCTGAAGGGGCTCAGGTGGAAGTGAAAAGGCCAGGCAAAAGGGCTTCAATTTGGGAGAAGTTGCCAACAGGTTCAACGGTGAGTCTCTCTGCTGCTGTTCTCCTAAGATCCAGGGCTAGCAGACCTTGTGGGATGTGCATCCATCAGATCCTTGAATACTGCAGAAGTGTATCCAGAGAGATCAGTCTAAGGTATCAGAATACTGACTGGGAAAGTCATTAACAAAGTGAATATCACACAGGATTAATAGGGAAGTATATGGTGTACCTCAACATGATAGACCAGATTCTTGAAAATGCATTAACAAATTGTAATACGTTAGCATTTTTGGTAAGTTGAAGAACACAACCTGCTTTAGGATTACTCTTGGATGCTTCTAGAACAAATTGCAGAGATCTGCTGATATATCAGCTATTCACACCTTACATTTCTTATATAATCTTTTAGCTTCATTCTTTTTTGTTTTAGCATTCTTTATCACCTGCCAGCTGGTGCATTCAAAAGTGACCATTTTTTCTGCTTGTATCTTGCAATCTTGGTCTGAAAAGAAAAGAAAACAATCAAGCCAGTGTCTTTAAGCCTCAGTAGTCTGTTGCTCTCCTTGTCAGCCTTCTAAGCCATAGAGTGGTTGTTGCACAGCTTAAATTGGGGACAGAAACTTGAACGTCATGTTTCTGAATGCTGCGTTGGGGTCTGCAGCGCTGTGCAGCTCTGGGCAGTATGTGGCTGAGTGGCAAAGCCTAGAGAGCTGATGTGTTTTTGTGTCCTGCAGCACTAAGCAAGGGCTGCTTGCCAGGATTTGTGCCTGGAATTTGGAGCGGCTCCTTGGCATGTCTGGCGATTCAGATTTGTGTTTTTGCTCTTCTGAGTAGGCAGATGGTTGCTGCAGTGAAACCATAGCTGATCCTTGCTGGTCCCCAACAAAAGAAGTAAAAGCAATCCTATGCTAGTTTGATAATTATCCTGCATTGTGGTGTAGTTGGCCATGAAACTGTCCATTTTACTTGTTATACTATCACAGCCTGCAACACACAATGTCAGTAAGTGAAAGGAATAGAAAGGTCAGTCTTGTGGTGCAGAGTTAATGATTATATCGTATCAAGGATTAAAATGTTTCCTTTTATAGATTCACTGTAAAAAAGTTTGTCGAATGTGAACCTACTGTTGCATTCCCTCTTTTTGAGAAGAATCCTGAAGCATGCTGTTTCGTTATCTGGGTTTTTTTAAAATATAAGGTGAGGCAGGATTCCCTAGTAGGAGATTTGTGTGATCATACCAGTGATATGAAGTTCAAAAAGGTGAAGTGTCAGATCATGACCTTTGGCCACAACAACCCCAGGGAGCACTACAGGTTGAGGGAAGAGTGCCTGGAAAGCTGCCCTGCAGGGAAGGACCTAGTGGTGCTGTTGACAGCAGCTGAGCATGAGCCAGCAGTGTGTCCAGGTGGCCAAGAAGGCCAATGGCATCTTGGTTTGTATCAGCAGTGGTGAGTCCAGCAAGACTAGAGAAGTGATTGTCCCCCTGTACTTGTAATGGTGAAGCCCCACCTCAAGTCCTGTGTCCGGTTCTTGGCCCTTCACTGCCAGAGGGACACTGAGGTGCTGGAGCATGTCCAGAGAATGGTAACACAGCTGGTGAAGGGCCTACATACACGTATGAGGAGTGGCTGGGGGAGCTGGGGTTATTTAGCCTGGAGAAAAGGAGGCTCTTTGCACTTACCTGAAGGGAGACTGTAGCAAAGTGGAGGTCAGCTCCTCTGGCATCGTAACATAGCCTTGAGCTGCACCAAGGGAGGTTCAGGTTGGATATCAGGAAGAATTTCTTAATGGACAGGGTTATTAAACATTGGAATGGACTTCCCAAGGAAATGGTGGAGTCACCATCCCTGGTGGTGTTCAAGAAAGGACCAGACGTGGCACGCAGTGCCATGGTCCGGTTGAGAAGATGGTGATCGGTCAAAGGTTGGGCTTGGTGATCTTGGAAGTCTTTTCCAACATAAATGATTCTGTGATTCTGTGATCAGGGCCCTCTTGCATAAGTAGTTTTTTCACTGATTACTCATGCCCACTAACATCAGCTGCCTTTAAAAATCATCAGAGAATGAACATATAATTATGTGTGAAAAGTAACTTTTCAAGCTACTTCAATTTTTTGAAGTTACTGCAGGTAATAAGAAACTGGTAATTTGAATAACTTTTATAAACATTAGAAAATTTTATTATAAATCCTTGAAGGGTTTTGTTACCATTTCTTTTAAATAAATCAAAATGCTCCTTTTGAAGTAAGTAAGTCTGGAGTCATTCCTCAACTAAGAAAGACTATATCTACCAGAATGAGTGTACTATTTGCACATTTTTAAAACTTCTGAGCAATTTTGTTTTAAAACCCTACATAAATTCAGTAATTGGCAGTCCATATTTAGAGAGCCACACAATCTCCAATTTGCTGACGTTGGCAGGCACCTCCAGCAATCACCCAGTCCAACTACCACGTCTTGCCATCAGATATTTACGTGCATGGATAAAATA
>JAYRBT010000093.1:22539867-22569703 GCA_036023395.1 Myiotriccus ornatus
ATTGGGGTGCAGAGACCCCCCTGCAGCCCATGGAGGAGCCCATGCTGGAGCAGGTGGATGCAGGAAGGAGGCTGTGAGCCCGTGGGAGGCCCAAGATGGAGCAGGGTCCTGCTGGAGACCTGCAGCCCATGGAGAGGGAAGCCCAGGCTGGAGTAGCTTTTTCCCGGGTAGGACTTGTGGCCCCTGTGGGGGACCCACATCGGTACAGCTCATTGGTGAAGGACTGCACCCCATGGAGGAGTGACCCACGGGACAGCAGTTTGGGAAGAACTGCTGCCTGAGGGATGGACTCACACTGGAGAGCTCCATCAAGGACTGTCTCCTGTGGCAGGGACCCAACGGGAGCAAGGGAAGGACTCCTCTCCCTGAGCTGCAGCAGAAACAGCAACTGACCATAACCCCCATTTCTCGTCCCCCTGCATTGCTGGGAGGGTTGGAGGGAGAACGTGGAAGGAAGGAGCAGGGGGGGGGGAGAAGAGGTTTTTAAAATTATTTAACTTTTCACTCTTTGTTTCTGATCCTGTTAGTAATAAATTCATTTAATATCCCCACTTTGAGCCTGTTTTGCCTGTGATGGTAATCAGCAAGTGACTTCTCCCGGATATAAACTCATGAATCCTTAGCTGGTTTTTTTTCTCTCCTCTGTCTAGTTGCAAAGGGGAAAGAGAGAGTGGCTTTAGTGGGTACTTGGCATCCAGTCAGGATCAACCTACTACACCTGTAAAGGTCTTCAAGAATATTTTCCCACTGTAATATCAGCAGATATTTTTTCTTTAATAGGAGGAAAATACAGACACTTTTTTTTTTCACCTTTTCCTATCACATTCCCTGAAGATTGGAAATAGGTCACATTTCCAGTGTGATAAATTAGCTAAATGACATTACAAATCTCAGATTTATCTGGTTATTCAAAAACTCATGTTTAAGGAAAAAAATAAGACCAGATTTTTAGACTAAGAAGAAATCCATCCTCAGGTTAGAGGAGCCATCTTCTCTGCATGATTTGAGAATTTCATGTAACGTATTCCTCCTGTTACAGGAAAGCCAAATTTTGGTAGTGACTAGCATCTATATCCCTCTCTCTCCATTGAATAACACAATGTGAATGTAGCCCTTCCTTTGTGTTTGGGTTTTTTTTTCCCCAAGTATGATGATTTTATTATAGGATATCAGTGATATTACAACAGTCCCTGAATCTGTAGTAGCAGGCTCCAAGGCAGAGGGTCTTGCTAAGACATTATGTTCTTGAGTGATTTTGTTTTTGTTCCATCAGTACTTGTCATTTGCTCTTTCTTTGTATATTGCATAATCACAGAATCACAGAATATGCTGAGTTGGAAGGGACCCATATGGATCACTGAGTCCAGCTCCTGGCACTACACAGAATCACCCCAAAGAGTCACACCACGTGCCTGAGAGTATTGCCCAAACGCTCCTTGAACTCTGCCAGGCTTGGTGCTGTGACCACTTTCCTGGGGAGCCTGTTCCAGTGCCCAACCACCCTCTGAGTGAAGAACCTTTTCCAATATCTGATCCACAGTTCCTGATGTCTCTGAAACAATACCATATTGCATATGTATGATCTGAGAAGATTTAATTGAATAATTTCCAGTCAGTACATGTAAATTCTCACTAGGTATTAGGCTGAAGTGTATTTAACCATGACACCTTACAAAGCCAGTCAGTTACACAATTATAGAATGACTGACTTGATGAAAGTGTCCAAATTCATCAAGTAATTTCTATAAATTACTTGCATCTGGTTAAGTATCAGCAAAAATAATTTGCTGAATATGCTGTAAAAAAACCACTAAACAAGATGCAGACAAATCATACTAAACATCATGTGATATTGCCAGAGCAGTGGGTTTAAAGTTTGTACTAATGCCTTGTTAGGCCATCACAAGCCATTTCAAGGACAAAAGTGACTCTTCAAACTCTGAAGATAGGCTGGAGAGTGAAAAGGAGATGATGTTGGTGTATTGCTTCCAGCACAAGTCAACAAGAAAACTGATGAAAACAGCAGAGAATAGCTAGGACCTATTCTGTCTGCCACAGTTATTTGACAGAAGTTCTAGAAGGCATCCAGAGGTCATTTTTCCTGCTGCTGGTGGGTGGTAATTGTCCGTGGTTCCTCCTGGGCACCACTGTGCCACAGAGTTATCTCCAAGGTGGGAAGCTTTCCACAAGCTGACAATATCAGTCCGTGGAGAAAAATTGCACTACAGAAAGGTTGGTGGGTGACAGTGTGCATTTTGTCCCATACTCACAAACAGAAAGAGCAGTGATCTTGCTGGGCAACAATACTTGATAAAAAAATGAGTAATTTCATAGCAAAAAGTACACAAGAACAAATCTGTTTGGGCAGATACAAAACATACTCCTACAGAAAATGTATTCCTAAGAACTAGATCAGCTTTGTAGGTTACCTTTTGTGTGTAGTGGAGGAGAAGAAATTCATTGGTTTAGATGAATTATTAATGTACTTTATATTCATGCAAAGAAGCTTCATCATATCTAATGCACATTTTGTCTGGTTAATGGAAAGAGAAATCTTTCTATCATGGATATTTTCATTTCATAGCTGTTTGTAGGAATGACCAAATTCTCCCTTACTTTTGAAGAAAAGCACTTGTCCAAAAGAAATTATTTATTATTTGGGTTTTTTTATATATATATATATATATATAGATGGTTGTGCATGTGTCCTTCTTTGTAGATATGATATACACAAATACCCTGCAAGTAGCAAACAATGGTCACTTTGAGACTTACAACAGAATTTTGGGAAAACGTTTTAGTTTTCTAACTCAAGAATCTCTAAAATAGCAAACAGTTATTCACCTTGTCTGCAAGAGTAAAGATGGATAATATAGCAATGTGATTTAAAAATTGATCTCAGCTCCACTCAGCTGAGCATAAAGGAAAATATATGACCTGCTGAGGAGCCATAGAGAGCCTGCAGCATATAGTATGTCACTGCCAAAAGTTAGAAAAGCCTTTAAAAGATCTTACTACTAAGAATTAAATTTTCTATTTGATGTAAATTTCTAGCTAAACTTTTATTTGACCTTGAAAACTTACATGGTTGTGAATGATCACCTCATACCAGTGGTGCAGCTAAAATATTCTGAAACTTTTGTTCTATGAGTGTTTTAAGAAATACCTGTGAAAGGAAGTAACTGTTCCTGATTCGGCAGGAAAAAGGTAGAGACCTTCCTGTAACAGTATCATAGGCTTCCACAGAGTTATTTTACACTATCACAGCTTCAGGCTACTGACTCTGTTAGAAGTAGCCCACTATTTGTTCACATCTTCTTTAAGCAAAATAAAAGGACTGGATAAATAGAAGGCTTTGGCCATCTGAAATACCCAGCATAGTAACTAAAATGGAGTACAGGTTTTCTGAACTCATCTCTCACTGAGAGAGCCAAGGATTCCTGAATCACTGCCCCAAAATCTGGACCAAAGGAAATAATATGCAACTTGCAACTGGAAATTTCTTGCAAGCAGAAATTTAAAAAGTGCAGATGTGTTCCTATGCATATGGGAAAGATTTAGGCCAAACCTCAGCAGAAGAAATTGAAGCTAAAGTGCTTTACGCTTGCCACTGGCTCTGAAAGCACAGGCAGTCAGTTTCTGCACGCTGGCTGATGCATATTTGTTAAAATATGATACCCTAACAGTGTGTCTCCAGTGCTGCCATTCAGTTTTCCAGTAGTTATCGGGGAGTTGTGGGCATTTCTAAAATGATAATAGCAGAGCACCTCATAGCTGAGGGCATTGCCAGCTGGCGTCAGTTCCAGCAGCAACAACAACAACAACAATAACAAAGTAGGTTGGGCTCACTCCTGGCAGGCACACAGAAGATATTCAACAGATTGTTACCTCATATCAGGCAGGAAAATGTCATCTTCTTTCAATGCAGCTGTAGTTGATATCTATCACGTAAAGGACATGAAGATATTTTTACATCTGTTGTACTACCTAATGTTGCTCTCAATATAAACATTAATAATGCACTAGAATGCACTGGAAATAAGTGGGAAATAATTCCTAAAATGTTAAAAAATAGAAATTGGTTACTTTATACTTTCCTGGTCATGGTCTCTGGGGATCCCACAGTTTGTCAGTAATTAATGAAAGAGGAAAATGTTGAATGGAATTTTCCATAAGGAAATGATAATCCTTTGCTGTTTGGAATTTTGATGGAATTTGTCCAAAACAGGTGTGATCCATGGTTTATGTCTTTTTGTTTAATGGTATGAGGTCAGTTTTCTTATCTTCAAGGAAATTGTGTCATTTACTCTTAAAATCTCCCAAATTGTTGTGACTTTGAACTGAAGAGTATAGTTAGCAAAGACTGCATATAAGAAGATAGATACCATTTAACATGGTAGGAGTTGAGTAACATGAATAGATACCAATTTAGCATGGAAGAAGAGCTGAATTGTCCCTGGAACACCAGGGAATATCACTAAATATCATTTCTTTCCCTTTCTCCATATTCTTTGCCAGAACTGATATGGAATTCTTTGCCAGAATTGATACACCCTCACTACTGCAAGTAAGAAACCTGTGAAGTCCATATTTAATTAGTTGAACAACCATGAATAAGACCAAAGCTCATACCATGCAGCAGAAAGTCTACAAAAGACTGCCTAATTTCCAAAGGTCAAACACTGTTTGATCTTCATTAGCTACGAACAATTAGCTTGTGACTGTAAACTAACATCAGCAGCAGTTGATAAAAGTTACGATTTTTCTGTAATTTCTTTGTGGCTCCACAAGCATAACTGGAAGCAGGCTTTGACACCATCTCATAACTTTGGTCTCTTAAAACAAGTTTAATAATTTAATCACTGCTGCTTTGCAGCTTGAACTGTCAGCTTAAGGGCTCTGGACTTAACTCTGAAATGGAATAGCAGGAACCTTATTAAAAAAGATTGAAAATCATAGTGCCTCTTTCTCCCTTGAGAACTGCTGTTGGACTTCAAATGTCTGAAGACAGAACTGAAGTTCTTCATACCCAAAACCTGCTTACTTTTTTTTTTAGTTTGTTTTTTGTTCATTTGTTTGTTTGTTTGTTTGTTGTTTATACATATGCCATGAGATTGTTCTGATGGTTGTTCTTTGAATCCTTGCCATGTAAATTTTTCACTGTATGTTCAAACTGACATCTGGACATATATCTTTACCATTTTTTCAAGAGGAAAACAGTCTCTTACCCCTCCCTTCTTTCAGCATTACATAGTTTGTCCTCCATATTGATGTGGAAATTGTGAAACTTTCCTTTAAATTGTTAAATGCATGAGAAAACAGTGGTTCTGTTCATAATCTCATTATCACTGCCTTTAAACTGAACAAATCTCAACTCATTGGAAATAAACTGATTTTGAACAGGAGTGAAAGAAAATTCCACTCTTTATAGATTTTTTTTTTTTTTTAACATAAGTCAGAGTTACTTGTAGCTGTCTGAAAAATAAGAAAAATGGCTCGGTTTAAAGGTGTGCTCTTAAAATACTCTCAGAGGCACTTATGGAAAGCTCTACATAACTTAGTGGGGTTGGCACCATGGCGGATTTTCAGAAATTATTTTTTGAACTTGTAAAACTAAAAAGACTGCACAATGTTTTACATATGATTTCAACACTTCCTGTTGCTAGTACAACAGTTTAATCTTTTTCAGGTAAGTTGATTGTCTAGAAACACAGAAGATCTATTACATTTTCTGACTGCTAACTTTTTTGGATTTATATTAAGAAGCATAGAGAGCATGCCCATTGAAAAGCCTAGAAATAAATTGCTGTTAGTTTTCCACACCATTTACTTTTCCTATTTGATAAATTATCTTTGTGACTAGTTCATAGTCCTTCTTTAGACAGACCTGTCAAAGCACCCTGGAGAATGGGTAATGTCCATGTGGGACAGCACCATGTGCTGGTGCTGTACTAGGCATTCAAAAGGCTGAGTGTATAAGGGTGGGTTAATGAGAATAACCTATCAATATAATGGGGACACTGGGGATTTTCAGCTGTTTTGGGATTTCTGACTTATAAGTTATGATAGATATACATAGCTCAGTTTAGTCTTTGTGTTTCTGCAGAATTATGGATGTGGACTCTGCCTGGAAGGGACACCTGTGATATCCTCACATCGACTGGTTCCATGTGGCATCCTTTATTCATGTAACTGAATGTGAATTTTTTACTTTTACCTTACTGTGAATAGTTTCAAGCTGAAGGTTTCTCTCATGCTAAGTTAATTCAAATGCCAATGACTAGCAATACAAGAAACTTTGTTGAAGTGGGAGTAAAAGTGGAATGAGACAAGATTCCATTGCATGTCTATGTTGCTGATGTTCTCATCCCTTTTAATTACACATTCATGTTGTTACTGCATCCTTGTTATTTTCCCCTTTTTTGCAGTCTGTCTGTTAGGCAGGTATACTGCTGTACCCACAGGCAAGCTTGCCACTCCCCTTCAGCAGCTGAAAGTAGCAGAGCTTCACTGCCTTTACCAATGAATCATCTGATCCTGCTTTTCCAACTGATAATTAATTGAGTTCTGTGAAAGCCACTTCAGTGTTTGCTATCTCAGGAAGGGAAAATTGGAGGGTTTTTCATGTGCCTGGCTGAACTGTTCAGATGGAGAGGAGATACAGAAATGATCTATACACCCGTTTGATGCACCATCCGTATGTGTACTTACGACATGAGGAAGGCAGTGTGAGCGCTATCTCATCCTCTGAGCACAGCTGCTGCATTCAGAGGCATTTCACAGCTGGCTGAGGCTTTTTTTCAGGTTTTAGTTCCTACTGGGGATATCAAACTGCTTCTGATTTGGGTAGTTTTTGTTGCTGTTTAGGTTTTTTTGTTAAATTTCTTTTGTTTGGTTGTGGTTTTTTGTTTATTGTTTAAATCTTTTAACAGTAACTAGAACATGAAAGAACCTGAAAATACCCGATGAAATTCTTCAACTATGTCAGCTGTGTACTGGAGCCGGAAGGAAGGAAAGACTTACTGGAGACTGCAGTAGGAATATCTTAATATCACAAAAAAATCTTTTGCACTACTTAATATATTTTCTTGTTAGAAAAGCTTCCAAAAAGTTTCAAAACCTTTTATTTTTTTCCTGTGGGGTCTAGGAAAAGTCAGAAAAAACCTCTCTCAATCAGCTTTCTCACACTTAAACAAGAATATAAGAACAGCTTCTTGAGTTAGACCAATGTTCTGCCAAGGAGCCTGTCCACTGCAGGAGTCAATGGTGCATGCCTAGGCAAAAATGTAAAGAGTCTAAGAGGAGGACAAGCAGAATACACTCCTGTTGCATAACCCCTTTTTCCACTGAGATGAATCCTAGGGACTCCTTTATGCTGAGATGGTGCACACCCATTTAACAGACTTTTCCCCCATAAACTAGCACAATTGGTTTGGATGCAAACAAACTGTCAGCACCTACTGCATGTAGTTTCACTACATGCAAAGAGTTTCACACCTTTGCTATGTATTCTTCCAGAAAACATTTCCTTTTGTTGCACAGAAAAGTCATGTACCTATTGGAGCGTGTCCAGAGGAGGGCCACAAAAATGATCAGAGGGTGGAACACTTCTCCTATGAGAGAACTGGGGTTGTTCAGTCTGGAGAAGAGAAAGCTCTGGAAAGACCTTATTGCAGCCTTTCAAAACTTAAAGAAGGCTTACTAGAAAGATGGGGACACATTTTTAGTAGGGTCTGTTGCAACAGGACAGAGGCAAATTCTGTTAAGCTAAAAGAAGGCAGATTTAGGCCATGTATAAGGAATACATTTTTACAGTGAGGGCAGTGACACACTGGGACAGGTTGCTCAGAGGGTAGTGGATGTCCTTTCCCTGGAAATATCAGGTTGAGCAGGGCTCAGAGCAACCTGATCTAGTTGAAGATATCCTTGCTTCCTGCAGTGAGTGTTGGACTTGATGACTGTTAAAGGTCCTTCCCAACCCTAACTATTTTATGATTCTATGCTTTTGAACCTGCTATTATATCTTCATTATATTCAAATGTTTTATCAACATAATTATGTACAGCTCAGGTGATGAAACAGTTGTTGTGACGTATCATAATTTGTCAGTTGAAAAAGATTTACCTTTATAATACAGAATTCTGTATTGTGGTAACTGTAATCTCATTCTGTAAGTTTTTATTTGTTTTCCAGTGTATTAGCAAGGGACTGGCAAAGAAATCCTATGTATGTTTTGTTCATAGGAGGTCAGTATCGGTAAAATGATACTACATAACAAAGTAAGTAGTGTGAACTTCTTCGCCTATATCATGAACCAGTCCACAGTGTTAGCTGCTTAAAGGTTAATGAATAAAGAGTGCATGGGGAACTTGGTTATTGCTGTTTAGATGCAAATCAGGAACTCCAGAACAAGCAGCTCTGTTACCAGATTCACAAGCTACAGCAACCAAGGTTAAGGGAAAAAAACCAAACTCTACTCCTACATTTTATTATGTATTGCAATGGATATGGAAGGTAAATTAATATGTTGTCAGTACTGAGGAAGGAAGAGACATAAACCAGAAACATACTCCTCTGTGACTCTGTGTTTTGCCTTGTTTTGGTTTTGGCTGTTCATGTTTTTAGGTTTTTTTTTTGTTTTGTTTTGTTTTGTTTTCCTGGCAGATTCTTTGCCTAAATGAACATAAAGGACAAAATACTGATTCTACCTAAAAGAACAAGAAAGGGTAATTTCACCATTACTACTGGAAAAATGCAGTTTTTCGTCCTGACCACCACTGATCGCACTTTTGAGAACAAAGTGGTATTTTAAAGACATTTAGGTTAATTAGTTGCCAACTTCCCACTGACAGAGAGCTTGGAGATACATGGTTTCAAAGTCTTTTGAAAATTTCACTCTCAACAGAGGAGCAGTTCTGCGAAGATATGAATAAGACAGTTCCCTAAACCATTCAGAACTAGGCCTTGAGCTTAGTCCAAGGCTATAATGCATAGCACACATCCAAAGCAGTGACCCATAGATAGTATGATATTAAACAAAGACGAGAGACTTATGTGACATTTCTTCAGTAGATAGCAATTTCAGTCAACTGATGTGGAGTTTTTGAAATTTGGGGTAGTATCTGTGTGGGAAGAAAATTACCCCTTCAGAAACAGCTCATTGCAAGGAAAGGGAGAGGTACCTGGAAAAACCCCACATACCCACACCATCACACACACACACACTGCCCCCCCTCCCCCAGAAGATGCCTCTGGTCCAGCAGTGGCTCCGGTCTTCAGCAGGAATAAAAGCAGTGGTGAGCAAGTGGACTCTGACCACCCTTGGAGACACAGGAACCCATGAACTCAGGCAACAGTGCAAACATTGTAATGCCAATCAATACTAATGATCAATAATAACATCCTCTATCCAAAACTTTTGTTAAGGATCATGGAATTGCTGGATGCTCCAACTTAAATGCCAACCAACTTATAGAAGATACACTGACTTCCATATTCGGTTCTTTTGATTAACAGCTGCTTGGAATACAATAATTTTTGTCATGGCTAATCACAGAATCCCAAAATATGCCCTTGACTGGCTGACGGTGCTTTGCCTGAAGCCCTCCAGGGCACAGTTGGCCCTCCTGGCTGCCAGGGCACTGCTGACAGATTCAACTTGCCATCAACCAGGACCCCCAGGTCACTTCCCTCCTGGCCACACCCAGGAGAAAACTGGCTTTCTGATTTGTGAGTGCACGTGGCTGGGTCATGGCCAGCCTCTCATCCATCAGAGCCCCCAGGTCCTTGTTGGCAGGGCTGCTCTTGATCTGTTTATCCCCTCAGCCTGGATTGATGCCAGGGGTTGATGGTATTCACTTACATTTCAGCTTGCTCTCTTATATATTTACTATTAATTTGAGAAAAAAAACCCTTTATTGAAAAGTGTTAAACTTTATTTTAAAGCAGGGATTTTTATTCTTATGAAACTTACATAAAGTGACCAAAGAAAATCACTGAAAATATGTTTGAGAGGCTTTATGAATTTCTAATTAGGATGACATTATTAAGGCTATTACTTCTATTTATTCCTAAGGCTTATGATAGTATGGTGGCAAGAAAATTTAAGATGAACCATGAGTAGATTTCATCAACATTTATTTATGACATAATTTGTAAAACAGGTTACTTAAATCACAAAAAATAAACTGTAATACTTCATAATTTACTACTTGTGATCTTCCAGAAGATCTATTCTTCTTTTACTGGAGAAGATATTAGAAGTGGCAGGAGGCACACTGAATAAAAAGATAGAGTCAAGAGTTTTTTTGTCATCCATCTCCAACATGAAAGGTTGCTAGTAAATTGCCATAGCTGATGGCCGAGATAGCTTTTGCGTCTGCTCTTCATGAACAGCTGTAACCCACTAAAAGGTGTTTGGAAAGAAGAAACATTTTCACTTCATAACTTAAAGGCAAAAGGAAGGGGATTTTAGAGTAAATACATCAGTGTTTTACTTGTTTTGGAAAAACGTTCATGACTGTGAAAAATATGGTATTATGGTGCCATAGCTTCATCTTGAGTAATGGATTCAACAGCATTGTTTTTCCTCACGCAGTTTCAGAGGTCTGAGAAAAATCCTCAGACTGTGGTGTAGCTGACATCAGCTGGAACAGCTGACAAGCAAGAAAGTCAAAGGGTGGAAATTAAGTAAAAAAATTACCAGGGCCCATCATCCCAACCATCAGGCTGACCCAATAGGCTGACAGGGGAAATGACTGAACATAACAGGTTTGATAAAAGATGCAAAGAACCTAAAAAGCCTTAGATGTAGAGAATGTTAAAGTAATCTTTTTTTGCCTGATTGCGAAGATGGCTGGCCAAAACATACCTGTATGTGGGGCTGGAATGAGACTTTCTCATTGTCATCATTTCCCTCCTTAATTTCTCTTGTGCACAGCAGAGTGAGTTCAGCTGTGGGGTGTTTACCTGCTGGCCATATTTGTCATGTGTGAACAGTTAAAACTCTTTCCAGAATGGTGATGAGCAGTCCTACTCACAAAAATATGCCTCCTAAATAGTGGTGCTGAGGGGAAAGAAGGCTGGGCTATGGGAGCCTTGTGCTTCTGTGCTTAGTTTTCATGCCTGGTCAGCTGCATCCCATGCTACTAAAAAATGTTTTATGCAGAGCTAATTTTGTTGTGCCAAAAGCATTTCAGAGGCGGTTACTGGAATTATGATATTTGAAGTATAAATTCAAAATTCACAGCTTATCAATAAAACCACATTGACTTTCATGGAGGTTGTCTGGTGAATTCAGGTACAGCAGTGCAAATATTTACTTACATCACATCCACAACTGATAAACTGCTGTTGCTAAGTTTGTTAATTAAATCTTGCTTAAGCTTTGTCCTTCCTGACTTTCTGCACACCTTTAACATTTGAGGATGCAATTTGCATGCATCAGTCCACACAAGCACTGAGGGAAGTGCTTGTTTAGGTAATAAGATAAGGAGGTACTCTCTCCACTTTTGTGTTTTAGCTGCCATGGAGGTACCAGTTCCCAGGATTCACAGCTGCTTCTTGTTCAGGCAGCTCTGTGGTTTGTGCTGCATATTAATTTCTGTCCAACATGGGAATTCAATTTGTACTGTACATTTCATTTCTTCACAGATTTAGATTTATTTCATGTTCTCTGCTTTTAATTAACTCTCTGGCACAGCTGCTGGACAGGATATAAAAACTCATTGCTCTCCCTGCGTTTGGAGTACACCACCAATCATTTAGCACTTAGATGGTGGCACAGGAGCTATCAGTTTCCATGGCAACCAAGGCCTCGGTGATTGATTCATTGCCAGTATGGCATCACCACGGGGAGTGAGGCTTGTAATTTTTGTATGCTTGCAACATCCATCTAATTAAAATGGGATTAGAGAATCATCCCTGTATATGTTCAACAACTACACTGCAATCCATTTATGTAAATGTCAACTCTATTCAACGCAGTGGTTGGAGTGTTTATGAAGAAACAGTTGCTTTGCTCCTAGCGTCTTGCAATGGGAGGAGAGGAGTGGGGATAAAAAGAGTAATATGTATACAGCTTTATTTTGGCTACTAAATAAAAAAAGTAATCCTTTCACTGACACACAAGCGCTATGCAAATTGTATCCTCTTTCCAAATCTGAATCATGACTAGGGAGAGCAAAGATGGCAGAGCTGTTATGGCTCTGCTGATGTGGTGATAGCTAACCCAGGAAAATGTGCTGAGCCTGTCTTGAAAAAGCATTAATTAATTTAGTGTGTATGAATTATTTATTTGTCAAAAGCCTTTAATTCATATGATTGATTTTATTACAGTGGCATCTCTTGAGAGCAAAGTAATCCTGTGTTCTCATAATTTTTCTTTCATAGAGCAGAGCATTCCTCAAGTCTTATACAGTTACTTGGAAATTTGTGAATTCTTTACGGATCAGGGAAGATGACAGATCTGTAGTATACAAGGAGACTCCAGATGAAAAGAGCAGCACAGAGACTTTTAGAGGGCTAGAAGTAAAGCCAGGTGCTTTACATAGCTGGATGCAAATGCACGGCCAAAAAAAATGTCAAGAGAAAAGAAAAAAAAAAAGAGAGGAAAAAAAAAGAGCGGGATGACTGATCAGTTAGTATTTTCTGTGTATATATTAGCATTTCTTCTGCATAACTGACAAAATAGTCTGATAACATGAAAAATTACAGTGTGCAGTACGTAATGGTCTCATGTCTGTATTCATTTCATTTTGCAGTCTATTTCTGTATTATAAAATATTATACACATTATAGATAAAAATAATAGCCCATGAGATTTTATCTAAAAGCCTGTTGATACTAGTCACATGGATTTTTTTTTAAAGCCTATTTTCTCTCAAAACAGTTGAAGAGAAAATTGCATAGCAGGCAACAGTATACAGATGGTTAAAATGCTATGTACCACACAAGAGTGCTGTGTTTTCTATGATTCCATAAAATCCTTCTTCATGAACTAATTTATTTTCTCTGTAAAAAGAAGAAATATTTTCCTAAACAAACACACAGAGAATTCAGTGTTCTCTTATATGCTTCTAAGCCAAATTTACAGATTTTATTCAGCTACTGGAGTGCAAGAGCAGATTCCTATCCCTGCCTCAAATGTTTTTCACAGCATAACCATTTATATTGTTTCAGCACCACCAGCTGTGTTAAATGTGATCAGTGGCTGGTTCTTCTGTGTTGTATCTCTGCAGATGATACAGCTTTTCAGCAGCAAACAGGACTGCATCAGTGTGAAACTTCATGAGAGACATGGCAATAGAAACTAGGAAAGAACCTCCAAGCGTTTTGAGTAAGGCTTCAGAAGTTTAGCACTATGCCATATGGTTTAGGTGGACAAATAAAGCATTACAGTTGGAAATTGAGATCTTTGAATGTGATCTAAAAATGCATAGATTTTTCCATTAATTTAGCTCCACATGGACCTGATGATCAGCTAGGATCAGACAGCTTCCCTCTCTCCCTTGGCTTTATATCAGTGTTACTCATAGTACTAGTCTTACTAGTGATAATTAAAGTTGTTGGTGAATCAGCCCCATATTTGCATGTAGCATGTTTTTGACATTTTCCTCTGCAGAAAGAGAACTAACTCAACTGATACATTTAACCTGTGACTGCAGTATATATAGGATTGCTCTTAAGGTTGAGTAAAACACTGACGCTGAATAAAAAATCTTGGGAAATAACTGTTCAAAATATTAGCTAAAAATGTTTTCAAGATTTAAAATAACAAATACAGTAGAAGAAACAAGGTTCAGACAGTGAAACAGACCTGTAAAATCACTGCACTAAATCTCAGTATTTTAAAATAAAATATTGCAATGGAAATAAAATTAAGTACAGAATGGAGACTCGCTCTTCTTATGTGTAGCCAAAATCCCTCATATCCCAAACAACAAAACGATCTACTGCAGTTTTGTTCTCTGTTTCCTTTTCAGCCAAGCAGTCCTGCTGCCTTTCATCCCTCACATTTAGCTGGAGATCCTGACCAGGGAAAAGTGCCAGTCAAACATCTGCATCCTCTCGCTGCAGAGCAGCCTGAAAAGACAACAAAACAAACTTCTTTACTGCCTTGCTGCAGCCCAGCTCTGGAAGAACCATTATAAATGGTGTTTTAGCCCTCTTAAGCTGTCCTTGCTGTCCCTGATGAACTCGGAATGCTTCTTTGTCACCTATTAAAATCAAATAAAAGTAGCATTTTTATTTTTAATTTTGAATGTGGATAACTGCCCACTGAACACAGCTGAGACAACTCAACCCACTTCACTGAAGCCAGCAGAGAGCCTACAGATCCTCTATTTGGGCATATTTTTACATGAAGCATCCTGTGCTGGCAGCATGCTACTCATCTCTGCAGATGGTGTTTTCAGTCTTTCACACAGGTAGAATCCAAATGCTATTTACCTTTTTATTTCTTTTGACAAAATCTTAATTACTATGCTGATGGAGGGTCGTTTGGAGTGTATATTTTAGTGCTTTTTTCTTTATCTCTAGTAGTGATCTAGATGGTTAGTCTAGGCTGACTAACCATTATTGATAATTAATAGCTGGAGAGATATTTCTAATAGAGTGAAACTGCTGATCTCACCTTGTTCCCTGTTGTGGGAAATTACTGAATATTGGAAGCAGCTGAGGTGTTTTTTTTTTTCTTCCAGACGTTATTTTTTTGTAAGCTTTTGGCTGAAATATTAATACAATACCTAATGTTCACAATACAGAATTTTGCAGTTAATATAAAGGACCATCCAGGGACATGCCTGAAACAGATTTTGAAACACATGCTTGTGCCTCATGCGTAGTTTTATATTTCTGTCTCAGCTGTGGAGCTGTTAGTGGTCACAAGTAACACCAGAAGGAAATACAGAGATCTGAAACGGGCTGAGAAGAGAAAGTTAGTGACTAAGATCTGATCACAGATCCTACCTCAAAGAACCTCTTCTGCCATGTAGTCCCATGTTCTCCATTTTCAGTGCTGGACAAGGAGTAGAGCATGATTTTACCTCAGGCTGTGACATTAAATCTTTTGGCTCACTTGCAAATGACGATAAATTGTATGTTTGACATTATTTTCAGCTACTAGGGTCTGTCAGACCATCTTGGCAGAAGTACAGCTCATCAGCCATGATACTTGTCCTATTTGTGCAGGGCTTTTGATCACACACAGTGCTGGCAGTGTTTTCAGGGCTGGATGGACTTCACCTGGGTCAGGTGAGCCCCCAGTTTTTTTGAGAACACAGAACAGAGGTAGAAATAGATCATCCTACTCCACTATGCACACTTCAGATACCTCAGGCTAGCTGTTTCCTGTAAACACAGTGGGAAGTCCTAGCCAGTAGATTTCAGTCTGTGAATGGACACCAGTGAGATTCTCAGTGTTACTGTTCTCCATCACTACCCATTGTTCTGAAGTTCACCTCTGTGGGCAGGTACAGGGTCTTAGTGATAACAAAGCTTCTAAGAGACTTTACATGCCTGAAGTGGAAAAAAAAGGTATTTCTGGTTTTCACACAGATGTCAGACAAAATTTAAAATCTAGGTGAAGTATCAGAAAGCAAAGAAACCAGCTTGCAGAATCTGCAGGGCAAAAGAAAGGATTATAAGCTGTCAGCAATAGTGGTTCCTTTATGTGCTAACCTAAAATTGTGCAGGTTTTGATCTTTTTGTCACAGTTTTCATTAAATTCTTCTACTCGCCCACCAGTTCTGAGAATCACCTGTGTCATTTGCTAACTCTACAACCAACATGCTGTTCCTTTTAAGATTAAACACCTACCCTGTTTGTTGCAATCTTTGCCATGAGTGAGCAGAGATGTTTTTTTCCACCTTGACACTGCTTCTTGCATGTTCACAGTGACTGTGGCTGCCTCAGAGAACACTCTTCACAGAAGACATTGTATTATCCACAGGTATCCTGCATCACCTCCATGGAATAAAGGAATAAATATATAGACTAGCCCTTCCCAGGGACATCTTCCTTAGCAGGACTGCGCTGATGATTCTTACACAGTCAGGTCCTTACGCAATCAGACCTGATGCTTTTTCCACTTTAAAGCTTCAGAAGGGGCCAAGGATTTGACTTTAAATTTTTATTCATCAATATTTCTAGGACCCTTTTCCTGGCCTCCTTCCTTACGTCATGGAAAAAATATATTTGCTTCATCCTTTCTTTGTTCATTGCTGCAATATCAATAATTTTCAGAGAATTGTGAATAAAGACAGCATACTTGGCCCATTTCTTTCATAGATGTCTCCCTTAGCAATCATTTTCAGGAACAATTTCTAGAATAAAATATGTCCTCCTGTATAAACCAACCCAGCCAGGCATTTAAAACTAAACAAAAAGGTAAGCATGAGATGACTCTCGCATCTTTTGCCCTTATGTAGGTGCTAGAAATAATTACCTCTAGACATCTCATTGCACCGTGCACAATTGCCACAGAGGAGATTGCCAGGTGTTGAATGTGATAGGAAATGTGTAGCCTGATTATATATGCTAGAATCCAAGTACTGCAAAGCATCATTCTCAATGAGATGAGGAGCAAGGGTTTAAAACTATCAGTTAATTTTTCAACTACAGTCAAACAACACCAGTGTTTCAAGACGAATTTGCTAATCACATGGGACTAGGGATTGTATGTGGTAATAAGAGACTAGAAAAACATTTTCCAGCAGGCAGCAGTAACTGTTCCAGTCTAAGTAATTTTTTTTTTCCTTTGCTAGTTTAATTTCCCCTGCCCTGCTGTCTGCTTCAATTTATTTAAGTTGAAAGTGATTGCAGAGCTGGTGGAAGGCGCTGCATTTGTGACTGTGGAAATGAAATCCATTTCGTAGCAAAGTCTGTGTGAAATTTACCCTTAAAATAGGGAGGCAATGCAAGACCCTAGCACCACTGGATATCTCCACACTGCTGACTTTGGAGAGGTCTGAGTGGTATGGGAGCCTCTTCCAGCACAGCTCCATGACCGCAGCTGAGGGAGTGGTGGCAGCCAAGATCCACAATGTCACCTGATGCTTGCTTGGACAGACAGGAGCTTGGTGTTAAAGCTCATTTTGTTTCACCCCCCATATGGACTGAGAATCACCAGCAGGAAAGACAGCTGTGGGAATAGGGAGCACCTCATTTTCTGAGACCATTGGCTTCTTGACAGGAGTCCACCAAAAGCTTTAGGTGATTATTCAGATACGTTCTCGACTTGAAAAATGTGATCCCTCCTGTAGCTCTACATGCTCGAGATGTTAGTGAGCGACTCACCATGAAAACTAGTCAATATCCCACTGCTCAAAGAACTCAGCTCAGTTCAGACCCTTTCAGAAATTATAAACCAAACTGTCTAAATTAATTGCATCTCATTTCTCTCAATGCAGAGACAGGCTAAGCAAATTCAGCCACAAGTATGATTTGATTATTTAAAACCACACTGACTAAAACTAGTGTGTACTGCTCAGGCATGAATGACCACATTTCTTCAAATCTCTATAGCTATTTAGTTAGATTCATATCTGCATCCTTTTTTATGCATTTATTCACAGTATGTATACAGCAGATGCTGAGTTTTTCTCCTCTGATGCTTTTTCAGAAAAAGGACTTTTCTTAAAACAGCATTTTTGTGCATTTGCAAGTGTAACCATGAGCAAAAACATTTATCCTTTATTGCTGACTCTTTAAAAAGAAGGAAAAAAAAAAAGCTAGACATAATCAGAAAGTGAAAAAGAAGCCATATAAAATTATAATTTTTCATTGAATGTATTTTATTTATTTATTTATTTATTTCTGAGATATTCAGTCATGATAGAACAGCTTTCCAGGTCTTCTCACTAGCTAATTTACCCTTTCTGTTCACTCAAAACTGGCTCTTGGCATTGTTGTGCAATAGCAACATTGAATTTCCTTCTACTATTCTGAGACTTATAAACCTTGTATATAAGATTACTGTTAACAGAAATCTATTAGTAAAGCAAGTTCTTACGTGTCACTCCTTCCTCCTCACCTATACCTCCTTTCCCTTCATGCTCTACAAGACAAGAACCTTTCCACTCTTCTTTCAAAGCCTATCACTGCTTCTGTTTTGTTTTAAAGCTGATGTTTGAAAGGCAAGGCATAGACTAGCCAAGATACAGAGAAAAACAAGTATGCAGGCTTTCCCTTTCTTTAAGTTCAAATTCATTTCTGATAATTTCTGAGTGTTACCAAGCAAAGAACTTTTCAAAGACTGTCTGAATAAATGTGTACATGCATAAATACACACATAAAATAATTTGGTTCTGGAGAACCTTCAAAGAAAATAGCACATGTTATTAAGGTGATGTTGCAGTGGTGCATCCCTCCCCCACTTCCCCCCCTCCCTTACTCCCACCCGAGCCACACTATGGTCTAGAATATTTTTTGGAATTTTTTTTAGAATATTGTTTGAATATTCTTTAGAATAGTCTTTAGCATTACTTCCCTAATGCTGTGACTTTACTGTCAAAATGGTGCTCAGCTTCCAGAGCTACCAAAAGAAGATTGTTCATTAATTATCTTACAGTCTTGTTACAGAATTAAACAAGCTTTAGGATTCATATGCTGGTTTTGATCAGCTCAGCTATTGGTCTTGTTGAAGGTATGAAGTTTTTCTCACTGTAGCAACCAATTAGCACTAACCAAAATGCTCAGGTACATAGCACATGTGGCATAGGCATAGGCATGAGAAAATTGCAGGAAGCTGTTCAATACAAAATTAAACTAACCTGGGTGCTAATCAGTGGGAGCTGGTAAGAAGCATTTCCCATGCTTTCCAGGTTAACGAGTAGGAAAGGAAACTGGGATGGATGTTAAATTCATCTTTTGGGGTGGGTTTTCCGAGACCCCTCTTCACACAGGCTTCCTACCCTTACAATACACTGTGGTTGCTATGTAAAAACATATTAAGCTAATTTTTTTATGCAAAACCCAAAGTGTGATGATTCATCTGCATATCATTCATTGCCTGGAAGGGCTGAGAGAAGCTAGGAAGATATTTAGAAATGTTTATCATTGTTACATTTTGGAAAGCATTAAGGCCCTGGCCTTGCAAACTGTACCTAAGCATGTCTGTTAGTCCAGAAATTTTTGAAAGGTCAAAAAGGTAATGTGTAGGACAGTTTTCTTCATGTCACCTTGTTATTTTTTCTGCCACTTGTACATTCATATATTTCTATGCCTAGTTTATGAAATATCTTTCAAGGGGTCTTATTAAAACATATTATATAGCATTCATAGAAGAAAAATATTGCTTCATATGCACAGAATGACACCGATTCTAAAGATCAAGTATTTTTTAGTTGGAGGGCAAAGTCAAGTAAGTGTTGAGTAGGACACTGGCTGATCTGTCAGGTCTGTCAAATGTTGGGTCTTACGTGTAAGAGGTCTGGGAAGTCATTTCACCGTGTCACTTCCACAAAGCATGAGTGCTGTTCAGGGAAAGAGGTATCAGAACCACCAGCATAACTTTCTTCTGAGCTGCGCATCTGGTGATGTCAGAGCAGAGTCTGCAACAGTAGCTGGGAATACAGCAATACCAGAGAAGAGAAGTAACAATTTCTGTGGGTTTTACTGTATGATTTGCACAGCATATTAGGGAAGGGCCTCTGTTCCATTTCCTCTCTGCTGCTCTTTTTTTTATTCTCTATGGACAACAATTTGCAAGTATCTGCTAAAGCTTAGGTGGGAATATGAGCAAATTTTAAAGCTGGGAAGAATATCCCGTGTTGTTATTTGTTTATGAAAATCTTTCATGGGAACATTCACATGCTTTCAATGATTTGTACAAAACAACTGTGTTTTCTCTGTGACAGTGTCTGACTGTAAACAACCCTGAAAGCTAAGATACTGTCTCATTAAAAGTCACTGATACTCACCTGAGGTTCCCAGAAGTAATTTCCTTGCATGGTCTTTCTAACCATAACATTTTAGAAGTAGCATAACAGAGCAAGTGAATCCTGTGTATTACTCATTTATTTACCTTTCTGAAGTCAACCAGCACAGCCCAGATATCTACTGTCATCTGCCACAGGGTTACTATTTCTACCAGTACATAGTCTACTAGCAGAAGACTGAAAAACTGGATGATGCAGAGTAGAAAAGCATTTTGTGTTGCTGTTTTTTATTATTTGATTTGGAAATCTATGTTTTTCTCGTTATTTAAATGAGGAAGGAACATATGAGCCTTTCTACATGAGGTTTGTCTGTAGTGTTGTTATCACAGTAAGTAATTTATACACTTAAGTAACTTTATGTTCTGTTTATACTTGAGTGCTCCATATCTTTTCCTGAAATTAGAACATACCTTTATTTTATTGATCAGTGTTAAACTTCACTTGCAAAATCAACATAATGCTGTTCTGTCTGGATTTCAGTTTCCAAGAGTGTGGGTGGCGTGGACTGTTAAATGTCATCTTAAATTAAACCATTTCTGCTGGAATGTGAGCACTTGCATTTAAACTTTTCTATTACCACTGCTCTGTTTGCTTGCTTGCTTTTAATCTTCCCCAAGATTTTAATCTTCACTCAAAGATTTATAACTACCTGACAAAAGAAAAAATTAGGCTATATGTGACTTCTCTTAAAAAAATATATTTTTTCCCTCTTTTTCCCTGCAAGTTACAGCTGCTTTGCTTACTAGTAAAGCTGTATGTCTGTTTTGGTACATAAGATGAATTTTTTAACAGTTCTGTACACACAGTCCACTCAGGTACAATGAAGCATTGAAAACAATGAGTCTGACAACATGTAATTACATTTTCTCATCCCTCCAGAAGGAATATTCTTGAGAATATGCCCTTGGGATTTTTGATGGGTCAGTTGTTTTAAATTAAGGCTCCTAATTTCTTTTTATCATGTGAATGACAAATGAACAGAGCACAGAATCTAACAACTTCCTTAGTGTGTTTTATACTTTCTTTTCTCTCCTTTTCTGAGTGGAGGGAAATCATGGTGCAGATGGTATTGATCTTGGGGTGAGGCAATATAAAAGGGAGAGCATGGGGAAAGCTTTGCATCTAGTTAGCCTTCAGTATGCACCACACGTGATGGTGCAAAAAATGTCCAAGTTTGACTCCTGTTTATTGAAGACTTGCTCCCTAATTCTGGAACACATTTGCTTTGGGTCAAGAAGGGGGCCCTCAAAAATGGTGCCACTAGACCCTCCCTGAATTCTTCCCCAAACAGTGGCTCCATAACATCTTGACTACAAGAGAGACAGTCCCCATGCAACAGAGAAGAGGATTCATCCAGATTCATCCTTTTACAAATGTAACTGAAGTTTTAACAATTGATGACCAAACAGTATGATATTCACTTTTGAAGTATATTGAGGAACATTCCAAGCATTGAACCAGCAAGCTGTGTTGGCCATAGAGCAGGCTAAAGACCAAGGAAATAAATTAAAGCCAACTCTTCATACATTGTTCCCTAGAAACTGAAAAAAAACAGTCATATATAAATAAAAAATTTCAAAAGCATTTTGTCACTTGAAAAGAAGATTAAATCTGCATGAGGTAAGGCATCAAAGATCCCATTTGTGCTGAAAATTATATCTTTGGGAGGAACGAAGTGCAAATCTTAATTACTCTTTGAAAATAACATCCATCACTCAGGGGGTGAATGCAGAAAGAAAATGTAGTTATAAAGACTTGTTTAATGAACTGATTAGTAGAAACAGAAGAGTTAAGTATTTGAGGAATGGAAGTCAATGTTGTAGAAGTAGCAGTAGTTTATGCATGCTGTTGTGCTGATTTACACTTCCTTACCTGTGACAAATGTAAGAAAAAAAAAATCAACAAGTCTCGGTTCGTGGGGTTATGATAAAAAAAGACTGCCTGCATGAAACAGATCACAGATGAAGAAGATCAGAATGGCTGTCACATTTTGTATGTATGGAAACCAAGGCAGAATCAGGAAATGGATTGGCTTGTGGATGTCCAGCCAGGTAAGACCAAAGAGAGGACTGTAGCAGCCAGAGTCTCTGGGATAGGAAGCAGTTTCAAAAGATAAAAACCACTTTCTGGTTTCAGGCAGGTCTGTGCTTCAGATACTGAAGCCAGGAGTGGAAAAGACTGGCAAAGATATGACTTTGCTGGCTGTGTGCAGACCAGTTCTAGAATGGTTGGAGGATCACTGGGTCAACACAGCAGTGCTCAGCACGTTGATGTGCCCTGCTAGATTGGGAGGCTGGGACACAGCATCACCCGAAACACAGTCTCCATGCAGACGTGCCACCACCAGCGCTCTGATGGTTCATAATTCATGTCAATTGACATCACAACAAATGTTGTGACAAATCACAGCATTTTCTACATGTGTGAAAACAGCATACTCATCCCAAATGTTGCTACTAAAATTGACTTTTTCTCCTCATGAGAGACACCTTTCCATATAATTTAAAAATCCATGCTAGGATTTTGATGTATGCAGATGAACAGCAGGTGGCATTCCTCACAGTCAAACCCTTAGTCCTTTTCTAGACTGAGAGCAAAAGAAACTATAGGTAAATTTAAGCAGCCAACATATGCATTACATACTATTTATAACTCTTCCTTCTCAACCAAGCATATTTTTCCCCAACACAGGTTCATGCACTGAAACTTTCTCTCCTGTTATTATAAGTGTAATAATGATTCAATTTTCTCAACTATTACTATTTTAACTTTTCTGTTATCGTGTAACCAGATATCTCCAATGGAAATAAATATACGTGAACATCTACTTCTATGGTGAAGTTTTGGAGCCTTTCATGCTCTTAAACTCCTTCTCAAGTCTTGTTTTGGCCCTTAAGCAACAAGAAGACATCTAAGTAAGAGTGAAAGGGGATGTTTTACTCAGTGCAATAAGCTCAGTTCCAAAGGATTCCCTCAACAAGTAGATCTAATTAATTTCAGCAATTACAGGGTACCATCGAAAGACAAAAGAGAGACACACTGTATTAAATCAGCTGTGAATTATATTGTGAATGTATATTGAACTGATAATCCAAACCTTTCAACTGACATTTTACTTGTTATACAAATCTTTTTTTTAATTATTACTTTGGACAATTTTGTTTTCATTTTGTGCAATGCCTCCATCACTTTGGAAGCAAATTGTTTGTTGGTGAATGTGTGCCCCACCTACTTCATGTCACTCAGGTATTTGCATGTGTATCGCCTAGGGTAAGGATTTGTTGGTATTATACTGGCCATTTATTTGTCCATATAGCTTTGCACCAACTACCTACACAGATCGTCAAAAGGGCAGAAGTCCCTTGGTCCTGTAGCAAAACCCAAGAGGTGCAGCTGTTTTTTTATTTCTGTCAGTACAGAACATTTTTTAATTCTCTGACCTGGTGCCAAAATTGATGACTGTACCTGTGCTTTGCAGTCCAGTCTTGCCTCTTTCTCCAACTCTGAAAATTCACGCGAGTGACTATGAGGGTATTTTCATGATAAGTTACAGGATCTTTGTTGTTCCCTGTTTCTTTGATGGGCTTACCAGCTGCTGCACTGCTTGCTTTCATAGCTGGTATTCCAAATCTCCTTTTTGCAAGGAGACCCCAGGATGTGCTTCTCAGCTGATCCTCCTGAAGCTTGAAGTTCTGTCCTCTGCTTGCCTCATGCAGCAACAAACTGGCCACAGCAGCAGCCTCTGAGCAACACAACAGTGTGCTTCATTCTGCCATTTCTCGTCCTCACCTTCAGCAGGTCACCCCTTTCCAGAATGGATATTTCTATGGCACAGTTCTGAACACAGGCAGTCCAGCCCCTTCTTTAGACCAAATTACTAACCCCTTGAGCCTTGGTACTCTGTGAGACTTACAGTGGACACGGTCATGCTAACATTTTGTTAGATTCCTCATATTCCACAAAAGCAGCCCAAAGCGAGATTCAGCAAATGCCAAGGCACTGAATAAAAAACAATAAACAAGATAATTGATATTGTTGTTTCTCACATTCAAGGTACTTAAATTTAGACAGCTGAAGTTTCTGTTGCTCTGCTTCACATATCTTAGGTGTGGTGTCTAATGATGACTCAGTTTCTGAAAAACTAATTCCTGTACTGTTGTTCTTCTTTATCCCTAAGTGCCCCTGTCAGAGCACTCATTCCTTAGCAACCAGTGTGGTCATTTCTCTGCATAGGGTACCCAGGAAGTAATTTAGCTGGGACCTACAAATCAAGCGTTTATATACCAAATCCCTGTTTAGAATAGCAACAAAAGTTTACTGAGGCTAACAGCAGACCTCAATCATTTATGAAAGGTTGTACAACTTTATGTAAGTGTAATGCCCTAAATGTCTTCATGTCACTATCTTTCAAATTGCAATAGTAATTATTTTCTCCCTTACAGAAACACCGAGAAGGTCTACACCATGGGTCTATTATTTCATTAATGAACACAGAAAAAAAAAATTTTTTTTCAAATTGGAACCATAACTGCTTTTCTGATTTTAGCCTTAACAAATACAGGAGCAACTTGTAATCAAATAAATTACTGTGATTTATCCAGCTGGTGATCCACGCTGGTATTTCTTACCAAGAGCATGTGTTCCCATGTCTAGCTACCCAAACCGAGCTCTGATAGTCCCTAGTTCACACTTGCTGACTCTTTTTGAGAAATGCACCAATATTAAAACAAGGAAAATTTCTGTGAAAGAAGCAGCCTGGACATGTAATTAGTTCTAATAGCAGTTTTTTACATACTTGGAATTAAAAAGACCTTAAGAACACAACTGGATGGAAAATACCTATCCCCCAGAAACTGTATCCTTTAAAGGGCACATTTTTTTGTCTTCGTCATGCAATCAAATGTGCAAAGCTAATTGTTGAACCGTAACTCAAGTGTAGAGTTAGTGCAGTCAGTTTAACTCTTAGAGGTATTTTTATATAGTGAAGACAGTACTTCAGTAATCCAAACCAAAGGATTCAGTCCTTCAGTTTTACAAAATGTACTTATTTAATTTTATGTTAATTCATTTAATTTAATGTTTTATTTAATTGTGGAAATAGGTCTTTCTCTTTTGGTGCCCTACCGCTCTGGCAACGAGTTACAAGTTTTGCTTTTGACAGAAAGTATTGAGTGTCAAACAATTTCTTGGCTATTATCAAACTGATGAAGCTAGGCAGTTGTGATAAAGCTGTTAAGACCTCCGGTACAGGCAAACAAGAAGAACGGACTTAAAAGTGGATGGCTCAGAAACCATTAAAAGCACTGCAGAAAACCTTTATTGTTAATTTCTTGGGTCTCACCTCTGGAATATGTGTTTCAATGCTTATAATGAGGCTTAAGAAATTCTCAAAGGGAACAATTTTTCCATCAGAGAATAAATTTTCATCAAATTTGAAATATTTGGGAAAATTTTGATTTCTGTGAGGATATGATATGCCAGGCAGGATTTTAAAATGTACCAACAATTCTTTTTAACATCTCTGAATCCTATTAGCCTGCTGGAGATTAAATAGCTCCCAGACTCTTCAGTTGCTCACCTAAGTGGGAATTGTAGTTTTTCTGAGATTTTAGGTTTCAATTATAACTCTAGCTGCCAATCGTAAGAATTTTCAGGCTCAGAGCATGGAAGCTAGCACTTCTAGGGTTTCCAGACTCTGGCTGTTAATAAATACCTCGTTTTCCCACACAACATCAAGTTCAACTAGAATCCTTTTAAAAATTACATTTCACTATTTCCAAAAGGTTGGGTTTTTGTTTGTTTGTTTGTTTTTTTAAAGGGGAAATTCATAGCTTCAAAATTATATTGTTTTGCAGAAATCTTTAATCCTCTTCAAAATTAAATTGTCTGCTCACTTCTTTAATTATTTTGCAGTAATTTTCAAAACTTTTAATTTAAATTCTATATAAGATTCTTCCATAAAGGCTTTCAGTTCACCCTGTCCTTCTCCCCTAATCACTGTGTAAATGCTGATGTTAATATTTTATTTAATTTGAGAAATTAGTATTTTTAAATGCTTAGATATCCTTTTTTTAGTCACTGTTACTTTTTCCCTAATGAAACTTGTCCTTTAATATCCTCAGGAAAATCAACTGGCTCCTGAGACTCAAGGAGAGATGTCCTTGATTTTGCTTTTGCTTCTTCCTAGACCCCCTATAATTCATAACACTTTTATTAGAAGTACCTCCCTTTACTTTTTAAATTTTCTTGCACCAGACTCCCAGAGCCATTTGGAGTTCTTGCATGCTACCCCAAATTTCCAACATTAGCCTTAATCTTATCAGGTCTGTATCACAGAATTGTTGTTTATGAATATGGAAGTCTATGTCTTTCAGTTTTGTTCACTCTGCAGAAGACAGGCTCTCTGTTCATTCATAATCAATCAAACTTATTTCCAGCAAAATTGGCATGCCCGTAGCAGATCATCATACTGGAAAAGGAGGTTGTTTCCCTTTAGCTGTGTAATTATCAAAATTTGGGGATATGTGGAGTGCTTTTTTTTTTAAATGAAAAATCTATAGCACAATATCTGGCCATTATAATTAACATTATTTGTTCACATAGAACAGTACCACCCTGACTACTCCTGGCAGAGCAAGGAAAGCTTTCATTTGCACTCTCATTTTCCTTCCTCTGACTTGGCTATTCCCTCCCCAGACATCCTACTTCTGCACAGCTTACCCTCTGCTAATTGCTCACATGGAGTTTTGACTCAGCCCCTGATTTAGGAACATAAGAAAATCCATGAAGTCTAACCACCACCACCGCCCTCCCCAACCCCAATCCCCACTGAACTCGATGTCCCTGCTACATGCCTCTGAGCATCAACCACCTTATTTGTCTGTAGCGATTTTTTACTTCATAAAAGAACTTCCTGTAAATGCTTATTCTGTCGAACAATCTTTCTCTTCTAGTTTTTATTCTTTTATTTTTTTTCCCTGGGACTCTGAATGTGTGCTCTTAGTACTTCACTCCTCATAGCTAGAAGCAAGGGGAAGGATAGAAACTCTTTAAAACAAGTAGTTTGCTTAATTATCTCTGTCCTGCAAAGGGTTACTGAACTTTCTCAACTCTGTTTTCACACCAGGTTCCTGTTTAACTCCTTGGGGCGAGCAGAGGATAAAATACAGCAGCCTTGGAGTAGTAAGGATTCTGAAATATCGGTTTACTGGGGACACTGACAGGTAAGCAGAAAGAGGGTGACCTGATTCACACTAGAAAAATGGCAGTGGGGTACACAATGATGTGATATATATATACAGAACACTGACCTGCAGTTCAGTAGTCTGGCATTCACTTGCCCTCTGGGTTGCACAGTTACAATTGCAAGTCTAACCATCAAGAATTTAAAGTATGGATCACCAAAACTAATTCAGATGCCAAATGGCTCCTGGGTTGTTTAACGAGGGTCTCTTTATGAGGAAGCAATGAACTGTTCCCAGGCATCCCGCTTTTACAGCTGGGAAGCGTGGTCATGTTTGTCAACCACCTCTTGGCAAACTGGAAAGACAGAAAGAAACTTGAAACATCTCATATGAACATGTGAGAACATCCATATCCAGGGCCTTGGGGTTTCTTTTAAATATAAAAGCGGTAGGCAGAAGATGGTGCTGTCATTTGGCTGTATTCCACATGTGCTGATCTGACACAGATACACTGTGCCTCTGGCTTCAAGGTAAATTTCTTGGATTATAAATTGCCGATAGGAAGAAATTAATATCTGTTAGTGTTATTACTTCAATTGTTCTCATCACCGAGGAGGCGCAGAATAGAATTTTTTTTCCTGTGGTATAAATTGAATTTTCAAGTCTCTAAGGCTTTGAAAGTAAAATAAAATTTAAAAAAAATCAGACAAAATCACACTAGAAAATGTATCATACCTACAGGAGGGAAAAGCTGTTCTAACTTCTGTTTGTATTGGTCAAAAACTTTAAAAAAAAATGCTCAAGAAACCATCAGTGAAAAGATGCACTAATGGTATTAATATGTGCATTCCAGACAGATTCCTCCTGAGCAATTATCCCTCAGTTAATAAACAGGAACCACTTGCATTCAACTGAAAGATGAAAATGTTTTCTAAAACGAAAGGGTGAGTTATTCTGAACTGCAGAAACACCTCTAGGGGTGAAGAGGGACCATACAGAATTGAAACTGCCCCAGATCTCAGTGAAAACCTCTAGAGGTTATGGATTATGTTCATTAGTAGCACTATTATTCAATACAATCCCATTTTCAGAGAATGACAGAAAAAAAGGGACCTTTCTCTATATTTTTACTCTTTATTTTTCCATGTTTTTTAGTCTCTGGATTGTTTTAACTGATGCTATTTGACTTTCTGTAGGAATCTTTGTTGGAAACATTAGAGCAAATGCAACTTTGGCTGAGCCTTCTCAGACTGTTTCTCAAGGGAGCCTGTGTCTAAATCATTGTTTCTCTCACTCCAGATCAGGTAGTCTTGCTCCAAGGGATTTAACATTAAAAAAGGAAAATTGTTGTGTTCTAGTGAGAAAGCTCTATATCACTTCAAAACTCAGAGTCCAGAAGCTAAGTTGAGCACATAAGATAATTTGGAGTCCAAACCTTGATTTGAGGTAACAATAGAATCAAAAGACATCTTGTCTTAGTGTAGATTATAATACACTTCCACAAGTGCCTGTAGAGTATTCATTTCTTATGATCAAGAAATAGTGATTCCAGCAAAAGAAAAGATTACTAATACTGTTCTCACAAACATACAGGCTTTTTAGCGTAAATATTTTTTGAACATGAAGCAGGTAGCTATGCACTCAAAAATAACAGCCCAATGGCTAAAATGGGTTGAAGTGAGTACAAAATACTCTGCTTATTTTAGTATCTTGAACATTTTCAAATTTTTCTCAAGAAAATATGGCAGTCCCTTTGTTTTTTGCTCAAACCTGCTGAAAATTACATCGGAACAAAGCAAAACATGCCCTCTTAACTACCTCACCTAAGTTCTCTTTCTGGGTCATACACAGATGTCAAGTGAATTATATAATTGCTATTATTACTGTGATTTTTTGCTAGTGTTATTCATTTTCTTTATGTATTCAGGTTCCAGTTTCTTTTCTGTTTGCTGTTTATTAGTGGAGGAAGAAGAAAACATGAGTAATTGTATAGTCTTAATAATCCTGCCCTCATTATAAGCTTCTTTACTTATGGTTTACTGGAAAAGACCATTAAAATATTGCCTTACAGAAGACAGTTCCCATAGTCTCACAGGAGACAGTCTTGTAATCTTCCTGATGGTCATTGGTCATCTGTGAAGTCTCACTGAAAAGTAGGAAGAGGAATCTTGCCTATTCAGTTGCTGCACAGACATCACTCTCCCCTTAGTGCAATGTAGTGTTTCTACTGACATCTCACCCCATATCATGGAGCCTGCTCAGCAGATTTATGGGGGAAGGGTAGGTGTGTCACTGTGGCCACTGGTTTTACACCAGGACCAGAAGTATGAAAGTTTCTGATACAAAAGCAGAAAAAAAATGTTTTCAACTCCGACATTTTTGCAACCACTATTTACTAACTCAGTCCAGGTCTTTGGTGCTGCTTTGCAGGAGGACTCAAGAGAGACTGAGAAATGGTATCACAGTTATCCTTGAAAAAGGTGACTTCGCTTGACTGTAATCTCAAGGGACCTAATTCAGCTTTGGAACATTTAGGGTGTCCCCCCAAGTTCCTCAAAACGATCATCTTGCTCCATGAGGATCAGCGTGGCCAAGTCAGATATGGCGATGCACTTTCTGAGCCCTTCCCAATAGTCAGTGGCGTGAAGCAAGGCTGTGTTCTTGCACCAACTTTATTTACAATCTTCTTCAGCATGATGCTCCAAAGGGCCACGG
>JAYRBT010000093.1:22579777-22593245 GCA_036023395.1 Myiotriccus ornatus
AGCAAAAGGCAATCCCAAGTGATTATATGACTGCAAGCAGTCTCTTGTTTTTTTTTTCAATTATTATTATTCTTCCTATAGTTTTATTAACCACACAGTTTCAAAATGCTTTTTTTTTTCAAAGTCAAGAGACAGCATCTGGAAAGGAGCCCGGGGAAGCGCGCTCCTATACCTGCTCACAGAGACTCACATATATAAATGTAAATACATCTTCTGAGAGACACAATAAATAGCCAAGTTTTCTCTTCGTGTTTTTGCGGTTGAGGTCATGTATAATAATCAGGGCATGCCCAGAAACAAGGTCAGCGATGATAGCAAATTGTATAGTGTCTGAAAACTTTACCCACTGTTGTGAAGTCCAGATGCCTACAATGAGCTGAAGTTTATGCTATAAATGCATGGAAAGGGTCAGCTGTCAGCATCAGCAACCTCATCAGCCTTTGGGGTACTCTTTTTTATGTACAGTGAGAATGGCACAGGTGGGTTGGTGATGATGTTCAGACTGGAGGTGGGGAACTATGTACCTAAAGACCATATTAATGAGCTCACAATGTGTCATCTGCCCTGCAGCTTTGTTTTTACAGTGTGGGGCTGCTGCTGCATAGGGATTTTATAGGAACATTCACCCCTCCAAAATACTTTTTAAGGTTTTTTTTTTCCTTTTGTGTCTTACTGTTATAAACTCATATGGATGCCAAAATAACCTTTACTGTATGAGTTTTTTTTTAGCAGCCTGCCCTGGTCTATTCACTTCTCTTGAGACAGTTCCAGCTTACGTAACTAATCCCTTGACACAAAGCGTGTATGGATCCATACAAATAACTTGTAATGTTTAATTAAACTAAACTGTAATCAACAGACTTTATCCTTTGACTGCTGTGTACCACGGAAGCTTTATCTGCTGAAAATTCACAGCAAGATTGGCTTGACTTTTAAAGGCACCATGAGAGCTTCTCATTAGCCTTATTATAATTTCTGAATAATAAATATGTAAATGATGAGTTTCACATGGGAGATTTAATTCTGTACTCTTATTTCTGATTAGCTGGAAATACACTCTGGCTCTGTCAGATAATTGGTAACACTGCAAACCAATAAGGTATTTCCCTACAATTCATCAGAAGCAGCTGAAATTAAAGAAGGCAGGAGCTGTTACATTTTTGACAGTTTTGTAACGCCAACTTGCTGAAGTTATAACTCAGCCATTAATATAGTCTATGAATTATTAAATCTTTCTTATGTTAGGAATCACAAAAACCACTGAAAACTGAAGATCTGAGCCTGGAGTATAAATGCTCTGAGAACCAGACTTTTGCCCTCCTCTCTGCTCCCATTTTTTTTCTTAAGTACAAACAAAACACACCCATTTAGTTTGAGTAAATAGGAGGGAAAGCAGTATTTTTAGGAATTTCAACTTTAAATATGCATCCCAAACATGTACTTAACCTGTGGGTGGGAACTTGTCATTGATGCACCTGGCTACATAATAATTAATAAAGTGATGTGGAAAACAGAAGTTTCCAAGTAAATATGAGTACGGTAAGTCGTGCTAAATGCTAACATAAAACAAATTGACACTTGCATGAATTTTACATTCCTTAACCGAACACAATGGTAGAAGCAAGATCATATGAAGAAATAGTAGTTCATCAGTAATATACTATCAAAATGTGACTGTGCTCCCATCTAAATAATCCATAGGTTTAAACGTTATACCTCTGTAGAATCTATCTTGTTGCTTTAGTAATTGTCTCCTATACATATAATAAAAAGCAAACAGTTTCCTACTGAGCTGAACAATATAACCACAAGCAGGGATTGGTTATTTTATAATTTCATGACAGTGTAATATTAGAGAGATTTGGTGAATCTAATATTCTCTTCTAGGTTTGAAAAGAGACTCTTTTTGAAGTGAGCATGCAGATACCCCTGCACCATTTTGTTTGTCATCTCACGAGGCCAATTTTAAGTTCCCTATTTGGCAATTTGAGTCCAATTTTTAAAAAGTACCTACCAGCTCTCCTCCACACAAGCGGACTCCCTGGCTGGCAAAGCATAGTCCTCCTCTATCCTGAGGTACTTTCTCTCCTTCACCAGAGGCAGCTAAGTTTTATCAGCTTCTCTGTCCTGCCTTTTATGCCTTTATCTTTACTCTTAATGCTACCCACACATTTCACAATGCGCTAGTCAGCTTTGTTGCTTGTCCCACCATGTTGTATAAAACCATAGAAATAAAGCTTACTCAAATTGCTCAGACTGCCTTCCAACACTGCAAAACCAGTAGAACAAAATCAGGAAAGGTTTTAAGTGTAAAGGTCTGACAACTGTTCATAGACAACGAGCAAACTACGATTCTCAGGCTTGTTGTATGCCCAGGGTGGGTTAAATTTCATATTTTCAAGTGAACTCTTTACAAAAAGGGTATCTGGCTAATAATCATTTATTTACTCATTTTTAGTGACGATTCAACAACAAGTTTTTCTTTGTTCTAGCTTTCCAAAGTGCTTAAATCACTTTTCATCTTCCAAATTTCAGTTTGCCTACTTGGAAAACCACAGTCTACAAAGCATTAAAACCTGTCACATGAAAAGAAGACTCACATAAGGAAATATTAAAAAACTCTGTTAGCAATTCAGCCCCTAATAAGAATTTTTGATGGTGTTTGCACTTTTTATGTGTTTGTGCAATTCCCCATTATTCCTTTACAGGTGAGCCCATGTAAAATAGAGGAGGGATTATTACTGCTGTACTGCTAACATCAACCGTTCTTTCATTACTATTATTGCAGTGGTTATTCATCATCATTATTAGGACGATTTTAATAAGTTTAAAAAGCAGATTCTTTCTCTGTTCATCAGTCTTATTCTATTGTTACGAGCCTCTTGACGTCTGCAATTGCTAGGCAGTCGATTTAAAGTCTAATAGAGATAGAAAAATTCCTTAGTGAATTGAATGCAAGCCTGCATTTTCTGATTTATAATCACTCTACAATGCAGTAAAAGAAAGACTTTGCTTTAATCCGTATGCATTTTTTTTTTTTTCCTTTTTGTACATGTTTTGCAAAGTGAAAAAGGTTACAATACCCTGGAAGAATTATTTTCCTTCTGGCATGGGCTGAGGAGTATGAATGAGCCTCTTAATTTATAGACTGTTGTCATAATGTCTCTTAATTTTAGAAGCACTCCATTCGGTGAGGCTAAACAACTGTTCTTTAAATGCTTTTTAGAAAAAGCCTCCTGTGAGGATGGAGGTGGAAACCTACAAGTGTCAGCACTGTGCATAAGGTAATTTTTAAAAGCAATCACCGAGTTTCATCCCATGGGATGTTCAGAGCCAGGCTTGGCCCTTGGCTTTGTGCAATAGCACAGCAGTGACTGGGATCACACAGCTGCAAAGATGAGGTGCAGACACAGCAGCACACACCCTGGCTGTGCTGTTATTCAGTACGTTGCAGCTGCTTTTTGAAAATGTACAAACGTGAGCATAGATGAAAGCTGTGACTGTAACAGAAACTGAGATCATGGCACAGGCAACACGATCCACACTGAGCTATCTGATACCAGAGGTGCCAGTGAAGAAACATTGTGAAAAATGTATGAAGCAAAAAGGTAAGAATTTTCCTCTCTTCCATGGGGAAAGCACTATTAACCCTTCAATTCTGTACACTCATAAGAGCAGCCAAAAATATTCCAAAAAATTGATTTTAAGACTTGGTGTGGAAGAGATATATACCAGCTGCAGCTGGCAGGGGCTGTCCCTTGGCATAGAAGCATAATTTAGTCATTGTTTAGATGTTATTTTGTCTTGTGAATTTTGGCCCTGCCTTAGTCCTTTAGTTCTCTGACTGTGGCTGAATGCAGAGATAATGGAGGGAAGAATGGTTATATAATTTGCACACGCTTGGGGCAGGTGTTAATTGTTATGCATTTTCAGAATGCCATGTGAAGGATCATTTATCTTAACATCTGATCAGAAAATGGCAAAAACTATGAACTGATAATCCAAAATTGAGAGTTAGTGTAGGGACAGAGGACTTTGTATGGTGCAAGAGTGTCATCTTCAGAAGCTCCTGTGAAAGGTGTTAGGAAACTAGCCAGATTCTGAGGGGTTGTGTTTTTTTTGAGAACAGACATATTCACACCAGTAGGATCTGAAGACCACGTGTTAATAAAATCAGTGCTTTTCTTGCACTGCCTTGTATGCTTTGCAAAATGCAAATATTTATTGCACTAAGGCAGCACATTCATAAATAATTTAGGAAATGTTAAAACGACAGAAATGGCAGGGCTGAGCAGAGGGTCCTTTCCCAAGTTACTGGAGGAAGCTGTATTTTAATCAAATACAGTGATCAGCCATCTTAGAAGTAGCTCTCTTCTCCTCTCCCTTCCCTTCCTGCACTGTGTTTCTGAGGCAGTCAAAGACCTGCTCTTTACAGGTTAAAAATCTTCTGGTTTCGAGGTTAAATTTGTTCATGATAGCATCAATAGGTTGTTTAGCTAGACTAAACACAATGTCCTTCTCATGGAGTGGGGCTTCTGTCCCCTACATGCCTGTGAAACCCATTTCTGCTTTGATTCTGTTTCCTTCTTGAAAAGATAGAACCAGGAGAGTACTTAGCAAATTGCTCTATTTATTTTTTATTTTTTTTATTCTCTGATCACCAGCTTCCCTGATCACAGAGTGCATGGCAAGATAAGACTCTTGCTTAGGTCAGCTCTGCCCCACATTTAGGCCCAGCAGATAATTGCTCTTCTGCTGTGATAAAAGACAAAAATTATGGCCATCACCCCTGGCTGCCAAGCCACTGGCCTACTTAAAACTTGAAAATGGAAGGAAACAATAGGAACCATTTCCATAAAATAAGCCCTGTTAGACAGCAGAGCAAGAAGCAATCTAACACTTCCTGAAACATCAGAATAAAACCATGTATGCTTCTACTCTGGACAAAGCCTTACGTTTTCTTTACCGTCCCTTCCCACTCCACTCAGGAGCCACATTACCCAGGACGTTATGACAGAATTTGCTAATCTGTAATGATGACTGAGAGATTTGTTAATGGAATTCCCCATCAAAAGAAAAAATTATTCTTCAATAATCTCACTACTGTGTGAGCAGACTGCAACACTGCATGCCAAAACTTACGGATTTTCTTTGCTGTCCAGCACTTCACATTGACTGCAGCTCCAAACAGGGTCTGCCATGGTTGTGCTGTTGAAAATCAGAATCAGATCTCAAGGGTCAGTAGGCTCTGACAAAAATAGAGTACAGACTCAAACTAAAAGAAATAGCACGCAATGTAGAAAGAAAATCCTGTGTTTATAGGTTAAAATGTCAAAGATTATTGATACAATATATGGGCATTTAAGCTTCAGTATAAAGTGTAAAATGAGACTGAGGATTGTGATTATTATTTCTAGAACAGATCATGCTTTCACGTGGTTGTTTTCCATCTTTTCTTCCAATTCTTCTCTTGTAGACTGTCTTCCCAGCACCAGCATCAGGTAAACAAGGTCAGAGCATCAGTCCACATGGAAAATTAATAACAACCAATATATACCCTACATATTCTTCTAGCTTTTAATTCATCTTGCCAGCGGATTTCTTCATCCTATGAAGACACTGTGGGGGACAGCAAGAAAGTCTGGATTCACAACAGGAGATACATGCACTTTTTTCTTAGTGGTTTTTGCATCTTATTCACTAACCAACAAGTGTGTAATTTGCATGACTACAGTAAAACTACAAGCTTTCAGTGTGCTGAGGAACAGTTTTCAGTTGCTGAGAAACAAAAAAGTATCTGTCTACACTAGTTTGGTCTTGTAAGAAGAGTGAAATACCTTTGTAATTTTCAGCCAGGTTTTCAAATATTGCCGGAGTATGCTCTAAAAATATGAAGCTTGAGGTTTGTTTGGGAAATAAAGAAGGCAATAGGGTCACTAAAAATTGTGTGAACAACTGAAATATCTACAGAAACGTGGTTACTGCGATGTATGGACATAAGCTTTGCCTACATGACTGATCACTATGTGAGTAAAAATAAAGACACAGGTGCATATTTTAGTAAATTGTTTCTGAGTGGTTGACAAATTGGACTTCCATGCTGTGGCAGTAAACACATGCAATTCAAAGATGTTTGAAATGAAAGTGCCACCAAGGCAGTCCCTTGTTCCCTCTACAAAAGGCCGGGGACAGGCACAGGTATTTTAACATTTCAGATAGAAGGAGGATCAGAATAACATCCCACCATGGGAGCCTGTTATGAAGGGTAACAGTCTTCTGAATAGAAGTCTCTTCAGAGCTGCAGCTGATAACCCAGCTTTTCCTACATGACTCTCTCAGTAGGGCTCATCTTGGTAATTTACATTCTCTTAGCTCATTTTACTTTTCTTTAAAATGGATTTTTGACTAACCACTGCAGCTCTATAACACATCTTTACTCGACTCCCTCTAGCCTTGTTCTTTATTCTTTATTCAATAAATATGTGAGACATCATGTCAGAAACATAACCATCTAAGTTCAGGAAACAGAGAGAGAGAAAGAGGAACAGAGAGAAATATATTCATAAGTCAGTCTGAAACAGAAGGCTTGCTGATAATCAGGGTGGCATCGAGGTCCTAGCTTTAGTCTCAAAGTATTTTAATATAGGTTGCCTGTGGTTGCAGGATAAAAGAAGATATTTGTTTTGTCCATGAAGAACTGAGTTCATTCTAGGGTTATTTGCTCAATTATGTTTTTCATGCATCTTTCTTTCTTTTTTCTTTTTTTTTTTTTTCTTTTTTTTCTGTATGTGTATGTGTGTCTGGCATAATCACTAGAAGGAGTAAAAAAAAAAAAAAAAAAAGCTAAGTAAAGCAGTAACTTCATTGCATTGCATTTGGTTTAGTATCACAGTCCATCAAGAGATGTTTTTTTTTTCCTGATCTACAGGACACTCACATTTTCCTCTCTTGTTTTGCCAAGGAGTGAATGTCTTTCCGTGCTACATAATTGTATGACATGGAGCAGGAGAAGTAACCAGTTAGTTGGGCAATGCCTTCAGTGCCAGTTGAGAGTATTGCTCCAGGAACGATTGCTTCAAATGTCAGTAGAGACTGTAAATTTGCTCTCCTTTTTTCTTCTGACATGCTCATTTTTTGCTTATGCTCCTGTTCTTGCATGATAAGGTCACCTATCGCCATGTTTCATTTATGAATATACAGGAATATTTCCAGAAAAGCTATTCTTTTTCCCTACCCTTATTTGAGTTTTTCTATAAAATATTGGTGAGATCTAGAGACTTATCTTATTCTTCCCACCTCACTGTATTTCTTCACTGATAGAAAGTGCACAGAAACCTTTAGATTAAGAGTAATTATGTGAATTAGTATTTCTTCTCATAACACACATAAAACTGGAATTCACATAAATCTACCCTAGGATTCCTTTGTTGGAGTTGCACTGGTTGGAATGAAGTGTAGGTCCCTCCACAGTTTGGTCGACAAGGAATTGGCTTCTTTGGAATTCATGTTTTCATCTACGGTCCTTAACTGTTCGGTGGATTCTGAAGCTGTGAGCTTCAAGGAAAAAAGTAAAGATCTATTTAGTGTTCTTCTTAAAACATTTGGAGATAAGTTCACAGGAATTTCTTGTTTTGGTTGGGAAAGAAAGTAAAGAAAATAAATTGCATAAGTTCACCCATAATAGGCAGGAATGCCTTTATCAGCCTTTTGAAGTCTTCTTTCTGACATACTATCATTTGTCCTTAATTTTGAGGGCTTCACCTGCACTGGAGTCCTGGAGAAAATGGGCAGAATCTTTTCCACTTCCCAAGAAGAAAGGATGCAACATATTTATGGCTGCTAGCACACAATGCTGGAAATGATACATTTGGTCATTACAAACCTTTATCAAGCTAAAAGTATTTAACCTTCAGCCTTTCCCTCATCCAACACATTTCTTAGTTTACAAAAACTGAGTTTGTGTGATTATTTCTGTATTAATTTACCTATTTTTAGGCAGGAAAAATCAACAAATAAGAATAAGTTACCTTCAGGCACTGGTGGCACAGTTAATGAAAGCCATAGAGGGACTGTCAGGCATTCTCACTTGTATGCTGGTGCATGTTCATGCATGTTGAAAAGTAAAAGCTGTTTGCAGATATTGGATGATCCTGGACACTAGTATTTATCTTCTTTTGTACCTGAGATTTTAGATATTTAGGTTCCGTGACTTCCTAAAACACCAGGTGCCTGAGTGCTTTCAAGGACTTCAGTGTTACAAAGGGTTTGAAAATTGCCTTTTACTTCTGTTTCTGTACCTCAACAAAGCTGACATGCTTATAAATGCAGCCAGGGTTGTATGGGTAATGCAGTGTGCTGCTATTGCATCTAGCACTGAAAGAACAGGGCCATTCTACTCAGGAAGATCTGTGATATTTTTGCATTTAATATCATTCAGAATTGCACTGGAAACTAATTGCATTCCGTTTCTTTGGCAAAGGGGAACAGAACTGTAGTTTGAGTCCACAAATGTAGCAAAATTCACCAAAAAAATACCAAAGCTGGAATTTTTCACCTGAAAGAATCCTGCAGTGCAATCACTTCCTTGAGCGTGAGCAGCTGGGTGCAAGTCCTATCAGAAGCTGGTCATGAAAGATGCCCCAAGATAACAACTTGGATTGTGAACCCTGGATTCATGACTGGATTGCACCACAGTTTTCCTGTATGCCTTCAGGCAGCCCAGGTTAGTCTCTGTGTTTAAGATTTCTGCCTCTCATAGAGGGAGAATAGCATTTTTCATTCTCACAGGACATGTGTGGCATGTAAGTGTATTAAAGTTTGTAGGGTCTTTAAATGTCAGTGTATGGAGGAGATGAACATGCTTCAGAGCTTTGCTGAGGATGACATAGTTATGGAAGTGTTTTAAGAAAAGGAGCAATTCATAACAACACTATAACAGCTTTTTTCCGTGTCTAACATACATAGAAAATACCATAGAAAATGTGGCAGTATTTTAGTCACTAAAAGCAAAACATGTTAAAATGTTACTTGTGCAGAAAAAAAAGGTCACAGAAAAAGATTTCAAAGTTTCCAAGGAAACTTCAGGTAGCTCTTATGCATGTAATACATGTCTGTGTAGCATGAGTATCAAACTTAACATAAAATTCCTGCCAGTGAATAAACCCTACTTCCCAGGCAGCTGTGATGGGGAGGAGGGAAGGAAGAAAATGAGGATATCTATTATTCAATTTTTTTTAATAGACATCAGTCTCTGCTGCAAGACCATTTCTATTTTTTAAAAGTTGTCAGCTGATAGGATCTGCTTATTGATTTGGCTATTAGAGACAGTCTTTGTGGAGTCAGACCAGTGTGCAGAGTATAGGTGACATGCTTTGAGGGACATGTATAAATGCACACATGTATTTATATGCATAGGCATATACATATGAGACATACATATGAGACATACATTTAAGATTTTTGTAGTAATTTTGCAAAGCAGACACCCAAATTCACTTTCATTTTAACATAAATACCATATCTACAAAACCATGTAATTTAACCTGGTTTGGTTTGGGTTTGGTTTTGTTTGTTTGTTTGTTTGTTTTTGTTTATTTATTTTAATTGAAAATATTTCAATTTCACATCATCAGCTTTTTGGTTGTTAGCTACATGGGACAATTTCAAATTCTTCTCTTGTCATGTAAATTATTAGCATGGTCCAAAATAATGAAGTATCTCTGATTATAAAATAAAGTAATAAAGACAAATATCAGTAGAAGACTGGCTGAAACAAATTTATAAATAGTTAAAGTGCAAAACTGTCCATTTAACCCTTAACAACATTCATTTTCTTCTGTTTGTAAATATTGCCTGTCATTAGAAAAGCCATGAATTTGAATAATCTTTAACAGTCTGAGAAGTTATTAATTTCAGGTAGGAATATATCAGTCAAAAAGTTGAAATTATATTCTACTCCATTTTCTCCTAGAAGAATTCACTGCAAGCTTTTTGCCAAAATTTCACTTTTCTGACAAAATTGCACTTGGAGTGGAAGGCAGTAATAAATAAATAAACCTAGGATTCGATATCTATTTCTTGATTTGTCAAACACCACAGCTGAGGTGGCTTCAGAAACAGAGCCCCTGCTGTGCCCTTGTTTCCTCCATCTATGACTTGCTCTGGAAATTAAAGAAGTCTCAAAAAGGGCCTTTTCAGATCATATGAAAATGAATATTTAGTCTGATTCAAATTAAATCGATGGAGTTGTTAGCAGCTTTCAAGCCGCACTTTACTGTTTTGCGAAGATGAATGCTCATTTCATGCAGGTACAGACAGCCTTCTTTTCTAGCTCACTTCGACTGGTAGTTCACACAGAGGGCTTGCAAGAGAAGAGGGGAGCAAATCCTTTCCCCTGGAGGTGGGGAAACTTTGCCGCATGGTCCAGGGGCAGTCAGCCCCGGTGCAGCAACTCAGGGAGACACAGGCTGCCTGTGCCTGCTGAGGTGCACACCCTGGGCCCCCCAAAAGGGCTGCAGAGGTCCTGTGGTGCAGCAGGAGTAAGGCTAAAATACCTTCGTTATCTGCTGAGGCTCTTTGTGATGTGACACAGGCAGGACTTGTTTAGATTGCGGCAGACAGACTAGCCAATACCTTAGTGTAGGACATGGGGAGAGCAGCTCTGCAGGGACATCTCTCCTTGAAACCTGCTTTTCTCTGTATCCCAGCTGACAGAGAGACTTGTGCACAAGTCAGTGCAGTGGAGGCCAGGTTTTTGATACAGAGCTGTAGGAACATCACAGAAACCTGCCTTTCATCCAGTAACCGGAGGGAGAGGGTGAAGGTTTCCATTTGAGCCATCTGACAGCTGTCAGCACTGGCTGTGGGACAGTGGTAGTGGATACATACTCCCACTTTACAGGGTGTTAGGTTTTCTATAGGCTTAATACAGAATCACAAAATCATAGAATGGTTTGGGTGGGAAGGGACCTTAAAAGGCCATCTAGTCCAACTCCTCTGCATTAAGTAGGGACACCTTCCACTCGATCAGGCTGCTCAGAGCCCCATCCAACTTGACCTGAATGTTTCTGAGGATGGCCCATCCACCACCTCTCTGGGCAACTTCTGCTGGTGTTTTGGCATCCTCACTGTAAAAAACCTTGTTCTTTGTATCTAGTCTAAACTGACCCTCCTTCTGCTTAAAACTGTTACCCTTTGTCCTATCACTACACTTCCTGCCCCCATCTTTCTTATAATTCCCTTTTAAGCACTGGAAGGCCACATTAAGGTTTTTCCGCAGACTTCTCCAGGCTGCACAGCCCCAACTCTCTCAACCTTTCCTCATAAGAGAGGTACTCTATGCCTCTAATTACCTTCACATCCCTCCTTTTGACCTGCTCCAACAGGTCCATGTCCTTCCAGCTGAAGACCCTGGAGCTGGACGCAGTACTCCAGATGGGGTCAGACAGTAATAAATTGTTCATTCTAGTCTTGTCCACCTTTGTGACGCCCTGCAGCTCTCAGTCTCCCAAGCTGTGTAAGGTTACAGTCTTGCTGGGCGAAGGAACACCATCTTGCTTTTGCCCTTTTTTTTTTTTTTTTTTTTCCCCAAAGTTGAAACTTCAGTGTAAAAAATTTCCCATTTGTTGATGTTTTCAGAGACATTTGCAGTTTTCAGTGAAAACTGACTAACAAAAAATAGTTGTCAAACACATTTTTATCAGACTTGGGAGGCTGCCATGCATACATCTTGCACTGCATATCTTCTGGTTTTCCCTTTTTTAAACAAAATAGGAGAAAAAGATAAGAACATCAAATAACATATTAAAAATACTACTTCATGTGTAACTTGATTTCAATTGAAGTTTTTAACTAGTTCTACTTACACTAAGCTAGTTAGTTTTTGCTTGCATTACACTGAAGTTCTGTGTAGGTACTGGGATGTGTCAGGCTTGCTGGTAAGAATTTTATACTGGTTTTGGCTGAATATATTGAGCAGTCCTTTTGGATGTGTGGTCCATGTACTATCTGAAAGGAAAGGTCTGGTAATTTGCAGGTAGCACGTCAAAGCTTTCATTGGATATTGACAGATACGAAGGAAGATGGATAACAGGGCGGAAGGTAGTGAGAAAATCAAGAAAGGAATAACAAAAGCTAGTTTATAACTGGATGTGTACTGTCCATCCAGCATGGAAACGCAGTCTCCCTTTACAGATGCCCTCTCTCATCCTGCAGTTTTGGTCCTTGTCCCTGTGTATCCCACAGGACTTTTCCAATACTGCGCCATAAGGGAACGGTTGAAGTCTGCTTTCCTGCCATTGAACACTGTTCCTTGCTTTAATCAGACTACAACCTTTTTTCCTATACTGGAGATGAAATATGGTTATAATAAAATATTTCCTCCAAAAGTAATTTTTCTCTTTCTTCTCTCTCTAGGGCCAGCAGTGTGGCATATCAAGAAGCCAAGAGGGAAGGAAGGTGGATTGCTGAGTGCCCTCCCACTCTGTGCTCCAGCCCTGCTTCCAAAGGAAAACAGCACCCAAACCAACCAACGTCAACTGTCCTTGTGGTCATCTCCATTCTTGTTTCTAAAACTTCCTTTTAATTATAGGTGTTAATCCAACTGATATTGCTTCTTGCAGAAGACAACATTAAGATTCTACATAAATGTAAAGCTTTTTTTTTAACATCTCATAAAGCTGCTTTAAGCCATGGAGGGAGAGTTCGTTCTCATGTTAATGTGTGCCTTTCTCATGTGCTAATACTTTCACCTGAAGCATTTTTCTAGCAAACCAGAAGGTGTCCTCTGACCTTTGTGGTCTTTGAACATGAGCTGCTGGCCTGGGGAAAGACAAGGAAGGTACACCCAGTCATCTGTCTCCTGCACGGGGATTACAAGGAAATTAAGTCTAAACCCTCTGAATAGTACTGCATGATTATCTTTTCTTCCTGTGATAAATATGTTACAGACTCACTATTTTAGTTGTAGACATACTCTGTTTCCTGATTCTTTCAACAGATCCATTGAATTCACACACTAGGAGTCATTTTAGTTACAAACCTGTAAGAGACATGCTTAATGTAAAATGATAAAAAAAATTGGGTTCTTGTCGTAGTTTTGCCCACTAGCCCATCCCTGGGGCTGTAGATAGTTTTGTCCAGGTGGATTTCCGGACAAAAACCCAATTAAAACTCTTAGTAACACCTTGGCTAATTACATATTTAAGAAAAAACGGAAGAGAAGGTGGATTGCGCAGTTGAAATTAGGCAGCCATGCAAGAAAGGCGGTAGCGGGCCCGAGGAGGGCCAAGCCTCCTCCTCCCCTGACCTGGGCTGGGGGCAGGTGTAGCACTAAAGCCCCCCTTCTCTCTTTCTTGTAAGAGAGTGAAGAAAGAAAAACGTTAAAAGACTGAGTGTTTGGATGAAAAACCGCGGTGGAAGAAATTCTTGCAAAGAGATAAGAAAGTGTCCAAGGTTGAAGCTGGCAGCC
>JAYRBT010000093.1:22599622-22619274 GCA_036023395.1 Myiotriccus ornatus
TCAGCAGGGAAAAGACTGAAAAATAGATCCCTGCTACCTGTAGAAGTTTGTTGGGGTGAGGAGACCCCATGTTGCTCATGGAAGAGCCTGCATTTGAGTAAGTTGATGCATGAAGAAGCTGATGCATGAGAGAAGACTGAAGTGAGGCAGAGTTTTGTTGAAAACTTGTAACCCTGAGGAAAATCTACGCTGGAGCGAGCTAGCCCATGTGGGATGTTGGGATTCATGTGTGAGATCCATGTGTGGGATCCATGTGTGGGATCCATGTGTGAGATCCATGCTGCTACTGGAAATTTGTGCCCTAGAGCACATGGCACAGGATTGCATCCAGAGGGTTCTTGACTATCTCCAGTGAGAGAGAGTCCACAGCCTCTCTGGGCAACCTGTTCCAATGCACAGTCCTTTCCTGTGTTACATTTCTTTAACTTCAAGGTTTCATGTGGAAAGTGTCAGCCCATTTTTACTTTTCACTCTCTAATTTTGTTTCAAACATTAACTGTTACAGTGTGCAGAATGCACACTGGCTTTGCCTTAGTTTTAGTATAAATTTGATCCATATGTAGACTAGGACTGAAAAGATTGTGCCTTTTCCAGCCTTGCAGCAAGGTTTTAATCACAGCTCAGTTTTCTGTCATGAGAAATACTGAAAGAAGTTCTACTCATTTCTTTGTTTAACCCTATTTTCAGTTTTTGAAGGCCGTGAGCTCAGCTGAACCTTTCCCCTGGAATTCCCTTCTATATAAGTTTTTTTTAAACTCTTCTCAAGGTTCACAATAAGCTTTCAACCAAGCAACTAGACCTCCACTGATCCCCAGGATAACTTTGGCCAACAAAGTCACGTGAAACGTGTTTAGGGGAGAAGCAAATTCTGCAGTCAAACAGTTGACCCAATTTCTATTGCTGCCAGTGTGGTAGGATGAAACCTGTACATTTATCCATATGGTTTTTGTGCATCTAGAATTGTCGTGGTTTTGCCCTGGGTTAATTTGCTTTTACACCCCCCACACAATTACTTTAAGCTGAGAGAAGCTTTATGCAAACAAAAGAGACTGGATTTGGAAAAATTAAAAAAAAAATGGACAGCTAGAAGACACAACAAAAAAGTTTATATTATCTGAAGTGGATGTCAAATTGAAATTTAGATAGTTACTGTTGCAAGAAAGTATGTAGTATAATGCAGTTGAACCACAGATAAAAGACAAGTTTGAACCTTCTGCCTTAGTAAGCATTTTCAAAATGTCATTAGCTTTAGACTCCTTGATCAGAATATTTAGCTTTTTGGACAAAGGAGCGACTAAAAATTTTTAGATCAGCTAGTTCAGAAATAAATAGTTTAAACCCAACTTATCACATGCCCATTAGGTATTATTTTCTTACTGAGCCGGTTTTAGCTAAGTCACGAGCTTTCTGAGGGACAGCAAGTCTGTTCCAGCCTCCTGGACCATGGAAAGTCTCTCTTTATAGAGAAGAGAGACTCTCTTTAAGGAATCACCAGACCTCAGTCTCTCTGAGGTCTGGTAATTCTTTCTTACTCTTCCCAACAGTCATGCCAGGATCTGGGAGAGGCCAAACCAGCTTTGTGTAAACACAGTAGTTCCTCACACGGCTCTGTTCCCTGTTATGAAAAGCATAGAGTTCCCCCTTCTGTTGCTTTCTGTGCTCCTGCCCAGCAGGTCTGTACTGATGGAGTGACCAGACTTACTGTCTGATTTCCCCTCAAAAGCCAGGCTACTTGGAGACATGTCCACATGAAAGGTGGACAAAGGGTGGTGGGCATTGCCTATGGGAGTTGGAAGGGACTGTGAAACAACTGAAAACACAAAAAGAGAGATAAGGCTGGGCTTTCTTGTGTAGCTTGAACAGCCAGCGTCCCAGACTGCTCTGAAGAGTGTTTTTGATGTGCACTATGACACCTGATCTTACTGACGTGGTGTTGAAGACAGCAGCTCTGTGCCAGTCACACGGAGCTTTGTGTGCTCTTACGTTGCAGCACAGGGGCTGAATGCAGGGAAACAAGTGAGGGCAGGGAAAATGGAGAGGTGAACCAGAGGTGGTGGGAACTGTACAGCCTGGGATGTATCCCAAAAACAAATAACAGACCTTCCCTCTTGGCTTTTCTCTTTGGCATTTCTCTGTGTCTGTGTGAAAAACTGTGAGACAAAGGTAATGGTCATTTAGAAATGAGACAGCAAGCCTGGCTGTGCTGGCTGAGAGGTAAGAATAATAGAGTAGATATGCAGGACCTACAAAGGTGGGAAACAACAGTAGATGTCACAGCCACGTGACCCAAGCAGCAGGGCATCCTATGCTTCCCACCTGCATTGCAGGAAATTTGTTTCTAGGCAAATCTGTTGCACGGTAGCCCTCAGTCCAAAATTCATGCAGCTTCCTCGGAGTGGGGACACAAGCAAGCGGCATCAGTTCTGGAGTACATCAGGACAGATCCAGTCCATCAAGACAACCACAGCTTACACCCAAGGAGTGCAGCAGGTCCCTTGACTGAGCAAGAGAAGCACTGTCCTAGAGGAGTCAGTCCTCCTGGCCAGCATGATGCTTCTGGTGAGGCGGCACAGCTCTCCACATCCCATAGGGTGTCTGAAGAGGAGTGATGTCCAGTACTGTATCCTTGCACAAGTGAACATGTTGCAACAGTGGGACATGTGCTGGCAGACACCAACATCAGCAAGGACAACTGCTCTCTCTCTGGGACATCCACACTGCATGGAGGGAGGTGAGGGGGTTCATGTAAAGCCCGGGCAATCTCCTGGGCTGAGCTGCTTCCCCAGGTCATTCACTGTAAAGACATTGAGGGTGGTCAGGCAGGGATGCTTTTACAAGACAGTGTAAATACTGTAGTGTGAGTACTTCACAGCTACAGTCTTTAAGCAATGGAGTGAGATAGAAATTCTTCTTGAGCTCTTACTTCCACTTCAGCATTTATACAGGGACAATTCCTAGTTTGTCCCTTAAAATGCACTCCCATAAGTCCATAGTATTAAATTATTCATATATGCAACAAGAATTAAAAAAAAAAAAAAAAGAAAAAAAAAGAAGAAAACTTGTTAATGATCACATTTCTCTTACAGCCTTCCAGGAGTGCTCTCAGTATCAATATCACACCTTTCTTCCTAAGCTAGCACTTCTTTTCCAACTTCCCTTTTCTTCTTACCACATCTTCCATGTGCTGCAGCTAAAATCCAAATATTTCTAGTGCCTCATCTGTTTTTTTTGAACAAGTAGAACAGGATACTATCTTAAGAAAGAGATGAACCTTCTCTTCAGTGCAGATTTGGACTTTTTTTTTCCCCATTTGCTTCTTTATATAAGGATAAATGAAAGATAATCAAGAGCAGCAGCCAAACCTATGAAAATTACCAAAATCTTTCTTCTCAGACATCACCCTCACAGTCAAGTTGCTGCACTATTATCACTTCTCCATATAAAATGCAAGATTTGACGAAGTGCAGAAGGCAATCCAATGAAAATTTGTGGGATTTTTATGTTGTAAATTAAGCATTCAGTGAGTGTTAGCAGGTCTTAGACTCTTGGCTCCTTGAGCCAGCAACAGGTATTTTTGCTTTATGGGAGACTGAATTTTAGGGAAAGGCAGCATGGAGTTATAAGAGGTATTTAAATGAAAATAAAGTCATAATGGGCCAAATTGTGGTGCCTTCTTAGTCTTGGATTTTGACAAATATAATCCCATGATCTTCAGTGGTATTTTAGACTAAGCAGTTTCACATTTGGCCTCAATAACAATAGGAAATATGAGGATGAGATAAATAATCTTCTTACTTTTGCCTATCCCTAGTACATTCAGTTCCCCATCAGTGATCAGATTACTCGTGTCTATCTGCTCACTATTTCAAGAGACCTATGTTCTGGCTCATAAGATGGAAGAGTTTTAATTCTATTCACTGTATCAAATAATACTGCTCAAAAAAAAGAGTTAAAGTCAGCACAGTATAAAAATGAGAACTCCAATTTTAATTAAGGAGCAATCCTTGATAAGCAGGAAAGCCACTACCCTGTGACATTTGAGTTTAAATTGTGTCTCTGAGAGGAAGCCTGAAGCCTTTAACTTCTTGCGGGAATTAAAATTCCGGTTTTCATTTATATTTTACTAGTGCTTTCTGCACATAATAACTGTGGCCCAAATTTTGACACCTCCCTTTTCCCAAAGATAGTGTTGGGAACAGAGAAAGTTGAGAAGAAAGATCATCCATATGATATGCAGTCCTAGGTACAGAGTTCCCTTCCAAGTTTTATTCACAGCTTTCCCATTTCTCTCGGTTGTCACATGTTGAACTATGTGGAACACTTTAGGTAATTTTTTTTTTGCAGAGGTGCATTGGTTTTGCTCACTTTTTTCAGAGGAAGTACCCTTTTCCAAGGTCCAGGGGTTTACTTTCTGCTCTTCTCCAGCTAGGTTGACCATGTCAACCTGGAAGAGGCATGGTTACCTTCTAGGAAAGTGTTTAAATATTGTTTTCTTCCCCAGTGCAGATGAGGTGAGAGAAGGAGAGCGTGCATGTGAGAAAGAGTTAGTTTGTTTTATGTTGCTATGCACTGGAATGTAATTTGTTTGATATATGGGCTGCTTTTACCTGACATTACAATAGCAGTTGGCGGCCAGGATCAAGATTTTGAAAACATTTCTAGGCCACCACCTCAAAGATAAATGAGAAGGAATTATATGGCAGTTATAAACAAATTAAAAGATCTTTTCCCTTCCATCTTTAAACACAGGTCATCACTCCCAGACCCTTCTCTTTTTCAGAGATTCAAAACTTTTGGGCTAGTGTAAGAAATGAAGTCTGGCAGTCTGTCTTGTGGATCTTGCTATAAACTAACTGCTAATTTCAGTGTGTTCTTCTGAGAAGTCCAAAGTGGGATTTGTCCACTAAAACCTGGTGAGAACAGCAGAGGAAGTGAATTTGAGATGCAGTGTCACAAGGGTCTAGCACTTCCTTTAGAAAGTGAGGACATCTGACTGCTACAGACTCAGTTAGAATTATGTTCATTTGGAATCTACCCTCCAGTTAAGGTAAAATTCCACAGTTCACATTATGGTTTTTGCCCCCATTCATTGCAACAAGATATAGTGTGAAATGACTCTTACCACAACCCACAGCTGATGGCAGGAGCAAAGTGCATTCCTTTTTCTGTCACGTCGTTAAAGGAACTTTAGATATATTCTTCCTCTGCTCATAAGGAGGATTCAGTTCTGCTAGATCCCTTTTACCACTCGGGCTTTCTCACTATATCCCCTTACAATCTGGGATCTTCCCCTTCTGTAGGACCACAGAAGGCCACTTATTGAATCACAGGCTGTACCCGACTTTTCTAAATAAATCTAGAGAAGGAAGAGGAGTGGATTTCTCTAAATTACTGGAAATGTTCTTTGGAAACAAATGTGCCAGTTCTACCTTCTTTAATATTTCTTACCACAATCGAAAGTGCAAAACCACGGATGCTCCTCTATATATACTTGATAAACAAATACTGACTTTTACAGAGGGTTTGGTGGGACTGAAATTCATGTTAACATAGAGTATGTGTTGTATAAGGCTAGATGGAAAGATAGTTCTTTTCACTAACACTTGTTTGAAAATAATATCATCTTTAAAGACAGCCTGAAAACACTGTAACCATATGAAAGTAGTATAGCTACATAAAATCATTCTCTCCCTCTGTTAGAGTGGAAACCAAGTCTTGACATTGATTGACATACACAGAAGTCACATTTTTACAGGAATTTTAAATAGTAACTCAAAATTTTCATCTCGCCATTTCTGTTCATAGACTAATTTCCATTTTCTGGTGTAACTTTTCATTTCATTATAACTCTGTGTGTTTTTCCTTTATACACTGCATTCACTTAATTTCTTCCTTTCATTTTGCTTCCTTTGTTACCCTAACAGCTGGGTTTAAGAAAGTGTCACTTTTATTTGTTGTCACTATAGGCAAGGAAATTAGCACCTTGACGGGAGGCATACTACATGGAGCATATAGGCATTACAGAGCTCTTAAACACATTTCACTGCACTCTGATTAAAAAAGTTTAAACCAGGCATCAGCCACTTTGCTTCCTTTTCTCCCACTTCTGCCTTTGCAGAATGACTGTCATAGAACTGCTCCTTATGAAAAGCAGCTCAAGCTCACCCTTGACATTGTTGTCACAGGACAGCAGCAATAATGATCTTCCACACATGATTTTAGACCAGAGGGATAGTGCAAAGTCAACCAGTCAACCTACTGTCTTTTTTACGTCAACTCCCCACTGCAGTGACAGCTGTTACCTCTGAAACATCCCAAGGTTAACTGCAGTTAGATCTTACAAGGCTGAATTATGAACGGGCAAGAAAGAAGACTCTGCATTCCCGACTTCAGGGAGAAGCAATCTGTGAGGGACTGAAATGTCTGGTTGCTTAATGACTCAAACAACCATCCATTTACAAAAGCAGCAGGGTGCTTTGCTGAGGCCCAGTTTGCATGCCCCAACCAAAGGGGAGCAAGAGAGTTTCTATGTGTGGGGTGGGGAAACCTCTGATCTGCACAAAAACAGCCCAGGTACAGAAGGAGTGAGCACCCATCACCAGAAGATGAACACCACGAAAAAACTTTCCTTCATTTAGTAACAAGCTGGGTTTTTAGCCAGCTAAGGCAAGAGGCCAATAAGAAGCAGATCCTGCAGAGATGGTGTTGTCCCTCACACGATGGACACGTCCATCTGCTTTTTATCATGTCAATATCCTCCCTTGCACAACTGGCTCAGGCGTGGAAACTCCCCTCCAGGGAAGTACAAGGACATTCACGTGTAGGCGTGAATGTATCCATACCTTCTGATGGGGCATAACTGGCTCAACTATGCTGCCAGTGAGAGGAAGCTGTCACATCTTAGAAGGGGCCATAAACCATCAAAGACCCCCAAGAGCCCCCAGACTCATTTCGGGGGCCTTCCACCAGAGGACTGCACATGATCCACAGAGTCGCAACAGATCCACGCTGTTGCTTCAGACAGTGTAAAACTCCCCCCTCAGTGGAGGTACATGGGCATGCTCACATAAACCTGAAAGTATAAACCTGAACATTCTCAAACAAACCTGAACTCATTAAACTTTGTGTTTTTGGGGTTTCTCTCATCCCTGATGGATCAAGACTGTGAGCATTCATTTTTACCAGCTGATATCAAAATTGCACAACTAAGTGTCATCACTGGATCCACAAGTCGTGAGATCTTTCTGTCCTTGTCCTTTCTTTCTCCTATTTTTCCTTAAATGCTTTTATATTGTTATCTTCCTACAGATAATAACCAAAACAGCTATATACATCCTTTCCACTGCAACCAAATTCTTCTAAAATAAACCCTATATATACATACACCTACACATACACGTGCACACATACATACATATACATATAAACATCAGTTATTCGATGTTGTTTCACTCTAATCCCCCACCAAGGTATCCATTAAGAAGAACCTCAGTTATCCTCGCCTTCAGGTGTGGGTCACAACATCATCTGTACAGAGAGGCATGAAGGGGCTGTTGGAGTGGGATTAACTTGCTGTCAGACTCAGTGAGGAGACACTCTAGAAGACACCCTAGAGGAACTAGTCAGGCATCACCAGGGTGCTGCACAGAAAAGGAAAGTAGCGCTTCCTCATAAGACTCCTGGAGAAATGTCAACCCCTGCTTCCAGGGGGCAAAACCACTCCCCATTGAAGATACTAGCTTTGTAAATTTCACCACCACCACCCTCCCCCCCATTTGTAGCAAGATGGATTTAAAGGAACTTTCTAGAGATACTCCCCAAAGAATTTTTCTTTCAGGTCAGGATCCCATGACCTTTGAAAATCCACAGTCCATTTTTCCAGACATGTAGAGAAACATATTCAGGGGTGAAAGGCTGCTATTAACTGACACGGCACTCATACCTCCTAACTTTAGCCACATAAGCAGGTGTCTGTGTTCAGAGACTTGTCTCTGTGATTCCTTATGTAGCCAAAGAAAAATGCTGCCCTCGAAAAATGATCCAGGGGAGAAATCTCCCCCAGGTGTTCTGAGTTGCCTTAAAAAACTCTTTCTCAACAGAGCAGAAAGAACTTAAGGAAACTAGTCTCCTAACACAAGATTTAAGGATACAGGCTGGAAAATTAGTCTGTGTAATATGCATATTCCATGCATGAATGAGGCAGAAAATGGCATGCCTGGTAGCTAACAGAAAATATATGGGTGAATATTAGGGGAAAATAGCAAATGTTGTTACTTTAGGAAGGCCTTGTGTCAAGGGTCAAGATAACTCAAATCTAGCACTCTGTGTAGTGCTCATAACTTTTAAAGGGTGCACAAGATGCTGAAGGACTCAGAGTCGAGGATACTTTGTAATAATGAGTGGGCACTGTTTTTTCAATCTATCCTTGATTTTGCACCTGGACCTTGGTATTCCAAGTCCAAGGCTGCTGTTGGCATCCCTTTTAACAAATGCAGGACATTGTGCTTTGGAGATTTTGAGTGCCTTAACTGCCAAGAAACACCATGATTTTCTTTCCACAAATAAAAAGAAATAAAAGGTATAATTGGTCCTGCTGTCTTTATACCTGTAGTCTAAACTCTGCTATATGTGAACAAGTATATCAATGAGTCCTTCTACAAGACATTAGTGCAAGCCAGGCCTTCTGAAGATACAGCTGTTCTCCTGCAAAGTGTTTACTAAATCTTCTAAACAGCTCCAGAAATGTCACACAAATCCCCCTGTTCAAAATTAGCACATTTTGAAAACTACTCAGCTTAACTGAGTCTTCTGCTCTCTTCTACTCATTCATCCAACTGTATTTTGACATCTGTACTTGCTCACTCTTTATTACTCACGTGTGGCCTTTTTACTAGGTCTTGAGATGAGCTGTTGTGCTTTACTTGGAGAGCTTCATAAACATTAGGAAGAATTTGATGCAGTTTTGAGGATGAGGTGTTTAAAAACAGTATAAAAAAGCTGCATGGCAAACCGTAGCATTTAGGTATGAACTTAAAGAAGGGACTTCCTAAGCTACCTAAACACTGCCATGAGAAAATATTTGGAAGATGGCAATTACTTGGCACTGTAGGCTCTTAAAAGTGAAATGTCAGTAGATTATTTCCTCTCAGTTTCCTACTCCTAGTAGAGTCTGAATCACTATTCCCACCTGTCTTTCTCACATCCTACTTTCACAAAATCACAGAATCACAGAATCAATCAGGGTGGAAGGAACCACAGTGGGTCATCTGGTCCAACTTCCCTGCTCAAGTAAGGTCATCCTAGAGCACAGGATTGCATCCAGAGGGTTCTTGAATATCTCCAGTAAGGATGACTCTACAACCTCTCTGGGCAATCTGTTCCAGTGCAAGGTCGCCAACACAGTAGAGAAATTCTCATATTCAGGTGGAATTTCCTGTGCATTATTTTCTGCCCATTGCCTCTTGTCCTATTGCTTGGCACCACTGAGAAGAGCCTGGCTTCATCTCTTGACACCCTCTCTTCAGATATTTATACAAATTAATGAGGTTCCCTCTCAGTCACCTATTATTGAGGCTGAACAGGCCTGACTCCCTCAGTCTTTCTTCATAAGAGAGAATCTCCAGACCCTTGACCAACTCAGTAGCTCTCTGCTGGACCTGCTCCAGGAACTCCATGTCTCTCTTCCACTGAGGAGCCCAGAACTGGACACAGTGCTCCACATGTGGCTTCACTTGGGCTGAGTAGAGGGGTTGGATCATCTTCCATGACCTGCTGGCAATGCTCTTTCTAGTGCATTCCAGGATTCTGTTGGCATTCTTGGCCACATGAGCACACTGCTGGTTCATGGACACACTGTTGTCCACCAGGGTCCCACAGAGCTGCTTTCCAGCAGGTCAGCCCCCAGCCTGTATCAGTTCCCAAGGTAATTCCCCTCCAGAGCACAGGACCCTGCATTTGCTCTTATTGAATTTCAGATGATTCTTCTCTCTCTGTGTCTCTAATTTGTTGAGGTCCTCCTGAAGGGTTGTACAGCCCTCTGGGGTATCAGTCACTCCACCTGCTTTTGTATCATCAGCAAACTTGCTGAGGAGGCATCTGCCTCTTCATTCAAGTCCTTGATGAACAAGTTAAACACTACTGGGCCCAGTATACAACTCTGGGGAACACCACTAGTGACAGATCTCTGAATGGAGTCTGTACCACTGATCACAACACTCTGGGATCTGCTATCCAGCCAGTTCTCAATCCATCCCACCATCCACTCATCCAACCCACATTTCTTGAGTTTGCCTCTGAGAAATTAATGAGACACAGTGCCTTGCTAAAGTCAAAGTAGACAGTATCCACTGCACTTCCTTCATCCATCCAGGTAGTTGTTTCATTGTATAAGGCAATCAAGTTGGTCAAACATATAAACTTCTTGTCTTCCATGTAGGTAAAGATAACCTCCAGAATGAGGCACTCCATCAGCTTTCCAGGGATTGAGGTGAGGCTGACTGGCTGGTAGTTACCTGGGTCCTCCTTTTTTTGAAGGCTAGGATCACATTTCCTTTCTTCCAGTCCTTAGGCAGCTCTCCTGATCTCCATGACTTCTCAGAATTGATCATGGAAGGCCTAGCTATGATGTCCCCAGCTCTGTCAGAACTCATGGATGCATCCTGTCAGGGTCCATGGACTTGTGGACGTCAGGTTTGTTTAGGGGGTTTTTGACCCAGTGTTCCCAGACCGAGGGAAAGTCTTCCTCCTGACATTCATTTGCCCTTGTTCCCTGGGTCAGAGATCCCTAATGGTTGCTCTTCTTATTAGCGAAGACTGATGTAAAGAAGGCATTCAATAATTCTGCCTTCTCTGCATCCTCTGTTGCTGTAGTCTCCCCTCCCTTTACTAATGGGCCCACAATATCCTTTGTTTTCCTTTTGTTATTTATGTATTTGAAAAAGCTCTTTTATTTTCCTTGACTTCCTTGGCTGAATTTAATTCTAGAGGGGCCTTGGCCTTTCTAGTCTCATTTCTAATTATCTTGACTACCTCTCCATATCCACTCCAAGTGGCCTGACCCTGCTTCCATCTCCTGTGTATTTTTTGCTTATACTTGAGCAGTGACAGGAGTTTTTTATTTATCCATGGAGTTTTTTTGTGCCCTTGGCCTGATTTCTACCTCATTGGGATGCATTGTTCTTGAGCCTGAAGGAAGTGAGCCTGGAATATCGACCAGTTCTCCTGTACCCTTCTTCCCTGAGGGTCTGCTTTCAGGGATTCTTCCAAGAATATCCTAAGAGAGGCTAAAGTTAGCTTGTGGGAAATTATGGCTGTAATCTTGCTTGCTGTCCTGCTACCTCTTCATTCAAAACTGCACTCTACAATCTCTTTGTCACTACAGTCAAGCTGCCCCCAACCCTGACATCATCAACAAGGCCTTCTTTGTTGGTTAGTATGAGGTCAAGCAACACAAGGATACTTGTGGGATTCTCTACTACCTGTGATAGGAAGTTGCTGTTCAAAGCTTTCCAGGAATCTTCTTGGCTGTTTGTCTTTTGCTGTGCAGCTTCTCCAGGAGACGTCAGTTAGTTACAGTCTCCTGTGACTTCAAGACTGCTTCTAGCTGCCTCTAGAAGGCCTCATCCACTTCCTTGTCTTGAGCAGGCATCCTATAGCACACACCCACGAAAATGTCACCCTTAATACCTAATTTTCCTAAGCCATAAGCTCCTCACTTAATAATTATCCTCACCAGGACCTCACTTGCTCATTATCCTCACCAGCCTCACTGAGGCTGATACATTCCAAGTGTTGCCTCATGTAGGAGGCAAGTCCACCACTGTGCCTTCCTTGTCTCTCTCTCCTAAACAACATGTAGACCTTCATAACATTGCAGTCATGTGAGCTATCCCATCATGTCTCTGTAATCACAGTGAAACTGAAGCCTTTTGGTTGCACACAGATCTCTGGTTCCTCCTGTTTGTTATTCATAATGCATGTGTTGGTATACAGGCATTTAATAGAAGTATTTGATGGTGACTATCCCAGTGGGGGTGCAAAGGGATCTGCTGTCTAGTAGTTGTGGTTTGAGTTGCTTGTGCTTGGTCAAGGTGTTCCTTCTCAGACTTATTTTGCTACTGGGGGGTTTCTCCAACGTTTCCCTGTTGGCTTCTGTCATCTCAGAAGTCCTTGGATCACCTCTGTAAGACTGCAGTGTGCTCCAGTATGGCTGATATGTTTCAGAGGGCCCTCACAACAGAGGGCCTTTTGTCCCTCTAATTGTCCCTGTCCCCCGTCATACTTAGTTGTACTTTCTATAGCAGTACAGTAGAAAAAAATCCTGCAGTTCTTGATGTCTTGACTAAAGACAGAAAGGACTTTTCCTTTCCAGAAGGTATTGTTATGTATTCGCAACATAGGAGGATTCTGTCAGCAATTTAAAATTATTTTATTGTATTACAAGGGCACACACTGTACTTCATTAACAGGGTTCCTGTGAAATAATAAAACATTTCAAAGAAGACTGCAGGATATTTAGAGTTATTTCTTCCTAAAAATCTTCCTAAATCCCTTTGGGGAAAATGTAAGCAGATGGTGTGTGAAGCATTCATTGTTTTCTTATATAGAGATGAACAAACACTTTAAGATTCATAACCAATCTTTGGGAAATTTCATCCTGAATTATACACTCAAGCAAGGACCCTCAAATCCAGGTTACCTTTAGATCTCCAGTATTTTCCTTCAGCCTTATCTATTTCGAAGGCCATCCTGCTCGAAACTGACTTGAAGGAAGAGCTTTTGGGGCAGGTGCTCAGGTGAATTATTACTCAGGACAACATTTTAAGCAAACAGAGCTATGACAATTAACAGAGGCGGTAAACCTGTACTGATAACTTATAGGGGCAAAGGCAGATGAGGGCAATGAATAGTGCTCTTGCTGCTGACTAGCCTGAAGCCTTTCTATCTGCTTACAGTGTCTGCATTATCCGCAGTTTTGTATGGCCTTCAAAACTGTCACTGTCACGTCTCAGTTTACCTGACTATAAAATGCATTCTTCAAAAACACATCTTAAGTTGTGTGAATCAAAGGCCATTTGTAGTAACAAACACCAATTAGCTTCAATGACCATAAAGCCATCCTGAAGAGCTATCACTGTAGTTTAGTTTACCACTGACTGGACTGCTTTATGTCTAGTGAAGGGAATCAGCATCTTACTGAATCTGAAGATCATGGCATGACAACTTCATAACTGCATATTGCCAGCCATTGCTGTCACTGCCAGTACAGCAATCAGAGCTTGAAAAATAGGAGGATCCCTTATCAGAATGAAAAAATAACAAAACCTCAAAAAAAGGCATATTTGAAAATGCTTTATGTAATGAATGTTTCTATTCCTTTAATAAAGTGGGTTTTTAGCTTCGCAACAGCAAAAGGATTCTGAATTCTAATAAACTAACAAACTCGTGATGTTACATTTCCTTCAAAAAGATCATGATGTAAATTTGCTGCAATCCCACTGACTTCAATAACAATGATTTAATGAGTTTATCTATATTTACATCAACATAACTGGGAGTACGGCTTAGTCCACAACACAGCAATGAACTTACTAGTACAGAGTACACTAGTACAACTGTTCAGTGGGAATATCCCAGCCTGCAGTAACAGCACAGTGAGATGAGGTCTGGTGAGGGAAACAAGCAAGAGGAAAGCATGGTAGCACTGATAGCCCTAGAGCTGTATTTTGCAGATGGTTTTTGCTTCATGCTTTCTTCAGAAATATGTTTACTGTCTCTACTCATTTCTCCATATGTGTTATAATCCTAGCAGTATTTTCTCTTATTCTGTTAATATCTGGGGCTGGATTTTGAGACCAGGTCTTGATCAACAATGATTCAGGAGACAAAGGTTCTTGTGTTGTAACGGAACAGCCTAATGAAAAAAGGGATGCAAGTAATTTGCTGGATGGAAGACTTAGGGAGGACCCCAGTATCCACTACAGCAAAGATTTGAACATACTTGAGATACTCAGTGTCACATGATCATGAATATTGAGTTGTCAGAGGAGAATGTTAAAGAAAAAGACAGAAACAGAAAGTTTCTAAGCAGAGGTGAAAATAAGCAGATCTGATACTGAAATGCAAGTGCAGAAGAACTGGAGTCATCAGTTGCTCAGGTTAGGACTCTGCATTGAGCTAGTAGCTTGCTGTGAATATTCATGCCAACAAAGTTACAATGACTCCCTGATGATGTAAGGAATGGTAAGGAGTACATTTAATTCTTTCTTGAAGGAACAGAAAAAAAAAAGCGCCCCAACAGCAAGACTCTGAAATCAACCTGCAACTCACTCAGTAAATAAAATAATTCACAACCTACAGACATCTCTAGAGATCGTGGTGTCCTAGGCGCTGTTCAGAGAAGGATCAAGGTTGCCCAAACTGATGTTCAGTAGGGTTCTGAATTTCTCCAAGGATGAAGAATACACAACGTCTCTGGGCAAAATGTTCCAGTGCTCAACTTCACTGTATAAATGTTCTTCTGTTTAAATGGAATTTCCTGCAATTCAGTTTGTGCTTCTTGGCTTTAACTATGAGTTAAGTAAATAACTAAAGAAATAAATGAATGAGGCATCAGAGTCCTGCAAATTTTGGAAAACGAAGTGAGTGGCATGTGAATAGACTAATCTGTGTGGATGTTGAAAAGCAGGAGCCCTGTATGCAGGCTAACACTAATTGTTTTTCTTAACTCACTTTTTCCTGTACATTTCCAGCTCTCTAACTCCCATATGAGTTGGTGAGCTATTATGTAGAGGCTGCCTATTAGACATAAAGCTTTACAAGCTCATTGTTGATAATGTCGATGTCATGAAGAAAATTCAGGTCAGTTCCAATATGTGGTACAAAGCTATCTAAAATTGTAAGTGTGGGCGTTTCAAGCGTGGGTCTTACCTCATTTGAAATTGAAATATGTTTGCAGTGCTTGAATGTGGGAAGATTAATTAGCACCTCTGTTTCAAAATAAGAAGGAGTAGAAACCCATCACAAGGAATAGGGAAAGTGACATTGTTGACAGCAAGAAATAAAGGGTTTTTTAGCTGGAAAATAGTGCAGAAAAGAAATAAATGCATCCATCTTTCTAATCTAAAGAGAAGAAAAATTATATTTGATATTGACAGAGTTTTTCAAAACAATTCTTTTGTCACACTTTTCATAATATTCAGATAAACTGAGACACTGAGTTAATGCTCAGGAAGCTACGGATTTAATGATACTTCAGGGTATCTGCTTTCCTAAATTCCAGCTCATTTCCTCCAAGAAGGTGAAAGGAAGATAGAAAGCAAACAAACAAACAAGTACCCACGCATATTATAGCACATTTTACTCTGATGCATTTCAGTGAAATACTGGAATACTTTAAGCAGCCCTAGGTGTCATTTGAAAGTAGCTCTCTGCTGTAGATTAGGAAATAGAGGCTGCCATTTCCCTATTTCATCTTTTTCCTATGATCCCCTACTGGTTGGGAACAGTTTCCTTTTGATATATCATATAGGGTCACTCAGAGATGTTTCTTTTGTTCCTTATAAAAGCAATCTCAAGACACTGATAGTTGGTACACACTTCATTTACTATCAAAGGGGTTTAATATGATGTACTAAAATGACATTGAAAAGAGCCTTCTCCATGTGGGATGAATTTGTCAATGCAATTTGGAGATAGCAAGATAGATACCTATATCATGTTATACAGGAACAAGACGAAAGAGAAATATTCAAACTCTTGAAACTCCTACTATCCCAGAGGTGATTCTCTGTCTTGCTTCAGGTAGCTCAGTAACACTGAAATATTGTGTTTAGATCACAGAGTAGGAATATGAAATGTTTTGAAATGTGATTTATCACAGATAGTGAGCAGTTTATGTAAAAAAAAACTAAACAAGCCAACCAAACAAAACAAAACAACCTGCCAAAAAAGTGAAACAAAACCCAACAAAACAAACAAAAAATTCACGTCTCTCAATTGAAAACCAAACCAAAAGTCAAACACCGATCCCCAAATGGAATTGTGATTGTGCAAGAATTAAAGATATACTTGTCACAAGAATTTTCTGCATAGGAATGTGTGCATAAGCACACTTCCCTGTTTCACTTTCCCTCCTAGCTGATTCCTACCTTCTCCTTTCTACAAATGTTCATGAAAGAGCCCCAAAGTGTCAATTCTGCATGTGCACCTTAACAGTAAGAAAGTCTGCCTTTCAAAAGGAGCTAGCTTTCCCCTACAAACAAATTCCTTTTTTAAAGGAAGTTCATATAGACCTTACTGATATTTGCTACATGAATAAACTCTGAATGAAAAATCACATGCATATGAGAAATCATATGCTTATGAAAAATCGGGGGTCTCAAAAAATTTTGCAGGAAATATTTTATATTTCACTGTAGTCTGTTGATAAGAACAGGCATATTTTGTATGTACTGTGCACAAAACCTCCCTGACTTCACTGTTACCTTTTTTTGCAGCTAATATAAGCCCTACTGGAACAATTTAGCTCAGTCAAAGTCAAGCTGCCTTCTGTCAGTGTTCACATCCTCAACAATAACTCCTGAAATTGAGCATGTTTTGTAGTATCTTGAAAGCGTTGATGTTGAACAAAGAAAATAAAGTCAGTTTGATTCTTCTAAAATCAGATTAATCTGCAAAGAACAACATAATAAAAACATTATTTTGACTATCAAACTGAGCAGATATGATGGCAGTTGTCAGGGGAAAGCATGTATCATGCACATACATAAACTTACCACAGCAACAAGCTGTAATATTTTGTACCAGGTCTGCTTTCTTTGCAGGAGTGTCTTTCTTTGAGATTGCTTTGGAAAGAGGAAGGGTGGAAGAAAGCAAGAACTAAAAGGTTTGAATTGATTAGGAAGAAGAAATATTCAGATGGTTGCTTAGGAAAATAAATAGTGAAAAGAGCTCCTAAGAGTCCTCATTTTGAAAATTACCCATCTGTCATGAACGGCTGTTCCATGAAAGTTGTATGCATGGAAAGTTAATTATCCACTGGACAAAATTTATATATACCTGTACAGTTTTCTCTAACATTTATCTGGAAGGCAGCATTTATCTGAAAGCAGGTATCTAGCAAAGCCTGTGGACCAGTCAGCTCAAGTTCCTCAATTCTTTGTGGGCTCATGCCAATATATTTTCCAACGACCAATTAAATAATTAAATTTCACACATTTGGGGGCTGAAAAGTCCTATCAAAAGAAACTATCACACCCAGTTTCTAGGAACATAAAGCCCCTATATGGTTTGAAGTGAGACCTGGGCTTAGGATTTCAATATTTGTCAGACTAGGGAGAGGTGTATAACCACCACACAAGAATATTGCATTTCACCAGACAAAGGCAGAGTCTTGCAGGTAGGAATGTACTGATGCCGAGTAATGTTCTTAATCAAAACAAACTGGAAGAAAAACCAACCCCAGAGAGAGAGAAAAAAAGGAAAGTAATGTTTCTGGTATCCAAGATACTAAATTAGGTTATTTAATTTTTTAATGCAATCCTTATTTTTCTATAGAAGTCTAAAGAAACTGTTAAGAGAAGCTTGGCAACATTCTGAGCAGCAGGAATGCCATGCCATACAGAATGAGAGAAGACTAATTAGCTTCATTTTTGGAGGATTATGATCAGAAGCTATGATTGTGTGATTGATTTCTTGTTTCAAGTCTTATAATAGTGCACGACCTTTTTTCTGGTTTGTTTTTGTTTTTATTTCATTGTGGGGTTTGTTTTTGTTTTGGGGGTTTGTTTTGGTTGGTTTGTTTTGGTTTGGGGGTTTTGTTTCTTTTGGTTTTTTTGCAGGAGAATGGCAATTGTGCGCATGTGACTAAATGGAAGAAAGATTCTGTAAATACATATGTAATATTTGCATATACATATTATACAGTAGGTGTAGCAGCACAGAAAATTGATCCTCACAATATACATTTTTTTAACTGTTACGTGCCACATAGAATGTATGTAAAGGAAATCTTAGAGCTCATCTCATAAATCAACATTTACCTCCTTTAATGGGTTAAAGTGTTGCAGCTCTACCCCAGACAAGACTTGTTCATACAAATTGAGCCTTCTGTACTGGTGGGATGTCCTTTGTCTATGAGGAAGTGCAAAGATTATTTGGCTTTTCTGCCAAGTAGCTTTATATCCTGAAAAAGGGCCTATAAAATCTGAACTATCAATAATTGCCATCAGCAGCCTGATTGATCACCTGCTGATTTTTCTAGTCTTCTTCAGTAGCCCAGCTCTTTGGAACATGAGCATCTATGTGACATACCTTCACAATCAGATTCTTTACCTGGGCAAAAATATCTTGCCATAAGGCAGCAGCCTAGAGGGATTGACAATGAATGTTTATAACAATTTTGTTTTAACACATTCTGGTCAGACCTATCATTATCTCCACCCTTTGGGCCACACAATGGGTGACAAAAGGAACTATCATGGTTTAAGCCTAAAGAGTGACTAAGCAACACACAACCACTTGCTCAAGCACCCTACCCTGGTGGAATGAGGATTCTCCTCAGAGGAGAATCAAAAGCAAAACTTGTAAGCTGACATAAGAACAGTGTAATTATTGGAACAAAGTGAAAACAAATAAATAAATTTTAAAAAGACCAAGGAAAAAGAGGTGATGCATAATACAATTCCTCAGCACATCCTGGCCAATGCCAGACCCCATCACCAAACTGTGACTGGACCCCTTCCAAGTAACTCCCCCAGTTTATGTACTAGGCATGATGTTCTATGCTGTGGAATATCCCTTTGGTCAGTTCAGGTTACCTGTTTAGGTCATGGTCCCTTCCAGATTTTTTGAGTACCTCCTTCACTGGAAGAGCATGTGACACAAAATAAGTCCTTGATTTAGGATAAATACTACTTAGCAACAATCAAAACATCAGTGTGTTATCAACATTATTCTCATACTAAATCTAAGCTATAGCACTGTACCACCTACTGAGAAGAAATGAAGTCTATCCCAGAAAAAAACAGGACAAGGTACTAAAAAGTATTTAGAGCAAAAAAGATGTGAAGTGTGTTAAAAGCAAGTAATGCACTGACATCAACAATATAAACAAATGGCACTTGGTACAATTCCTCATCCATATTTTTATTCTCTGTCAATGCTATACATTCATTGTCTTAGTTGAAGTAAGTTCTCATCTGTGTTACAGAAGTGAAGAACTATTCCTTTAATTAGCTTTTTATTGTAAACTAATGTATTGTTTATAGACTGCTGGTTGAAGGACAAAAGGGGGAAAGGATTTTCTTTTTTTAACTAATGCCAGGCATAAAATAGTACATTCTTCTCCACCCAGCCTTTCCCAAGGAGAGCACACTGACTGAGAAGAAGGCATTTGCTAACAGCTAATCAAGTGACAAAGTTACAGAGCTGGGAGGTTATAAAGGGAAAGACATCATATTTCACTTTTTTCAGCAATTCTACTTGCAATCTAGTTAAAAGGAGTGTTATGTATTTGTGAGACACTGGATTATTATAGAAGCATAAAATCATAGAATCATAGATTCAGCAGGGTTGGAAAGGACCTCTGAGATCATGAAGTCCAACCCTTGATCCACTACCCCTGCAGTTACTGGACTATGGCACTCAGTGCC
>JAYRBT010000093.1:22643692-22654473 GCA_036023395.1 Myiotriccus ornatus
CAAATACTGAAACAGCAAAACAAATGTATCACTGAAAACTTGGGTACTAATCTTAATGATTTTCCAACTGAAATTCACAAAACAGAAAGAGGATTCTACCCAAAATTAGGGAAGGAGTTGTTTATAAATGATTTTATTCTTCAAATAAATTGTCATCTCTGTTTGAGTCCAAACTTCTTCGTTTCAGATTATTAGCATGAGATTGACACAAAGAGCAAGTAAATTTATATCATCTACTTTTAAGGTATAACAAACCAAATCACTACAAGAATAAACATTTAGAAGCAAAGTTCTCAATTCTGGAGTAATACTTCCGAAAGAAGAAAGAAAGAAAAAGAAGCCAAATCAAGAACATAAGGTGCATAGACACTCAAGCTAGCTGTGAATTCAGTCACTGATCAAAAGGTACTGCTTTACAGTACCATGTAGTTCTGCTGTTTTTGTTTCTGTGAACACCTACACATATATATTTGAAATGTTCATAGTTGTATTGGTAGAGGTAAAATTTCTTAACAAAAAATTCTACATTTTTTACGTAGATGTCTGTTTTTTCATACTAACATTACACAAGGCTTTTTCAATGATCACATACATTGAGCGACATAAGTTATATACAACTAAAAAGGAATTCCATGCTCTTATCACAGGTTCTGTCTTAAAAGAACAAAATCTCACTCCTATTGTTGAATATTTCTCAGGTTTTAATATCTGTCAAGCCATTCTGCATCATTCCGTCTTTTAAAGATTGCTACTACTTTGTAAAAAGTCATGGTCTGGCCAATGTATTGAAACTTATGTTTCCTAGGATTATCAGGAAGCACATGTTGACCAAGACAGCACAGGCCTCTCTCACAGGGAACCAACTCTTCTCTCACACCTAGGGGCTTATTCAGCACAGAAGTTTCCAAAATGCCTTAGACCTTGGATCATTGCTTTCAACTTCTGATTCTTAATCCCTGTTTCTGTGGACATCAGCCCGTTTCTCAGCTTGCTGAATGTTTGCCTCATCCATCAGTCCAGACTCAGCCTACTACTCTGGACTCTGAAGCTATACTTGTGCTACCTGGCTCCTGATCAAACCGTCATCTTTCTTTTTAGGAGAACAATCTGATTTAGGTGAAGTTTTCCAAACCAAGGTCCCAATAGACACTAGGAACCACAAACACTGTAGCTATCAAATTAACAACGGTTATTTTGTTGGAGGAACAGAAGGTGATAAGGTATGATGAAAAAAACTTGTTTAGCTTTTAAATCACATATGTAAGGTTAGCTTTTAAATCACATCTCTGGCAGGATCTCATTCACCTTCATTGTGCATGCCTTTCATGCTGGTTCCTGTGGTATTTCAGATACACTTCCAAGATGTAGAGGGCACACAGTGAGAGACAGTGTCCTGCTGGTGAGCCTAGGACAACAGATGCCTCTTGATTCTGTACTGAAAGCCTGAGGAGTCCCAGGACATTTTATGGTATTCCAGATAATTTGTGGGTACAAGCTTTTTTCAATTGTCTTATCCTCATTCAACTTTGTCAGCTTTGCCATGGTGACTGACACGTATCTCCCACACTCTGTAGAATCAAGGAGAAGACAGAGAAGATGTGGTACTTTTAGGTTGATATGCAACACTGTAGATGGATGTCAGGTTTAACTACCAGGCTTATGAAATAAATTCACAGAATTAAGAAAAGAACAGATATGTTGTGACAGCATTTCTGTCAAGAGTTGATAAAAGGCCAAGGGTTTTCCACATTTGTTCACACTGTTTGGTGCTGGAGGCTTAAGGAATTATGAGCAAAGGAAGCTTTATTGCATTCTGTTAGACATTTGCATTCAGCACGTGACCAGGCTAACAGCCTGGTATGAATTCTAATCTTTTACCGTATTGGGAAGGTCAGTGAAGTATGTTCACTGTAAAGCCCAGATATTGTTTCTTCTGCTAAAAAGTCTCTCACTGTCAAAATAGTAAAATAAATCAAATCATATGTAAGAAAGTAATTTTTAAAAAAGGAAAAAAAAGAAAACCAGAAAAAAACAAACTAAAAAATCCCAAACAACAAACAACAACAACAACAAACCAAGACACCAATTCCAAGAAAAAGTATTTTTTAAGTTCATCTGTTTCACAGAGCACAGCACAAGCTGGCAGTCTATAATATACATTAGCCAGTGAAAGAACTGAAACAATCCTGACAGTCAGCATGTATTGAGGATGGAGGCAAAGAGTCAGTTGTTTCCAGGGGTTGGTGTGTGGAGAAGGCACTGTAGATAACTGCTGCTTAAAGTCCTTTCCTAGTCATTTTACTTGTTCTATTTGCACACCATTGTAACTCACATAATTAGAGCCAATATGTTCATTTCCTGAAAAAACACTCATATATTGAAAAGTGGATGTTTAACAACATCATTATGTTTTATGACAACAGAATTACAGATGGAAATTCTGAAACAAGGAAAGTGAGATCTGCCTATGTTCAAAAAAGTGAGAATTTTTACAGTCTCAAAGAAAAACCAGTGTACCTTAACTGCTTGAGCTTCCTTTGGTGTGGCTTATATTTTATTCATCTCCTTCCATGTGGAGCCCTGCCCATGCATGCAGCAGCAGACAGGGAAGTGGGCAGGTGCTCTGTAGACTCACTGTGCCGGATTTGGCCAAGTCCTCGTCTAGATCTCTTGACTTTGTATTGGTTTGTGTAGCCTGGTTTTGGTAGTGGCAGCGCCTACAGGGGTGGCTTCTGTGAGAGGCTGCCAGAAGCTTCTCCTGTGTCTGGGAGAGCCAATGCCAGACGGCTCCAGGACCAACCCACCATTGGCCAAGGCTGACCCCATCAAGGAAGGTGGTAATGCCTCTGTAGTAATGTATTTAAAAAGGAAAAAAAAAGTTATTTCACAGAAATGACTGCATCCAGAGAAGAGAGGGTGTGAATATGCAAGAGGAACAACTCTACAGACACAAAGGTCAGTGGAGAAGGAGGGGAAGGAGGTGCTCCAGGCAGTAGAGCTGAGATTCCCCTGCAGCTTGTGCAGAGATCATGGTGAGGCAGCTGTGCCACTGCAGCCCATCAAGGTCAACCGGGACGAAGAGATCCACTTGCAGCCCATGGAGGAGACCCATGCTGCAACAGGTGGATGCCTGAGAGAGGGCTGTGAAGCCATGGCAAATCCATGCCAGAGTAGGTCCTGACAAGGACCTGTGAAGAGAGAACACACTAGAGCAGGTTTCCTGATAGGACTTATGACCCTGTGAGGCACAGAAAGTGTAACAGGCTGTGCCTGAAGGACTGCACCCCATGGAAAAGTGACCGATGTTGGAGCAGTTCATGAAAAACTGTCTCCCGTGGGAGGGTCCTCAGTCTGGAGCAGGGAAAGGACTCCCCTCCCTGAGCATGGCAGGAAAAATATGTGATGAACTGACCATAACACCCATTCCCTGTCTCCCTGCACCACTGATGGGGAGGAGGTAGAGCCTAGGAAAGAGGGAAGGGTTTGGGGATGGTACTTTTAATATTTATTTTACTTATCATTATCCGGCTCTGATTTTGCTGGTAATAAATTCAGTTCTTATTTCCAATTTGAGCCTGTTTTGCCCATGATCATTCACCACAGTATTTGGTGAGTGATGCCTTACAGTCCTTATCTCAGCTCATGAATATTTTCTATCCCCTGTTCAGCTGAGAAAGGGAGTGATAGAGAGGCTTTGATGGATGTCTGGAATCTAGCCAGGGTCAAACTACTACAGACTTTTACCTGTGCCAGCTGTTTCATATGTGTGCTGGTGGACCACAGGAAGGCTTTATCAGGGGAATAATGTGCATATCATCATAAAATGTTCAACCAGACACTTTTAACAACGGGCTGCTCCCCAAGAGTCTTATTGCCATTGGCATTTTTGTAAAAATAACATTTGCTCACCCTTCTCTCTTTCAGGTTTAAACACATAACTAGCTTGTTGTAATGTACTAAATATAGCTTGCTGATTGCCAAGTAGTTTTGATGACATTTTAGTACCCAGCTGGGTATAATATTTAATTACTGAATAAGCCCTTTGATATTGTTAAGCTACTTGCAAAGTAACCAATTATAACTGGAAAAAAATGGCCTGTGGACTTCTCGTCCTTTCTCATGTGTTCTGCAACAGTGAATTCCGCAGAGTAAATATATTTTATCTCTGTTTGTTTTTATTAAGAGTTCATTTTGTTTTTCTTTTTCATGACTTAAATATTAGGGGTTTTTTTTGATGATGTTCCTCCCTATTCAACCACACACTTAAGCTTATGGGTGATTTTTAGCATGAGCTCAAGACCCGTATGTTTCAACAGGAGTTCAGATTGTGCTTAAAATCAAAGATTTATGTGAAGAGTATTGGAGTGCTGAAATACAGACTGTTTAAGAGCCATAGCTTCCTTAACTACGTGCAGATTGTCTTAAAATCAGTCAGCAGACTACATTTAAAAATGATCTTTAAATGTGTGGAAATCATTCATGAAGAGATACACACACAGATATTTTTATCTTTGAGTATGCACTTAGAACTGGAAACTGGGTTTTATACATGTATATATATGTGTCTATATGTATGAAATGGATATATACTACTATATACTCATATATATAAGACTTTTCTATTATTTATCTGTATCATTCTTGTGGATGTTTTGACAAGAAGTTTGAAGTAAAGGGCAGTAGAAGATGGTGGTATGCAACCTACTATTTCTATCTTTCATTTCTTCAGAGGTTACTTAAAAAATCTCGTGAGTTTCTCATTTTGCACACCTACCAAGGTTCTGGGTGCTGAGACTTGTTTATGAACGTGATCAAAACAAAATAGTCACCATCTGCTGTTCAATTTGCCGTTCCTCTTTTTTTTCTTTTTTCCCCTTTCACTCCTCTCCTACCTGGGTTATTTTCAGATGTTCTGGCTATTTCAACAACCTCAGTGGCCTGACAGAACAGGCAATATCAGAGCAAAGAACAAACTCGACTGAATAAGAGGAATGCAACCTCAACAGGTCTACCCAAGGCAGTAAATTAAAACAAGCTGCAAAGAAATTTGGCAGGAATTAGGGATTATCTCTCACAAAAATATTTTACTTAAAATGTTACAGGCACTTTCATTGTCCATACAACATTTTTTCCTCATTTCTTTTACTTTTCCAATAAATAAAGCAGGTGTCTAGAGAAGTTATTTGTGAATAAAAAAATAAAAATAATAGGAAACACATGATATTGCATTAATACATCATATTTTGATTCACAAGCATAAAAAATGCATCTATTTGGCTGCAACAATCAATTTTGTTTAACTTTTCAAGTCCAACTTTGTAGAGCACAGGTGGTCAACAGTATGAATAAACAAGTCTTGGAAGAAGAAATGAGAATTTAACTGAATTGAAGCCTAGCTTTTTAAGTACTACCTGCAAATTTTATGTTCATTATTGAATGTCAGGCCATTTTAGTTATCTATCACTCCTAAGGCTCTGCACAAGAATTTCTTCTCGTATTTTGAGATTACTTATTTCCTGAAGTTTCCAGGTGAACTGTATCTTTCTTGGCAACTTTCATTCTCCTCTTATGTCTGGCATATTTCAGTTAAAAGGCAGGGATCTTCTGACCCCTGAATGGCAGAGCCTCATCAGCTTTTCCCTGAGGTTAAACAGAGACGTAGCACACCTGTCAAACTTCCACATCTAAGCAGAAAACAAAGTAACTAAACAAAGCAATGTTAGGAGGGACCTTCTGAGTACCTCAAACTCTGGTGACCAGACTCAGTGGTGATCCATAGGGTAGTTCTGCCTGCTTTGAAGAACTAAATAGAGCAGCTACATACAGTGACATGAGCAAGAGCTGGGCTGATTCCTGAAGACACTGTCAATTACGTGGAAAGAACCACCATAAATGGTCACCAATACTTCAGCCTGAGATTTTCAGTGACTCCACACAGAATCAGGCATGCAGCTTATTTCTTAGCATATGTGCTGTAGCAGCACCCAGCACAATCTTTGCAACCTCCCTATAGGATTCAAAAGGAGAGAATCAAAAGAAAACAATGTGACTGCTGGAAGTGGGCTAGAAACTCTGGGTGTCGCAGTGTCTGGGGACCTCTCAAAGTCAAGTCCTCTTTGGTGCATGATGTGGGATTCGCACCACGCACCGCAGGGCTAGATCACCTTTAAACATTTTTGGGGTCAGTGGGCAGATTGACAAGCCAGAGATACCTTTGGAGGGACATTTTTCCACTGCTTTTCATTTTAGCAGAGTGGAAATATAAAGGGGCAGGGACCATATCAGAGAAACAGCTGAAAACAGGAGAGAGGGAACACCTGAGGGAGTAAGGTATTTCTAATTAGATTCCTCCCCTTAGCATCTTGCACATGGAGGTAGAATACGTGTGGCAACTTTCCAACATCCTCTGCCAGAAAATAATGTAGGTGACTTCCCCCAGCTGAAGAATGTTTTCCCTTCCACCTGATCCCTTGGCAGACTGCACAAAACTCCTAGCCCACACAGAGCACAGATGCAAAACTGTGCAAGCAAATACTCCACTGAGGCAAAATTCAAGGTAAGGCAGTGTCACTTGCATGCACTTTGAAGAAGAAATGGGGAACAAGCTATCCTCCCCACTCCCATCTGCATTTACATTGCACAGAGACAGAGAGAAGCTGCTTTTCCCCATTCAGTGTCAGAGGGAATCTTGGATGAATGATCTGATACTGCTGAGTGGTGAGATATTGGCCCCACGTTAGCTATGATGTGTAATAGTAACATGAGATTATTTAACAGGTATGTGAAAAGCAGCACAAATGTCTGGGGGGAAAAAGCCTAATACAAAAGCAAAATAAATGTTAGTGTATTCACATCAGTTAAAATGAAAGTATTTCCAGACAGACAAAGGCACAGTTTTATCCCCTTAAAGTCTCTAGATCTAACCAGTGTAAGTGTCTTCTGGTTTTATCTCTTTACCATTTTGCTGAGGAAACAGGGAGGAGGAAGAGCTGATTTGTGTAGGAAAATTTGGCAGGCCACACTGGTAATGGAAAGTACCAGGTGAGGAAATTGTCAAGAAACAAGCAGGGGAATCTAGGGATGTTATCTGCCACATTTCTTATACTCCTGGAAGAAGTCAACTGTAAAATTTCCCACTGTTTCCCTTTCATAGTGTCCTAAAATATTTCATTCTGAAAGCAATCTCTGGAAATCTCTAGTCCAATCTCATGCCCAAACTAGACTTATCCACATCAGACCATGAATTCCCAATGAGTTACGGCACACACAAAGCTCTGTGTGTGAACCAGACACCTCTCTAGGGAAGGTGTAGCCCAATTTGTTTTTACTTACCTTCTATATGTTTGTTTAATGAACAAACAATCCCAAAAAAATACTGGGGATATCTTCAAAATGAAAATGTATTTTTCCTATTTACTGGCATTCTTCAGCTTTTTTGACACACATATCTCAAGATATCTGAGGGATGAAAGGTATATTTTCCTAAACAGTTGCAGTAATGTTTCACTTACATGATCATTTGCCTCAAGAAGACTTATATGGTAGGTGGTTTGCATAAGGTCTTTTGATTTAGACTGATATAAGAAATCAATATTCACAAAATTAGTAACACATATTCAGGGGAAAGGGGAAAGAAAAGGAATAACGTTGCAGCAGAAGAGCACAAGACAGGAATTGTGACCTATTTAATAGTTGCCAGAGTCTTTAGTGAAATAATAGTTTCAATTGCATGTTTGAAAAGGGATTGTTATTTTACTGAAAACTTTTATTGAAAAGATTATGTGCTCTCAAAGTCAGTTTTCATTAATTCTTTTTACATTTCCACTGCAGTTTTCTTCACAGTCTTTCTTCTCTCAGAAGACAAACCTTTCATTATCAAAACTGGCATCATCAGCTGCAGAGATTTCTAGTTTTGCTCTCTTTAAGGAGGAATGCAACTACTCAAACTAAAAAGAAAGTCTGCCTGTACTCCATTTGCCACCAAAATCCCACCTAGCAGAACTGGCTCACTTGATTAAAAGCCAGTTTAGCTACATTTTCTGATGGCTATTAAAAAGGTGTTCAGTGAGCAAGGCTCTAGATAAAGAAGTACCTACCAGAGAACTGCAACAAAGGTCATTTGTCCTTTTCCCCTTTTGGCATTTGTCCATGATGTCTTTCTCACTGATCCTCCAGATGTACAGCCTGCAGATCAAAGTGAAGGCGAGATTGCAGCAAACATAAGCCTACACACACTAGATTGAAAACAAAGTAACAAAAGAAATGAAAACACCAACACAGGACTTCATATTAATGTTATGCCTCCAAAATCTCTGAGGACCCTAAATATGCTCAAATACTGTAGTTTCTGAGTTGTGTAAAAGCCCTCGGTATTCTGCATCCATTGCTATTACCACAGCCAGAACAATTTTTGTGCAGATGTATTTACTCTGTGGCTGTGCAGACATATCCAGGTAAGACCAGAATTACTTTAGTGTCCTAAAACAAATTCCCCTGTGAGAACAACACGGTGCATGATACCACAAAAGCCTTGTACACTGCTGAAGCAACATGTGGCCTATGATTGTGTCAGATCTCAAAGTAAGAGGATGACAAGTGATGGAAGGAGTGCTTCTTGATTCCTCTCCTCTGCTCAAGATGTATTGCAAGGGAGAAAAATCAAATGTATCAGGCTGAAACAAGAGTAAATATCACTGATGATGTCACTGTTAATTCTTAGTTCCATGAAGCAACAGTTCAGCTGCCAGACCTCTAGTATGGTCCATTTCAGCATTGGTTGCTGTCACTGAAGTACTGAGCTGTCTTTTAACACTTCCCCACAGACTTCTCTAGCCATGTCATGGTTTAACCCCAGCCAGCAGCCAAGCCCCATGCAGCCACTCTCTCACTTCCCCACCAGGGGGACTGGGGACAGAATCAGAAAGGTAAAAGCCAGAAAACCCAATAATGTGGAAAGCAAAAGCTGTGCATGCAAGCAAAATGAAATAAGGAATTAGTTGACTGCTCCCTATGGTCAGGCAGGTGCTCAGCCATCTCCAGGGCAGAAGGGACTGATCACTTGTAATGCTGACTTAAGAGGACAAGCACCATCACTCTGAACATCCTCCCTTTCCTTCTTCTTCCTCCAGTTTATGCACCGAGCATGATGTCATATGGTCTGGAGTATTCCTTCGGTCAGTTCAGATCACCTGTCCCTGCTGTGTCTCCTCCCAACATCCCACACACCCTCTGTCACCTCACCAGTGTGATGGTATAAAAAGCAGGAAAGGCCTTGGCTCTTTGTATGCACTGTTCAGCAATAAAAAAAAAAAAATCCCTATTATCAATGTGTTCATCAGAAATCCAAGACATAACCATTGTGAAGAAAATCAACTTTACCCCAGCCAAAACCAGCACAAGGTCTAAGAATTGCTTCCTTGACTTTTGCAGAGATATACATCTTCAAAAAATCATAAAATAAAAGTGATGGTTTTATGGTGTTTTCAGCCTTGATTTCAGTTCAGTAACTGTCACAAAAATACTCCCTAAAAGCGATTGTCTGTGACAGCTTCTATATTTGTTCTATTTCGATGTTCTTTCATATTTAATTTGCTCCATTTAAAGGCTAGAAGATGCTTTTTCCTGCTGTCAGAGAGCAAGCTCAGCCAGGGACCTGAAAAATCAAGCTGAGATCTTTTTGCTTCTTAAATTGTCTGTAGCTACAAAATTGGTAGCTTGAACTTGATTGACAATTTGGTTATGTTGGGTAAGGCGGGGTGACACCCACCTCATTAGTTTGTTCTTCTGGTGATATTTTTGCACTAGCAAATTGAAGAGATTGGAAGCTATGAAAATGCAGTTTTTCTTCTGTTTATTCTAAACCAGTGACTTCCAGTGATAGTTATTTGTTTCTTGTTGATGAGTTTGCACTGACTGCAGTTTTCAGTCTGAGTGTTTAGAGGTCAGCAAAGCCCTGCAGAAGTGCTAATTACATTAATATATTGATGGTTTCTCTTGAGCTTGCAGTTGTTTGGTATCTCAGTGGATTTTTGAAGTTGAATGTCTTCCACTTATTCATACCTCACATCCCTGTTGCTGTACTGTGCATGCTGGATGCTTCATCTTCTGAAGGGGCCCAGCATGGACATTGTGACCAAATGGCCTCCTTGTAACAAGCATAAAAGATGTAATTCCCATCAACTCTGATCAACAGAATTTTTTTTGACAGCAAGCTGCATATATGGCACAGAATCACAGAATCATAGAATATGCTCAGTTTGAAGGGACCCATAAGGATCACTGAGTCCATAGCCCTGCACAGAACCATCCCCAAGAGTCACACCATGTGCCTGAGAGTATTGTCCAAATGATTCTTGAACTCTGTCAGCCTTGGTGTTGTGACCACTTCCCTGGTGAGCCTGTTCCAGCACCCAAGCACCCTTTGGGTGAAAAACATTTTTCTAATAACTAACCTAGACCTTCCCTGACACAACTTCAGACCATTCCTTCAGGTCCTGTTACCACAGGGAAGAGAGCAGTCCCTACAATTATATTTTGACCATTTCATACATGGCTATGAAATTATTTATGGTTGGGAGCTTGAGATATGTTTGAAAATGGAGGAATTGGCAAAATGTGTGTGTTTCATCAGTTGTATTACTAGTTCTGAAGAGTATTTTATGACGTGCTAGATATGAAGTTACAATAGACTAATTCAGGGAGAACATGCAGGTTGGTCCTTCCTTTTGGAGAGACCATCTTGTGTTCCAGAAGCTTAAAAGCATAAGGAAGGAAGCCTAACA
>JAYRBT010000093.1:22654573-22672120 GCA_036023395.1 Myiotriccus ornatus
TTATGTCTGTTGATCGAGGGTTCCCAGAATAAATGAATTTGGCCAGTAGTACTGATGTACCAAAAATTCACCTCTGGAAGAGTCTGGCAACCCTCAGTAACTCAGTGGTCTGAGTAAAGGGTGGGTTTAGGTAATTTATTGAAAATGTAGCATGTTTTCTGTCCAAATAGGGGATTTTAACATTGTCAATAATTAACAGAAGAAAAACTTTTCTGCTTTGTATTTTTCTGTATAGTTCCCTTCAACATGTCTTGTTGGGAAGTTTATTTCCATGATTCTGATTAAGCACAAAAATTGATAGAATAAATATAAATCTTAAGAGGAGCTTACACTAGGAAAGAAGAGGGTAAAACAAAGCATTTATTTATACAGTCATTTTGTTCTAATTTTGTTTTTCCCCGTTACAAACTCTCAGACTCTGTTGCATAAACAAATGTCTTTTATGCTGTTATGAAAAACCTGGTTTGCTCATTTGAAATTTGCCACATTTCTTTTTCGATATAGCCTTGCCTTTTTATCTGTTCGCTAAGTACCAAAAGGGATAGAAATATAATTAACAATTTACTATAGAGTTGTATAAGGACTGTTTATGCAGTCGTTTATGCAATGATATAAACACTTTCAATAAAATGAAGGAAAACACATATCCTGATAGAGAAAGATGAGGTGTGAGAATCACAATGTGCCAACAGACAGTTTCAGATACGTTCGTTGTAAAAGAATCTCATATCTCTAAATATGATTTTTCTATCTCCCTGTGCTAGGCCTGGATAAAATTAATTTCTTAGAAGTATTAAAAAAGTGTATCCTTGGCTCAGTGTAGTACTCTCCAGAATATTCACAACATTCATCCTCTAATATACCAAATTCATAAATACAGGCAATGTCTCTGTTAAAAAAAAAAAAGTGTTCAGAAAATATGAGATCAATTTCATGTGATTTTAGTCTTTATAAAAGGTCCTTTCATGCAGGTCCAGCACACTTCAGCTCAGTAAATTACTTATGTATCTTGTATCTCATTAGTTGTAAATTACAGAAATATACCTAAGCTGCTACCTCTAGTTTCATTAAAATAGCAAATGGTTAAAATAGGGGGAGGAACATTACTGTGTCTTTGCAATTAAATTGGTTTTGTAAGAATGGTAGAAGTTTACAGTTTTACCATTTCTTTGGTAGTAATTTAGAAGATCCATATGACATGAAGACTGATGAATAATTCATGCTTCATTTATTAGCCTGGTAACCCGATTGCTGGCCTCATAAAAATGAGTATAATAATTTTTTCTCTATCATGAAGCACTGGAGAACTGTGTGTGTGTGTGTGTATGCATGTGCATGTGTAGTTTTTGTGCTCACGTATCTCAGTATGTTTGTGTAGCGTACTTTGATTAAAAACCAAGTCTGCCCAATCACGAATACAGGCTACCCAATACCTCACAAGTACATCAGCAAGGAAAACCACAATGCTAAGGCTCAGCAGCATGAGACAAGTTTTCTCAGGGGCTGACACTTTCACTCAGGCACTTAAGAGCAGCTCAGCCCCATCCTGCCCTAAGCACAAAAGCCACCTAGTTATCCTTGCTCACTCTAGATTAAATGCGGGAACAAATCCAACAAATGCCTTCCTGAAAGACAACAGATGAAAGAGAAATGGTTACTTTTTAGTTCTTCCCTGGGTTTTGTGCACCAGAATTGTGACAATAGGGCAAAAGAATTGTTAGTGAAGGGAATTTTTCTGGAAGTTTTTAAGTGTTGCAAACTTGAAAAAATAGATCTGTACCGAAATACAAGCTGGTTTCCTCTTATGGACACGCTGAACAACCTCATCAGTACCTATCCAGTATTTTTCTGTAAAAAATGGCACTCTGACCAAAGCAAAGCCTCTTGCTGAAATAATTCTACTGCAACACCTTTCTGTTTTGCAAGAAAAATGGAAAAGACTAAATATAATTGAATAGGATGTTTTGAACTTTACTGTTTCACATGACCTTATTAAGTGGAACAGAATCAGAAGACAGTGATTCAACATTATTTAAATTAAACATTTTAATTATTATTTTATTAACTTAAGTGTTTTTTCCCCCCTACTATTTAATTTTACAGGAAATTTCTCAATTCCAAATTTCATAGCTATTTGTACCCTTTTCAAGTAAATTACAAGTATTGAACCTATGCCATGAATAAGCCTTTGTTTTGCTACATAGATCTAGAGTTAAAATTCTTAATGTGGTATGTTCTGTGGTCTACAGAGAGGCAATCAGATACAGATCCCGAGATAACAGGGTTATGTTTAACAATATAAGGCTTTGAAAACTCCTCTCAGAATAGCATGTAGGGCAGGCTGAAGGAGAATGACCAGTTATCCAGGTAGGTTAAATAGAATAAGACTTTTCACACCTCCATGAGTCAGCACATCATGAGCTGCACACCCAGCATACACTTGGCAGCCTGGGGAAAAGTTGCTCTTGAATTTCTTCTTATAAGGAAACGTGCTTATGATGCTGCTTCATTATTACAGCCATTAAAACATGGCTAGAAGAAAAATCTTTGTTGAAAGTAGTGAAAAATAACTGTCAAGGAAAACAGTTAATTATTCTTTCGAAGTGTATGTCAAAACTTGCATGCTAAAAAATTGATTTATCTTGATTTATCTTTCTTACAGGAAACACTGGCCAACCACCCTTCACCTACAAATGCAGTAATTGTAATAATTATTGATCAACAAAGAGATTGTTTTCTTCATTTTTCTTGGCAGGAAAAATGAAACCATTGATATCCTTTCTCAAGTACTGAAGCTACTGTGACATCTGTATTTCATCCCATAACATATGCATTGCATACAACTCTTGGCTCATTTGTTATATTCTCTATAATTGACTTTTTTAAAAAACTGTATCAAACTCTGTCTAGCTTAAAAGTTCCAAAGCTGAAGAGAGACCACTGTGGCAGAAGGGACACTGATGAGCATTAAGTGTGCTAACATGATTTTTCAGCAAAGAGGCTGTAGTCCCCACATATTTCCTGTAGAAGACATGCTCTGATTAAAGAGCTGAGATCACATCCATCCTACAGAACCCTGGACAAATACTTCTGACCTTGCGTACCTACCCGTAGATCCTGCTCAGTGTGACTGGAGAAGCTCCAAACATTAAGGTAAGTACATGCTCTAATCCAGTTTTATGGGTATTTTTAATCCTTTGGATGGCCTCCACGACATCCTCCCCCAAATGACACAGTGCTCAACACTGTTTCTTAAAGACTGTTTGTCTTCCTCTCAGACAGCCTGGAGCTTTATCTGGTTCTGTGTATGGCTGAAGTCTGTACAGAATCCTGAACAACAGCAAGTAAATGAGCTCATGTAATGATAACAGCAGAAAGAAGCTGCTGGTTTTCAATTAGCCCTCATTTTCAGCTGCAACATTAGCAGCCCTTTACCCTTCTTCTAATACTTAGGATTTATGACCAACCCTTTCAGGAACTCTGTCTTCAGACAAACTCTCATAGATGTGTCACAAGACTCCACTACCAGTTCATGCTGGAGAATGTGGGCAGGGTCTCCACCACTGCCCTGTTGTGAGTGACATGCCTGTAATGTGTACTTGGACTCAAATGTATTTGCTTCATTGTTGATTGAATAAATTTTTCTGCTTGAAGAAATTCAGTGTGTTTGAAGGGTTAGCAAACCTTTTGAAACAGCACGGCTCAACTTATTGCTACACATGCAAAATCAAGAGAACCTCCTGTGTCAGCATCATGGATGCTACAGCACAGTTTGAAGATAAGATTTCTAGGAATATTTCACAGGAAAAATAAAAGCAATTGGACAAAACTAGATAAAAGCTGCAGATAGGATGGACTAGTGTTTTGTCAAAGGGAAATCCTATGTATCTAGTATCTACTTTTAACTGAAACTTCTTTCACCTAGCTTCTAAGAGCCTCAAGGAGTTTTTGTCTAAATGTATATTCCCACTGTGAAAGTGTTGAGCGTTAAAAACATCTTATATGTCTTTAATGTTACCAGCGGGGAGCAGGATGAGTGGATGAGTGATGCCCACTCCCTGCTTTGCTGGGCACCAACTCTTTGGAAGCTTTTATTAGGAGAGAATCTATAACCCACTCCCATGGTGGATTTCAAGCCTAGATGGCAAATTTTTATTTCACCATCCTTTCTGGCAGTTATTGTATTTCTTGTGCAGCTCGCTGGGACATTGTGCGAAGGACGTTGTGTAAGGATAGGGATTGGACTGGATGAGTAATTCTTTTTGACTTCATCAGTCTGTTAATCCTGCATGCCTGTGGTGATAAACCCAGAAAATCCCAGATAATCCTGTATAATATTCAGGCAGGGCTGGCAAAAGCTATAAATACATATCAAACTGTCAGAAACCATTACCATTTAGACTACTCTGTAGTCCTTTCCAAATTGCACTAGAATATCCAGGCTTGACTTCAGCTCTTCTCCCCCACTCCCCCTTTCGTCACTATAATGACAGGCTGCAGCCTGTATCTTAGCTTGCCAGCATAATAATGCATGTTTCCTGCACACCTACCTTTGTACTACAGTTCTGTGTTTACCCTGGTCCCCCTTCTGTACGACTCACAGGCACACTGAGTAGCCGTAGTTCTGTACGTAAGCAAGCAATTTTTGGCAGTTTTCAAAACTAAAGCATCCCACTGCCAGAAGGCTTCTGTTTACCACACAGAACAAATGTTGTTACTACTGCAACTCCAAAACTGCATCTTAAATACATCCTTTCATAAAAATGCTGGTTTAGCTTTAATGTCTAATTATATATATAACAAAATAACAGAAGATTTTTTTTTTTAACTTTTTCAATTTTTATCTTGCCTAATAGCCACAGGCAAATAACAGTTTAGCACCTACCCTGATCCACAGGAACCCTGGACTGAATAAAATTCTAATTATCACAAAAATGTTAGTCATTCTGATAAGATGAAAAGTCCATAATGCCTCCAAACTGCCCAGTGTCCTTCTCCCTGCCTTACAAGAAGAAAATACTCATCCAAGAAAGCATGTATCTGATAACCACTTAATAATGATAATTACACCAAGGTAAATTAGGCATGTCTCTGCTTGGATCAGTGGAAAGACCTCCACAATAAGATGTGGTTGTGTAGTACTCGGACTCTGAAAAAGGATTTCATACTTTTCTCAGAAATATATAAGAAATGCATGATGCCCATGTTTTCAAGGCCATTTTTTCACTCAGCTGATATACAGAGGTTCAGTCAGGTAATTACTCAGGCTGATTAGGGAAAAACTGCAGCTGAAACACTGTGCACCAGAATCTTTTGAAACAGATCAGCTCTTGGAACATAGCCCTCTCCTGAAAACTTTTAATCATGTTCTTTCAACGGAAAGAAGTCCAGATTTTACTCACTCTATAAAGGGGAGTGTATGCCCTACCTGCTTTTTATCTAGAAACCTTCTGCAGCAAGATGGGAAATGCAACATTGACTAGATATTTCCTGCTTCCTAACCTAAAATATTTCTATAGCTCTTTACTTGCAAGTACCCCACTGTCAGTACTGTACAATATTTCATGTCTTCATTCTTCCAGCACTGAGCATATTTAATTGGTCATGTACTAAAACAGCTGTACCCCCGAACAGGCTGAAGTGAGCCTTAGCTCCTCTTGCTGGTGGAAGAGCTTCTGATGGTGGATCCTCTTCACTTGCATGGAGAAGTGGCCACTCACAGCCAGTTCTTTCCTTCCTTTCCCCACACCAACTACAATCTTGCCCTTCCTGTTCTTTCATTTGCTTCATAGAATATTTTACTTTAACACTGAGGTAAGTTAGCCAGAAACTACTGGCTTACTCTTCTTTTGTTTTTCCTAACAATGGGAATTTGATTTTGTAATGCACTAATGTTTGCAGGTGTTGTATTGCAGCACACTGCAATGCCGTGCAGTGGAGCGAATGGAGACACAGTGAGATACCTGGGAAACTGAGAAGAACAACATGGGGTTCAATCCAAATCTTCAGGTACTTCTACACAGCACGTGAAGATACAGACATGTGCTAGGGCACTGACAATTACATCACTACTTTCCCATTCCTCACCATTCTGAACTTACTCCTGCAGGCACCAAGGGGGCATCACAGGAACAGCCTGGCTCCTGACAGAAAAAACACCGTGCTTGGAAACTGTGACCATTTCCACTGCTGAAGTAAAAACCATTTCATTTTCATGATGGCATCTAATTTGCTCCAAATGGTCCTCATCCAAATATGAAGGCAGAGAGATGCAAAATAATGCATGACAATGGAGAAATTAAAGCCAAGATCGCAAGAAACATTGCAACACCTTAGCACTTGAGGGAATTATGTCTATCTGACACAGTCAATGAAGCAAGGAATAAAACTACTTCAGAGAAGAAAAGAATAGGTGGCTTCACATTATGTAAGAGCAGAGAGCTAGGGGATGAATTTTTCGTTTCTGGTCCTGTGGAGGATGTAATATAAGACTTTTTAATTTAGAATGTTCTTTCCTCAGAGTAGCTGTGTTCCTAATGGATGGTATCTCTGAAGAGACTGTATGAAGAGTGAAAATTACTTAAACGTGGATCAAAAGGTAAACTGTGACTATGGCCACCCAAAAGCTTTGCATGTCCCCAAGCTTCATATTCATTGGCATTTTTTGAGTCAATGCAATAAGATGAAGAGAAAGGAAATAAAGCTTTTTGAGAGGACTTAAAGTTTTCCATTTTATATTTAATTTTCTGTGTCTTTTTGCTCATGTCTCTATTAAAGGAAGGGGTGTGGTTACAGACAAGGCAATATGCTGTGTTCATTTAGACCTTCTCTTTTTCATGAAGATCAGAGATGTGGGTGTTTGATTTTCTAGCCCTTGGAGTACTATCAGTCATTTTAGGTTTAAGTAAACAGAGAGAAAATGCATAGATCTTTAAGAAATGCAGAAATTTTGGTTTTTTATTTTTAGAGAATAGAGGTTTTCTGGTTTTGTTTTGCAAATGCAAACGCAGTTTGGACTTTGAGTTCTTAAGTGTCTCTATTTTTTAGCTCAACTGTGCCTCATCACAGTCTTTAAATAAAAGAGATGATATTATTCACTTCTTAAAGTGGAAGACACAGATACAGAGATTGTCAGTGGTTGCACTATGCACCCTCAAGAAGAAAATGATAGCTAGGAAATTGCACTTTTTGTTACCAAGAACCTGCCAGCAGCCTGCTGCCCTGCAGATTAAGTATTGCACATCTTTTTTGACAGTTCAGAGTAATTCAGTTTCCAATTCTGCCTTTTTACAGAGTCAGCAACTGCTCTTTGAATCAGAAAGATAAACCATATCAGAGTATGGCCTCAAACTGTTTTCTCTCCTAAGGATTTATTTCTTCCTTCTGTTAAGGGTCTTCTTAAATGAGAGCAAATAAAATTCTATAGGTCATATACAATTCCTTATGGTTAAGGAAATCCTTAGCATGTTGTTTCCATTACTTATTTTAGCACTGGTGTCCTATAATGGTACATCGTGAAATGGAATTACTTTTGTCTATCAGAAGACAAAAAACTTCCTCCTTAACCCCCAGACATACAGACTGTGTTTAGCTAATTCACACTACACTGCATGGGCAAGGAACTGGAAATAATTCCTACTAACAGTGTGATATTGACCTGTTGGTGGATTTTGTGTGTGCATACATGAGTGTATTTGACTGTAAAACCTAGAATCACAGAATCATAGGATACACTGAGTTGGAAGGGACCAAAAGGATCACTGAATCCAACTCCAGGCTCTAGGAAGGACACCCCAGGAATCACACCATGTGCCTGATAGCATTGTCCAAATGGTTCTTGAACTCAGACAGGCTTGGTGCTGTGACCACTTCCCTGGAGAACCTGTTCCATTGCTCAACCATCCTTTGGGTGAAGAATTCCTTTCCTGATAACCAACCTAAACGTCTCCTGACTCAGCTTCAGGATGTTTCCTTGTGTCCTGTCACTGGTCATGAAAATGTACTTGTCCCTTCACTTCCCCTCGTGAGGATGTTGAAGACAACAATGAGGTCCTCCCTCAATCTCCTCTTCTCCAGGCTGAACAGACCAAGTGCCCTCAGCCCCTGTTTATACAGCTTCTCCTCAGGGCCCTTCACCATCTTCACTGCCCTCCTTTGGACACTCTCCAATAGCTTAATATCTTTCTTATATTGTGGCATCCAAAACTGCCACAATACTTAAGGTGAGGCTGCCCCAGTGCAGAACAGAGTGGGACAATCCCGTCCCTCGACCAGCTGGTGATGCTTTGCCTGATGCCCCCCAGGACGTGGTTGGCCCTCCTGGCTGCCAGGGCACTGCTGACTCACATTCAACTGGCCACTGACCAGGACCCTCAGGTCCCTTTCCATGGCACTGGTTTCCAGCATCTCAATCTTTAGTCTGTACACAACAGAGTTGCTCCATCCCAGGTTCAGAATCTGGCACTTGCCCTTGTTAAACTTCATATGCTGGTGATTGCCCATCTCTCTAATTTGTCAAGATCTCACTGCAGGGCCTCTCTACCCTCAAGGGAGTTGACAGCTCCTCCCAATTTAGTGTCAGTGGCAAATTTACTAAGTATTCCTTCGAGATCCGTATCCAAGTAATTTCTGAAGGTGTTGGAGAGCACAGGGCCAAGAATGGAGCCCTGTGGAACCGCAATAGTGACAGGCTACCAGTATGATTTTACATCATTCACTATAATGAATTCATACCCTGTATCTATAAGAGTGCATGCAAAAGTCTCAAAAGTATAAGTCACACATGGAGGAAAATTCTGTGATTTACAGCTGGTAGTGGTACCTGACAGCATATGGAGTGCTGCTGTCTATTTCTAGAGAACAAAAGATTAGTTTTGTTATCCTTCACCAGCCCCTTGCACAGTGTTTCCGTGCTTGGTAACAGCTGAGAGTAGAAAGATGTAAGTCAGTCAACTCTGAAGCTTACTCTGCAATAAGCAGATTTTATGTACTTTCTTTTCCTACTTCTTTTTTATTTCTTCTGCACTTGTTAGTCTTCACAAAAAGTCCTCAGTAGTCAGACCCATAAAATAAATCAACCATTCAAAAGATAGCCAGCCATAGTATTTTTCTGAATGACTGAAAATATGAGCAAAATCCAATTGTGCGAGCCAAGGTAAATTCTGGCGAGAGAACAGCACACACAGAGACAAAGAAATGCTGATTTCATTCAGTCCCAGTGAAAAGACAGCTGCTCAACTTAAGAGGACTGACTTCGCCCAGTGAAAAAAAGAGTTGAAAAATATGTACAGCAATCTGAGAGCACAACAAAGAATAAATCAGTGAACTTCCTTGCTTTAACCAGTGGCAGTACTGCAAACATCCACTCTGTTAAACCCTTGAAATGACGTGTTTGAGCTAAGTAACTTTTTCGCACAGTTCATAACAGACATAGCTGGCCAACAGGAATACTAACCCCCCTTTTCCCTGTGTGTGGTTGCAGTCTCCTGGCTGACATATTAAACAAGAAATTCATAACTAGAGCCCAACATCCAGTATTAATAAGGCAGCACAGAAAATATGTCCATCCCATTTGCAGAACAAGGAGACCAAAGCTGCCCTCGTGCCAAGTGTCCTGTGTGTCTGCCAGGTCTGAGGTTAGCACAGGCTGTGGGTACAAGAGGAAAGCCTCAGGCACAGTGTATTTAGTGAGCAAGCTGACGGTGAGCTGGCCAGAAAAGGGGCTGTGTCCCCAGGAACTGCAGAGCAGTGCTGTGCTGTCCCACCCGCCCCCTTCTGAAGTCAGCCTCGCCTTCCTCCCAGAGCCAGCAGCAGGAGGGCATGGACAATCCCTCAGGAACAAATGGTGGTTGATGAAAATTTGTGTTTGCAGACACAATTTCCCATGCCTAATGGTGCTACTGTGGCATATGTTCACAACTTCTGCTTCCAGAGAAGCAATAGTCAAGTCAACAGTCATTGGATTAATTTCTGCTTTTTTCAGTGGACAAAGCAAGACATAGGAGAAGCTGGTTCACCTTGCCTACAAAGGCTATGGTTTTTTCCCCTATAGTCTTGAGAGGACTGCTATTAGCAATGAATTTCCCTTGAATTTAAAACTGATTGCATTGACTTTTCTCAGAGAAAGAGATATAAACATATATACAGAACATAGAAGATATCTCTAGGTCTTCAGAATTAGTCCTACTCACAAAAAACTTCAGTCCTCCAGCTTCCAGAGAACAGTGTAATTAACAGTGTAAAGAAATACCTCATTTTTACTTAAGTTGCTCGGCTTCTCTCTGGTTTTGATTTGTTTTCCGGTATAAATTCATCCTTTTCTGTGAATGTTCCCTCTAACTTCTTTACCCTAGTAGCCAGTTTCAATCCCATTTAAGAAAGATGTTGTAGGTCATTAAACCCCTACAGGTTTAGCAAAAATAGCTGCCACATTGAGAACTAACAAGCTGTAAATTCCTATTATTTAGGGAAAAGGCCAAAGCATGAATCAGTGTCTCCACACAGAATGAAGCTAAAAATTTTTTTAGACACTAAATCTGTCTGACAACAACACACAAAACTGAGTCATACAGGTACTTCTGGCAAAAGAAGAGCTGCTTCACAGGGTATGTTTTCCCCTTCTCACAGAGTAGATGACACAATAAACTGCAGCAACACCAGGACAGTTTTATCACAACTCTTTAAACACTAGTTGCTTTTCTCAGCGTCTGAAAAACAAACAAACAAACAAACAAAACCAACCAAAAATTGGCTGTTTATTTCTTAGTAGCTTTTTTCCATTAGAATTTTGGAGAAATATGATTGCAGCTAAATTAAAAAACTAAAACCGAACAAAAACCAAACAAAAAACCCCGAAAACAAAATCAAACCCAACCAACCAAACAAACCAATAAAAGAGCCCAAATCCAGATATTGTTCTTAAAAAAATAGTTTTAGTTTGCCTCAGTTAGATTAGGACGTGGTAGTGATGATCTTCCTTACGATTTTTGCACTTATTAAGTACTTAGTTTACAGAAAACCACCACTGAGTTTTCATTAACATCACCTCCTAGATTAGTACAGACTCCCTCTCTCATTCCTACTTTCCAAATCTTGCAAATCTTTGTGCTCTCCATGAGGCTTGCACACTGAAACTAAACTCATTCATACTGCTCCCAAACCATCTGCTTTTTCATCTGCCACATAAGAGAAACTTTTAATTGCTCTCTTCCTAGTGCAAAGGAATCAAGATATGTATCTCCCTACTCTCAGCATCAGGGTACTTGATAAGATACCCTTTATCTGTTCACCATACTGGTAAAGTGCCGTAACACAGAAAGCACAATAGCTCTGTGATCCAAATATTCTTCTATTTGTTGCATCCTAAATAAAACTCCTTCTACTTTCCTTCTTTCCAGCATTCCCATGCACTGGAACACTTCTTTTTTTAATGCAATATGATTAGAGTTGCACTATTGTCACCATAATAACATTAATATAATGAGTTATTAAATAAGCCAATTATTCTCTACACAGATTAGACCTAAATATTAATTAAGTGATGTAGCTTAGACATGTCTTTTTCTAAGAAACAGGGCAGTGCAAATGGTAATGCTTCTCAATGCGTATTCACAGCTGATAGATTGTATTTTTTTCTACTGAATTTCATGAATCAATGTAATTTTTCTTCTCTGTTACCCCTATTTTTTAAATTTATTTTTAAGTCAGAACATAACTCCATTGTCTTTCTTGGCTGGGTACTCTAAGCACGTTGACATTTGACCGGAAACTCTAAGCAATCTCAGCTCTAAGCAATGATCCTTAAGCGTTCATGTTTCTCAAACAAATTGCTGTTGTAGAAACATTTTTAGCAGGCATATCAATGCAAGCTTTTTGAAATAACCAGTATTAAATCAACATGGTTCCCACTTGCTTAATGACATAATTTTTAAATAGTATACACTCAGATAATGCAGCTGCATCAGATTTATAGAGTAGCATAGTACCAGCTTGAAAGGAACTAGAAAGCCAGAAATTTTTTTTTTTAAAGCCTTTATTGGTTGTCTGCTTAAGGCTTCTGAAATTAGGGTTTTACTCTCCATGTAGTAGGTATTTATGCTGTTTTATTGATTAGTATATAATCCTTTACTGCCATTTCTATTTAACACACTTGAAAACAGAAATCTAGATTTCAGGAGATGACACTGATCTATAGCATAATTAAATGAATCCGAATATCACATTCACATGATGAATGTGAGCCTCACATTCATGCCACCTTATTTAAAAAAAAAAAAAAAAAAAAAAGTTGGGCCCAGAGAATAAAGGCAAGTCAAAATTTGAGATTCCTTAGTAACTCAACTGGGCACACCAAAGCAGCACTCTTACGATAATAAGATTGTTAGAAGAGCCATGTAAAAGAAAATATGAGGAAATTCAAATTAAGGAAAACAGGTACTAGTATAGAACAACTTTGGTACTTCGGCTAGTGCACACTACATTTTTTCTTATATCACTGACATTTTTCACATAGGTAGCTGTGACTGAGAGGACAGAGTTTTCACTAAAATATTCATCCCAGAGAGACTTTGGGAGCTGTGATGCATCAAGGTGCTTTTGCTGGTGCTTTAAGAGCTGCTAAAGGAGGAAAATGTCAGTTTCAACACTTGGAAGGCCAGAGATTAGATAATTTCTTCAAATGGTGCAAAAAAAAGCCTGGTTGGAATCTATATGTTTGACCAGGGCTAAAACTAATAATAGTCAATGGATACTAACAGGACATTATAGAAAGTGTGATAAACAAGTGTCATTTTGTATGCTGTCATAACCCTGCAACAGATCACTGACGCATAGAAACAAAAGAATACTCTCTTTGTCTTTTGATGTTGTGACAATTAATAGTATCACAATGCATTTACCTAAATGATTTTTTCCCCCCTCTTACCTTTGCTAGCAAAAAACATTCTTTTTTCTTTCCTGTGTTAGCCCCTTGAGGTCAAACAGAAATGTTTGTAAACTTTAACAGCAGAAAGGTAGAGTTGTGCTGACTTCTTTCTTTGATTATCTTACCAAAGAAAAAAGGCAATTCCTGTTTCTGCCTGGTTGGAGGTACAGTTATAGGCCTACTAACAGTTGTAGTAGAATCAGTCAACAACTATGATGGTTGTTGGCTTTTGCTAGAGGTGTTTCTTGGCATGGCTGGATATTCTGGTTACAGGTAGCTTAGCGAAAGTTCTGTACGAAGCAGTCTCTGTGCAGCCACACACAGAGGCTGAGGGCCTCCAATTGGTTCTGGAATGCAAACTAGGGAAGGTAGAAATTCTTAATTTTTGTTTACTGTCTGAAACAAATCTCTATCAAAGTTTGCACTGTTAACAGCAGTGCAGATTCTGTAAGGAAGCAGCCCCTTTCACTACACAGTCATGACAGCTGCTATTTGGGTGACAATGGCTTCCATTAGGATTTTTTCAGGCCATGATCTTAGAATCAGAATCACAGGATGGCTTGGGTTAGAATGGACCTTAAAGATCATTTAATTCTAACCCAACCTTCCAATTAGACCAGGTTGCTCAAAGTCCTGTCTAACCTGGCCTTGAACAGTTACAGGGATGGGGCATCTACAACTCCTCTGGGCAACCTGTTTCAGTGTCTCACCATCCTCACAGTAAAGAATTTTTTCCTAATATCCAATATAAACCTGCTCTCTTTCAGTTTAAACCCCTTGTCCTATCACTACAGACCCTTGCCAAAAGTGTCTCTCCAGCTTTCCTGCAGGTTTTCTTTATGTACTGGAAGGCTTGCTATAAGTTCTCTTTGGAGTCTTCCTTCTCCAGGTTGAACAACCCTAACTGCTTCAGCCTCAAGAGGAGTGCTCAAGCCCTCTGATCCTCTTCATGGCCCTCTGCTGAACTCACTCCAAGACTTCTTATGCTGGGAGGCCCAGAGCTGGATGCTCCAGGTGGGGTCTCACCAGATCAGAGGGGCAGAATCACCCCCCTTGCTCTGCTGCCCATGCTGCTTTTGATGCAGTCCGGGATACACTTGACTTTCTGGGCTGCAAGTGCACATTGCCAGCTCATGTCCAGCCTCTCATCCATTCCTAAGGGCTGCTCTTGATTGATTCTCTTCCCAGCCTGTGTTTGTGCTTGGAATTGCCCCCACCCAGGTGCAGGACTTTGCTCTTGGTGTTTTTGAAATTCGTGGGGTTTGCACAGGTTCACACCTCTCAGGCCTGTCAAGATCTCTCTGGGTGACATCCCCTCCCTCCTGCTTGGTGTCATCTCTCCACCATAAAATTAATAAACAGACGGACCTCAAGTATTTCTCTAAATTTAAAACCTAAAGCTGCATTCACTTCCAAACCAGAGTATTGTCCAGTTCACTGGGCAAGAGGATGTGTGAAATAGACCCCAGGAAAAATTACAGTCTAATTTTACTTTAGACGTGTGGTTTGGACTGAAACAATAGAGAAGGGGAAAATGAAGTAAGCCTGATATTCAAGCCCATAATAAGGAAATGTGTGCCTTCATTTCTTCTGACAAATTATAATCTACTCTCCATAACAAGAAAATTAGGAAGAGTTCTGTGAATAAACAAACAAAAAAAACCCAAACCCAGAGATGAGTCTAGGACTCTAGCCTTCTCCTTCATAGACTTACGTGTCGCTTCTCTTTCAAAAGTAGTTCTAATTTTCCATTTAAGAATATTTCATTCTGACCATTTCATTTTCTCTTTATTGCCTTCATCTCCTACCTACAATTTACCAATTCCACATGAAAAGCAATTTCATTCCAATAAATCACACCACCTAACTCTCATGCAGCAATTTTCTTCTGCAGACCCACAAGTGCTTTACAAAGGGAAGAAAGTTGCAGTACTGAGTTTGTGTGAATTACACAGGGGGGAGAGGCACAGTATACACTTTATGTGAGCAAGAAATAGAAGGAAGGGGTCATTTGTTCCGCCTCCTTTCACTCCAGGAATTACTTTATATAGTACTGCTTTCATGTAATTTATCTGGAGATGGTTTCAGTGTGTCAAGCAATAGAGAGTTTGAAGGGGGCTTTTTTGGAACACGTTCATGTAACCCATGTGGTAAACTTACCTTGTCTGGCTTTCTGTTCACCCTGACTTTTTTTCCTTTAAGCATTCTAAATAACAGTTCTCCATTATTGGTGCTTACTCTTTTATCAGTGTAAAGTAACTCTTTCTTTCATTAAAGAAATACACATTTCGTGAAGTTCACATCTGATCTAGTTGCACAACTTTTCCAGTGTGTGTTTGCAAGTCCTGGTGAAGAGCCAAATCTAGTCATGGGCTGACAAATGTAGCTGGGTCTGTTTGCTAACCTCTGCTGGGTGTAGACTTAAAAAGTGTGTGTAGTTTTTGAATGCTGGATCTTTAATCTTTCCACGGAGGTCACTAGAAGATTCTCTCACTGTCACTGATATTCTCTGTGATTTTTTACGTTGACAGTCCCTTTCTAAATGAGACAGAATAGAATTTCAGGGAAAGGTTATTGTTCTTAACAGCTACTCTGCAGCCAGAAAGAAGAGGAAAACACCTCACTGCACTGTGAAGTGACACTGCTCCCATAAGAAAGACTTTATGAACTGATACTTTATTTCAGCATCATTCTTCTCCAACATCTGTCATGAATGTTAGATTATGTGAAACAATTCTAATTTTTGCTCCTCACCTCCATGAAAGAGTTGGAAATCCTAATAACAAATTAATTTTTTGCTCCAATCACAAGTCTGCACCCACAATGACAGAATAGATTTCTAATCTGTTTCCCATTCACATCTCGTTCTGTCACTTACAAAGACCAACTCTGGGAATTGGAAATGCTCTGCCTTTCCCTTCTAATTCTGCAGCTGTCTGCCTTTGCCTCTTGTGTAATAGAGTGCCAAATATGTCACTTATCACCAACAGATTTAAGGGGTTACAACATCTGTGGCACAGAAGTGAAGTGACTGGAGAACATGTTTTCACTGACAAACAACAAAGACGAGTCTAAATGTCATCATCATTGTTTTTCCTGCTGTATTAACAAATCCCTGAATATCAAACAGTTCTGATAAAATCTGTACTTTTCTTATAGAAGACAAAGCTGTTAATTAAGGCCAGATAACAGTTATGGCCATTTTGCCTGGGAAACATTTTAGAAACAGGGAGAGTTCCTTGTACAGGTCTAAAAACAGCTTTCACTGTCAATTCAAAAGATTCAGAGGTTTGATTCAGATCCAAGTTAAAGGATTTTATTAGTTGCATTTATTGTTCATTGTGTTTAAGTGAATCAGTGACCAAAAGTATCCATAAAGATTAAAATTCTGACATTAAAAGAGTACTCTTACATTGCAGCAGAAGGACATCATCAAACACAAACAAATTGGCATTAAACTTAAGCTGGGAAAATGCCAAATGATCGAAATTTATTTATCAAAAAACAAAGGAAGAAGAACCTGCATGGAGATCAGCTTTGAAAGCTTGAAAATATGTTTTCTCTTTATTTAATACAGGAATAACCCAAAATGTTTTGAATATTTTGTCACAAACTACAACTATGTCATGTCTGTGTCTCTCAGGGATGTCTAGAGTGTTCATAGCAGACATGCAGGTTTTCCTTCACTCATTTAATCAGAGAGCTGCTCAGTCTTAGTCCCTGAGTACAAGATAGTTCAAGATAAATCTTTAATGGGAGACCAGATCAAGGTACTAAAATCTAAGTAGGGTTGCTGGCTGCCTCTACATGCTTCATGGCTATACCTAGTCAAATAAAACAGGTGAAATTTATGTCAACTGAATATAGGTTTTGATTGCTTTCATTGGGTAAACAACATAAAAATCTTCCTGGTGGAAATTTGTCCACCACACAACTTCTGCAGAACACTTCAGACTCAGAGGAAGAGCTTATTTTTTTTGCATTGTCATGTAACAGTCAAGTACTGTATAGTTTCTTCCTCAAATCTTATTTTGGCCACTAGATACCAAGACAATTTCCTTGCAATACAACTTTGATTTCTTTGGGTTTTTTTGTTTTGCTTTTTTGTTCTCGTGTGTCATGGTTTTGCCTTGAGTTAATTTGCTTTTACACCCCCCACACAATTACTTTAAGTTGAGAGAAGGCTTATGCAGACAAAAGAGACGTGATTTAGGAAAATAACATGAACATTTATTACTAGCAAAATAAAAACTACTGAAGAACTATAACTATAACAATTCTACTTAAATAAAAGTGCTATGTATTTACAGAAATACTCCTCCCCCTTTATATCAGTCCAAGGAGGAGAAGCAATCTTTTCTTCCATTTTCGGAGCTCCAGGTTTCTTTAACAACTTTGCAGCACTCTTGTTGCAGTTGGAACTCTTTTTTTTTTGCTTTATGTCGGCCTTCAGGGCTGGGCTACCTCCCTCCTGGGCTAAGACCAAAGGCTGGGGGTTACCCAGGCCCTGAAGGTTTCTCCATGGACTTGCAAGGGGACACTTGCCTTCCATGGATCTTCTTCCACGGGGTTACAGGGGATAATGGCTTATGAGTCCACCCCTGTTTCCCTGTAGAGGTCCCTCC
>JAYRBT010000093.1:22677549-22696814 GCA_036023395.1 Myiotriccus ornatus
AGCAATTAATGCAGTTATGCAGTCTGAGGGGAAATTACAACCTGGTACACCTGATCCTACGATGCTCCCTCGTGATTGGAATCTGCAAATCATAGCCCTAAAAGATTTTTTTTTACCATACCTTTACATCCTGATGACTATAATCATTTTGCCTTTTCTGTGCAAGGTTTCAATAATGCAGAGCATATGAAAAGGTGGACAGTTTTACCCCAGAGCATGATGAGTAGTTGTGTAATTCGTCAATTAGTCGTTTCAACAGCTATGCAACCAACTAGAGATTCCTTTCCAGACAGTATTATTTTTCATTATATAGTTGACATATTAGTTTGTGCAGAAAAGGATGACTATATCTTTAAAAAACACATGCTCACTAAAATCATTCAAAAAATGTGGGCTACAGGTCTCCGAAGATAAAATTCGAACTAGTCCACCATGGATATATCTCAAATGAGTGTTGACAGAGTCTACAGTTAGGCCTCAACACCTGAAACTTTCCAATTGGATCAAAACTCCTAATGATTTGCAGAGGTTAATGGGGATAATTAATTGGACTAGACCTATGTTACGTATCATCACAGCAGAACTTGAAAATCTGTTTAACTTGTTGAAAGGGGATGCTGCAGTAGATTCACCTTGCTCTTTAATCTCTGCTGCAGAAAAGGAATTAGAATTGGTGGCTGACAAAATTGCTAAGTTGCAAGCTGATTACATTCATGTCCTTCTCCCTGTTTGCCTCGTAGTGGCCCACACAAATTTACAGCCACTAGTGGTTATTGGTCAACATGACGAAGGATTTCAAATCATGTACTTTTTAGAATGGCTTTTTCTTCCACATTTTTTGAAAAAGACAGTTGCTCAGGTCCTGGAATTGATTATAATGCTCATACAGAGGGGAAGAGCCAGAACGCAGCAATTGACAGGCTGAGATCCAGATTTTTTGTTCCTTCCCTTTAAAAATATTTGGGTTTTACTTTGTCTCTGTCCCTTTCTTTGCAAACTGCCTTAGTTGATTATCTCAATGTTGTTGCATTTGGTGAGTCAAAATCCAAACTTCTACAACAATTACATCTGTTAGACATATGACCTAAGGACATTGTGGTTAATGCCCCTGTACCTGGGACTCGAACAGTTCTTGTAAATGTTTCTGGAAAGTCAGGTAAAGCAGCTATGGTATGGAATGAGAATGGTCAGTGGAAATTTTCTGTGCAGCACATTGATGGATGTACTCAGGTAGTAGAATTAAGGGCAGTTTTACATGATCTAACTTTGTTTTCAAAAGAGCCTCTAAATTTAGTTTCAGATTCAGAATATGTTGTGAAAATACTACCTAGATTTGCCCTCTGCTTTTTGAAAGACATCTCTCATAAGCAGATGTTTGACATGTTTGTTAATCTGAAATTATTACTACAGGATGTTCCTTTGTTTCCGAGTCAAACCAGGTCTCATACATCCTTGCCAGGTCCTTTAGCAGAATAAAATGCCAAAGAAGATTCTCTCACTGTGGGTACAGTTACTTTTCAGTCAGCAGTTGCTCTTCATGCCTTTTTTTCATCAAAATGGAGCTGCTTTAGCAAAAATGTTTAACCTCTGCTTATCACAGGCCCAAGATATAGTCCATGCCTGTCCTGACTGCCAGTCCTTGATTACTTTCAATGTTTCTTCTGGCATTAACCCCAGAGGTTTGTCTGCTAATGAAATTTGGCAGTCAGATGTAGCACAAATCGCAGCATTTGCTCATTTGAAATTTGTGGCATTTGCTATTCTTGGCTTACCCAAGGAAATTAAAACTGATAATTGACCAGGCTACGTCTCTCGCTCAGCACAGGATTTTTTTACAGCAATGAGGAGTTCAATATGTTACATTCCACATTCACCTACAGGTCAGGCAATCATTGAACACACACATTTAGTGTTGAAACAAATGCTTTTAACACAAAAAGGGGGGAATATGCCTCCCCAAGAACAATTAGACAATGCAGTTTACAAACCAAATATTTTAAATCACTCCTCTTCTCATATGTATACAAGAGCTGTGGAAAGACCCTATAGATGGACCTCAGAAATCTAAAGTCTGGTACCATGACCCTTTAGAATCATCCCAGAGGCAGAGAGCAGCAGAAATGATAATGTGGGGGAGGGGATGTGCTTGTATTCTTCTACCAACAGGCCCACGGTGTCTTCCTGCAAAATACATCAAACCATACCATGAGCTGGAAAGACTCCACAAAAAATCCGATGCCCTGAGCCTGTCATTTCAGCAGAATACCACGAGGAAGAGGAAGAGGACTGAAGACATCCCTGATATTACATGGGGCCAATTGAAGAAGCTGAATCAAAAAGCAAATACTATTATGGCAGTGACAGGTGCTGAACCCAATCCGATTAACACCTTCTTGGCCTATTTGGCTGCTGTCTCCAACAATACTGAAGTAAGACAGTGCCTGAAATATTCAATGGTTTTCAATTTGATTTGTTTTGCCAGTGGTCAACAGCATTATTTGGCTCATGTTTTAAATCCACCTGTTTTTAGATCAGTGTCATGGTGGGATTCAGAAGTACCTATTTTAAATAATGATTCTACCTGGACAGAGGATACATGACTCCTGCTGGGTCATTAATTTTTATCTTACTGACTGGCATACTGATTCTATTATGATTTGCACTTGGTGACTTTATGATTGCTTGCGACAAGTAATTTAGATGTTAAATTAGTTAATGGTAACTAATCCTTTATATTGTAAGTGCAGTACAAATAGTTTTGTAGGGAGAGGATGTGTGTTTCTCTTGTTTTTTCTTATAGTCCTGCAAATCATCTGGGGAGCAATCAAGAAAATGAGAAGAATTTAAGCCAAGGTGCTGGCTGCTCTCACTGTGAATCCGGAGTCCTAAAAGGGGAGATGTAGGAGCAGCTAAACAAGACAACACCAGCCACCTGGATGATAGGAGAAGAAGAGAAGAATACAGTATTAATGCAAAAATATTAAAGCAAAAACATTGTGGTCCTGAGTGAGCCAAAGCTAAGTGTGTGTGTGAAAAGAATCGCAAGGTCAAGCTGGAAAGCCACTCGAAGCATAATTGTGCTTTGTGGCTGAAGGCGGCCACGGGAGTGTCTGTGTGGTATATGTGCAGATAAGTAACACTTGGCCTGCCTTGACAGCTTGGCCCCCTATTCTGTATATAAATGGAGTAATAAAGTTACAAGTGAGTTCTGCCTGGACAAAGTCTGTCTCCCGTGGATTCTTTCACTGCAAAGTGTGCTGAGTGAGGGATTTTTGCCACAACTGAGGTGTGTTATTTGTTCTGAAATTTAAAGAACAGCAGTCTTGAATTCCTCTGACCATCAGTGAGGAGTGTGCTCTGAACAGATTGCTAATTAAATGTGCACATCTGGGAGGAAAAGGGAGGCAAATGGTCACAGCCCTGCTCCCAGTACATCCTCAGATCTGACAAAACTTCAGAGAAGGGGTGGATTCCTGGATGGGAGATCAGTTAATGATGTGAGATCAAGGGACTTTCTGTACACATTCCTTGGGCTACATGGAGAGGAGTGCACTCTGCACACAGGCACAGTGCCCAGTTGCCACTTCTGTCTCTGCCATCCCCAGCTTCCAGAGGCTTAACCTGATGGCACATTAAAATGAAATGGAGATTAGTACATGGCCTATCACACACCACTACTCTGTGCTCACTGGCTCTCTGTATTCATCTAATTAATGAAGAGCAATTTTCCATGCAAAAGACTTAGACATTCAAACCACCCCACTCATATGAACATCAAAGGCTCGTCTTTATCTCTTCCGTAGAATCTTATTTTCCCACAGCTCTCCTCATTTTAAAGTCCTCATGAACAGTATTATGTTTCTGTCATGTTTGTGATTGTTATTTTAAGCTACGTGCTAATAAGTACCTTCTTCACTGCAACTATGTTGACAAAATATTTCTGTTCTGTATTTTCTTGAAAAAAAATTCTATCATCCTAAGTTTTAAGAAACACTTTAAAATCAACCCCATGGCCATCAACTAGCAATAACAACAATCTACAAATGCCAAAACTTAATAATTGGAATGATTGTAGAACCTTAAACTAAAAACATCAGTGGGGGAAAAAAATTACAGCAGTTTCTAAGGCATTAAATACCAGCACATTGGCTGGACTGTTTACATTTTAAAGTGTTTAAACCTTGACAGCATGGCAACTTAGTGGAAACAAGATTTTACCTTTTCAAACATCAGCACATGAGAAATGCTCCTTTCCCATGAGATACAAGAAGGAGCTTCCCAAGTGGGAAAAAAGTTGAGGAGGAAAAAAAAAATGTTAATTTTGTTTGTATCTATTTAGACTGTATTTTGAGACTTGGGAGTAAGGAGATTTTTAAAGTGCAGAATGGTCTCCTGCTCCTGACATATGTGTACATCCTTACAGAAAGTAAGATAATCCTTTGGATGTCATTTGTAGTAAATCAAGGTATATGAAATGTGCAGAATCAAACTAAAGTGATTTTTATTTAGCAAGAGCCTGAAGCAATAAGACTGATTCCTATGGAGTTATGGAAGTTTTACACAACAAACAGACTGGGTGAGTCAAAGTCCATCAGTCAAACTGCTTAAGGCCCATATTATGGGTTTCCTAAAGCTTTGTCCCTGTGCTGGACTTTCCTGAACAAAAATTATTTTGGGTCACCTGCTTGTCCTTTGAAATTTCAGTTTGATGTGCAAATGCTCTTACCCTGCACCACTGAGAAGGATGAGACTTCAACCGCTGTCAGCACAGCTATGCTCTGTGTTCATGCCTTGTGCAATTATCAGCGATGTGATGAGGCATCAGCAATTCCCTATTTCAGCTACCCATCCAGGGGCGATGTTCAGCACACAGGCACATTCCTTTCCAGATTCCACTGTGGGATATTTTCAGTTTCTGAACGTACCACCACACTAAGACAGATAAGTCACAAAAGCTATTTTTCTTTTCATTGTAGTAAAGTATGCACAACAACTGAAAAATGGCACTTTTCCCAATATATGTCCCTTTGAGATCTCATTCCTGCAATACCCCACCTACCTGCTGCACTCAGTATGGTCTCTTGGTTAATAAATGGATAACTGAGTATTTCACACAAACAATTAAATAATCATATAGTACTTTTCAAAGCTTAATTATAAATCATAAGAAATCCATAATGCAGCTATCACATGGGAATTAATTTCAAAACAGACTTGAACAAGTCTGTTTCCATAAAAATGATTAAGTAATCACACTTTATTTCAAAGGTTTTATTTCTCATTCAAAACATTAACATATTGCAGGCTCTTTGAACAGGTGGCCTCTCTAGTCCAGTTAGCGTCTTTTTGAATAAAATTTTACTTCGGGAAAGGGAGAGAACCCAATAAAGAAAATATGCATTGACACACCTATCTAAAAGACAGCAACTAATTATGGAGACAGAAAGCAGATCTTTCTAACAAAACGACAGCAAGCCATATCAATCTTGGCTAAGAAGTAGGAATGATTCAATAATACTGCCTTTGCAAAAGCCCGTGATCCATGCATCCTGCAGATGGCGTTCTCTGATGACAATTGCATATTTAAACCGACCAAGACCAGCACAGGTAAGGTGCAAAAGTAAGGCACGAATTTTGTCTTGTGAGCATGGAGGCTGGCAGATAAAACATGTATTTTAAAAAGTGTATTTTATGGCTTCACTCCCTTCCTTCTAGACAATATTGATTTTTTTTTTTTTTTTTTTTGCTTTTCTTCTTCACAGAAACATCAGCCCTTCATGTCACCATAACCTGAACAAAGGCTGTACAGGTAAAATATATATCTGTTCCGAAGACAAAGCTGTTTTTGGTTCCTCACCTGTCATTACTCCACATCCTCCACATATTATGAACAGATTCTACCAGCTGATTTTTATTTCATCACTGAAAATTGCTGAGCTCTTCTGGAATTTCAAAGACAGAGTCTTGGGTTATGAGGAATTTTATATAATAATGAAAACAAGCATACATGAAAAAAAGGTCTCAGCTCTGTGGAATTTTTAACGTTTTTAAACAATGGATAAAACCAACTGAGACACTGGTGATCTTACATGAATGGGGGTGTAACAAGGTATTATATCTCAGTGTTACTTCCTTCCCTAACCTTTTGATCCAGACTGTAATTCTGTGTTTTCTGCTTGGGAGGAAAGGATCTTTCTCCTTAAAAGAGATTATCAACTTGTTATAATTACTCATCTCTCTTTGGAGGAAGTCCATGCAGCAGGTAGAGTGTCTCACAGATCAGAATTTTTTAGCACGTTCTGTGGGCTGCCTAACTCCTTGGAAGAAACCTAGGGTGGGGCCCTTTGCACCCAGGAAACCGTGAAATTTGGAGACAATAGCACATCCAGTGACTCATCAGCATGTCTGGAAAATACAAGTAAGATTTATGTGAACATTTTGTGATGTTATGAGCTGATTGCCTCCTTTTTCCTGAGATTCCCTGAAGTTTTCTTTCCATTTTAACTGTGAGAACCAATTCAGGCAGGCAGTTTCACTCATTTAGGCAGTAATTATTCAGAAATTTTGTAGCATTTATGTTCATTTGATGAAATCCTACACAAACACCTGCTAATACACACTGTTCAGGGTCACTCTGACATTGTGTAAGCTCTCAAATAGAATAACAAAGCCAAATCTACGGCTCCTGGTGGGAATGGTTTCACAGTTCATTCTAATACTCTCTGCTGTGCAGAGCTGGCACAGAAAAAGAACACGTCTTCTTGGACAAGCAATTTCAAAATGGTGTTTCATAATATATGGGAATATGTTTTCAGCTCTCAGATGTTCATGGCTCTTCTCAGACAGGAAGACAAACTGTCTTTTCCCCGAAATGCAACACTTCTATCTTTGGCTCAACTGACTCAGAGAGTCTTACTTAAATTTTAATTTGGACAGACTATTCAAACTGCATATGTATACAAAATTTTATCCAAATTATAAGAAACAGGTTTGGGTTTTTAGGGGAGGGTCATGTTGTTTGGGTTTTTTCTTGTTTTACAGCAGTAAAGTAGGTATTCTCAAGGGTTTTTAAATAATTGTCTCTCTTGACTTGGACTAACAAATCATCTCCAAGATTGGATCCCCATTGCCTACTGCAGCGTGGAGCCTTGGCAGCCAAACTATTTTCCACCCATGTTTCATCTGATAAAATCCACCATATTTTGTGCTACCCACATCCCTCAAAGACAGCACTGGCCCAGCTCAGGGTCCACATCATGCCTGAGCTAGACTGTGTCCATGCGTCCTGTGGTGGCTTGGCTCTGATCAGCAACCAAGCTTCTACCCAGCCACTCATTTACTCTCCCCTCCCTGCCCAGCAGGATGGGGAAAAGAATCAAACCAGCAAAAATATTAAAAATATGTGGGCTGAGGTCAATGCAGTTCAATAAGAGAAGGAAGAGATAAAATCAAACAAACAAGTCATGCAGATGTAATCACTCACCACCTCCCACAAGCTGACCAATACCCAGCCTGTTCCTGAGCAACAGCGACTTTGGAAAGATCTGCCTGCTCCCACCAACTTTTTGTGCTGACTATGATGTTATAAAGCAAGGAACAGATCTTTGGACAATTTGGGTCAACTGTCAGTCCATGCATGCTCTCAGCCTCTTGCCCACCCTTAGTCTGAGGAGATCAGAGGGAGAAACGAAGGCAGCCTTAACACCGCGCAAGCACAGTTCAGCAATAGCCGAAGCACTGGTGTGCTATCAGCAATGTTTTAGTCAAAAATCCAAACCACAGCACAAGAACTAGTGAAGGCAGTTAACTTCACCACGGCCAGATCTAGTACACTCCCTTCAATTCAGTGATAAAGAAACCACTTGCATGGAGATATCTGAGCTGCTGAGCTCACCCAGGCAGATAAAGCAGTGGAAACACAGAAGCCTCCAGCTCAGCTGGGTCAGTGAGTCCTCATGAAGTGCAGCTCTACTGTAGAAATGCTATGGGACTGAAAGAAAATGGTAGTTGAATACCTGCATGCAACAAAAGCACCGTTTCACAGAAAATCGGACTGTTCCCAGGACCAAAGCTAGCTTCTTGCTGCATATTGAACTAATATTAAGACACTTTTGTCTTTCAGCATGCGATTTCTTGATACTTGTGATCTAGACATAGTGCAAGGCTCTGACAAGATCCTGAATCTCTGCGCTACTCTAGTAACTCCACTGTAAATGTGCATTTTTTTTAGGAAGGAGAATATGACCTCTGTAAATTCCCAAATCCACAAAGAAACATCTCAGCTAAGGAAAACTAACCACTCTACATCTCTAACCCCCTAGACGTATCTACAGCTATGCCCGTGTTGTTCTTGTTATTTTTTTACGTTCTTTGTTCTAAAGTAGCCTGCAATATCTGGGATTATGCAGCTCCTCTCAGCAGCCCTGTTCTACCAGAATGATTTACCTGATACCAAGTCCTCAATGTTTTTGCAAAAACATAAGCTTATTATTTCTTTCCTAGCTAATACAGTAATTATGAAGAGATTATGCCTTTTCTTGGTTGTAATCAGGTACATATTAGAAGACTATTGCCATGTTTTCCCCTTCTCTGCCCTGTTTTCACTTCTGTGGGAGATACAACACCAGTTAATTCAGTTTTTGTATAAGTGGTGCTTTGTAGAACCTGTAGTGATTCCTATCACTCTTTTCTCTCCAGTCTTTCTTAAATCATAATGCCTAAAGAATTATGAAAAAGTGATGTGCAGGGTCAGACTGGTGGGCCCATCTATCCTTCTATTCTGGCTTTAAGAGTGAAAGCTGGAAGTGAGTGCAGGGAGCACACAAGCCTGGCCACTCAGCCAATGCTAAGTAGAACAAATTGAGTTGGATTATTATTGCAGTGTATAGCATTACTTACTTATCTCACCGTGAAGTTAAACCACCAACCCGTCAACTGCAAACATGAACTGACTTATGCCCGTGAATTAACTGAATAGCTCACAAATTTGTCTGAGGGAAAGTCAGAGGACTAGTAACTTAGAGACACAGAATTATCAGTAACAGCACGAAGTTTTTTCCAGTTTTAACTGCAGTAAGTCAAACTGGAAATAGATCTGAAATTTTCCCTAATGTAACTCAACTATTTTTCTTTCAATGTCAGAAAAAACCAGAAAGTTTAAAAAGAGTTGAATGAATTAATATTTATTCAACTATCTGATTTTTTAAAAAAATAAATGTATTCTGTTTAAATTTTGGATTTTAATTTTACTCTTCTTCATTGAAACTAACACACTAATAAAAAGATGGCCATCCAAAGACTGGCAGTCTCAGTAATAAAAAAGTATACTTAAGAAAGGTAAAATGAAGTTAAGAAGATTGACAAGTGAATTGATGGGGATATGAGTTGATGATCATTCAGGGGATTATACAATAAATCAAAACATTAAAAATATCTACAATCCAAGGACAGAAATATTTAACTGTTAAAGTAGCATAGCTTTTTCAGAAAAATTGTTAGAAATTGTATTGTTTCCATTACAGATTTATGAAAAAGAAATATTGTATCTGGATGACAGACACTATATTTTAAAATATGTCTCATTATAAATTTACTTCAGTCACTAATATGCAACCTAAAAACCTATTTGTACATTTATTTATAAAAAAGTTTTTTCCTTTGGCAGAAGCAATTTTATTCCTCTACAGAAGAGTGTAAATGGCCCAAAATACACACACACTCTTAGTCAGGGTCACTCTTGCTGCTGAAACCTGATCATCCTTCACTCTTGGTTCTCAGAGTCAGCCCCCCCTGCCCCCATATCCAAATATCACTAAGGTAAGGCAGGGAACTCATGGTGCAGGCTGCTGGCAGTACAAATCACTATGTAAGGTACAGCTTGTGATTAACAGGAAGACTAAGAAGAGAAGTAACTAAAAAGTAAAAGTTTACTGTGAATGTAACTCTAATCCTTAGACATGGTCCTCACCTGGCTTACTCTTCATCTCTACAACTATTTGTCAGAACCAGAATATCTTTAGCATACAGGGTGGCTATGCACATAAACACAAGGCTGGAGACTCGTACAAATTTTATGTAGAAACCTTTACTTAGACTGACTTTGGAGCGAAAGAAAGACAATCCAGCCACAGGAGCAATGGGGGTAACTTGTCCTCCTGGTCTTCCTTCCCAGCCCTCGGGATGCTATAAGGGCATCAGAACTACCAAACATCTGCTGTTATAATTCCACATGTTTTCTACCTAGACTATCATACAAAGAGCCACTTTGTTAAAATAGATCTTGTCTTTATTTAGTACTGTGCACAAGAAAGCACAGTTTAATCACAGTTTACTCTTACCCAAAGTTCTTCAGAGTTTATACAGATAAATTCTTTTCATTAACTTTATTTTAATTACTATCTAAATCATAGCATTCCAAGTCATTTATTAATCAAATTGCCTCAAGGTGATCAACAGAACGACTTCACTTCAAATTTTTCCACTCCTTCACTCTTCTCAAAATGGTAAATGAATTTCAGAGGGTGAAGTGCCTCAGAAAGAGTAGGTAGAAATATTGAACTGACTTATGCCCGTGAATTAACTGAATAGCTCACAAATTTGTCTGAGGGAAAGTCAGAGGACTAGTAACTTAGAGACACAGAATTATCAGTAACAGCACGAAGTTTTTTCCAGTTTTAACTGCAGTAAGTCAAACTGGAAATAGATCTGAAATTTTCCCTAATGTAACTCAACTATTTTTCTTTCAATGTCAGAAAAAACCAGAAAGTTTAAAAAGAGTTGAATGAATTAATATTTATTCAACTATCTGATTTTTTAAAAAAATAAATGTATTCTGTTTAAATTTTGGATTTTAATTTTACTCTTCTTCATTGAAACTAACACACTAATAAAAAGATGGCCATCCAAAGACTGGCAGTCTCAGTAATAAAAAAGTATACTTAAGAAAGGTAAAATGAAGTTAAGAAGATTGACAAGTGAATTGATGGGGATATGAGTTGATGATCATTCAGGGGATTATACAATAAATCAAAACATTAAAAATATCTACAATCCAAGGACAGAAATATTTAACTGTTAAAGTAGCATAGCTTTTTCAGAAAAATTGTTAGAAATTGTATTGTTTCCATTACAGATTTATGAAAAAGAAATATTGTATCTGGATGACAGACACTATATTTTAAAATATGTCTCATTATAAATTTACTTCAGTCACTAATATGCAACCTAAAAACCTATTTGTACATTTATTTATAAAAAAGTTTTTTCCTTTGGCAGAAGCAATTTTATTCCTCTACAGAAGAGTGTAAATGGCCCAAAATACACACACACTCTTAGTCAGGGTCACTCTTGCTGCTGAAACCTGATCATCCTTCACTCTTGGTTCTCAGAGTCAGCCCCCCCTGCCCCCATATCCAAATATCACTAAGGTAAGGCAGGGAACTCATGGTGCAGGCTGCTGGCAGTACAAATCACTATGTAAGGTACAGCTTGTGATTAACAGGAAGACTAAGAAGAGAAGTAACTAAAAAGTAAAAGTTTACTGTGAATGTAACTCTAATCCTTAGACATGGTCCTCACCTGGCTTACTCTTCATCTCTACAACTATTTGTCAGAACCAGAATATCTTTAGCATACAGGGTGGCTATGCACATAAACACAAGGCTGGAGACTCGTACAAATTTTATGTAGAAACCTTTACTTAGACTGACTTTGGAGCGAAAGAAAGACAATCCAGCCACAGGAGCAATGGGGGTAACTTGTCCTCCTGGTCTTCCTTCCCAGCCCTCGGGATGCTATAAGGGCATCAGAACTACCAAACATCTGCTGTTATAATTCCACATGTTTTCTACCTAGACTATCATACAAAGAGCCACTTTGTTAAAATAGATCTTGTCTTTATTTAGTACTGTGCACAAGAAAGCACAGTTTAATCACAGTTTACTCTTACCCAAAGTTCTTCAGAGTTTATACAGATAAATTCTTTTCATTAACTTTATTTTAATTACTATCTAAATCATAGCATTCCAAGTCATTTATTAATCAAATTGCCTCAAGGTGATCAACAGAACGACTTCACTTCAAATTTTTCCACTCCTTCACTCTTCTCAAAATGGTAAATGAATTTCAGAGGGTGAAGTGCCTCAGAAAGAGTAGGTAGAAATATTGAAATGTGGCCACAAACAAAAGTTTACAAACACCTAAAAGGGTTTCTTTAATAATGATGAACTTTAAAAAGAAAGGTAATCCAGCAGTGCAGAAGAATCTTTCTGGCAGCACATACACAGTTACTAACATAACTAGCCACAATTTCCTTGGCAGCTTCACTGCAGCAGGCACTTTGGGATTTTAGATGGAAGGTAGAGAGAAGAGAGTTGAGCCAGCAGGTTCCAGCAAATTGCTGAAACCAGGATCTTCTATTAGGAATGCTATCATTAAACATTTTTCTAACAATACTGCTGGTGATTTGCTTTCATCCCCTTTTGAAGACCATCCGAAACCTTCACATCCTTCTTTTGTCTACCTATTCTTTTCTTCTCTTCCCTTTCCCGACCTATTTCTATGTGGGTTTTTTAACAATTTATTTCCCTGTGACATATTCTATTTCCCATGTTCACTTTAGTTAATCCAATCACACCAAAATATCCCCCTAAAATATTACAAACATCACACAGCATTCCATCTGACTCTCTCGTCAAATTTCTTTTATCTGGAAGAGTCCAGACTTCTCTTGACGTACATGAATGTGTGTGGTTTTTCAGTCCAGATATCAGCAATTAACCTAGCAACTTGGGGCTTTTTATCAATCCCTTTCTAATAATTGAAGAACATATTTTCAGCTTCTTCTGAATGGTTTTACACTTGAAATATGCAGAGAAGTAAGGTAACCAGCATCTTCCTGTTTCTGTTGTCAGTTGTAACAAGAACAGAAATTTCCTCATTTTGCACTTAACAGCTAATCCACAAAACTAATTTTTCACACTCAGAGTTGGCAGAACTGTGCAGGAAACTGGTTTTTTGCATGTTTGATGTTAAACTCAAGTTAAATTATCTCAGATACAGTTAAAAATATTAATCTCCACTGTCTTGCATGTCTTCACACAGGATGTTTAAATACCTGCTTCTGTCTTGCAATGTTTTCAGAAATCCCTGGTTGTTACTCCCACTCCACAGAAACTCTTTGTGATATAGACTTTTATGTTCTTTATCAGAAAGGCCCAAGCACAATGTCTTCACTGGAGTTTTGATTCAGTACACAATACTGTGCCAGTGAATCCACAATTAAACTGTGTAATGAATTTTCAAGTGTAGTTCTGGGGTGAGTGATTTATAAAAGTGATCAAACAGGTGGTTTCTACCAACAAATCATCTGAGAACTCAGAAGTGCCCCTAACTCATACTCCTGGGTGAGAAATAGCTCCAAATTCTGAGCAGCTATGAACTTTGTACACACAGCTGCAAAGTACTTTAATTGGTGCTTTCCAAAAATCTCTGGATGGCGGAATTTCAAGAGTAATTTCTGAGCCGTCAGCAATTGTGACACTTTAAAGAGACTTTGTTCTCGTAAGTCGTTTTCAGTACATCTGATAGCAATCCTTCAAGAAATCTCAAGTTGTTTCTGCAAATTTTTGAAGGATCTCTGAAAAACATGAGCCAAAAAATTAAGTACAAAGAAAGACAACCCCCTTTTTATTCACTTCCCGGACCAATGTTGGTAGTGGTACTGGGAACTTATCAGCCCTCATGACTTTGCTGTGAGGGACACTCCACTATCGTGGGCACATCAACCATGAAACTAGAAATAAAGTACCTCTATATACAGTGGATGCTACAGAAGATGTAGGAAAGCTGAGAAGTGTATGGATCAGTATTTGAGGGAGAGGAAAGGTACACTGAAATGCCATGCCAATTCAGTCAAATTTCTGAAGGGGAAGCATATAGGACTATTACTGACCATAATTCCATGTCTGTATGATTCAAAAGGAAGGCATATGTTGCTCAAATCTAGTCATAATAGCAGCAAGAATGTTTAAAATGTTTAGCTTTTTTTTTATGTCACATGAATTCTCCTACAACTGTACTAACCCAATATGACAGAAGAAGAAATATTTTTCTAAAATCAGACACTAAAAAAGTCTGTTAGAGGAAGTATAAGGAAGTTCTTCTACAGGACTTAGTGTTGTCTTTACTGCTCTTCACAGCAGTGGGATTGTTCCCCATCCAGCAAGACTAGCTAGTAAAGTATTATGAAAATTGTTCTAACTGCTCCAGGACACTTCAGACCATATTTTATTCACAGCAATTGTCAGTCTCAAAGAGCTAAGCAGAAACGTTTGGCAAATAGCATAGTCTTCAGAAAAGAATAATAATTGACAATTTTCACCCTCCGTGAAATGGTTTAGACTTTAAATATTCATTCTCTTTTGCAGCAGCCACTGATCAAGCTTATTATAACTGTCCTTCTATACAGCTGATCCCAGACTGTGTTTCTCATTGGTTCATCATTATGAACTTCATGACACTGCTGTAGACAAGGTTTTCAATAATGTATTTTGACAAAACATGAAGAAAATAAATCCTGATGCACTTTGCTCAGGAAAGTGGAATTTTCATCTGGGACAACCTTAGGGAAATAGGAGACCTCAGTGAAGGCTGCAGCTCTGATGATGACCTGAGCTGACTTGGTCTTCTTTCCTTTCTGGTTCATATTGATGTGAAAGGCAGAGACAGCTCTGGAATCTGCTAAAGAACTACCTAGCAAGAGACTGTACATACCTAAATTCCTCACACCTACTGTGTGGCAGCCTGTTCTGCAAACAGATCCCACGGCAAGGGGAGACTGAAAAAGACTGACTTCATTTAGCTTCATGTTAACCAAAATTTAAGTATCCCACTCGGACAGAGAAAGATGTCACCATCCATGGCAAGGGGGTTGGAACTAGATGATCTTTACGGTCCCTTCCAACACAAACCATTCTATAAAGCTGTGCTTACCACCTCCACAATTGCCACATTTAGCTGGTAGAGATCCTTAACCACTGTCTTGGTAGCTTAGTAAAGTGGATTGGAAAAACTGGAGATATCTGTGAATAATTATATCTCAAGCCAGTTAGAAATCTGTTGAAATACTTTAAATCAGGAATTAAGCCTCCTTTTCACAATTTAAAGGTGTGATCTCAAGTGCAAACCGATAAATTGCCAAATATGCCAAATATGGAAAATTCTGAAGTATATAGGAAAGGAAAAAAGTAAATATTCCTCACATCTTGTCAGTAGAATGCCTGGCAATTGTTTGATCTAGCAGCTTTTTTAGTAGATAGTGGAATCTGAAATATACTTGTTCAAATATCCTCTTTAACTGAGAGCTAGCGGAGACCAACTTAACAGAGAAAGTCCAGGGACAGCTAAAAACTGTTCTTACTTAAAGGAAGCTGGATTTCTTTTAATTGTTTCCTGTAACAGAATTTTTGCAAGAGGTCAGTGTAAATGAGCAGCAAGCAAAGGAAACCTGTTAGCTTAAGAGGCTTAAGAGAGCTATGTGTTTTACACAGAAAGGTGTTGCATGTCTGTAGTGTGACTCTGGATCATCTCCTCCTTCTCCAGATGAAAACTAACGTCAGATTTGGACCTGTTCAGAGTGGAAGGTGAACTCCTCCTTTCAGCTTTTCCACCCATTGCATATACCCCATGATGAAACTGAATGGAATTTTCTAAGCAGCACCCATCTGGAAACAAGGCCACTTGGCTATAAAGATTCATTAAGCAGTAATGCAGTGCCAGGAACATTCGTGCAAATCAGTCACTAGAGTGAAGCAATCAAGCTTGTGCATCAAGTGGAAACATAAATACTGAGTTAATTAATCACTTTGCTTCTGGCAAATGCATGAGGCACTTCTGCAGCTACCTACCTCCTGTATTGCCAAGTCTACCTAGCCTTTTTCAGTATTCCAATGGAGTGATATGAAACATTGTTTAACCAGGAATTTAAAAAATCTGTCAGTTTGATGATAAGGATGAAGAGGTTAAAATATTTACAACAGATTATACTCTTTGAATGAAATACACGGTCTTGCTCATTGAAGACTCTGTTTACATGCATAGTTGCCAGAGAAATCAGAGTTCATTAGTCCAAATTATATTTATTTTTAAAAAATTTAAAAATTTTGGTCGCATTCTTCATTTGATTGTGATATGAAAGGCATCTCAGAAGAAAGAAATCAATACCCAGACTGCAGCGAGTAAAATGCAAATTTGACATTTTCAACAATACTGCTGCCACCTTGCTTAAAGAAAATAAATTTAATTCCTCAACACATATAAAAAAACATTAAAAGTTTAACTCTAACTTCTTGAATAAATACAAGCCCTAACCCTGACTCCTTGATCTTCAGTTTCTCAGAGTTCTTTTAAGACAAACACCAAGTGAGACTGACTAGTAAGACAGGATTGACACACTGTTGGTATAAACCAAAATCCTGCATGGATGCAAAACCACAGTGGGGGCATTTGTACATAACACACAGATGACCGGGCTTGAAAGTGTTAATGCTACTTAAAGCGCATTCAACATGAATCTGCAATATGCAATTTTATTCCACCAAAGCAGAAATGGTTTAAAATATTACAATTGAAAAAGAATTATCAAATACAAGCCTGTTGGGACAAAACAGCTGGAGAAATGCTCATTAACACAATGGACTGAACCAACACTATTTCCAGCTTTATGAATGTAACACCCTCTCATCAACATGTGTATTGAAAACTCCTAGAAAGAAACCATTCCTGAATTCATGTCAGTTGAAAAGGCTCAAAAAAATTAAAAACTCCTTAAAATGCAGCTGCTTCATCAGCTTTGACTGAAGACACTTGTGTTAGTTCCAGTCCCAACCTATGTTTAAGAAAAAAAGAAGGACAAAAGAAGGTGGAAAGGAATTGAAAGCTGGAGCAACTCTGGCTTTCATTCCTACTGCTGTTGTTTGCACAGCATTTATTAGTGCCATGAGTTTCTCCATAATTTACTGCCAACAACTAAGGTACGGCAGGTTCCCATTTAGTCCAGTTGGGACCATTGTCTGTGTCTCCCTTAGTTATGAATTAAGACATGCACACCTGGTGTTATTCAGTTATCCAGTCCTGCACGCCTGGTAGAAGGTTTCCAACCAATCCCAGCCCAGGGTAGATACCACTGCAAGGTCCTGGATTAGAGTTTGAGTCAATCATAAAGGTTTCTTTCCTTAGCAGCAAAAATATTTAGTGAAACACTGGCCACGGTAGAGCTGGAGGTAAGAATGATCCACTCAGGCTTTACTTTTTCAGACAGCAATGAATATTCATTTGGAGGTAAAATCAACCACAGAAAATCGACAAATTCTCCAGGAAATATTGGAAGAATCTTTATCTTAAAAGCTAAACCACCAAACCCCCATGAAGACTGGGAAGCATGACTGCTTTGGGCCTTTGTCATTTAAGTTGTGTACTCACTTCCCAGATACTGTGGACACAAACACAGCATAAATGCAAAAAAAATGACACATTTCATCTTGACAGATTAGCTTGGTAGGATAAACACACAAAGGGATTTATTCATGTGCAACAAGGCAGATACTTTTCCTTTCAAACTAGAGTTTAAAAAAGGTATATAGTAAATATCTTTTAATCCAAGCAAATTAACTTGTTTTTTTCGGATACAAGCAAACATCTGAGGATATTCAAAGACACCTTTTGCTAATTTTGCCTGGTTTCTAATTCAGGAGGAGGAGCAGCAGAGATTTACTTTACACTTACTGTAAACATTCAGCTTGGTATAAACAAGAATTGAACACTTTTTGCTCTATTTTGGTTTCAAAGATGAAGAACACTGCTAAGAAGTAAATAAATACCTCCTGTTTTCTGTAAATGCCGATGGGTTACTCTTCTTGCTTAGCCAAATTACTCAACCCAATCTAATACCTTGTTTAATTTGTTTTCTAGAAGGTAAAACTTGATGTCTGAGTAAATATATACATTTTCCTTAAAGATAATCCATAATTTTGTCTGATAGATCACAGCTGAACTCACTCACTTCTCCTAAAAGTCAGCTTATAAGAAATCTGGTTTATTGCCAAGCTGGAGCAAAAGAGGTTTTAAATCTGGTAAATAAAAGAAAGGTTTGTTTCTTTTTACATAGAATATTTTGTATCTCAGTTTCTTGTGGCTATTCTGTTGTGGTACAGCATCCTCTCTGCAGCATTAAATGTTGTGGTAAAGAATCCACTCAATCTGAAGAAAAGAGGACTCATAGATAGGCTGTTGTTTTAAGAGAGATTAGTTTCTACAGATGAGCCAGTAGGTAACACTCTCTTGGGGATTCGGACTTTGCTGAAGGTGTAGGTACAGATCCTCAGGGTAATCTTTAAGGCAAATGCCCAGCAAGTTCTGCCTCCAGGATACAATTTTCATGCCCAGAGTCTATTGTATGAACAGAAGGACAAAGGTACTCTGAAATAAAATCATTTCAGAATGGCTATTCCAGGTAATATTTTTGTTCTAAATACTACCATGTAAAACATTGAGAATGTTTTGAGCTATTGCACAGCACATATGGGAAGATTCGTGTTTCTATGGGAAGTTTTGAAATGCATTTTTGTTTCATTTTAGAGAGTCAAAAATGAACAAGGATGTTTTTACAAAGTGGAAAAAAACCTAACACCCCCAGTCCTGACAGAGATGAGAGTCTGTAAAGCAGTGAGAGCCTCACAGAGGAATCAGGACCTTAAGTGTGATAGCAAAGATGCGAACAGCTTTTGACGGCCCTATAGCAACCTGTTTCCAGCTCTTAATGCCAAGAGGTGAGGAATACTCTTTGTTAAGCTTCCTAGAGGTCTGTCTCAATGCCTTTGTTTGTGCCAACCTTATTCCAAATGTTGAACAAATCAGTTAGCATCAAGTTCTGGTAAATTTTGATAATAAGAGTTTGGGGCCTTAGGTGAAAAGCAGAAATTCAGTCATGTCATCTGTCTTCTGTTATGGACCCTCACACCCACAAGGACTCTCAGGCACTCAGTGCAGGACACTGGTGCCTTCATTGGTAGACCACAGCGCAGCATGTAACACACCTGCCAGCTGCATCTGTGTTTAATTTTCAAAGCAGCACTGGTGTCCTTTTAGTGGTACTCATGAAGAATCATAGAATCATAGAATCATGGAATAGGCTGGGTTGGAAAAGACCTCCAAGATCATCGAGTCCAACCCCTGATCCAACTCCAATTACTATATCGTGGCACTAAGGG
>JAYRBT010000093.1:22700286-22720836 GCA_036023395.1 Myiotriccus ornatus
TTTTATCTTGCTAGTAATAAATCCTAATATTATTCTCCCCAATCAGATCTCTTTTGTCTGCATAAACCTTCTCTCAAAATATAGCAACTGTGTGTGGGCTGAGAGAAATTGGCCCAGAACTAACCCATGACAGTCTCATTTCTGCAGCAATATAGGAACTCTTTTTCACTATCATCATCCTCCCTTTACAAAATATGAGATGTGTCTGTACAGAATCTATGAGCTATCACTGGAACATGAACTTCCTCATGAACTGATTCCTTCCCAGTTCTCCCTGTGCCAGCCTATACACTTGTCAATAATGCTGCTGTGTCGTGGGGTCATTCAGTCTTTTCTAGAAGCATCAGAAAAGGAGAAAAGGAGCAACAGTCTCAAACTCTATCAGCCCGAGGCAGAATTAAAACCAGACTTCCATCAGCAGTCATGACCAGTCAAACAGACTGAAGTCTTCATGACTAGCCCGTTCTCAAGAGAAAAACAAATTCTCATAGCCAAATTCTATCTATAATTATATCAAAAATGAAATTATTTCATTTTAGTTGTGAACGATCTGTAGCATCAGAGGAAGTGTGTGTTTGTGAGGGGGGTAGGGGGAGGGAAGAAGTATGTAACACATTAAACAGGGATTTTATGGTTCAAATAAACAGATAATTGACCACTCACTTCAGTTTTACAGTACCTGATTTTGCATTAATCTGAGTGACTATAAACCTGATAAACCATGCTTAACTGACCTGCATTTCATTTTTAATAGTGACTTGCAATGACATGAACAAGCCAGTCCTATTAAATCAATGATAAGAAGGAAAAGAAATGTTTGATGATGGCTCTGTTCATTAGCAAGATAAGTTTGCATTATTGATTTCACTTTTTTCCCAAGTTATGCCAAAGTCTTGCTCCCACATTGTTTTAAATGGACCACCAAGTGTCCCACTGGGCATGAGGAAGCCTGCACCACTGTTGTCTTCAGACCTAAGACATGCTGCCAGGCCAGGATCTTGCTTTGGTTCTCAGCATTTCTTTTTGTACATTTTTTTTTGTTCTTTTCTCAATTTTGGAGAAGAAAACTGAACTTGAAGGTTTGAAATATCAGTTTTCTTTTGGAGGTCTCAGATTTGGACATCTTCCTTGTTGTCTTTAATGTGTTTGAACTGAAATTCTGACCTTAACCTAATTTCATAATGCCTGCACAAAAACCCCACAACAAAACAAAACAACGACAAACAAAGGAAAAAAAAAAAAAAGAAAAGGAAGAGAATTATTCTTCTTATTCTTCTTCATTATCTCTAGACATTCCCCCTCCATCAACTCTTGATGACAAACCTTTCTTAATATGCCATCAGTAGCTTAAATTTTATGCTGCTGAACTGAACACTGAATCTTTTTCAATCCATTGATGTTGGCATTGACACACTTCTCTTTGCCACTGAAGCTCATGACAAAGAGATGGTTTTGCAGCATGGCTGTGTAAAGACAACCAACAACACAGTGCTCTATCTGTTGATACCACACGGAAGTTGAAGTACCAGTGACAATTTCTGTGATCAGACTCTGAGACTAATTATTCTTTGACAGCACTGTCAGTGTCTTTATAACATATTTAGAAAGTGAATAATTATTTTTAAGTGTCAAACGGACCAACTAACTTGGCAAGGAAACTAGCAGCAACTGTCAAGTACTGCCTGATAGCTGATGAAGAGACAAAATATGCTATGTTGCTTCTGACTCTGTCCCTAAACCTCTCATCCATTGCAATAGCTCAGAAAAAATCTTCCCCTGTTGTTACCTCTCCCTGTCCCCTGTTGCCAGAGTGATAACTCCCATCTCACACACGGATATTCATCTCCTTGAGATAAAGCAAGGATCTTTGTTTGTGTCACCAAACAATGGAGGTATCCACCAAACAGAGAGTCTCTACACAAGGGAGGGCCATGGGGGGACCCACAGGAGTCACAGTGTGGGAGATGGATGTGGAAATTGGAACCCCTTCCAGAGAGGGTTCATTGTGTTGTTCCACCTCCCTTTCTCTCACTCCCATCTGCTTATGTATTCATCCCAGGATTAATTTACTATAACAATGGTAACTTATTTGAATTAGGAAGTTACTCAAACTGTGAAAGGATTATGTACTTATGTTTTCAATCTCTCTGTGGAAAAAAAAAAAAGAGTTTTTAACATAATAATGACTTGAATGTAGAGTATACTAAACTCCATGATACTTTCCAACTTCGTATCTGGCAAAATAACAGGAAATTACCACTGCTAACACTCAGAATGGCATGCAGGCATCTTCTATCTAGCACCTTTATATGAACAGAGGTACATGAAGTGCAGGTGAGACCCAGAAACAAAGTCAGGTAGTGTCTGCCTCATCCTGACTGGTTGCACACAGAGATACCCTTGGAGCTCAGAGAGTACACTGAAATAAGTTCAGCCTGTTGGTGTTCAGGGCAGCTTTGCTACAAATGGCAGTGATCATCAACCTCCTGCACATCAGTATGGTGACAAACACTACATACGCCCCCTTTCACCTCAGTTCTGCACAGCTGAACCAACCCATGTCCTCAGCCTGTCCTCATACCTCCTGTGCTGCAGCTCCCGAACAATTTGGGACCTTTTATGATGTTTCAGGTTATCTAGCAAAAAATGTGTGGCACTGGTGGCCATTAGTTGCTCTTGAAATGTCAGGTTGACTGGGAACAGGAAGACCGCCAGTCTCTCATTTGATCCACGCCAGACTGTGATGATACTTGGCTGGTCTGCTCTTGTGCAAAGAGAGTCATATCTATTTCAAAATCAATTTATTACACTTTTTGAAAATAATATTACTTCAAACATCTGGGTTTGGTATTTCTAAAATACCACTGAAATAAAACATGTCGAATTTTATTGAAGTATGCAGAAAGAGAAAAGCTGTCTTTGATTTAGAAAATCAATATCATGAAGGGTCGGGTGGCAGTTTAAGTACTAAAAAATCAAATTAAATCCTTCTCCAGAATGGAACTGTGGTTATCTGAGTGTGCCATGAGGAAATGAGCCTGGACTGTCTCTGCAGGGCACTCAGCAGAAAGGGATTCATTTCAACAACAATTAGACTGCAAGTGTTTACGTTTGATCAACGTTTAAATGTTCTTTATGGTCAGTGGAGTGCAGTGGTTCTTCAGCTCAGTTCATATGATGTGTTTGTATCAGTTACGTTATGAAGGTGGGAACTGAGCCTGAGAAGGATATGTTTTACATGGATTACAGAGGCAACTGGGGCACTCGATGCTCCCCAGATTCCTGTCAGTGACATTCCCATGTGCTGTACAAGCAGCAGTCATCAGCTAAGAAAAAACTTCTAAGTACCAGGAAGACCAAATAGGTATTTCTGGTAGCACAGACAATACACAATGCAGAGAGAAGATACAATTCAAGGTGAGAAAAGTCACAAAATCATCTAATTGGAGCACAACCTATTTGGAGCTTAATAAGCAGAGCTGCTTCAGATGCAGATAATGTTATTGCAACTATTTCAGTCATTTCCTCCTCATAAGTGTTTAGACACCAATAATTTGAAGAAAGAAGCTTATTAAGAGATGATGCAAGCTTGACATAGATTTAAGCACAAAATCACCCCAAAAAACCAGTAGCACAGGGGCAGGTTGTGGCATGGACTAAGGCTCTCTGCAGAAAGCAGATGATATCTCAACTACCCAACCCAGGGTGATTGCTTTCCATTTAAAAGCAACTGTTTCCAAAGACCTTTAAATATCTTATGCAGAGGCCCAGAATATGAAAAATCACCATAACCCCAATGAGAAGAGTGAATGTTTTTGAAACAGATCCATTTGTTTCCATTTCCAGGGGCATGGAGGCAGTACCATCCCTGGCAGCAGCTCTTATGACTGGAGTCTATACGTTTAAGTAAGGCAGGAAGAACAAGTATCATCTGTTTCTTTTGCTTATTTTGTTCTTTTGCCAGTCCCTTCCTTCCAGCCTCAGTCATCTCATCCCACTTGTTGCCTTCATTGTATATTGGTGAGTGTTGCCTTACTGGTCACATCTCATCTTGTAAATGCCTTTCCCTGATAAGAAACAAAATCACTAAGTAGTTTGGTAACATCAAAACTGTGTTTTAGTTAAAGTAGCATAAGAAATCCAGACCCTCAGCTCTGCAGATGTGATAGCACTTCTTGCTCTCCTAATGGCTGTACTGAAGTCCTGCAAGTTCACATTGGAGATATGTTAGTGTAATGGAGAAAATAAATGAACCAATGCTCTGATTGAATCTTTAAAATCCCTGAATTATCAGAATAAAAATTTGACTTACCCATTCGCACTCACGTCAGACTCTTGCATCTTCTTAGGAGTAGATGACAAAGTTTTCAACACTGTTTCAGTAATGGTTGTCAAGGGGGAACACAGCCTCAATGCCTCTGTGGCCATGGCCTCCTACTGTTTGTAATTTTGGGGGGGAGCTGGATTATTTGTTTAGAGTTGTTCCTGTAATTTTACCCTAGCTAATGCAAAGATACTTTCCCCACCAGGAGGCTACAAAGGCAGCAATAGGATAAGTTCAAAGAGAGAAGGCATGTTTGACTGAAGAGACTCACAAAGCTGATTTAATTGATTGCTTAATCTGGGATCTCCTTGCTCCTTCTGCAAGCCACCTCTGCTCCTTCCACTTAACCATCTCTTGGCACACCACAGCAGACATAGCAGCTTCGGCCCAAATCTCTGCTATGGGGGTGGCGGAGAATGGGCTTTCTGCAATGAATCACCCTGATTAAAACTGTGAGTCATATGGGCGAATCCTCTATTCTTCAGTTGCAAAAGGACAATTTGATTTTAACTGCCACAGTTTGCTCTCTCAAACTCACCACAAGACCAGTTTGCCAGGAGGCACCTTATATGATGCTCTCTGCACAAAAAATGCTGCCTTGCCTGCTACCAAGCCTACTGCAGTGCCATGAAATAAAAGTAATGGAAAGGATGCTTTGGGTACTTCCCCCGGAAAGAGGGTAGAGACTCTGAAGGTCTGCAGTCTTGTAAAACTTGATCCCAAGACTTTTTCACACTGACTTTGAGCATCATGATGGGGACAGCATTTTGTGTATATTCATCCATCTTTGGAAAAGGTAGAGAACAAAAAAGCAGGTTGATTGAAGGGGTGCAGCTACAAGATATTTTCAGGAGAGCTTAGCAATACTACACGTCAGACCTCAAAGCTGGGCAATATCTTGATGAGAAGGGGCTCTGCTTGTTCAGAAGAATCCTCAGTCTTACTCTCAAATTCTCAAAATTACAACCATCACCTCATCATGCCAGGCACCTAGTATTTCTGCAAATTGGAAAGAGATGCCAGAATGTTTAATTTTAAAGATTGATTACCATTCCTTGACAGATCATGTTTCATTAAATTAAATAATGTTCCAATTAATTGATTTGTTAGCAGACATTCTTAATTGCATAAATGCTGAGGAGAATGCTAAAATTACCACTATATTTCTTACAGAAGCACCACTGAAATCTGGTAATTGATAGCTTTGCTGTTTTCTCTGATGGCCTGAAAAGCTTTTAAAGCTAAATTCTGTAATCGTGTTCATCTTTGGAAATTAGTTTTGTGAAACCACACATTTAGTTCTTGCTGAGAAATCTCATTTTAGTAATTTTTAACATAATTTAAAATGCATAAACTAAATTAGCTTTGGCAGTTAAGCCAGCATATTTTTCTTCAATTTTTATCTCTTGCTAATATATATTTGACCTTGAAAATGACAGCGTCTGTAGGATACTGCAGCTAGGAACAAAGAAATAATTTCCATTCCATCACTATGGTTACAATTTCTTCTGTCTCCAGCACTGAGCTGTCTGGAAGTGTTAAATAGAGAGTCCTCAGGAGGGCAAGAAAACTTCATTTAATATTATTTAGTTCTGATTACACAAACACACACACATGCAAACAAACACAGAGAGCAGAACCCTGGATATAACAATTCTGTTAACATTGCATGTGAGATAGGACCAACAATAGAAATCAGAGTATCATGAATGTCCACCCCTCCCAGGCTGTTTTCTTCTTAAATGCTCATGTCTGCTTGTTTCAAGTGGTTCAGCAAAATACAATGCAAACAGCAAGGCTTAGCACAACATTAGCTTCATGGATATTTTCATTCCCTGTGCTGATGATGAAGACAGAGTAGAAGTGAGAATCATGGCTTCCCCTGACCACTGGAAATTTGATTTGGAATAATTTTGAAATGTCCTCTGATGCCTGTCTTTATTCTGACCAAAAAAAGCAAGCCATGGACTCAGGAACATGAAACGCTGTTCTTGGGGAAAGGAAGAATCTTCACAGTAATGGTTCTGCCCTCTTTCAAGTAACTTTATCATCTAGCTGGCAATTGGCAGAGTGAGGCGGGTCAAACTTCTGTTTCTTACATTTTCTTATACAGAATCATTGCCCTGCCATTTGGCGCTTTTTGCAAGGAAAATCTTCCCTTCTCTTGGCTGAAATTCATCCCATGTAAATGCATTATTTGTGCAAAGTCCCACAACAGGCATATCTCATCACTGAGTAAAAAAGTCTAGAAAATCACAGTTCTTAGTGTCACAGTATACAAAATTGTATCTCCTGTGTGAGCTTAAATCATTAAAGATTTCATTCAGAGATAGAGAGTGTTGCTAGGAAATAAAAACATGAAAAAGATAAAAATTGACTTTTAGATTTCAATTCAGCAGAGAATTCATGTTCCTGGAGAGATTAAATACTTGCTGAACTCTAAGCATGGCATTGTCATTGATACTTCTTAGCTCTACGTCATGTTCTTTAAAGTTCATCTCTCTTTTTCTTTGATAGCTTATTTTTCCCTGCACTGTTACAGAGCAAAGTCTCTCATACCACATGGAGATTTAAACAAATATTTTTCTGATTTTTTTTTTTTTGGCAGAGTTTAAAAAGAGACAAATATAGACAAGCTGACAAGGAAATTGTCTGCACTAAAAGTAACATTCAATAAAAATTAACATTTTGTTGTAAAGCAAAATCCACAGCACTTCATTTTAAAATAATTTTTTTCATGAAATCTTTTTTGATAAATAGTTAATATAAAATAGTTTTGAGAATCAGCTTCCCTGGAGCTCTCATATTACAAAAATTTTATGTCATATTTCTTTCTTTTTACTTTACAGAGTCCCTGCTGAACATATACACTCTTCTCCTGGCCCACAGATTCCCACTGTGTTCTGTTCCATACTGTCACTTTCATCTTGTTTTGGATGCTAATTTTTCTTATTTTCAATAAACACCATCATTCTGAAGAACTACTTCTTCTGCTCTGTAATGCAATAGGAACAGTAAGTGCTTTACCCAAAGGCCAGGTGGTAAGTCATGCCATGGAACTAATTTCAAAATTCAAGACAATTTGCCTTTCATCAGCTCCAGCTGGGCCCCACACTACCTGACCCTTCACAGACTGCCTTCAAAGAATTCTCCTGGAGGGAAGTTTTTAGAAATACATGCATTTGAGATACAGAAAACTAAATGTCCTTATTGATAGTACCTATGAAGTATAAAAAAGTGTGTTAGTTAAGTAAGCTCTCTTGTATGTATTGCAGCTCCTGTCTACCAAGACCATTCTGATCACACTGATCTTGTTGACAAAAAAAAGCACAATTTTGGCAAAACATCACACAAAGAAGTTACTGCTGTGCACAGTCAACAGGCTTGGCAGGGGTAGCTTATAAGACAGAAGACATAGGACAAAACCACACCACCACGACATATCTCCTCAGGCAAGACATTTCCTGTCACCTAAAATCAGTCCTCATAGGATTTCTCACTTCATCTACCCAGAGTGCTAAGGAAATCAGTTGTGCTGCTGAGAGTTCATCAAGGAAGGAAGTACTTCTGAAAAAACACACTAGGGAAAGGAAAGGTCCTTCAGCTACTCCTGAGACAGATAAATACTATATCCCCTAGGACTGATGCCTTCAAGAGCTCAAACAGAGCTGAAAACTGGTGAGGTCCATCCAGTGCTAGGAAGTAGAAAGAAGTAACAGAAAAAAAAGGCCCAGGCTTAGCGATGCTTGGTCAACCTAAAACATGAGGTAGAGCTATGATCTGATTTCTCCCACGACAAAGGTTCAGAAGTTGAATGTTAGATTACATTCATTTTCTTCCAAATTTCTCTCCTCCTCTAGACTACGCAGAGTTTGGTACACCTTTGGGCTTCTACTAACATCCATAATTCTACTTCTCTGAAACAAAGTGACTTAATCTTGTATACTTATGGGAGCAATTTTAATGTAGTCATTCAGAATCATCATACAAATCATCAGGCAAAGTGTCATAATGTTGCGAAGTGCAGCAAACCTTCTGCTGTCTTCCCTCCCTGTTCATCCCTCACCCCTCCCAAACTCAGTTGTATGGTATATTTTCTCACCTTTTATTTATCTTGTATTCCTACTCACAAGTAAATGTGCTGGAGATACTTTCTTCATGTATATAAAGACATATGAATATCTGGTACAGAGAGACGTCAGACACTTCAGAGAAATTCCTGTATTAGCAATTCATTTGGCTGGACAGTGTGGTCAAATTGTGTGCCACCCACTTTTGTAACCAGTACCTGCATAAAACTTCTTCAGGATGTTAGACATAATGAGCAGCTCTACACTCTGGAAAATGAAGATAAACGTGAAAAGAAAAAGATGCATCTTCTCCCCTCCCTAATGCAAATGGTAGGAGACGAGAAAGAAGAATCCCTCAGTTCCAGGTATGAAGTACCAGAAAGGCTCTATGCTTTGAAATATTACAGGGTGAGATTTTTATGGGGTGGCCTTAATAAAGATTAAGAATGCACTGCGGGAGATGACGAATTTGAAAAATGTGACTTAAGCTTCCTGTGCAGTGTTGACTCCTGATTGGCCAATTAAGGAAAGAAAATGACAGCATGCAGAGAAAAGCCACAGGATGTCTGCAGTGTTTCAGAGCCCTAAAAGCAGCTTCTTACTGTCCTTTCCTAGTTTCTCTCTGGCAGGTTTCCAACCTGCACTTACAGTGCTGTCAAACTGTGTTTAATTTTTCTTTTAAGTGTTTTAAATTTTCAACGATCATAATTTTACTTGAAATTATCTTCAGACATTGTACGTGGGCTGTGAGTGAGAATAGTCTGGGGAAAATTGGTAATAGCAATTAACTGTAAGGGAGGTTCTTAGAAAAGTGTCAGTCTTTTCAAGCAGAGTTGTAATACTGTTTTCTGTCAATACAATTTTCCTTCTCGTAGGTAACATATAAATAAGAATATATCTTAGGATTATCCATACTGAAAAATTAGCAGTGAATCAACCTGTAGAAACTATTTTTCTTGTGTTTCTTATTTGATTAGACACTTTATCTTTGATTCCTACTTCACGTCTGTAAGTTTCCCCATAAAAATATGAATCTGTGGGTTATATTTTCTGAAAGATGTGCATGTGATATATTAAAAAAAAAACATTTGTAATAAGAATTTCTGGTCTGGAACGAATACCTGTGCATATATGTGTACATACACACTTTAACCACATGAGTATATGGTATTCTCGTGATGAATTGGTGTATTGGTCACAAATACACACATTTGATCCCAGAAATCCTCATTGTACGATTGATTTCTGTTGCTTATATCTTGGCCTGAAATCTTCCATGCTGAGGGATTTCCCTGAGACTGAACGGTTTTGGAAAGTTTAAATGTTTTATAGGCTTCTGAGAAAGAGGCAAAGGGAAAAAGAAAATGTTTTAGCCAATTAAAAAAGAAAAAAGAGAAAACCTCTCTATGACTTGAACAGAGAGTATTATCCTCCTATGCTTTGGAGAAAGGATGAACAATTTTGCTAGGGAGTTAAATTTTTGACGAGAATATGCTCTTTAATGTCACCATACTGTACCACAAGTTCTCACTTGTTCAGCAGAGACTGTCCACCAGCAAGTGTAGTTCTGTGCTTTGTGAATGCTCCAATCTTTACACTTTCTTCATGATCACAGTTCCATGCTTGCAGAGCCACATTGGATCCATGTCCAGTCCTAACATAAGGGAACTAATCTTTCTACTTTGAATGACCATCCTGCCACCATACATGCCTCAACTCATCTGAGGAAGGAGTAGAGGATAATACCTGGACTTGTGCAAAAGTGGCAAAAGGAACAATTCAGGATAAATGGCTGGGAAGCAAAGATTGGCAGAAGTGAGCAAGAAGCTGGACCATGAAAATAAGGCTACGTTTTGGTCTGATTAGGCCCTACCTACGGATTAAAAAAGCTTTCTGAGCCCTTTCCCAAACTCTATGATTAAGGAAATTACACTATCTTTATGCAAAACAGACACAGGACCAAATTAAAATTGATTAGCTGTCATTTTATGTGCCATTATGTGTCAATAATCAGCTTGTATACTTTGACTGCTGAGAGATTGCTGGTAAAAGAGGTTTTGGAGAAGGATAAGCAGTATATAATTCTTTAGGTTTCTCTGCAGCACAAGTGCAAGACTAAATCCAGTATCTGTCAGAGAAGGCAGTGGAAAGAGGAAGGACTGGCTTATGTGTATTTCTACAGGAATAGCTTCCACTAGTCTCTTTTTGAGAATGCAGTGGGTTATTTACTTTTAAGGGAAAGAAATCATAGGTGCCACTAACTTATCTTCTTTTCCTGGTGGGTTTAGCCCTCCTGTTGAGTAGGAATATGCTGAGACAAAGCATGAGAGAAAAGAAGAGAACCAGAGTTGAGCCAAATACATCCTATTCTGCAGTTTCCAGCATTTCCAAGATACTTATGCTCACTTGGACATCACCATAATCCTGATCTCAATAATGTGTATGGGTTTGTCTGGTGTGATAAAATCAGATTGCTGTCAAGAAGATGATGCTTAAAAGGCTGAAACTCCCTTTATTTTGTATTTAAAATCATACCAATATTTATAAAACCTATTAATTGTGGTTATATAAACCATAACAATATACATTTTTAAGGTCTAAGACTTGAAAGCTGGGCTTTTCAATCCACACCAGTGTGATTCAGTGCTGAATATTAGCTGAAACACAGTTAGCCTCTGTATTCATATTGTCCACAATTTACACAGTACCATGAACAGTTATGCTTATTTGACCCTAACCTATATAATGTCTGAGATTCAACAGTTCTAGTAGTTGTGATCAATGTAATAGTAAGTTTTTGAACCATAATCTCTGCAGGTGTATTCTTCTCCACTAAGCATTTGTGACCAGTGTCTCTGTCATGGACCCAAACAATTCATGCAAATAGTTGGATGTTTAAAAGCTGTTTTAACGCTTCTGCAAGTAGAATAAAGAATATCTTAATGAAAAAATGAGGATTTAAATTCTTTAAATTCAAGAAATTAGGATCTGAATTCAAACTTTGCAACTCAGTTCTTTAATGAGGTGAGTAAAATGTCCACAGTTAAGTTTGAATTATGCGTAGTAGCCATTCAAACATGAAGGGATTTGACAAGCTGGCAAAATCAGGAAAATATTTGGGGGTATACTAATACAAATACTTGGGGCTACACTAATGCTAATATACTAGTACCGTAGATGCTACCTCTATCAGAGGGGGCCTGGGGGGAAGAGATGCAACTGGGTGATGAACGACTGGAATCAAACTTTGGAGCTTGTTATTCTAAGGAAACCTCAACCCAGAAACTGCCCATTCCCACTGGCCACAGCTCAGGTGTTTGCTTTGAAGCTCTGGTAAGAGGCAGAGTTGATGACAGGGGAAGGTGTAGGGGAAGAGGGGACCTGATGGGGGGCACAGCAATGCTGGCAAGTCTGCATGTGCAAGAAGAGTGGTTCAGAAGTTAGCCACAGGCAGTTTCAGCCAGAGGGCACAGAGTAGGAGGTTGATTTGCTGATTTCCAAATTAAACAAATCAAGGAAGGAGGCATGGTCAGTGATGAAGAAAATCCCAGTAAAGGTTCTTGGCCAGCACTTCCACAGACAGCTCATCGGGAAAAGCCTTGAGTAGCCCATTTGCCTGGAGAGGCTACACAGAAAATGATACATAAAACTTTGGAGGCAAAAAGTGCAAATAAAAGGTACTACAATGTGGAAAGGAAGCTCAGGCAACTAAAGAGTTGGAACATGGATTTCATGAGCCCCTGCCTGTATATAGAGCAGAGCTGTGTCAAAGTACGTCTGCCTCATTGCAGTAGTGTTCACAGTGGTTTTGCACTGCTTCAGGTCATCTGCTCCGCAGGAGCTAAGTATACCTTTAAAACTTTACAAGTTTTCTTGGAAAGCCTACAGATATATACTTTTTAAAGAGGTGAGGCAGCATGAAAAATTATTTTGTATACAGTATTGCTTTTAATACCAGTAGTGAAGAACATAAAAAAGTGTCTGAAGCAAAACTCCCATCAATTTCTAATGGGAACTGAACATTCAAATCACTGTATAGATTTGAAAACACCAGTCAGAGAGTCTCAGTTTCACACATTCTGTCACACTTCCCACATTAAATTGCTGTGGATAAAACAGAACAGCTTTTTAATTTTTCAACATTTTTTTAACTTCTCCTTCCTCTTCTTTGGAAAAGATTGCAAAAGGTTTAAAAAAAAAAAAAAAAAGGAAAAAGAAAGTAAAAAAAAAAAAGCCAGCTTCTTTTTTTTAAGGTTGGGTCCATTATTCCTCTCTTAAAACCCAAAACCCTTCCATTCTATATAATTTTATTTTTGTTCATTCATAAAAAATATTCATTTTGGTCAGAATAAATTCACTCTTTGCCAAAAGTAAAATGTTCCCCTAGCTCTGTCCAGTAACTAGTCTAGGTTTCATCTGGACTGTATTTCCCACCTTTCTAATATAAATATGAAAGTGAGAACACAGAGAATTGCAAAAGGATATAGAGTGTCCAGGGAGTTTTGATCACATGACAAGTAGCGAAGGTCTTATACAATTTTAGAATATCTTCAGAAATATTCAGCTAATTCTCACACTGGCTTTTTACTTGTTGGGAGTTTTTTGTTGTTGTTGGTTTGGGGGTTTGTGTGCAAGTTTTCAGTTCGTCTTTGTTTGGTTGGGGTTTTGTTGTTGGTTGGTTTTATTTGTTTGTTTTTGTTTGTTTATAAATAAAAAATTCTGATTGATCAATCAGAAAGTTGTTTTCAATACTTTATAAGATTTCCGAGGAATTAAAATGAATTATTGCTTGTTAATTAGACTGCATACTGTACTGTGAACAGAGATAGGAAACAATGAATATTCTAGAGGGGCATACAAAATACTCATAAAACCTAAACAATAGAAAACCTCTCTAAGGTTGAGGGAAGCCTTGCTTCAAGACATGTCCATGACCTTTAGACCCCTTCCTTTTTATTCCTATTTGTGATTGTTCTGGGTAACATAATTTATCAATCACAATCTTTCAATTTTCTACAAATTTATTATCATTCAAAACCTACTGTGAAATATAGGCTCAACTTTTGATGTCTGATTCACCCATTGTATACACAGGAGGAAACTCGACTCACCTCTCTTGGGGTCAAAGCTAAACTCTGCAGATTGTTCTTCATATATTTTGCCAGAAATATTACACTACCTTTGTATCTATCTTGTTTATCTTATATATACGATATATCTTATATATCTTACTTATCTTTCTTTCTGCCTGGTGATCTTTCCTGATCCATAACAATCAAACCAATGATTTCTCATATTACAGATGAGACAATGAAAGGACAAGTAGAGGATTTCTAAAACTTGTTGCTATCTTGTTGTTCAGAACGTATGAGAGTGGTTTTCTGAATTATACAGGCCAAAAAGGTTTGAAAACCTTGATAAACTTCTGAGAAAATTGAAAAAACAGGGTTAGAGAAAATGTATGAGAAGTATCTGTAAAACAGAGCTCCATTTGTTGACAGCTTCATTTGTTGACAGAAACGAAAGTCACATTTAAGTTGTTTAGAAAGACAGAAAAGGTGTTTGAAAAGACATTTGACAGTCAATCTGAGATGCAAAATAATTGGATAGGCCGGAAAAGCAGAGCAGGTATCTATCTTATTACCTCCTGACAGAACTAGGAAGAAGATAAAACACTTCATCCCTAACAAACTAAGTTACGCTGTAAGAAGCCAAAACTCCCACCCCAACAGCTATCCACAAAGCTGCTTTCTAGAAATAAATTATCACTGTGTGACTGAATTATCAATGTCTGACAAACCTCTTTGAAGCCACTGGAACCATCAAAGAGCATGCATCAGAAAGACAATGTATTAGTTTGTATTTATTTGCTTGAAAATGATACAAAGCAGACAGTTTGGATGATATGGATTCTGCAGTACAAGTAACTTCATGTGGACTGTGTCATTCACAATGTATAATATTTCACTTTTCAGTAAGCCATATGGCTCTTTTACAGAACAGGAAGCAACATAAAAAAAAAGTTGAAGAAAAAAAAAGATGAATGAAAACCTCAGCTGACAGCATTAATTCAGTCACAGGCAAACTAAAGAGAAATATTTTGAAATGCTAAGAGTGGCTGATTTTCATTTAATTCAGTATTTTTCCAAAACATAATAAAAGGAAACCAGGTTGGTGTAATTCAGATCAATTGTCATGGTACTACTGGTATACACTAACTTATCACTGCCAGAAATTCAGAAGCACGCAAAATTAATACCTTCTGTATGTCTTGTAGGGTAACCGCATTGTAGTTGCCTGTAACAGCATTTCTCTTTAGTGGGACAAATTTCTATTGCCTTTTTCATATCACTGGGAACACTAACAAATTAATTAGAGATTTGCAATCTCCATGGTGAGCAAATCACAGGTACATAGCAGTGTGTGGAAATAGTATAATTTCTTCTGTTTGCTTTTGTCTCTTCCAGCACTGTGAGATCTGAACCAGAGCTATGGAAACAACTTCATTCTACTCAAGGGAGCCACATTAGTTCATGTGGATGAGAGCAGTAAGAATGCCCATTTTCTCTGTGGGGCATGAATTATCTCTGTCCTGATTCTACAGTATTCAGCCTTTGACTCCAAACTGTTCTGTGTGCATTCCCATCATGTGAATGTACAAATACACGACCATAATAATAATGAAATTATTAGCCAAAAAAATAAAGGGTTTTTTCATTTTTGTTTTCAAATTCACTGCTTGGAGTGAAGTTGCTTACTATATATTCATCTAGTAAAAAAGATAAGGTAAAAAAGAGAACATTGATCACAAGTAACAATTTTCAACATCACTTTTCTACAATCGCATTAAGATACCAAGTATTTATCCTTCTACATGAAAGAGAAAAATAACTTTAAAAAAAATATAATTTAAAGGCTTTCTAAAACCTTTCTTCATTCATGTGGACAAAGAATGTTTACTGCTATGTGTACATGCACAGAAACAAAGTCTTGCTAGTTTCTCTTCCATTTTTTTTTACTTAGCCACACTGAGATCAAATAACTAAATAGTGTTTCTTTCTGTTCTTTGTGACAGTCACAAAATGAGAAATGTGAAAATTACCTTTTGTGTTAAAAATAAGTATTGCATTTAAAATAAGTATTGTAAATCTACTTAGTTAGATTTACTCTTTTTAGCAGTTTTACTTCAAACAAACAAACTAACTAAAGCAGCCAAAAACCAAATTAAACCCACTAAAAGACACTGTTTTATTTCCATGCGCATTTCTCTACTTCCAGTTTTCCTTTTGGATATCTGAAAAAAACCTTTTCCAATAAGCACATTGTCCCTTTGGCTCCTGGGGTTTGGGGTATTTTTAACTTGTGTTCTGAAATGAGCTGAAGTTGACAGAGCTGTTTTTTCCAGACAGGAACGGCAATTTAGTGGAGCTGAATTTTGTGGTGCACAAAACTGCCAAGCACAAGGGATGCAGCCCCAGGATCAGGTGTGAGCTAGGGGCCAGGTGTGTTTGGTACTGCAGCAGTGTCTGCCATCCAGCGTATCAGCTGCTCTTCTGGCAGTGATCCCCAGGGCACAGTCCCTTTAATCTAAGAGAGATGCATTTACACAGGGAGCCATGTTTGTGTTTCATTCCGTCATTTCACTGTTACTCACCTTTTCCACTTCAGTCTTGTTATTTTGCTTCAGGACTCAATTACACTGATAAATTGCTCTCTTCTAAAGTAATATATGGACATATCAACTTCACCCCTTTTCTTGGTCTGCTGAAGAGCATTGTTTCAAAACTTGATACAAACTGTGTCATGGCTGGCCGTATCATAGGAGTGAGGATGAATGGCTGGGCTGCACTGCTGAGCTTAGCACTGCAAGCTGCCCAGGGCTTGGCAGAGGATGCTCGGGACAGACTGGTAGCTGACAGAAAACAAAGTTCACTAGTTAAGTATAGTTTTCTTCTACACTCAGCACAAGAACACTGACATACAGATAACAAAACTAAACTTCCCTGTAAAAACTATCCTAGGCTTAGGGAAGCAACTGGTGAGAAGGTCCTTCCATTAAACACATGAAAATCACAGAGCACTTTGTTTGGAAAGCATAGGATACAGGGCAAGAGGAGCAAGAGACCTCAGGAAGAATATCTCGAGTGGAAATCTCCCGTCCCACTGTATGCACACAAATGCACTCAGAAGTGGAACAGAATTGGGATGGATTGAAAGTCCACATCCAGCCACAAAACTCTGGCTTTGCTGCAGTGACTGAGAGACCCCAGTGCATCCAGGGACATGATCAACGGCATGGGACAGGCTTATCACAGAGGTGCCTGACAGGAGGGTGAGAGGCAGCTGAAACTGGAGGTGATCTGTCCAGAGCAAAAGGAAACCTCGGTGGCCGAGGGAAGTGTTACCATCTCCCTCCTTGGATGATTTTCTACCACCATGGGACATATCCGTGAGCAACCTGGTCTGGCCCCATGGCTAAGTCTGCTTTAGGCAGGAGATTGGACTGAAGACCTTCTGAACTTCCTACTGGCCTTCACTGTCCTCAGATCCTATAGTCCCAAACCTTATGATGCCTTTGCAAAACAGAGAGTTCTCCCTCTTCTCCTGGTGGATCCACAGAAATCCCTGAGAGATGTAGTAACTTACCTGGGATATCACCTGAAAAGCAAGTTTTAAAAAGTCCAAAATGCGAAAGTGAAGACCTGGATTGTAGTAAAAAATATTTTTCAACTCATTAAGGATCGTAGATCTTTATAATGGGTTCAGATTTGTCCAAGGTCAGATGCAGCGACTGAACTCAGATTTCCCAAATGGAAAATTGGAAATCACAAAACATCGCTCAGAAAAACCCATTGTGCCTCCAGCTACAAAACAGTTCACAATTATGAATCTTGGAACGTTGGCTGTGTTTCTTAATTGGAAAGAATTCATAGTAATTCCATTTATTCTGAACTATGCCAAGTTATGACAAAAATAATTTTTCTTTACAGTACAAGAAACAAAAAGAAGAATTTAGAAACTTTATTTCTCTTAAATTTGCAACATTACTATTGGGAAAAGTCAGGACTAGCAAACTCGACCTTAGAATTGAAGAATAGAATCATAGAATGGTTTGTGTTGGAAGGGACCTTAAATACAATCTACTTCCAACCCCCCTGCCATGGACAGGGACACATTCCACTAGACCAAGTTGCTCAAAGCCCCTTTCAACTTGGCCTTGAACACTGCCAGGGCTGGGGCATCCACAGCCTTCCTGGGCAACCTGTTCATGTCTCATCACCCACACAGTAAAGAATTTCTTCCTAATATATAACTTAAGTTCCCCTTTTTCAGTTTGAACCCATTACTCTTTTTTCTGTCACTACAATTCCTGATGAAGCATCCCTTTCTGGCTTCCCTGTAGGCCCCCTTCAGATACTGGAAGGTTGCTATGGGGTCTCCACTCAACCTTCTCTTCTCTAAGCAGTCCCAACTTTCTTAGCTTGTTTTGATAGGGAATATGTTATAGTCTCCTTATTAGCTTTGTGGCCTTCCTCTGGACTTGCTCCAACAGTTCCATGTTATTCTTATGTTGTGGGCACCAGAACTGGGCACAGTACTCAGGGTGGGGTCTCATGAAAGCAGAGAAGAGGGACAGAGTCACCTCCCTTGACCTTCTGGCTATGCTGCTTTCTATGCAGCCCAGGATTCTGTTGGCTTTCTGGGCTGTGAGAGCATGCTACTAGCTCACCTTGAGTTCTTCATCAGTCATCACACCCGAGTCTTTCTCTGCAGGGCTGCTCTCAACCACTTCTCCAGAGAACCTGTAGGTGTGTCTGGGATTGCCCAGACCCAGGTGTAGGACCTCGTACTTTGTTGGACTTCATGGGGTTTGCATCGACCACATCCACTCCAGATGACATCTCTTCCCTTCAGCATGTAAACTGCACCACACAGCTTGGTGTAATCAGCAAACTTGCTAACAATGCACTCTATCACATTGTCATTCTCACCATCACCTACTCCAAAGCACAATGACCGGCAGAAACAACTTTAAAATTAGGCAAATAAGTTCAGATAGCAATGAAGCCACTTTATTTTATTTATGCAATAAAAAACTTTAATGTATGCTAAAACTCCTGCAGGTAAGTATAATGATATGTTGCTTAATATTAATAGAACATTTTGCCTATGCTTGACTGCACATCCATTTGCAGGAACTTACTGTATTGGGAAACTACAACTAATGGTTCTACTTAATTTTGTAGGTATCAACATACTGAAAAAAAAATCAAAAAATGAAAGCAGGGGAAAAAAACAGATGTAGGCTTGGAATTGTATTGGCTTTACACAGATTTAGAAAGGACTTGATATTGCAGGATGTTTTGTCCCCACAAGTGTAAACCGGGTTTTTTGAGTTTCTCAACCGGGTGTGGTTGGTTTACATCATTCATACAGCTACATGGGAGATGGGACAGAGGACCATGAGTGCTAACACTTAACATAACCTACATTCAATTTGCCTAACACAATTTACAAGCTGCATCTGAAATTAAATGATGGGATTGCCAAAACCATCATCAGCTGAAGAGTACTTTATAACTTATGTTAAGTGTCTTTCAAGCTTAACAGCACAGAGAAAATGATCTTGGTGATAAAGCTTTAAATCCCTGACTATTCTTCAATTTCAAATGTCAGAATACTGCTTTTCTGGACAGGTAATTTTCTTCACAGAGAGAAAATCTCTTGCTCGCATGACTTACCTATACATTAGAAGAAATGAGGGGTTTTTTCCCCTTAGTTTGCCAGACCTTTCTGGAAGCTTTCCAACACATCCCATCATCCCCAGCGTGGTGGCTGAAAACTTGCTGTAGAGAGTGAGTTTACTTAAAAGTTCTTTAGGAGTTTTAGGGAACTGCTGTTGATTCTTCCTGCTCTAGAGGAGGTTTTTTCTCCCCCTTTTTTTTTTTTCCAAGAGATGGAGAAAATACAGAGCCAAACAAATAGCATGTTAAAAAAAGAAGACTGGAATTATTCACTGTCAGGATTAAGGGTGGATCTTCACTTACCAAAACAATAACTGCAGACAACTGATAAACAGCTAATGCCTTGCAGGAACTCTAATCACAGAGCTGAAACAAATTTTTTTGCAATGTTGTTTCTGTCACCTGCTGTAACAAATAAAAGGCAGGGTATGAAAACAAGGCCTGACCAGGTCCAGGTAAAGACATAAATTATTGCTCATACATAGTAAACACAGCAATGACAGGCAGATGGTTTGTGAGTCTCAAGAACTGAAAAGATTTGATACCTGAAAGCTAAGTAATGTGAGTAAAATCATCCCCAAAAAGGATGTCTCTAGTGTTCACTGAGCCAAAAGTTCAATGACACCTCTTTTGTTAATAACTATAATAAACAGTTTTGAGAGAGTGACTTGAGCTGGCAAGGGCAAAGAAAATATTTGAAGCACAGGATATGGGACACAGATGAGAGCAGTGAGAGCTCTTACCAAACCAATTTCCCTATCAGAGGCAAAGGATACTAATCCCAAACCTTTCTACTCCAAGTTGTTTCAAAAAACCAACCAACCAACCAACATAAAACCCAACAAAGAACAAACTAAACCAAACCAAATAAATTTTTTAAGGGGTTTATGAAAGAAACGCTGAGCAGGTCAAGGAAGAGACTATGTCCCCCAGACTGACAGGCTGCCGAGTCTGGCAAAATTTCTGCATAGCCATTTCCCTCACCTGCCCAGAGCGTGGGGGGGGGAGGGGGGAGAAGAGTTTTTTTAGAATGGAGAACACATTCATTCCAAAGGAATAGGCACAACATTGGTCATGTGTGTGTGGTGGTGGCATTTCCTTTGGGGGAGGTGGTGTGGTGAGTGGACAATCTAATAATATCTTAGCTCAAACATCAGTAAATACGGATGAGTAATTGGTTCCCCAATATCATTTAAATTTAGGAAAGTGCCTTTGTATCAATCATGACTTCTTCTTGTAATAATTCTTAAATTTGGGGAAAAAAGAGGTGGAAACAGCAGTGAAGAGCAATATAGAACCATAAAATCATAGAATTAACAGGGTTGGAAGAGAATTCTGAGATCATCAAGTCCAACCCTTGATCCAACCCCACTGTGATTACCAGATCATGGCACTCAGTGCCACATCCAGC
>JAYRBT010000093.1:22727098-22741897 GCA_036023395.1 Myiotriccus ornatus
TAGACACATCCACAGCCTTCCCCTCATCCACCAGGCGGGTCACCTGATCACAAAAGGAGATCAGGTTGGTCAGACAGGACCTGCCCCTCCTAAACCCGTGGTGACTGGGTCTGATCCCTTGTCCATCCTGTAGGTGCTGTGTGATTGCACTCAGGATGATCTTCTCCATAACCTTGCCAGGCTGACAGGCCTGGAGTTGCCCAGTCCCTCCTTGCAGCCCTTTTTGTAGATAGGTGTGACATTTGACAACTTCCAGTATCAACTCATAGTTCTAGTTTCTCAGCCATTTCATTTACCTTCCACCCTGCCTTTCATTTTGTTTTCTTCTTAAGAGCTTTTTTTTTTGTTTGTTTGATAAAGTATAAATTAATAAACAGAGCCAGGAGCTAGTACATATAAATGAAGGAGTAAAAAAATAAACTCACCACTATAACTGATTACTGGGTAAAAAACAGAGGCTGACATTTCATGTGGTAATCTCACATTTCAGTTGTCACCACAGCTGAGCATCCTCACAGATGCTGGAGCAAGGCACCGTTTTTCAAAATCCCTGCACTGTGGGAGAAAGTCTGTGGACAGGAAGACTGCTATCAAGAACTAGAAAGTCCAGGCAATTTTATCATTCCACAAAATATGCCACATTATCAGAGTACTCACAGATAAATTTCGTGGAGTGCAGTTTATAGGGACAAGGAAATAATTAAAGTGGTGCTCTCCATTGGCGTCCTCTGCTTTCTGTGGAATTTTTAGGTCAAATTTTTATTCGGGCTACTAAACAGACTAAGGGATACTGCTCTTATGAAAATATATTACCTAGGAAATAAGTCTTCATACAGTCTGTATTTCTATTATGCATGCACATGGAAAGGTACACCATAGTCATATCATGATACAAAAATGGAAGGAGGGATAATTACTAAATAAATTACTAATTTACTAAAAAGAAGCAGCATGTGGCACTGATGGTTGTGGGGGCAGTAAACAAGATGAAATAAGCCACACAGCTTGCACGTTACATCATTAGTTTGATACCAGACCAGGTCAACCAGGCCTAAATTCACTGCTGTTTGTCAGCAGGTCTTGAGTCACCATAACCCAAGTTAGTGGCTGGAGCCTCAAAAGTGACATACAGATGTTTATAGCTCAAATAAAAAACAAAAACATCTCCATAACAGATGTGTTTCCTTTCAACTTGAGCAGAGGTTAAGTTGGCAAGAAAGCTGAACTAGATCGAGAAAACTCTCCAAAGAAGGATTTTCCAGGCAAGCTGCTGGATGTGTTCATCTGTGCTGTGCTGGCTGCTTTTGGTTTGTAGAGCAGTGTGAACAAGTAGACCTTGGGGACATGGGCTGAGAAGAGTCTAACCCTACCTCTGTAGGCAGCATACCATGATTTTGATCCCCATTATCTTGATTTCTGTAGCAAGGAATTAATACAAAGTATGTGTTCTAGAGGAGTCTACAGTCTCAATTTAAAACTTTCCATGATGGAGCATCCCATGGAGAAATTTACAAATTATTCCTGTGATTAACTTCATCATTGCCCAAATTGTGTGTAGAGTTTTAATCAGAATTTGTCTAGCTTCAACTTCCCTCAATTACTGCTATAATTTTGATTAGTAGAGTGAGGAGCCCGTCTTATTAAGCTTCTATTCCCTGTGTAAATATTCAATTAAAAAGGCTGACCAAGACATTCATCATTCTCTCCTTCTACAATCCAAATGGGTCGACTTTATTTTTTCCCTATAATGGAGGTTACATAATTCCATAACTCATACATCACTGTTGAGGCTTCAGCAATCCCATTATTTACCTCTGCCTTGAACTGTTGGCACAAGACCTTCATATCTTGATGAGGTGGCTGCCACATCATAGACAAATCCTCAGGAACTGGAGCCTTTTTTACTGGACATCCTCCTTCTTACTCACAAGTGCAGTGCTTAGTAGCATAAGGCCAGAACTAACCCCTGCATTCCAAACCACAGTGAGTTTGAAGACAATCAACAGTTCCTCAGTACTCACACCTCTAGACTTATATAAATAGGTGTGGGGAGGGGTCTTTTAGTCAGAGCCATTTTGATTTCACTGTGACTCAGTTTCTCCAGAATCTCCTTAAAATTTGCCTACACACACACACACAAACACGTACATATGTGGATAACTACCAAAAACACCACTGACATTTCTGAGAGGCAAGCAGGCAATCCCACAATTCAGAGCAGACAAACATTTCAGCATGAGCTCGTTCAACTTCTAGCAGAGGCCAGGACTCACATAATGTCTTGGGAATGTTTTTTTCCTTCAGTTAGAGAAGAGGGAACTTATAAATAACATACAACAAGTGAGACATGATCGCTTTATCTATGTTTTTCTACAGCTGACCCTAGAGCTGCCCAGAGTGTAGGTTCTTCACAGTATTCAAGGGCTCTCAAGTCCTAACACACTTATTGTGGAAAATGGGCCTTTTCTCAATATACATTGTAACTGTATTCACAAAAGCAAAACAACCATCACAAGTCACAGAGAAGTATCTCTTTTTATAAAGTGTTATTCCCTGACCTATATCAGTCTTTGTCTTTGAATCAGTTTATGTTACTCTCTATTTTGTGGATTGTTTGCTACTATGGCAACCACCCATCCTGCTCTACAGACATAAGTATTATTCCTTGATACACTTACGTTCTCTCACCAAATGGTCTCTGTGAAAGTTCAAAATTAGAAAATACCTGGGGAATTAATTTGCTTTGACATAACTGTTATCTAGATTGTGTTGTATTGCAAAGATAAAATAAGACTGCAGATGTAAAGTAAAGTTTACATTTATTACACTAACAGCAAGCTCAAGGAGCAGTACAGGGAACCAGGCTCCCCACATCAGTTTCTCTTACCTAGGGGTAGCAAAATATCAGCCCAATGTCAAACCTGGAACATTTTTCAGAGGGGTAAGGAAAGATACTACTGTGGTTTTAAGAAGATCCTAGGCAATTCATCTTAGATGGAAGAGCAGAAAATGGGAGGAAAAAAAATCAGTGGCTGCTGCTGGTTCATACTGCTATCTATTTAGAAAATCGGTGATACAGCCCAGCAGGTGCTGTATCAGTCCTGGAAACATTTAATGCTATTAATGAAGGTCAAATGACAGAGGTTTGTGTGTTTCTGGCAAAGAGCTATCGATGCTCATAACATTACAGCTAAATGGTAAGTGTCTGGTGGGAATAAGCCATCCACGAAAACAAATCTTTCATATACTCCCTTGACAGGACCTCTGCTTTTATCCCACCAATTTCAATAACATTCTGCATGACTGATACAAATGGATGCTCACAAGAGACAAAGAGACCTTCCACACTGGTTTTACAGGAAATGCTTTCCTTTCCTAACTATTTTACGGTCTGGATGGGCAGTCAGATTTTATTGGCAGGGAGAACAAAAAACCCCCCAGAGAATTGCAATGGGAATAAAAGTAAAAGGGGTGTCTGGAACCTATCTTTTAGGCAGTACAGCTTTTAAATGGAGAAGAAGTTAACTTGTATTTTTAAGCCTCCATCCTCCACAGCTTTTAAGCAGGAAAGAGATATTTATCTATTGATCCATCAAAACCTGTGTACAAACTTCCCAAAACTACCATTTTGTATTTATATTTATAGGAATTTTCTATAAAGGTAGAAAGACACTATTTTCGTCCTATTCTCAACTGCTCTGAAGAGTCACTGCTTTCTTGGACATAAAACTGACAAAACTATACTTTTCTGCACAAGCCTTAAATATGTGTGTTTTTCCCTGGGATGCAAAAACCACACACACACAAATATCCCAAAGCCTCTAAGCAGAGTAGATTGAAATCCCAGTAATATAACATGAAAAACATCTCCAGAGAAAACATCTCAACCAAACCTGTAACAAAATATTTTGTAAACCCTTCTTAAGTGAAAATATGAGGATGTACTGATGCTTATACAGTGGCTTTGTCATAAAAAAAACAGGGGCAGCTGAGAAAGCAAAGCTGACAGAGTCAAACATCAGTAAACTGAGGGTCTTTAGTGAAAATCTAGGTGCACCTTGATGGATAATATCAAAAAAAAAGCTAAAATTCCCATTCTTCCTTTCTCCCTGCCACCCTAATAACACACAGCTTAAAAACCAAAGCAACTTATAGAGAGGGAGGGGGAGGAAAGGGGATATAAGCTCTTGTGCTCCTGATCTTCCTCTTTCTCAGTAAAGAATCAGCGTACTCTACACCAACTGCCAAATGGAACTCTGCCAAGGCATCAATGGAAGAACAGCACACTGAACAAATTTATTGCAGAAATTGACTCTCTTCCAAAGTGGGAGAAAAAGTAGTTACATATTGTTCTTCAAAGATCATTGCATGGATTTCTTCAAACCCAGGAAAAAAGTTGATGACAGATCAAGTGCTGGCAAATATATCAGTTGTTATATGAAAGCACCTGGCTATTCTATCTGACGCAGCAGCTGCTAAAAAGTGTGCCATGTGTAACATGTGCCACTGTTTCCTTTAACTTTCTGTTGCCTCATTTCTGACAAGCCCTGCACCCAACAATAGATGTCCCATCTATGAGAGAGGCCCTCCAAAATTATTATACTGAGGCAATGTAGGTGCAACCACAGTTGCACCACGTGTGACAGTAAGATTTTCCTTTCACACCAAAATACCTGCAGAAGAGGACTTTTTAGCCACTGAGGAAGTTAACATAAGATGCAGAACAGAGGTGTCTGATCAAGAAATGGATTTGCAGGTCAGTAAGGTTACGGTCATCCTGCAGCAGTGGGATTGTCAGATGCAGAGAAACAAGGCAAGACAAAGAAAGAGGAGGCAAACGTCTGAAAGGAGCAAGAACTGGGAGCAAACACCTGAACATGAGACAGTAAGAGAAAAGGAGAAATAAGAAGTTTCACATAGAAAGAGCCAAAACAAGTAGGGCAACGGGTATAAAGAGTATTGCAGACACTTCAATATAAAGGGTTATCAAAGGTAGTTGGAGTGGAGGAAGTAGGACAGGAAGGTATTTTAGTAAGTTGTATGAGAAAGGCATGGAAGGAAAATATTTATGTTGTGATTAGAAAATGCAAAAAGGGTTGGAGAGACAAAAATATTGGAGAGACAAAAATTCAGTACATAGGGTCACCAATGGTGGGCCTTCAATCCAAGTGATAGAACAAAATGTAAACTATACTGAAAGGTGCACTGGGCTATGCAATGGCAGACCCTGCAGCAGTGGGCTCTGCTATGGTGTCAGCCAAAGGCTAAAGGTCTTGTTGTGAAAAAATTGTTTAGCTGGCTGAAAGGCTCCCTTAGGATTTCATCACAGCTTCTTGCCACTCTAGGTGGCAAACTTTTAAGGCATTTATCTACTTTTTGGTACAATTCAGAAGAAGATCCAACTGAGACTTAAAATGTACACTTTTGAGAGTGTGTTATATAACACACATACGAGTGTGTTAACAGATTCAGACAGGGATTGCCTTAGTCTTGATAAAGCTGGTTTTGTTTGTCATTATCCATGGGGTTCCCCACTCCTATAAAATACATTTTTAACTTTTTTATTTTATTTTATTTATAAGCCTGTTCAGCAATCTCATACAAACCAAGTTTACAGGCACTTTTCCAGGGGAATCCATGTATGTCTCACACATATTAATATATCATAGTTATGTGAATTTACATTCATCCACGCCAGGTTACAGAACAGCATTATTATGTTTGGGTTATACTTGTAAAGTTGTTCAAATTATCAAACTATGAAACCTTGTTATGTGCTGCTAAGTAGCCTGCTCAGCAACAACAACAATAACCGCCAAACAAAAAACCCAACAACCCCCCCCACAAACAAATAAATGTAATTGGATTCATCTGGATGTTGTACTGAGCAGATGGAAGAGAATTCATCACCAAATGACTTTCAGAAAAATCCTAGGTATGTTATTTAGGATGTCTGCGGCCAAAATGTGTTCAGGGCTTGGTGAAAGATGTATCTATATGCTCCAATGTTCCGTAAAATCTAGTGATTCTGTCATTAAACTAAGACTGCAAGAGCTCAGTTTTCTCAGTTTATATCTTGCATTTCTATCCACTGCAGTCACTTGACCTTAAAGAAGGTTTGGTAGCACTTCTCAGGCACATTAACCCATCAAGAGGTTAACAATTCATCCTCCCAGTGCTGCATGTCTGTGTGTGTGTGTGTGTGTGTGTGCTGACATCTGTTCCTCATTCTTATTATCTCATCACTGAAGTGCTGACTTCCAGTGTTCCTGTACTGCAGCATTTTTTAACACAACCACAAAAACCTTTTTGCGTGATCTCTGCTGTCCCTGTACACCTGCCTATCACAGAGGAATTCAAATGCAGTATCTCTTTGTAGAACAGACTTATTGCTGAAGTAGCATGCCTCTAACTGCAATTATACCCTTAATAAGTCTTATATGGATCATTTCTTCACATAGGCAAGCCCAGAATAAGTGTTGCAAGGATGGATTAGTGATGACAAAGAATACCTCGGCTACCACAGGCGACTTGAACACCTGAGGCAGACAGATGGCACACTGCCCTGCGCTAACGTTACCATTTTTGCACAATTGTTTCTGTTTGTATGAAATGAAAAGTTAGGCTTGAAGTACCTCACACCTCCTTCACACATAAAAGTCTTGATCAATCAGCCTTTTTGTATAAATTGCAGCCTCCATTACAATAGAAACATTAACTTCAGCTTTTGAGCACTTCACAGCTTACACAAATTCACAGAAAAATAGCCATGCAAAACTCACATCCACGTTGTGCAGTGTAGTCATTCTATCATATCATATTTCATCTCTAATACAAGTAGAAATTCTGTACTCAAAAGGTGCAACATTTATTCTTCTGTTGTGAAAAGCTTAAAAGATTGACTAATATCTCTAGTGCCAGATCTGTGCACACTGCAGGGAGTTCTCCTGAGGTTCATTCTTCAATTGCAGATTTTATAAAAATACTTCAGAGGCAGGTGGCAGCAGAAGGTCACTGAAGAAAAAAGTTATGAAAGAAACATCAGCCAGAGAAATCTAGAGATAGCATGCATGACTTTTTGTTTTTGTGGATGTATGCTTACATATATTAACACTGCTTCAGAAGGAAGCTTGAACAGACATTGCATAGTATTTCACAGGACACAAGAAAGTGACATAATTAATTTTTTCTAGGCTGACATTCCTTTAGCAAAGGACACCAGTTTGTAAACTTAGTGAGAAAACTCAATACCCAGGCTAGATTACAAGAAAACTGGTGACAGATCTGCCCTGTAACCTTTTATTTCTATTGCAAAAGTGAAGTAGGAGAAGTCCTGAATTAATCCTAGAGTTGTCATCATAAACTTCACAATAGAAGATACCACTATTATCAGCTGGTACCTTGCCTATCTTTTTCTAGCTCAGCAACATTCTCGAAGATGTCATCCATCTCTCTCCTAAAAATGTATACATCGCCAGAAAATGGAGAGTGTATACTCCCAACCCACCTTAACAATTCCTCTTCTTAAGAACAGAATTGCAGTCCAATTCATGTGATAGCTCAGCTTTCATAGAGAATCACAGAATCATTAATGTTGGAAAAGACATCTGAGATCATGGAGTCCAACCTTTGAATGTTTTCATCAAGGCCACAGCACTAAGTGGCATGCCCAGTTGTTTTTTAAACACCTCTAGGGATGGTGACTCCATCACCTTTCTGGGAAGCCTATTCCAATGTATAACAACCCTCTCCACGAAGAAATTCCTCCTGATATCCAACCTGATCCTCCCTCAGCCCAGCCTGAGGCCACTTCCTCTTGTCCTGTCACTAGCTGCCTGGGAGAAGAGCTGACTTCCACCTTTCTACAACCTCCTTCCAGGTATTTGTAAGGAGAGATCAGGTCTTACCTGAGTTTCCTTTTCTCTGGGCTAAACAAGCCCAGCTCCCTCAGCTGCTCCACATATGATTTACTTTCTACACCCTTCCCTTCCTCTGTTGCCCTTCACACACCCCAGGACCTCACTGTCTTTCTTGTAGTGAGGGGCCCAGAACTGGACACAGGAGTTGAGCTGCAGCCTTATCAGTGCTGAGAACAGGGGAACAATCTCTTCCCTAGTCCTGCTGGCCACATTATTTCTGATACAAGCCAGAATGCCCCTGGCCTTCTTGCCCACATGGGTACACTGCTGGCTCATGTTCAGCCAGCTGTCCACCAGTAACTCCATGTCCTTTTCCACTGGGCTGCTTTCCAGCCACTCTTCCCCCAGCCTGTAGCACTGCCTGTTGTGACCCAAGTGCAGAACCCAGCACTTGACTTTGCTGAACCTCATACCATTGGCCTCAGCCCACTGATCCAGCCTGTCCAGATCCCTCTGCAGAATCTTCCTACACTCTAGCAAAACATGAATCCCAACCCACTTGGCGTTGTCCATGAATTTACTGAAGGTACACTCTATCCACTTGTCCAGATCAGTGATAAAGATATTAAACCTGACCTTGACTGAGCCCTGGGGAGCCCCACCAGTGACCAGTCACCAGCTGGATGCAACACCACTCACCACCACTCCCAGGGCTCAGCCATCCGGACAGTTCTTTGCCCAGTGAAGAGTGCACCTGTCCAAGCATTGGGCTGCCAGCTTTTCCAGGAGAATGTCACAGCACTCCCCTCATCCACCAGATGGGTCACTTGGCCACAGAAGGAGATCAAGTTGGTCAGGCTGAATCTGCCTTTCCTAAATCTGTGCTGGCTGGGCTTGATCCCCTGGTTGTTCTGTATGTGCCATGTGATCACACCAAGATGATCTTTTCCATAACCTGTCTGAGCACCACGCTCAGACTAACAGGCCTGTAGTTCCCCATATTCTCCTTCTGGCCCTTCTTGGGCCACACCTGTGGATGAGTGTCTGGTCAACCTCCATTTCTCTGGGACTCCCCTGATTAGCCAAGACTGATGATGAATGATGGAGAGTGGCTTAGCAGTCTTACAGCCAATGGAGCTTTGGTTCAAAGCACTGGGACTTCAATAAAGCCACAGTGCATTACCATGTTATGGAAATTTCTGATTTTCCAAGATATCCTTTCCAATCTGCAGCAAAAAATAAAACCACACTTTGAGACTATTAAGTCAAAATATCATCTCTCTGCTGGTACAGAATATTTAACAAAAAAGGGACAGGAAAAAATTTGGGAACTGTCTAAAAGACCACAACGTGCAACTTTGAAATGGAATCTACTGAAAATTTTTGTTTCAGAAACTTTGTGACTATTCATGTACTTCAAAGACCCTTCTCAATAAGTAAAAATCTGTTGATTTACAATTTTCTCTTAATGAGTAGATAACCAGAGAATGTTATGCAAAGTTCTTCAAATGGGAAGTGTTCAGTCAAAAAATTAAATGTTCTTTCATTTATCAGGTGCAGTAAGTCATGAAAAGGCAAATAGCTGACTTTGCCTTTCATGTTTGTTTACAATGACATGGAAGTTACACTCAACAAGCTCCTAAATTTTCAAGACTTCATCCATATTTGGAATTCAAACAAGGATGCAAGTTGCTATTTAATTTGTGGTTTTAGTTGCCCTTTCCTACCAATAAAAAAAAAAAGGTCTAGAGACAGTATGGTTGTATTGAAATATAGGGTGATGTTACCAATTACTCTGTACACTGGTAGATCTACTTTAATTACAATAAGTATTTCCATATTGGTAGAACACAAGCTACACAGGAACCAAGAGTGTTGTATTGTTCTTGTGGCTAGCAAGCTGCCTTTAAAGTACAAACACATACAAAGGAAAGGACAATTTATTTGCAAATATCTGTGCATATTATCTTCTAAGCAAATGTAACACTTAGAAATTAGGTATACAAATATGACCCAAATTCAAAATATTTTAGGAAGACCCTAAAATTCACTTGGCATTTGGCTCCTTCTACATAAATTTCTGCTTCAACTAGTGATGGATGCTAGAAGATCTCCTTACTGGTTTTGTTTCATGATACATTGCATTCCTGGTGGCCAGAGACTAAGTTATCTTTCAGTAATGATGCCATAAAACTAATGCAGCTTCACTGAGTACTGCGAGGTTAATTTGATGTATATAAAGTGCTCAAACAGAATTTAGCTCCCAGCTCATGCATAAAAAAAGAGAAAAGTTTTTAAAGTTTCTATTAACAAGTGAACTTGAAGACTCTGTCTTATTATCAAAGACAGTATAGGGAAATAAATGGCTCTGAAACATGTGGATTTGGCAAGGGGAAAGGGAAAGCACTACCATTTACAGAAGGTAGCTGGAAATTATCCTAGATATAGGTTTCTGTTGACTTCCTTCATGCATCAGTTATGTTCTAGAAATGGACAAAGACAAGATCATGATAAGTAGGGTGGTTTTGGAAACAAACAGGAGCAAATAGGTTGAGAAGAATAAATTGGAACGTGTAAATTCCCTAGATAAATTCTTTAAGTTTAGCTGGGTCAGTTTAGCTCAGAAACAAGATAGCTCATGGAACCAATTTCCCAGGCCAAGATCATCAGAAACTGATTTAAAATCTGTGTTGTCCAGCAGAAAACTGATCAACTAATCATCAGGAATGGAAACTTCAAAATAATCTTCCAGATCAAAATACAGAAGATGTTTGAACCTTTCTCGTTTCTGCAGAATAACCTGTTTGGTTTATGTGTATGTAGATCTTGCACCATGAGAACATGAGACAACAGAAAACTACTACCTTTTCTAACCCATTCCCATTCTCACATTTGCTACTCCTGTATCTACACAGAAAAATCCATCCATGTTTTCAAACTATAGATTATCAAGCTGGAAAGAAGTATTAAAATACACAGAATCCATTAGGTTTCCATATATGGCATATTACTTTGTTTTGTAAGAGCTCACCTGTGTCTTTCTTGTGATAACATTATTATTTCTGCAGAAGTTTGCTTGAGGAATACTGCTTGCATCTCAGAGCAGCTTTCCCACTTTTCATCCACCCATATCCTATTAATACAGTAATTACATATTTTATTATAATATCAAACCACGGTGGTAGTGGATCAAGGGTTGTACTCGGTGATCTCAGAGGTCTTTTCTAACCCGGCTGATTCTATGACTCTCTGAAATGCTCATTTTTCTTTTTCTTTCAAAAATGCTGTGGATTTATAATCAGATCATTGAGAAGAAATAACACAAAGAGAAAAAAAAGATGTGTACTGTTTTTATGAGACATCAAGGAGTACAATAGAATAGTTGCAACTATCCCAGTCTGTTATTCCTAACAAGTGATCCTCAAGCCCTTGCACAGCTGATTAAATAAGTAATGTTTGTCCCTTCCTTTCTATTGACCTGCTTGCAGTTCTAATGTCTCACAAAATTAGTGTTCCACATAAAAGCAATGCATAGCCAGACTACGACTTGTCTTGGATTTTTTAGGACCTTCTAAAAGAGATCAGAAAGTGTATTTAGTGGGATAAACATTGATGTGCTACAGCATCCAAGCTATAATGTTCGCAAGAATCATACTTTTCTACTTGTCTAAATCTCAGTTCAGTAGGGTATTATAGAACATGTATCTTCAAAGGTGACAGTACTACTAATCACAACTTACAGGTTGCTTGCTTTAGCATAACACCCACTTATTGTGTTCATATGCGAAACCAAACAGCTCAGTGATGAAGCTACCAGAGAGAACAGGACCAGTGTAGGTGAGCACTACATGACCATGAGTGAAGCCACCTACTCTCACACCATGGCATTAGTACTGTGCACCAGAGCAAAAAATACTGGTACGTAGAAGCTCCTCTGCTCACAGGAAGAGGAAACCCCTTCTTTCCCACGTGGTTTGTAAGACATTCCTATCAAAAACACTTGATTCATTTGTGCATAGGGGTGAGAGAGACTTAGAAACATCATGAATAGATAACACTGGAAGACTGGAGTCTGCACCTGTAAACACAGATACGCTTTAGCCAAGCCTGGTTAGCAAAGAAACATTTAATTTTGCACATCTCTAGAATACCAAACCTAACTATATGCATGTAAAATAGACTTGTGTTTGCAGCTGTTAAAAAAGCCAATATCAATTTGCTACAAAATCAGAATACAGGAGAGTTTGGCTTAGTTTTATATGTTAAGAATATTGTTTACATACCTACAATCTAAAAGAAGAAAAAGACAAATTTATTGTTTATCCCTGCTACAGCTCAATCACCTTCTTTCCTAAGTTTACTAGCAGATGTGGGGACTCTGGCAACTCTTGAAAGGTATCCAGCAGGATACATACAAGATCTAACATAAAAAAGTCATTATCAGAAATTGTTGATAAACAGAGAGTGTTCAATCCTCATGGTAATTAGACAACAGATGTCAAGAACCTGTTCAAAGCGTATGAGACCAGAAAACCAAAAGCTTGTAGAAAGTGGGTCCAGAACAGATGGACCAGCAAAGACAGCTAAGAAAAACTCATTTATGCAGGAATATTTGATGTAACAGTGTTCAAAGTGATGTAACAAATGAAAAGAATTTTCTATTTTGACTCTAAAAAGCCAGAGGACATAAAGAGCATGTATACAATGTATATACAATACCACAGAAAATAGAACAGTAAACATAGGTGATGTGATTTCTGCCTTTCTAAGAAAGATGGTAAGATTAACAAAACCAAGAAATTTTTTAAATTTCAAGATGAGACCATTAGATTTCTTTCCCCCTCAAATTTCAATCATATAATTAAAGCTGATTTCTTATCCCTATTACTAGTTTTATTTCAACAAAACACCAGCCAACAAAATAGAGCTGATCCTGTTTTATCTTATCTATTGCATCCTATTTAGCAGAGATAAAAATAAATGAGCAAACCCCAAACTTTTTCACAGGTTTTTAATAGTCTTTTTGCTTGTATGACATAGACACAATTTTCCCATTTATATCCCCTATATCATGAAAACAGTGGCAAAAATCTGGGAACAGAAGGAAGAGAAACAAGGCTTACAGAGAAGATGGTAGCAAGTGACACTGTCACCTTTTTGTTGCAAAATTAAACTCAAAAGAATTGGTGGATAGTAAGATTTAGAGACTTTAATACATAGTGTTTTATTTAAGCCCAGAAAATCTATGTAAGTGACAATCTTATCTACTTTAAATAGTGCTCCAATGGAAAACAGTACCTTTGCCTCAAAAAGGAGTTCTACGCCCAAAGATTATACTTGAAGTGAGATTTTTCTTTCTATGTTTTTTTACAGTGAGAGGCAGTCATGAATTGGGTTAAATGAGAATTCAAGTTAAAATTACGGAATGTGATCTACTTAATATGTTTATCAAACACCCTCCCAAAACGTTTCAAAAACAAATAACTCTGTAGAGAAGTGTAATCTCCAGGTAATTTCCCATGCTATGTGGTTTCTTTTTACATAAACTGGTTTTGTTGTTGCCAAGTTGCAAGCAAATAAATAAGCTATAGAGGTAATTTTTTTGTGTCAATGGATGAACAGTTGTACCTCTTGGATCTCTTTCTGCTTGCAGAAATGAGGCAACAAACACAGCTGTGAGGTGCAATATGCTCAAACACAGCCCTGAAATTCCAGAACACCTTAGCTGAGATACTTTAATAGCATAGAAAGGTCAAGTTCTCTATGCAGCAGCACTAAGGGGATGCGTGAGCAGGAGGAACAAAAGAAACTACATACCAAAATAAATGATGACACTGACCAGTCCAGTAATTGGCATTCTGGTGTCTTCCCTGGCAAATCTGCTTGTACAGCATCCATGCCACTTTGTATTTGGTTACCCATAATGCTGTCAAAGTTGCCTTTACTGGCATCAACGGTTTTTTGAACAACTCATGCCTCGTCAGCACCTTTCTGCAGCTTTAACAGCTCTAAATTACACCATTTGTCCATTCTGTGGGACCAGGGCTTACAGGGAATGGCAACCATGCAGCTGAAAGTGCTTAGGGTCCTGGAACTCATGCCCATTAAACTCTGGCATTTGGTCATTCTTTCACCTTTTTGACCACATTTTGTTTAGTAAGGTCATCAGAGAGAAATGACAGTAATAGTCTATAGCAGTTTCTAATTGTCTCTAACAAGTATACAGCTTTCTCCAAGTAGGAAAAAAGTGTCTGCCAATTTCTACATAGGCATTTTTCCTTGATTGGGTCTGATCTTTTGGCATACATGACAAGCACTAGTAGCATCCTCAGAGTCACTGTTCATTTCAGAAAAACATTGTTGCCTTGAAGTCTGCTTGCATCTGATTATATGTCTTGTTTGACGCTTTTTGCAGTAGTGTCCATGAACCAGGCTGGTGCTTTCCAAACAAAACTTCTGTCAGCACCAAGACAGAGGCCCTCATATATCAATAATACACACCGCAACGTATCAAGTAGAGGCTGGAAATAAAACAAATCAACTTATCGAAACAGTATTCGTTATTTTCTGCTCCGTGTTTCTAAAAGGGCTGTCTCTCACAAGTGTGAGTGTTCACAAGTACACATTTTCGAGGGCACCTACCAGAATATCAAGTGACAATTCAAACAGAAAGTGGTTCTTCTCTTTCAGGGTCTCTCTCCATTTAGCAGAGGTCAATGTCCTGTTAACAAATTTGGAAACACGTATCAGAAAAGTTTCATCTTTGCCCCTTTTGCAGCTGAAGCCTTGTTGCCATTTCTTGGTACTTCACCTGTGAGGCTGTTTGACCCTGGCAGCAGTGCCAGAGGACACTGTGAGAGGCACCTGTGTGCGATGCGAGCAGGTCAGCGACTTGCTCTGTATGGTAGCAGAGCTCAAGGAAGAGGTAGAGAGGCTGAGA
>JAYRBT010000093.1:22750426-22793920 GCA_036023395.1 Myiotriccus ornatus
TGGAGATCAAAATCAAAAATACCCTGCATTATAATTTATCAGTTTATCTCACATATTTGCAGGGAATGTTTACAGATTAAATTATAAGGATCATCTTATATCAACAGAGCAATTCTCATGTCTCTGTGAAGAAATTTTCATCTGCAAACTTCTTTCCAATTTACTTTCTTACAGTGAAGAAATAATAGTCTGTAAAGCAGAGCAACAGTAGATGGCAATGGTTTTAAAATGCCATCTTTAGCACCATTTCTCTTCTTGGAATGTGCTCAGACCATTCCAGTGACTAAAGCACCAGAAGACTATATTTTCAGATGGGTTGATTCCCCTCATGATCTTGAAAAACTGTTTTCACCTCATCTGTGCCTCAGTTTCCCACCACATAGAGAAGACAGAGTGAACAAAAAGTTAATCATAGGAGCTGAATTGAGGCACTGAATGGAAAGTATTCCTTGAACAAAAACAACAGCAGTCATTCTGGTCTATGCATTTCCTCAGTGTAGTCCCTGCTACTTCTAATATTTAAAAAAAAAATTAATGGTGCAATATTCTGATTTCATTGATAAAATGAGGCCCCTTGCAAACACTGTTATACAAAGATGTTTCTTATTTTTATCCTAAACCTGTTTCAGCAGTAACATTGATTTCCTCCTAAAAACCTCCCAAACTTAAAGACAGATCTCAGCATAGAAGAGAGTAAGAGTTAGTTCCTTCCTACACCTCCAATAGCACCTACTGCTGGTGATTTATTACATATTAACAACTGCAATATACAATCTTTTCTGAAATAGCTTCTCTGGTCACCCAAATATATCATTTATTTGTTCTTAAGAGAGGCTTTAAGTCACCTCAAAATGAGCATTCACATGACCGATATCAGCATATGTCAGTAGCTATTGTAAGCTGTATATACTATAATGCTTTAAAACATCTGTTTGAGTTATTAACTTTTACCTTTAGCCCCTTAACCCCCTAAAGAGTGAGCTGGCTTGCACAAACAGCATAAGGGGGAAAAATAAAAATAAAATCAGCAAAAGTTGACCACATATATTGTTTTAATTTTGTACTTAGGCTGAACAGATGCTTTTTATTTCTAAATACCACTAAGAGTCCAACACTGCTCAAACTTAGCTTTATATATACACCATATCTATATAATTTCAGTGATTTTTAATATAAATTTTAGTTTAAAGAGCTTTAAATACTATATATAATTATAGCTCCTTTTAAATTATTTTCTACTAACATAAAATGAAGTTTCCAACTTCACAGGAAGTTCTAATACTACAGCTTGCATATATATTCTTTAAGGAATCTTTCAATTTTCCTTGATACAGTTAGCTTGTGTTGACACCAGGAAAAAGAACAAAGAAACTATGATAATCTCCTCATTTCATTTACCTTAAAGGCTGCAGCACAGGAGCACACATGCAAACAAATCAGAGAATTCCACCTCAGATAAAAATAAGACCTTTCAATAGTTCTGTTCCCAAAATTCTACTTTAATATAAAGAGATCAAGAGGACCAAAAGTCATTTCACAAAATCCTGAAAAAAGAGAGGAGCCCCGAAGAGGAGATACAAGGACTCCCTGAAACAATCCCTCAGCCTTGGCCATATTGATCACCACCATTAGATGATACCATACTCCTGCATAAAAGTGGTCAGGTATGATCCCATATCAATAAAATTTCTCATCATTTACTCATAAAATTTTGCACAATTAATTATTCCGTTGTTCATTAAAAACCCCTTCGGTGTTACAGATTTAAAGAGGTATTCAGTACTATTACAAAAATTACCTTCAAATGATCATGCAAAATAAAACTAGGATTCACCATCAGCCTAGACACACCAAAGAAGAATGGTTAGAGTTTGATTGTCCTTAAGAATAATGTGTACTTGTGATCTGAGAAATGCAAGAGATGCTCCAAATTTGCAGGTGTCAGTTGGTTACTTAGCTTTAACAAAACAAGGTCAAAACATTCTGACATTAAACTTCACATACACACATGTGCAGACAGCAGCAAAGATATTTTGGTTAGCATGATTTCTACAAAAGCATATGTGACATATTGCCTGTATTAAGAAACAGGCTTTTTTTCCCCACTCCAGGAGTGAATCTGAATAATTTACATACTTTGCACAGCTGGAAAAGTGTGTGGAAAGCCAGCACTTTGAAGAGCTTACGTGCATGACAGTGAGCACACAGGCTGCTAGAGAAGTAAGCAGCTACAGCCTTTACGATACCTGTTAAACAGAGATCATTACCAGATTACCTCCTTCAGGACTTCTTCCATTATATAGTGCCAGCTGGAAAAATCGTAACAAGCCATAACAGAATAACTTTGAATTAAGTAAAAGATTGGAAATTCGTTTTAAGAAACAAACCAGAATCCTCCTTCCTCAGACTGAGTCACTGATAAAGCAGGGCTGCTCTGCTCCAGCTCACAGTCTGACGAGGGATACACAGAGAGGTGATGTCCCATGGCAGCTGCCTCTCCCTAGCCTCCTTCCCTGGTCAGTCACCTGCATGGCAACCTTAAAAACCAGGGGAATTGTCCCAGCTTGTGTTCAGCTGGAAAGTCTGAGACAATATCCATACAAGAATAGATGTTTTTAAGTATGGAAGTGCAAAAACACCCAGATTATAAGGCATCCTAATGACACATATCACTAAAGAGTACCCAGAATAACCCTCTCTGCATCTGCTCCATCGTAGCAGAATAAAGCCAGTCAGGGCCACAGATCTGTCCCTTAAAACATCCACAGTTTGTTTTCCTTGTTCAAATTGTGATTTTCTTTATGTGAGCAAAATTGACAGTTGCAGTAATGAATAATGACTGCTCCTGCTTAAAGTTCTACATTAAATATAGGCCCTCACAGGGGCAGAGGCTATAATATCAGTTTAACAAAAGCTGACTGATGTATTAATGAGAGAGACTTAATAGCAAAATTAGATCTGCTGTTCAGCAAGGGTTGGTGGTATTTCCCTATCTGTGTTAGACGTGCACTGACTGGAAACCAGGATGTTTGGTAGAAGAATGTCGAGAATAAATGCTGACCCTTTTTTCCTTAACTCAGGAGCTCTGATTTAAAAGTGCTACAAAAAGTGAAACAGCTCAGCCTTTGGCTGACAATTAGCAAATATTTTCGGCTGGTTGCCTCCCTCAATGCATATGTTTAAGAGGAAAGCTTCACACATTAATGACAGACTCTGTGTCTGACTGCATGCCACTGCTACATCTGTTAACAGCACATTTGGCTGGTGTCCCCTTGTCACTTTTCTGAAACACCAACAAAGAAAACACAGATCCTTTGGGCAAATGAAGTAAAGGGGGAAATTACAGTCACACCTCCCTGTCTCATTGCAGTACCACTTCTTGTCTCCAAAACCAACAGAGATTTGCTTGCATACTCCTGGTAGGTAGCCACAGTTCACACTTGAAATCAGGATCAGTCACAACATATTATCATTGTCATGCTATACTGTAAGAGACAAGATTCTACACAGGAGGAAAAAAAGGAAGGACTGCAGCTTTCTTATGGATCCCCTCCTTACTGCAGGGCCTGTGTGCAGGGAGGGAGGAGAGATGGTATTGCTACATGTGGTAGTCAAGTATCTTTGAAAGCTTATTTGTAGGTTTTGCTCCAATCCAAGGACAGAAGCTGCTGTTCGCAGTTTACTGTTTATGAGGTGCAACTTCTGATTAACTGACTCTCCTGAGCACAGAAAATAGGAAAAATCACAGGAAAAAAACTGAGCACTTCGACATTGGAGGTCAAGTCAAATTAACCTCTAGGTGCTCCCTGAAGGGTTCACAAAGCACTCAAAACATCCTTCCATCCAGCATTTTGCTTAAGCAAAATATGGGAACAGGCATCATGGAAGTCCAGGGACAGTTCCTGGAAAATGAGATCAGCACCTTTAAGTGATAGTCCACTTGCCAGCAGCAAAGACTACTACTCAAACAAATCTTTATAGTTTGGGCCACTGTCTTGTCCAAACTATGCTCACTGAACAAAGACACTAAGAAATTTCTGGGATTTTGGTTCTTAAAAGCAAGTTTTTCTGCAATGTTAAACAACTCAGATGTTTATTTACTAGTCACCACTGAGTGCAGCCATACAGAAGATGTCCTGAGTAACTGACTGTGCATGAAATAGGAAGCAGAACCCACACTCATGACTTATCAGGAGAGGACTTCCAGGCATTTAGTCTCCTGTGCTCATTAATTCCTACACACACTCTGGTTAAGTGATTGGGAAGGTAAACTGCTGTGATCAGAAGAGGAATGCAAGCTCTAGAACCATGATCCCTTTCAGTGTTACTGATCATCAGCTTGTCTGATCAGTATGTATCTTGAAAAAAGAAGCAGCCAAAATTAAGATGTAATTAATTTTGAAGTAATTAGTTATAGTACTTTTCTCTTGCGTACTGTGAAATGCTTGCACAGACCTCAAACAAGTGACATTGCTTTTCTCATCTTGGTGAGAAAAAGTAACTCCTTCCAAAACCTGGAACTATATGAAATGCTCTACTTTACAGCACAGTAAATTTTGCTTGGTTTTTTTTGTTTTGCTTTACAGATTTTACTCACATATGGTAATACCACTCTCAAGCATAATCCATATTTTAATTTACATTGTGCTCTCTGTAGATATATTTTTCACATACAGCAAGCAGATACATATAAAGAAGTATAGATCGAGTGAGGAGTTTCTATTTTTTATACATCATATTCTAAATGTTTCATTAATGAAGATAAACTACTACTTGCTGAGACTTCAATCCTTTTTAAAGTATAAATAAATATTTTCAGAGCTTATTAAAACTACACCTTCTAAATTTTTAAATATTTAGCTACCACAACTGTCACGATTTCAATGAAAAAAGGAGGAATGAATTAAAACACATTACTGTGCATGCAGTGATTGAGCATACACATGGGTTTGTAATCAAGACACTTTTAAAAAGCCACCAGAAAATCATACACTAACCTCCAGTTTTTATATAAATTATTATGAATTTTAATCCAGACATCAGCAGTTATTAGTTTTCAGAACTCCTCTGTATTTTCTCAGTGTTTTTCAGCCTCAAACAGAGATATTTTCCCCAAGATCATTCCACATACATTGTCTGTCTTTTCTTTGGAAATTATTTTAAGTATTGTATCAATAGAAACACAAATGAAAGCTTAACTCGGAAAACACATCTCTCACAAAATTTAAAATACTATGCTTTAAAGAATTTTCATGCTTATAAGACAATTTTCCACCAAGAAAAGTACTTTAGAATTTTAAGTTATTTGACCAGATGTCAGGTTAGGAAGGCTACAGTAACTGCTCTGTTAAAAACCACCACCACCAAACCAATAATAAAAACAAACAAACCCCCTCCCTCCTCCTCCCCACCCCCCCTTCGCCACTACCTATGGCTCAAACAACTGCTTGGATTTTGCAGAAGGGACTCAATGAATTAGAGTAATAGGGGTGGTTGGCACTGTGTGTCCCAGGTATTGGCCAGGTAATTTCAAAGGGTTTAGAGTTGCGGTGTCATACTACAGTTTAGCAGCTTGGGGGAAGGTGAGGGAAGAAATACGCGGAGAAAGCTTACAGTCTGATGTGTGTGTATTCTAAAAACACTTCATCCTGGAAAATCAGTCACAGAATGTCCTGAGTTGGAAGGGACCTAGAAGGATCACCACGTCTAACTTGTGGCCTTGCACAGGACAACCCCAAGAATCACACCATGTGCCTGAGAGCATTGCCCAAATGCTTCTTGAACTCAGACAGGCTTGGTGCCGTGACCACTTCCCCCAAGAGCCTGTTCCACTGCCCAAACACCCTCTGGGTGAAGAATCTCTTTCTAAAGAGATTATAAACCTCCCCTGATGCAGTTTCATGTTGTTCCCTCACGTCCTGTCACCAGACAGGAGAAGAGATCAGTGTCTGTCCTTCCTCTTCCCCTCATAAGGAAGTTGTAGAAGAATGTATACACGTGTCTGTCCGCATATGTATCTGTCTGTACGTGTGTGTCTGTATGTATCCATATGTCTGTCTGTATGTGTGTGCATGTATACATCTGTCTGTATATGCATCTGTGTGTATCTGCAATGTCTGCCCTCAGTCTCCTCTTCTTCAGGCTGAATAGACCAAGTGCCCTCAGCTGCTCCTCATTCAGCTTCTCCTCAAAGCCCTTCACCATCTTCATTGCCCTCCCTTGGATGGTCTCCTATAGCTTAATATCTTTCTTATATTGTGACACTCAAAACTGCCACAATATTCAAGGTGAGGCTGCCCCAGTGCAGAGCAGAGCGGGACAATCCCCTCCCTCGACCGGCTGGTAATGCTTTGCCTGATGCCCCCCAGGACATGGTTGGCCCTCCTGGCTGCCAGGGCACTGCTGACTCACATTCAACTTGTTACTGACCAGGACCCCCAAGTCCCTTTCCACGGAGCTGCTCTTATTCCCCAGTCTGTCTGTACATCCAGGGTTGCCCCATCCCAGGTGAGAATCCGGCACTTCCCCTTGTTGAATTTCATACAGTTGGTGATTGTCCAGTCCTCTAATTTGTCAAGGTCTCTCTACAGGGTTTCTTGGCATTCAAGGGAGTCAACAGCTCCTTGCAATTTAGTGTCAGTGGAAAATTTACTTAGCATTCCTTTGGGTCCTGCATCTAAGTCATTCAAAAAGATGCTGAAGAGAAATGGGCTTGAAATGGAGCTCTGCAGAATCCCGCTACCGACTGGTTGGCAGCCTGATGGCCTGAGGTTCCTTCCCACACAGGTATAAAAAAGAAAGCAAAAAAAGAATCAAAGGCGCAACGCTACCAGCACACTTGAAGAGCATGAAGACTTCTTGACTTGGGTGTTCTTCCACTTTTTGGCAGAAGCTGGCAGCTAAACTAAACCTGAATAACTAAAGAAGTTATCACTGATTCACACAAAGTATTTCTTCAGAGATAACTCAACATGAAGCAAACTATAGAACTCCAAGGTAGAACTTGCATGTTACCTGTGTGAATAACATGCAAGGGAAACTCAGTTTCATACATGTATCTTGCTGCAGTTAGCTGCTGCATAGGTCCATGAACAGAAAATAAGTTCGCCTGTTTTCTGAATGCATACTAAAACCAGAGGTCATGATACTAGAACTAAACAATGGCTTTCTATTAGCTCTGTTTTCAAACACTGCAGAAAGCTAAGAAAACCATCAACTGCTGCTTATGTTTGCCTCTTTCCATGTGAGAAATAGCTGTATCTATCACTCCAAAAAACATTTTCATATGCAAATGTCTTTATGTACACCCAAGGGAAAAAGGAGATGTCACAAAAAAGCTGTTTACCTGGCTGGTGGGCATTCAGAGCTTTTTTTTTTTTTTTTTGTCAAAACCGTGCATACTCCAAATGTTCAGATGATAAAACCTAGGAAAAATTCACACGAGTCAATCTGGTTGCCGTTTTTGTTTTCACACACACCAAATTAGATTGTGCAGTAAGACCCCATCTGCTCAACTAAAATTAAAAGCATAAGTTTATCTCATTTCTTTCAGTGGACCCTCCAATTGCCAGAAGTACTCTCTCATGTAGGCTACTCCTGAGACCCAGTGGTTTCCAAACCCAACCGTAATGCACACAAAGCCTTGATGATCTCTGCTGGAACTCAGAGCATCTAACAGCTGCAAGTGACTGCTATAGCCAATTACTCCCAGCAACAAAAAAAGGTAAACAATCACTATAGGAAGAAGACTCTCTGCCAGTGAAATATTAATGCATTTTTGAGCAGCTGTTGTTTGCCCTGAATCTTGGTTCAAGTTTTCTCAAAGGTAAAATTCGTTCTGTTAGTTGCTGTTCTACATGTTTTTAGAGATTAATAAAAAGGGTAGCATGGTCTGGAACAGATTTCAGAAAATCTTCTGCACTTATTTTATCAAAGTTAATTACAGAAAAGACCTTTATGCCTTTCCTGTTTCAGGACTATTGCTTATCTAAGAGTATCTACTCTTTTATAACACCGCCTCTCCATGGAAATATTTTATAGCATACCATAAGTATGGTTAAAGTTTATATTCTCTTCTTTCCTATAGAGGTGTGATCACCACTGTGACTTCTTAGGAACTGCTCTTCACTGAGCTTGTGGGCACATTTTCAATAGCACCATAGTGTGCCGCATCCCAGATGAATGCAGCGGCTTTAGTGATTCTTCAGCACTCATCCCCTCCTTAGCAGTCACTGATTAGGCATTTCAAATCAGAGGCATCCAGCATCAGACAAACTGGTACGGCAACCTGAGGGCACTAGCAAAGACGTTCCCTATTTCAGCAGCATAAGCCATAAAACAAAAAAGCACACAATTATGCACAAAATCATACAATGTTGTGTGTCTCCAGCTAAGCAAATACAGGGGTGTAGAGCAGTAGCAAAGCAAATATGAAATTACCATACACCTTGCTCATAGACTGGACAGAGTATCTGGAGCAAATTTAATGTCTTATTTTTATATTTTTCATGACACTTTAATTAATCAATTCTAACACTAAAAGCTTTTAATGTAGGAATTATTCTCACCCATGGAAAAAAGATCTTCGAAAGTGTTTTCCTTTTGGTCAATATTTCACAGAATCATAGAATGGCTTGGGTCTGATGGGACCTTAAAGATAGTATAGCTCCAACCCCCCTGCCATGGACAGTGACACCTTTCACTAGACCAGGTTGGTCAGAGCTCCATCCAACCTGGCCTTGAACACTTCCAGGGATGGGGCATTCACGATTTCTCTGGGGAACATGTTCCAGTGCCTCACCACGCTCACAGTAAAGATCTTCTTCCTAACATCTAATCTATACCTACTAATGGGTAGGCCTCTAGTTGCTTTTACCAACCTGTCTGTTTCATGTGTTTCCAGTGAATCTCATAAAGAACATACCTTTTTGGAATTGCATAAACCTGGATAAAAATTTAATTTTCTTAACCTCTTTGTCTCTTTTCTTCTACCTCCTATTGGTTTTACACAGAACATTTGCCTCAGTGTTCCCAGATGACAGAATGTAACATCAAACTCAACTGATTGTCTCAGCTGATCACCCAGCTCATCATATAACATCTCTGGGTATGCACAAAAACACTGTTTTGACAGCATAGAAGTGAAAGCCTCATTTTGTCTTTGATCTTGCAATTCCAACAAAACTGCATATAGATTCACTTGCCAATGGTACAGCAGAAATCAGTCTGAAGTCTGGTTTTCCTCTCCACAGTGACAATGTGCAATAAGGAAATCATTAGCAGTGGAATTTACATAACAGAGGTCAAAATAAATGGTGGTTTGTTTCTGCACAGTTTATTTTGCTGAAGTAGACAGGGTCAAAATATTTTTTCCGTTGACTGGGTCAGGAAATAGGGAATCTTCTTACCTCTACTGAACAGAACAATTGATAACCATTCTTAGTGAAGGGCAATGAATTATTAGTATTTCCAAATACCTAATCTTAAACAAATGCATCTCCCCTTGATCCAATATCTCTGGGAAGGAGAAGGCTGTTTCATAGATACAGGCCTTTAATGACTAGTTTAACCTTAAGGATTTTCCTATATACCTTTTCTTTCTTGAAAATCGGCTTCTTGATTTCACAATCATCTCTGTTTCACTACCCTCTTAGAAAAATGTTGAACATCAAGAACATCAAGAGGCTAGACCACCACACAGGTGAGTAGTTTCATTAATCAAAGATTTAACCTTAACCCTTCAGATACAATTTGACCTTTACTGAAACACATTTAAGTGTCCTACCTTCAGGAAAAATAATCTAGCAGCTTTAGAAAATGTTAATATATTTACAAACTCAGTTTGAAGTGTAGAATGTATGAATAGCTACAGAAAAAAGGGTTAATATCACAGGGAAAAAATTACCATTATTAGAATTATTTCAGTTCTAGAAAAAATGATGCAATTCTAACTCAATGTTATTTTTCTCTTTTGAGTTTATAATTATCACTCAATTTTCTATTTTTTACAGTGAACTTCTGAATTTTCCTAGGGCAAAGGCTCCTAAAAAAACCCCAGCTAAACAAAAAGACTATTCCAGTAAGTTGTATTAACTTTTATCATCTATTTAAACACTAGATTCCAAAAAAAACTTTAACAAATTTCTGACAGAGTAGCTGTCCATTAATATTTAAGGCTAGGCTTGCCTTACTGCCAGGATATGCACCAGTTAGTGAACTACATGTGCAATGGCTCTGTGGTTAAAGAGAAGCTACACCAGGACTCACTATATTCTCCAACACCAGCTTGACCCTGTACAGAGAGTCCTTATACTGAAGAGACCAAGCAAACTCTAGACCATCAACCAGAGATGCCTGTGGTCCCCTGCTACCTCTGGACCTGGATTTTGTCTTGTTTCCACTTTTTCTCCAAGGAAAGACAGGGACAACGAGTGACAGGCTCCTTAAACCTGACAGACCTGACAGAGGAGATACCCAGCACATCATCCTAACTCACACAAAAAGCCCAAGAGCACTGTTTCACCCTTCCCATGTAGTTATTCTTATATATCTTTAGCACTGTACAACAGTTTATCATTTTCTGATGTGTGCTTTTAGGAAGCTGTTGTAGCTGTGAACAATTTTGAATGTTTGTAACCTACTCCTATTAAAAAATCCACTATGTTATTTACAAAAGCACCCATACCAGAAATATACTATAAGGGAAGAGGGGTATCAAAAAATGCCACGTTTACGTGGGAATGTAAGTACTGTTCACACACACTAAAGCACATGATGGATTTTCCTACCTCATGAGGGATCTCTGCCTCTGTAAGATAAACATGCAGCAGTATTAAGCATCAGAGCTTAAAGAGGAAGTGGAGATGCTGAGGACTATCAGGGAATGTGAGAGATGAATAGGTGGAGTCTGAGAGAAATGCTGTGGATGGAACCTGGACAAGAGTCAAAGCAGCCCTGACCGTCTTGCCATCAGGCAGAAGGAGGGGATCTAAAAGATGGTGGGAATGGAAACAGATCCCTGCTCAGGGTGGCAGAAGAATCCCTTCCCTGCCTTCCTGGCTTTTCCACGTGCCCGTCATGGAACAGACAGGAGGCTCTGGAACTCAAGGGTCAGGCAAACGGTAGTGAAGGTCTACCTGGGGAGTTGCTCAAAGCAAGTCAGTCAACAGGACACATCACAACTGCAAGCGTTAAGAAGGAAAGAGCAGTAATTGTAGTAGATGACTCCCTCCTCAGGGGAATTGAGGGCACTGTATTGCTGACTGGACCAATCCCACAGGGAAATCTGCTGCCTCCCAGGGGCCTGTATAACAGCTATTACTAGAGGACTCCCTGGACTAATTTGGCACTCTGATTATTACCTGCTTCTGGTCGTCCAGATGAGCAGCAACAAGGTTGATGAGAGAAGTCCTAGGGCAATCAAAAGGGACTTCAGAACAATGGGACAACTGGCTGAATGAACAGGAGCACAGGTGGTATTTTCCTCAGTCATAGAATCATAGAATCAGCCAGGTTGGAAAGGACCTCTGAGATCATCAAGTCCAACCCTTGATCCAACCCCACTGTGGTTATTAGACTATGGCACTAAGTGCCACATCCAGTCTCATCTTAAAAACCTCCAGGGACGGACAATTCTCCACTTCCCTGGGCAGCCCATTCCAACGCCTGGTTACCTTCTCTGTAAAATCCCTACAGCAGAAGGGAAGAATGACGAAAGAAACAGGAGAACCTACTTGATCAACACATGGCTTGAAGACTGGTGCCATGGGTGGAATTTTGGCCTTTTTGATCATGGGGTGGTTTATATGGCACCAGGCCTGCTGGAGACAGCTGGTGTTTGCCTGTCTAAAAGCGGGGAAAAGATTCTAGCCTGTGAGTTGGCTGTGGGCTGATTGAGAGGGCTTTAAACTAGGTTTGAAGAGGGAGGGGCATAAGATCAGGGTCTCTAGAGATGAGCCTGGGGGCAGCATGCCTCAGTTAGGAGTGCAGTCGACAGCCCAGCTGAAGTGCATCTACACCAGTGGAAACTTTATGGTTAACAAACAGGAGGAGCTGGAAAGCACAGTGCAGCAGAAAAGCTATGAGGTATTTGCTGTTATGGAAATGAGATGGGATGACTCCCATGACTGGATGCTGCAATGATGGTTATAAGCTCCTCAGAAGAAGAGGGAGGTGGCATGGCTCTGTACATTAGGGAATGTTTTGACTGAAGAGCTCAAGGACAATGATGATAAGGTTTGGCACCTATGGTTCCAATATCCTGGTTGGAATTGGCTATAGACCAACCACCCAGGATGAAGAGGCAGATGAATTATTCTGTAAGCAGCTGCGTGGCATTTCATGATCACTAGCCCTTGTTCTTGTGGGAGACTTTAACTTGGTGGATCTCTGCTGGAAACTCAACACAGTGCTGAGGAGGCAGTCTAGAAGGTTCCTGGACTGTGTGGAAGATGGTAACTTCTTGACACAGCTGGTGAGCCTATCAGGATGGACCTATCAGGTCCTGCTAGACCTGCTGTCTACAAACAGAAAAGAGCTGGTGGGAGATGTGGTGGTCAGAGACTGTCTTGGGCACAGCACCCATGAAATGGTAGAGTTTTTGTTCTTGGAGAAGCAAGGAAGAGGGTCAGTCAAGAAAACCTCTACCCAAGACTTCCACAGAGCAGACTTCAGCCTGTTCAGGATACTGGTTGTGAGTTCCCTTAGGAAATAGTCCTTAGTAACAAAGGGTCCAGGAAGGCTGGACACACTCTAAGAAGGAAATTTTAAAGGTGCAGAAGTGGGCCATCCCTGTGTCAAAAGACAAGCCAGTGTGGAAGAATGGCCTGTCTGAACTTTCATTGAAATCCAGGGTAAAAAAGAGAGCTTATGAACTTTGGAAGAAGGGACAGGCAGCTAAGGAAGAATTCAAGGATATTGTTAGATCATGCAGACAAAAAATGAGAAAGAACAAAAAGTTCAGCTAGAACTCAATATGGCAAGTGCTGTGAAAGATCACAACAACAAAAGGAGGGCCAAGGAAAATCTTCATCCTTTATTGGACATGGGAGGGAACATTGTCACCAAGGACAAGGAAAAGGCTGAGGTACTTAATACCTTCTTTGCCTCAGCCTTTAACAGTAAGAATGGGTATTCCCAGGGCAACTAGATCCTGAGCTGGTAGACAGGGACGGTGAGCAGAAGAGATCCCCTGCAATCCAGGAGGAAGCAGGGCCTGCTGAGCCACTTAGATGTCCACAAGTCTATGGGACCATATGGGACAATACTAGGGTGATGAGGGAGCTGGTCGAAGAGCTTGCCAAGCCACCCTCCATCATTTATCATCAGTGCTGGCTAACCAGGGAGGTCCCAGATGACTGGAGGTTGGCTAATGTGATGACCATCCACAGGAAGGGCTGGAAGAAAGATCTGGAGACCTACAGGCCTGTCAGCTTGACCTCAGTGCTGGGAAAGGTTATGGAAAAGACCATCCTGAGTACCATTATGCAGCACATACATGACAGCCAGGGATCAGGCCCAGCCAGTAAGGGTTTAGGAAAGGTGAATCCTTCCTGACCAACCAGATTCCCTTCTGTGACCAGGTGACCTGCCTAGAGAATGAGGAAAAGGCTGTGGAGGTAGTCTATCTGGACTTCAGTAAAGACTTTGATGCTGTTTTCTGCAGCATTCTCCTAGATAAACTGACTGCTGCTGGCTTGGACAGGGGCACTCTGTGCTGGGTTAGGAACTGGCTGGAGGGCCGGGCCCAGAGAATGCTGGTGAACGGGGCTGATCCAGCTGGGATCCAGTCACCAGTGGTGTCCCCCAGGGATCAGTGCTGGGCCCACTCCTGTTAATACCTTTACTGATGGTATGGACAAGAGGATCAAATGAGCCTACGGTGACTTTGCAGATGACACCAACTTAGGAAGGAGTGTTGATCTGCTGGAAGGCAGAAAGGCTCTGGAGACCAATCTGGGCCAACAACAGAGGCCAGCTGTTTGAGGTTTCATAGGAGAAGTGCCGGGTCCTGCCCTTGCGTCACAACAGTCCCAAGCAGCACTACAGGCTGGGGGAGGGTGGCTTGAAAGCTGCCCAGCCGAAAATGACCTGTGAGGTGCTGGTCAACAGCTGGTTCAGTATGAGCCAGCAGTGTGCCCAGGTGGGCAAGAAGGCAAATGGCACTCGGCCCTGTATCAGAAATAGTGGGGCCAGCAACACCAGGGCAGTGACTCTTCCCCATACGCAGCACTGGTGAGGCCACACCTCAAGCACTGTGTTGGGTTTTGGGGCTCTCACAACAAAAAAGACATTGAGGTGCTGGAGCGTGTCCAGAGAAGAGCACTGAAGCTGGTGAAGGGTCTGGAGTGCAAGTCTTACGAGAAGCGGCTGAAGGAGATGAGGTTGTTTAGTCTGGAGAAGAGGAGGCTCAGGGAAGACCTTATTGTTGAAAGGAGGTTGTAGTAAAGTGGGAGTTGGTCTCTTCTTTCAGGCAACCAGAGACAGGACAAGTGGACACAGTCTCAAGTTGTGCCAGGGGAATTTCAGGTTGAGCAGCAGGAAGAGTTTCTTCACTGAAAGGGTTGTCAAGCATTGGAATGGTCTGCCCAGGGAGATGGTGGAGTCACCATCTCTGGAAGTGCTCAAGAAATGACTGGACTAGTTGACAAGGTAGCATTCAGTCAAAGGCTGTGACTTGATTATCTTGGAGGTCTTTTCCAATGTTAATGATTCTATGTTTGATATTTAAAACCACTTAGTTTATTGGTGCTACACTCCCTCCAAATCTTCCATTCAATTCTGGAGTAGTGAAAAGATTGTGACTAAATGCACAGAAGGAAAAAGATTACACTGAAGATGTGAACAGTGCAATCTTTTCTTACCGGTAAAGACCTCTGCTGGCAGGGAGTCGAGATGAGCTTCCAATTGCTTAAGAAGTGTCTTTCCACCCTCCTCAGTCAACGAGGTGGTTGGATCTTCTTTCTTGGAGTCTTCTCCCTACTGGCACCTTGAACACATGCATCTTGTCAACTGCACCCATATATCTTGCAACAACAGAAAAAGCATGTGCAATCTAAACTGAAGGTTAAAAAGTTAGCATTTACACATCAAAGTAACTCTCATTCCTAAAACTTACCTCATTAACTGTTCCCCCATGTTTAGAGAGTTATCTTTTTATTCTACATATCTACAGAAGCTGCAGTAGTACCAGAGCACCTGATTTCTTCAATAACTTGAACTTACAGTCTTCCAATTGCATCAGTAATACATACAGTAGGGCGCTTCTGCAACTTTAGGTCAGAAAGGAATTAAGAATACAGACTTGTTTGAGCTGAATGCTGCATTTCAGTCCATACAGTAGGAAAGCACACAACAGCCTTGGTGAAACACACTTGGCTTGCAAATTCATGCTAGTAGCTGAAAGCAGAGAGAAACGCACCAGTGTTCAAAGTGAAATGACATTCTCATATCCTTGTGCTCTCTTCTTCTCCAGGAAATGAAAACATTACACTGGTTCTACTGATATACTAATATTCATATATCTCAACATGAGGCAATGCTCTTTTCCTCAAGGATAATGCACAGAATATCACGCCAAAGGGTGGAAGCAACAATACATAGGCAGCTGAGAGATGAAACAAAAAATACTTGCCAAAAAATCTGATTCTTAAGAGGGCTGATAGAGCCCAGCTGAACAGCTGTCTAGATTAACAAAGAACAGTCCAGAATCTGTAGGGTCTGCTAACATTCAAAGACAAGTATCAACATGAAGAAAAATGTAGTATTCTCAAAGCTCTGGTGAGCAAATAGATCCATTTAGGTCAAGAAGAGCACATCAGCACGTCTGATGGAAGATTCACACTAAATGCCTCCAACAGACTCTGTCTCCTCTCCTCCACCACCAGGCTCAGCTGTTTAAGAAGCTGAAGTCCATGTCTTCTGGCTAAATAGGTTCCTATACCAAATGCAGAGTTGCTCACTTCATCCCATTTTTTTACTGCCAGTTTGGTGACTTCCACTATACTGTGTACTAATTCTTGGATAAACACTAAAGAAGTTCAAAGTAACTTTCACCTGTCTTGGGGGCTAACAGAAAAAAGATTCTATTATTCTATTAAAGCCTGACACTTCTTACTCCCAGTGTGTGGACACTTGGAGAAGACTACTTTGCCCATAATCATCCAATCTCAAACAAGCTTCCAGTCCAAAAACTTCCTGGTACCTGTTACTATGACTACTGCTGGATTCCATTTCTTCAAATAACTTTGATTTTGCAAGTTTATTCAACTCTTCAAAATCCCTTCTGCTGAGGGAGTACTTGACAGAGGGCAGACTTACCACATTTATGCAATTTCTAAACAGGGCATGTGGAAAAACTAACGATCAGAATTTGAGGAGGAATATTTTTGTGACATCTGCCACAACACTGCCATACTACTGAAAGACCTTTCATGTTCAGGAACCATCTACGGAGAAAATTCTGTCAAACAGCAGCAAACATGGTCACATAATGCTTTGACAAGGCTCTCTGAAATCATATCAGATATTACCCAGTTAGACCTTTTAAGGCTTGTTTACACTTCGAATTATAAAAGCAAAAGAACCAGACAATGCTATAAGATGTTCATAATTTCAGCACACTGAAGTAAAACAAAAACATTCCCAGGTGGCATATTTCACAAAATAGATCTTTATCACTGAAAGAAAGTACCTGCTAGTTCTGAGACAAGAGGTGAAAGAAATAGTTTACAGCAGCATCTTCATGAATTTTACAAAGATTTTTTTTTTAACTTTCCAAGAAAACCAAGTTTGCCTTTAAGTACCTGGCACGGTCCAATTGCTTCACTGTACTATAGAAATTCTCATCTAGAGCCACTGCTAAGGCAAAATGTCTGTGTGGAACAGAGTATAAAGTAAATTATTTCAATACATTTAATAATTACTTCAAATTCTATCATGAGTAAGGAAATTTGATCATCACTTTCTTGCACCTCTTCATTTCCTTTTCTAGGTGAAAGCTACAGAATCTTACTTTGAGTAGAAGCTCTGAACAGAGGCTCTCAAAATCTTCTCCAAGACTTAGGATGAAGTTCTCATAACCTTTACAACACTTCACTGTGTTGACCGTGGAAACTCAGCCAACCCAAGGCAAAGATCATTTTTAATTCATTAGAATTTTTTCGTTCTAGGTTTTTTCCTGCTGTTCACATTTTGTGTAAGTTTTAAAGAAGCACATCATCAACTAACAGAACTGCTGGAATTTTGGTATCAGAATTTGAAAGCTCTTTTCCATGCTTCTGCTGCCTCTGCTTACAGTTTTTTCATATCCTTTTTAGCTTTGCTTCTGCTTTTCTGGAGAACCTATCTTTGCATCAGGAAATTAAATACCCATTTTCCCAGAGTAAGTCAGAATAAGCCCAAGGACCAAAGAGGGTAGTCTTCGAAACGAAGGAAATCTTGATGAGCTTCAGACATAACCTGAATTTTCAACAACTTCGCTAATTATCTTTTTTGGTCCCTTTTGGGATTCCCTCCCTTCTTTCCCTTGTTGTTCTGAGGGATGGCCACATAAGATCCTAAGGCATTAACTTCAGAGTTACAGCAAATATTGTTAAGCTATTTAGAATACAGAAGACCCTTTTCTCAATAAAGAAAGCATCTAGTAGCATCCCAGAATGAGTACACTTGAAAGTAAGTTGTTAATTAGCTGTGGATCAGTTTAAGTTCTGGAAAGGCAACCTAATAGAACGAACGAAGATTAGCTTTGACCTTTCTGGTCTTCCCTGATGTCTGTAAAACACATAGACACCTACATTCCTTCCCCTCTGTTACTTGCACAAATCTATTTGCATGGCTTGGATGTGCAGTGCATGGATTGGTTAATAATAGACCAGAGAGGTGGGATGGGGCACAGCATATGTCATCTGTGACTGCTGAGTGTAAGCACAACAAACAAGAATCTGAGGAAGCCTAAATTCACTTTATTAAATGTTTTTCCTATTAAAAAAAAAAAAAAAAAGGCGCCAATTAACAATATACATAATTTATGGCAGGCACTACATTCACTTTCAAAATTCAGATTTATAACATATCTGAGTTTCAATAAAATTGGGTACTGCATCTATTTGCAACGAATATACAACAGTATACTTCAAGAAAAGAGTTATTCAACCAGAAAGTCTCTGGAGTCTTAACTCCTCAGAAAACATGAACTGTTGAACAGGGAAGACAGACAGCTTGAAGTGAAGGCTACAACTGAACTGGTTTGGATCCGTCATATATTGCTAATATTAATCAAGGACAAAAAAATTAAAGTCCGCACTCTTTAGCTTGTTGCATTTTGAATGTTGGCACTAAGCACAGACAGCGAGAGGAAAGAAGTGTTTCACTTTGACCCATCCTCGAATTCCTCTTGACAGAACGGGTTGCTACAGAGTATCCTGTATTTCTAAAAGCTAACACCAAACTTTTGAGACAGATACCAAGAAGGGGTGGACTAGGTTTCAGGGCTATTTAATTTTTTATTAGAGAATATTGCCTTTCGTAAGTGCTGGCAATTAGGCCTGTTGTATTAGGGATTTTAACAGAAGCAGCTTTCAAGAGCAGTAGAAGCTGTTAAAATTTAAGTAAATACTTGCAACTAAGAACATTCTTGCACTTACAGCAACAGAAAAACATGTTCTGTACTACTGAAGTGTCCTATTGCATAAATGAGAGTAATTTAATAAGAACTGCTTCAAATTTCAGTTCAGCTCTTACGTTTTTGTAAAGTATGAAGTGTTCATAGTCAATACTCTTACAGCACTTTAAGTGACTTTACTTACAGTATTACAGGGTCACTAAAAAGGTCACATTATTATAAACTCAGTTATGTACAGGAATGACATGATTTAGTATACACAGTAAGAAATCACATTTTATTAACTTTCTGCAGTTATGGTTGGACTGATATTACAAGTACAAAAAAAAAGGTAAAGTTTTCCTTTTTTCAATTTATGTCTCAGAGCAGGAAGTTCATTGAAAACAGGAGACTAATTACAACATAAGACAGTAATCCATCACACTTCACAGCAGAAAGTTACAAAACCTCTTAATCCACGGAAGTTGTTCATGTTGTTTTAAAAGTACCTAGAAGTTTACATCGCCTCCCCAATTTTTGTTATGATTACTAAAGGTGTGGGCAACAATTCAAGCTTTTCAGGTTAAAACTGCTCTTTGCCCTAAAAGCAGACTTTCGAAGATTATCACAGATTATCACCTCATCCCACCAAAAGAGACCATCTCTCACCCAGCTTTAATTTGTTGACCTCTCATGTGCTAACACATCTGCTGGCCCAAACCACTAGCCATCACAGGAGTAGCTTTGCAAACAGGTGCCTCTACTGTGAATTTTAATTCTCTTGCCAAAGAAAAGGTCTCCTAGATGCAGGTGGGAAGGTCACCTGTCATGACCAATCTTGTTGCATGCATCTTTTGCCGAAGAGTCCACACAAGCCTTGAGCATGTTTTGCAGTAAAACCAACCTGGCACAAGTGCCCCAGCAAATACTCATGTCCCCCGGTTACAGCTCATCCTCTGTCATGATCGTGTTTCCAAGCTTATCTACTGCTACTGGTCCCTCACAGATATTTACAGACATTCCTGGAACTCTTTATTATTTACATACAAAAGGAACTAGTCCTCCACTAAACTGCATAAGGCAGCTTCACATTTTCTTCTTTAGCTTTATTATGAAACTTTACTATAGTAAGAAAAGTACTATCTTTGTATAAATTTGCGTCAGGTTTCCCTACTCGTGGTCAGCTACACATAAGCAAATCTGTATTTTTCAACAATGACACTTCCTCTGAGCAACTGCATTCATAAATGATACGTTAGTGTTGCTCCTTGACTGCCAGCTTCTCTGCAGCTAAAGCAGTTATAATCTGAAACTGAAAAAATTTACATAAACATATTTTGTCCTCATTTCCATGCAACAAAATAATTCAACTGTGGCTAGTTATGCTGTACTCAAATTGGCGTAAGCTGAGAACTAAAAGCTATTTCTGTAAAAGTGTGTAAGCTGAACACACAGACGTCCCTCCTGGAATATGAATTCCAAATATAGCTCCTCATTTGCTGCCAAGTACAGTGTCTTGCATCCTCTCATTACTCCAGCCACCAAAGAGCATAACCATATAAAAAGCCATCAGAACACACTGTTTCTGAGAGTAAAGAGACAGTTTATCAACACTGGCTATGACTGACCTCTTGAGGTGCTAATTATCTATGGGTGCTGTTCACAGATCCCCATCATCCAAGTGAACTCGGTTCCATCACACTGTAGTGTGATGCTCAGCAACACACACTACAAGGTTCTGTATGAAAAATCTCACAGTAGCGATGTAAAAGGGAAGGTGAAAGAAAACAGTTAAAAATAAAAACCGTATTTCATAAGCCACTTTTGGAATTGAGTTTTCACTGGTGGAAGTTCACTCTCATTCAACTGAGCAAAGCATATGAATTAAGGTATGTATGTACTTTAAAAAGGCAAGAGACAGTTGAAGTAAATCTTTAAAAGCTAGTCAGCTCAAGTGCTGGGAAGGGAAAAAACCAGCAAATAGTTAATTCAATATTCAACTAATGCAGCAATTAAACAACAAACAGACATCAAAATAAAGAGAAAATCCTCTCTCTCTGTCCTTCATAAAGTCATAGAAAGGTTAGGGCTGGAACCCTAAGATCATTAACTGTCATTCACCAAGGCAAACAGCCCTGTTATAGGCAAATCTGCAGCAGTGCAGGTGACTGAGGCAAGCAGGGCACATTTCTAGGGTTGGGGGAACCATGTCTGGTGGAGCCAACAGTGATGGTGGCTGATCTAAATATGATCTACCTGACATGAATCACCACTCACCAAGGTGAAACAGCTCCCTGGCTGTTCCAACCATCTCTCTGTATTCCTCCCAGGCTACCTGTCCCTGTTTCCACCCTCTGTAAGCTGTGTTTTAAGTTTGTCCAGGTGTTCCTTGTTCATACATGCAGGCCCCCTGCCATCCTTGCCAAATTTCCTCTTCATAGGTAGGAGACAAACCTTGAATTTCATACAGCTCTCTTGGGCCTCTTCCTTCCAGAGCTCTATCCCCTGGTACTCTGCCAAGAAGAGACCAAAGTCTGTCCTTCAGAAGTCCAGGGCAGTAAGCTTGCTCTGTGCTCTTCTCTGTGCCTCAAGGATCCCAAACTCCCCCATTTGCTGGTCACTACAGCCCAGGCTGTCCTTGTGCTTCATGTTCCCCACCAGGCCCTCTCAGCCAGTGAGAACAAGATCCAGCATAGCACCGCTCCTTGTTGGCTCCTCCATCACTTGTAGAGGAAGCTACGCATCAGTGAATTAAAGGAAGCTCCTAATCCAAGAGCTTTGTGGCCTGCTGTGTTGTCCCTCTACAGATACCGGAGTAATTGAAGTGCCCCATGAGGACCAGGGTTTGTGAACACAAGGCCACTCCTTTCTGTGTGTGAAGAGCCTTGTCTGCTCAGTCTTCCTTGGTTAGATGGCTTTTAGCAGACTCCCAGTGTAATGTCCACCTGTCCCTGTCCTGCCTCTAATCCTGACCCATAGGCTCTCACTCAGCTCCTCATCCATCCCCTGGCAGAGCTCTAAGTACTACAGGTCACTGACACAGAGGGTAGCTGATATGATTGGGATGGCATGCCGTTACACACCTTATCACCATTAAACCTGATTAAACAATATTCCCCTCCCGCATCATATCCAGTTTAAAGCCTAATCAATAAGCCCCACTAGTCCTCTTTTCCTTTTGAGGCAAATCCCACCTGAATTCATCACACCCTGGCTATGTGGGCCATCCCATTATCAAAGAAACCAAAAATTTGGCAGTGATACCAGCCACAGACTTGTGTATTAATGGACTGGGTCAGTCTGTTTCTTTCAGTGTCACTACCTGCACCTACAAAAGCAAGAGAAAAAAAAAAAATAACCTGCATCCCTGATTCCCTTACCAACTATACCAAGACCTTGAAAACTTTTGATGGCTTTTGGACTATGTGTTGTCACTTTGTCACTACTCACATGGAGGACCAGCAACAGGTAGAAGTCTCAAGGCTGAACCAGGCTAGGAAGTTTCCTGGCAACATTGTTATCCCAGGCCCCAGGAATGCAGACTGCCCTGAGATGAGGGTCCTTCCAGCATATCGGAATCTTTGTTCCTCTTAGAATGGAATCATGTACCACTATAATCCTTCGTTTTTTTCCTCATGGAATTGGACTTGCTAGGAGGTGTAGTCCTTTCTTGACTTGGCAACACCCCTGTTGGAGAAGGACATTTGTCCTAATAATCATCATGATTGCCTTACCACATCCAAAGCCCCATACCTATTGCACCTTGCCAGTAACTAGAATCCTAAGCTAATTTACAAGTAGCTCAAGAGCTTTGCAAAAAGAAACATTTCACTCAGACTGCCTATTCCTCAAAGCAGTGGACAGTACTGTAAAAGACCTGCTCACGACACTGTTTTCCCTTCAACTCTGTTTATTGATGTACTGAACATGAAAAAGTACAAAGAATTCAAACACAAAAGAAAACATGTACAACCTCTTAAATACTCAACAGAATATATTCTCTATTCCAACAAATGTGAATTAAGTCATACTATACAACTTCAAATAAATACCAGCCTTATATTTTACTAAGTGCTCTGATAAACACTGTAAAGTGAAGCCCAATTTACATGCCTTCTCATCAATGCTGTTAGTTGCTACAGTAGTATAGGAAAGAAGCATGTAGCTACTGTTTTTCCCCACATTGGAAAGTTTGTCATTTATATACTATATACAACTTTTAATGCAGAGGATTAGCTTTAACAATCTAAATGCACCTAAGAATGAGGAAGTGCTCAGGAAGTCAATTGATTTTTGAAGAGCATTGAGTGGGTCAGCATGAAAACTCGCTTATTCACTTTAGCACGCGCTTCACAGTATATGTACTGTACTATACTGAAAATTTTATAACTACAATTTAAATGAATAAGAACCAAAACCAACTGCAAAGATAGTGTACAACTATGTTATGCATAGAACAGTGCTTTTTCTAAGGGGAAGCGTATGAGCATCTCAGTTTATACAAAAGCAGGACGTAACTACATAGTTGTCAGTGCATCCTGGTGAAGGCATCAAACCCTCAGCTTTCTTTTTTAAAAATTTTATTATAAGCTAGATGCTAATCAGAAAATATTCTGTATTTGTTTTCCTTAAATTTCTTCAATACATGGTAAAGACTTTTTCTATTTCCCCAAATAGTGATTTAAGCATCATACAAAGTTAAACTTCAATAGCATACAGGTATTTATGGTTTTCATAAGAAAAATGTAAGGAAATTTGTTCAAAACATATGTTTATACTTGGTTTTTTTGGTTTTTTTTTTTTACCACAAACATATTTATAAACAAAAATGTTGCATCGCCATAAACAGCTGAAGCTAGACTATCTACAGACAAAAAGAGCAACAGATCTGATGCACTGTAAATTCAAGTCCTCAGGACAAAAAAAAAAAAAAAAAGAAAGGCAGACCTCAAGTAACAATGTTAATGCCATTTACAAAGAAAAACTCATACAAAAACATTTAAAATTGAACATCACTTGGCATGTAACTTAAAAAATAAACCAAAATCAAAATTGGCTAAAAGGTTCATAACTAAGGTCTTATTTACATTACACAAAGCTCAGGTGTTAGCCTTGAACTTAACCTTCAAAACACCTCCTAACATATCCAACTCAAGCCACTTCTGCTGATTTGCTACTGTCCAAACCATGTTCAATGTCTGTTAAGACAAAACAATTCTTCAAACAATAGCAAGTACATCACTAAACACCGTGAGCGCTATCTGAAGGGAATTCCTTAGGAAGAACAGATTTTTTTTTTTCCCCCATCTCTCAGTATTTTAAGTTTTCTGCTTGCTCTTATATTCTTTTCACTTGTTTAAAAATCACAAGTTAATGTGAGCCACCTATCACTTACTAACCAGGATGATCAATGACTCCACTGATGATTACAAAAAATGAAACCAACAGTGCATCCCACTGACTTTACTTCTTAAAACAAAGGTCTCCAAAGTATTTCTACATCATAAATCTTTCTAAATTTTTCCCAACAACTGCAAATTTCCTGGTAAGTTTTAAAAGCTCACTAGGTGTCATATGAAGAGATTTCTCAAAGTATTCAAGTCAAAATATTTGTTCCAGGACCAGTAAAAAGTTTCTCCAAATTTTTTTTTTTTTTTTAAAAAAATAGATGCTTTTTTTTCTAAACCCACATCAAAGAGGTTCTTATCTCTTTGGCAAGGTACTGCTTTACGAAAAGTTCTCCAGTATTCTTACAATAAGCTTTTATAATGTGTTCCCATTCCCCAACCCAAATGATAATTATAAAATAAATACTGCTTACAACTTTATAAATAAAATGTAAACTTCAGATACTTTTCTTGAACAAACTAAAACAACAAAGCATTACAATGTAAATTAAACAAAGACAATCAAGAAATGAAAAAAACAAAACCAACAACCAACTTAAACTACTACACAAAGCCTCAGTATTTACTCATAGGTTCAAGGCAGTCATGTATAAAGAAAAAAACTTCTTCCCTTAGCTGAAACATTTTAAAAGGCCCACCTTCTTCAAAGAAGGCAATAGAATATGCACTGTAACAGGTAAAAACCCTGTACCTCTTCTCAATATTCAAACACAAAAGATATTTAAGAAGTTCTAATTCAAATATTAGCACTAAAAAAATCTCATATATTCTTAGGATGCTAAGTAGTCATTTTATCCCCATTTCCACACTGACATACAACAAAGGCATTTACTAATGCATAAAGCTTCTTGTAAATTGCCTTTGTTGTATAGTTTTCATGTATTAATGCACTGAGAATAACTGGTTAGGCTTTGTGCGTTTTGTTTGTTTTGAAGGAGACCTGCAATACTCTGTCACCAAGGCGGTATCCATTCAGGCTGGCTATTGCCATAGCTGCCTCATCGTAGTTTGTCATAGTCACAAATCCGAAACCTTTGCACTTGTTGGTGTTAAAGTCACGGATGACCTTCACATTGGTTACTGCTCCGAAGGGTCCAAACATTTGCCAGAGGATACTCTCATCAGCATCAGGCGCCAAGTTGTACACAAAAATGCACCACCCAGTTCCTGCATGCCCAGGGATATTAATTCCAGCCAAACTGGTCATTCCATCAATGGTCATTGGAGGAAACCTACTGACGAAAGCAGGAAAGCAAAACAGAATCATAAGGTAGCTGTTCACACAAAATCACAGCAAAGAAATGTCAAAATAAAAAAGAAAATGATACAGAGCTTTTTACACAAGGAACGTATTGCTCATGCTAATAAGGTAACATCACATACATTTTCTACCTCTCAACTGCACAAATACCAGGTAAAAAATTATACTCAAGTAGGGAGGACAGTGCTAGGTACGTCTGAGATGATGTAATGTAGAAAATCAAAAGGAAAGCATGCTATAAACCCAGTGCGAATTAGTAATTTGAAACAGGAATTCTGTGAAACTGCTACAGAAGGTTTATTTATTTCATGCACAATACAACAAAATGAACAATCTCAGCTGAAGTCTCAACATGCAAAAATCCAACGTAAGTCTTACTGAAAAGAATTTGCAAAATACTTCAAAATATTTTGGCGATTATGAACCAAATAGTTCTTTTTTACCTCTTTACTCCATAAGCTATGTTGAGCAGATTGTCCAACCTGCAAAACATTTAGCAACATGTTCAGTCTTCAGACTTTTCTATCCTTTAAGATTAAGGAAACTTAGTATATTATGGTCACAACCCTTATACTCTATAGAACCTCAAGCAATGTTAATCTATCACCACTGACAGAGCTGTCCCACCTTACTACACCTGATACAGTTAATGAATACAAAATAGTTCTTGGGTAGTAACCACAATCATAAAAAGCTCATTTCATAAAGTATACCACCACAAGTTTAGCCTAAGTCTAACAGTGTTAGCATTAAGTTACAGTCAGTGAGCACATTAATTAAGTTTTCCACATTACTAACTTGGTTTAGATGAAGAGTTTTATTGAGGCTTCTGACAGTTTGCACATATGACTACCATGACAGACACAGTACTTTGGAGCAGTAGCAAACGTCATAACATGAACTGCAAAAAGGATTTATTTTCTTACTCTTTTTGATAATTCCAAAAAGTCAAGCAGGTGAGTCAGAAGGCTAGCTAGGCTGAACAGGGCTTTTGGAGCTTACTTTTTTGCCAAAAAAAGCAAGCATATGTACAGTGGAAGCAAGGTTGGGTAATAATATTTGGGAGGAATACAGAAATACTACTTGCCACTGAAGGGAGAGAATTTGTGCAGACAAAGCTTAATTGGAGTTGACACTAGCCAGAAACGTGGGGGACAACAAAAAGTGCTTCTCTAAATATGTCAGTCACAAAGAGCAGTCCAAGAATAACATCAGACCATTACAGGATGAGGATGTTCGCCTCACTAACAGGGACACAGAAAAGGCAGAGATGTTCAATGATTTCTTTGCCTGTCTTCAACAATGATAATGGGGCTAAGAAAGTCCCAGTGTCCTGAGCTGGAGGAACATGGCTGTGAGAATGATGAACTCTGAACTTGTGTCGAGATGTGTTGCTCCAACTGGATTCCTGTGAGTCTGTGGGGCCTGATGGGATTCATTCCAGAATACTCATCAAAAGAGTTGGCTGATGTCATTGTCAGGCCTCTCTCAATGATTTTTGAATGCTCTTGGAAAATGGAAAGGTCCCAGCTGACCTTTCTGGCTAACGCTGTCCCAGTTTTCAAGAAGGTTGACCCTGGAAATTACAGGCCTGTCAGTCTCGTTTCAGCGACTCGTAATGTCACAGAAAGGAATTATTCTGGAATGTACTGAAAAACACTTAAAAGATAACACACTGGTCACAGCCAGCACAACTTCATGAGAGGGAAGTCCTGCTTATCAAACTCACTTTCCGTTTGTAGTAAGGTAACCCATCCAGCTGATCAAGGGAAGACGATGTAATCTTTTCAGATTTCAGCAAACCTTTTGATACTGTAAATCTGTAGTGTGCTGCGTGAGCAAGAGTTACATGGAGTAACTCTTGGATGAGGTAACATCAGACTGGTGACCTGTCAGGAGTGGGGTTCTGCAAGGGTCCATTCTTGGCCCAGTGCTCCTCATCTTCATAAATGACTTGGACAAGGACTTGAAGGAATACTATGTAAATTTGCCACTACTACTAAATTGGGAGGAGCTGCTGACTCTCTTGAAAGCCAAGAAGCCCTGCAGAGAGATCTCAACAAATTAGAGGACTGGGCAATCACCAATCATATGAAGTTTAACAAGGGGATGTACCAGATTCTGCACCTGGGATGGGGCAACCCTGGGGGTACACACAGAACAGGGAATGAGACACTGGAGAGCAGCACTGAGAGACCTGGGGGTCCTGGTTGACAGGAAGCTGAAATCAGACAAGAGTGCGTCCTGGTAGCCAGGAGGGCCAACCATGTCTTGGGCTTCTTCAGACACAGCATGACCAGCTGGTTGGAGGAGGTGACTGTCCTGCTCTACTCTGCACTAGTGCATCCTCACCTTGAGTCCCGTGTGAAGTTTTGGGTGCCACAACATGAAGATATAAGGCCATTAGTAAGCATCTGAAGGAAGGCTATGAAGATGGCGAAGGGAATTGAGGGGAAGCCATATGAGAACTGGCTGAGAACACTTGGTTTGTTCAGACTGGAGGAGACTGAGGGGAGACATTGCAGTCTACAACTTCCTCATGAGGGGAAGAGAGGCAGGCACTGATTTCTGCTCCCTGGTGATCAGTGGCAGAACCCAATGCAACAGCATGAAGCTCTGCTGGGGAGGTTTAGGTTGAATATTAGGAAAAGGTTCTTCACCCACAGGATGGTTGGGCACTGGAACAGCCTACTCAGGGAAGCTCTCGTATGACCATGCCTGTCAGGATTCAAGAGGTGTTTGGACAACACTAAGGCACATGGTGTGATTCTTGGGGTTGTCCTGTGCAGGGACTCGATCCTTGTGAGTCCCTTCCAACTCAGGATATTCTATGACTGATTTTCCACAATGAAGCATTTTTCCACAATGAAGTGTTCTTCAAATACACACACACACATCAGACTGTAAGCTTTCTCCATGTATTTCTTCCCTCACCTTCCCCCAAGCTGCTAAACTGTAGTATGACACTGCAACTCTAAACCCTTTGAAATTACCTGGTCACAAAGTGGCGTGGGACACACAGCACCTGCCACTCCTATTACTCTTATTCATGCAGTCCCTTAAAATGCTTCTTTAGGAAAATGACTACCCTGAAGAAGCTCTTTTTTCTTGCTGGCAAATCCCAGACATAGGAAAAGAAAGTCTTATTACAGATTTTCTTCAGGACCCCACAAAATATGAGTCTGGGTTAAAAAAAAAAAGTGCAGTTGACTTAGTTTTCTCAGACTACAGAGCATTAGGATTCTGCATTAAGCCAGGTTTGTGTAATACACTGTCAAGAAAGTAAGCCACCAAACCTCTAAAAGAACAGAGAAGAGGAAATTAAAAAATGCATGACTACCATCAGTACACTCAGCACGGATGACAGATCTACTGTCACTGACATCCTGCGGGGGAAGAGGAAGGTGAAGAGCTCTATAAACACCATCACTTAGAGGTCCCTGGTATAGAGCACTCTCAGCTGAGGACTTCATACAGTAGTGGAATCACTTGTATGATTTTCTATCAGTTACCTTGAAGATTTGAAAATATTTAAAAAAAACTCTCAGGGACTTTTTATTGGAAACTTTTAAAGATGCTTTAAGTTACACATCCTATAGAACCATTACACAGAGCAGCTTTTTAAAGTCCAGATGAGGTTTTCTCTCAATAAGAAAAAAACAGAAGCATTGTATTGATCCTGTTGCTTTTACTACTCAAGTTTATGCTGATTGTTTTCAGGCCTCTGCCAACTGTTAACAGAGAGGGGGCAACTCCATCAGGTAATCCTGTCTGAAATATCAAGAATTAAGATTTCTTTCACATGTAACATATGCAAGATCTGAAGCATCGGTGCCAACTATCTAGTCAGCACCAGATCTGGAATGCTGCAGCAATGCAAAGCAAAGACCCAAAAACCAAGAAAAGATGATTTCCCTTTACAGTTAAAAAAATTAAAATTTTGAAGAGAGTTTTAGTGAAGAAGGATAAGTCTTAAGGCTTTCACAAAAAAAGAAAAAAAAAAATCATTTTATCTGCAACTTCAGGTTGCCTTTGGACCAGTCAGTTAAACCCTTTCCTTCCTTCGACACTGACAAAAGATTTCATTCTTTCTCTCCTATTTACTACAGACTTGGTACTTATTCAGTGCTTTTTGTTACCATTATACTTGTAATGTGGAGCATATCATAGTATCTCTTAAGATGGTTTAAAGCATTACTTTACACTGAATATCTCAGAAAAAAACCCAACTTGCCAGTGACATTCATAAAAATACACTTCCTTTTAAACAAAAATAAGCCTCCACCAATCAATAAAAGCCTAAAGCTGAAGGGCAGGGGGAGTCTATGGAAATTACTTAAATGCAAAGAAAAAACTCTGGAAGTTGGAGCACTTTTACTAATGGTGATAGATCCACCTGGAGTATCGGTTAAATACAGATGCTACCCCAGTCAGCATCCAAGTAAAACTGAACAAAGACGAGCATTAGTGAACACGTGTGTTCAGCTGAACTCAAGGAGTCAGCAGGGCAAGACTTCCCAGAATATGCTGTAACACACAGGCTGTACAACAGCTCCCCCACAATCCTACTTCACACAGTGCACTTGAGTCCATCCTGCAACTTCTGTCCCTGTACTCTGCCTATGAAACAATGGCAAGCTTACTTTTATGTAGTCTTCAGCACACTGTTCTAAAGTGTCCCATTTATTCCCTAAGAAAGGGTAAGGAAATCCATCAAGTAGTAAAATTGGTTATTCCCTCCCTTACTATAGAAAGCCTGCTCTTCACACCTGTGAGATGCAGCACATAAGGTTTAAAAACTGAGAAAGAGAAGAATTCAGAAATTCTGACTGAAGTGCAGTCCACGAACTCTGAATATTCAGCCTGTAAGCGAGGAAAGCCAATGCAGAGCTTTTAAAATTTAGTACATTCTCTTTGAAAAAAACCAACAGCTGATTTTATTTCTTAAAAAAATAAAATAGAAACTGCTTGAATGTATTATGGCTTAACACATTCCAGTCACATCCTTTAGGAGCAGAGGGAGGGAAGAAACAATTAAAATCACTGAAACAAAATCCAAGGTACTCATGAATATAGGTAATACAGTATTTGTTTTGCTTTGTTCTCACCATCTGTCCTTCCTTTTCAACACACTAAATATCACAGGGAACTATATGGCTGTAGTTTCAACGTGAAGGGAACATATATCTCCAAAAAAACCAAGCAAAAAGTATTAGAATAATCTTTGTTACAAAAATTTGTAATAAGAAAAGATGAAGTGTGGCATGGAGGGCTTAGACAACTGACAAGGAAAAAAACAAAGCCTGAATGGGGAAGAAAAATAGAGGGTCGGGAAAAAAAGGCTGGCTGTGCAGCACGCTGTATGGCTAAGAAGAAAACTAAACTGCCTAGGTCAACGTTAACTGAATCAACTTGTGTGTTACTCAAGAATAATCTAGAAAACGAAAAGTTACCTTTGAAAAAATTTTTAGTGTCTGAGTAGAAGAAAAAGATGTCACTTTAGCTAAGTAGGTTTATTAGACAGTGAAATGCTATCAGTAGAATGGCATGCATTTTTAGCTGTACTGTAGTAGCAGAGCTAAAGCTCAACATTCACGTGTTTCTCTCACACACAAGTCAGACAAGCGGGAAAGCACCAAGGTGGAGGCAAACAAGCACCTCTGTGGGAACATGCGAGTATCAGCACAGTTGTACACATTATCTGACTTACCTAAAACGTTGAGCCTGCTGAGCCAGAGGTGCTGGATACCTTCTGTTTGGAGAATGGTACAGCTGGGAAAAAACAGCCTGATTGGTTTTTTGGCTTGGATTGTTAGCAAACTTGACAGTGATGGGCTCTGTGGCACCTGGAGGTTTCTGGCCATTCATGCCCTTGATAGCTTCTTCCGCTTCAATTCGCTTGTCAAACCGGATAAACCCCACGCCCCTTGATACCCCTGCACAATGTGAAGGAAGCATATTGTAATTAATTCAGAGACACCAGAATATTAGACGTTAACATTTATTTTCAGGGCAAATTGCTATGTTAATTGTCAATCGCTGTGAACACATGACAAATTTTGAGCTGAACAGAACTGAGCTTTGACTCAGAATAAGAATTTTCTACTGTAATTTTAATTTGTATTTTTGTTTTTAATTTAACTAATGTAAGACTCATTTGTGCAAAAAGCTTGGAGGGTTGATTGAAACAAATATAGTGAACCAAAGATGAATGCTGAAACAAAGCAATTCTGGTGAGGATGGAGATGAACCCAGAACCAGCTGCACCGTAACCTCCGGACAGTTTACACTACTCTGCCCTACCTAAATTCACAGAAATAGCTTAGTTATCTGCTCTCCAGCAACAAAACACGGTTTATGCCCTCCTGCAGTACCCCTTGAAGCTCCCTTTGGAGCATATATGCTGAGAGGATGATGACATGCAGGTTCTATACTGCAGTTACAGGAATTAAGGGTATATCTTAGCAGTCCATGATTACCTTTAAGTAAAAGATTCAGCTTCAGTGTATCTCCATATACCACTAAGTGTTATTTTTGAAGGAAACTTTTCTTGGTATAGAAAAGTCAAAGACAACATGAAAGGGGATCAGCAAAGTGAAGGAAGGTCTTAAGAACACTGTACATCAAAAATTTATAGTGTCTTAGACAAACACTAAGGCGTTGACACCCGAACCAATTAACATAAAAGCTACTAACAGCCAACATCATTTAGGTGAATGCTTTGTTGTAATATTCCTAGTGCCATTTAGTGGCCCTTTATGTTTTGGTTCATAAACAATGATGATTATAAACCATCAAAGTGACAATAAGCAGGCATAAAAAAAGCTTTATGGAGGCAAATGTCACAGTTTCAATTTCACTTTTTTTTTTTAATCCTTCAGTTTGTGTCACAACCTTATTATTCATAACATTTTGAGCCTACCTCTCCCAAATTACTAAGAGGGAAGAGGGAAGAAAGCTTAAATCTGAACAGCAGTCTATACGCTGGAAAACTACTGTGCAAATACCAGGATTTATGAATACTTAGAATTATCATGCATATTAGAAGTTCAGTTACATTTACTTACTGGCCCATTTATCAGACCCCATCTATTTCTATGCAAGAATACACAGGAACATACTGTAAATGACTATTTATTGCACAAAGACTGAAAATCTGACCCACAAATCTGCTACTTCTACTCATCAGTATCTGGTCTTTAGCTTTCCTTTCCATGCCTCTCTACAATTTCAGCAATTCACAGTATTAAAACACTCTGAATAATGTGTCAATATTGAGGTTTCTTTTAACTTAATGGAACTGAAAAGGAGTACATACAAGTTCCTCTACAAGTCAGTCAAAAGTCAAACACCGGCATCTACAATCCTTTCAAAGTAAGACAATTTGAAAAGTTTATGACCTCCTACAGCTGAAAGCTGTTTTTCACACACAAGGACATCTGATTTTGAAAAGGTACAACTACAAAAAAAAAAAAAAGTCAAACCTAGCTTATTCAGAGAATAATGACGTGAGTAAATGAATTTTTCCATCCCACATCCTCAGTGTTCTGGAAAGGGGAGAATTTGGAGTGCCCTGCTTCTTTGCATGTTGCTTTGTACTCTCAATACTTCTGTCATGTACTTGGCATTGCACTTAGTTGTTTATTTCTGGAAAAGACCTCACAGCAGGTGATGCAGCAAATTATAAAGCTCCTTGGGACCAGCCATTTGAGACAGCAAAAACACATGCATTACTGTCCAGTAATTACTGAAGAGCAACGATAGTGTCACTGATAACCAGTCACTGACTGAAACATATACTGCAACAATGCAGATAAATTTGCTACATCTCAGTACTTTAAGGCCCAGCTAATCACAGAATTTATCTGCTCCTGAGGAACTCAAAGTTCACGCATATGCCCAAAGTTAATGAGTCAACTTTGATAACAGTCTTAGTAGCAATTACAAGTGTGGGTCTTCCGTAATCCTAGCCTCAGAGAACCAGCTGTGCATTTCTGCATAAAGTTTTCTTTTCAGCAAAATAAAGTTTAATAACATTTTGTAAGGCGATGAGAGACTATTTTCATGCAGCAGCTTGGAAAGGAAGATTATAGCAGCTGTAAATTTAGTACAAGTCATCAAACAGTCTTCAAACCTGCACCTTCAGGGTGAAAATGATTCAAGCTGGCTCAGTACACTCCACAGTCTATTTTTGCCCATGCATATTTATGAACAATTCCAGGAGAAAAATGCATTTTCTGGTCTACATTACAGAGACAAGACCATTATACTGATAGATGAAATATTTTATAAACTGCCAGTCCAAAAAGGAGAGGCCATGCAAAACTGCTTACTTACCACTGACTTGGTCAGTCAGAATACGAGAAGTAATAATGCGTCCATACTGGGAAAAGATCTGTTCCAATTCTTTCTGGGTCATTGTTTTTGGAAGTCCACTAACATACAAATTTGCATCTCTGATAGAGGCTGAACTTGGTCGCGCATAGGAAACCTTTAGGAAAAAACAAACAAAAAAACCCCTGAAAAACCAACACTTTCAAAGCAGATGAAACAGGATAGTCATCTGTTCTGAACCCACGTCACTGGGCTTTTAGATTTGTTTTTTATTTTTCTATAGCTGGCTTCTCAAAATACAGAAGGAATGCAACACAGACCATGTAGGAGAAGCTGACTACATGGACTCACTGTAATTGAAGAAGTACTTTCAAGTAAATGAGAAAAACCTGGGTACACACTCCAGCAAGCCCTGGTGAAGAAAATGTTCTCAGTTAGTTTACTGTAAGATTAAAAAGACAAATTTAGGAAGTTCCAAGAATGTCTTCTTTTTAATTTTCATTAAAAAGCACTAAAACATACAAAAAATTAAGATTTCAGGGTGGTATCTAGACCAAAAGTACAGAAAGGCAGTCTGAAGCACTTAAAGGTTTCCAAATGGCTTTCAGCTGCTGTGCCCTTGGTACATGTGTTGAGAATCCTGTCAAATGACACAATCATTCATAAGGTCAAGATAAAATCTGCTATATTACTTTCACAGGCCTCAGAATTAATGGCAGAAGTAGGAATCCAACCTCTATCTTGACTGTTCATCAGCAGCTTGCCAGTTGCAGCAACATAGAAGTCTTACAGCCAAATGTCAACAGTGAAATTCTCAGATCCTTTTGGACAGAAATTTTATACTTGCTGCCTCCAAGTGTCAGTCAGAAATATTTTAAGATGATCAAGTATATCCTTCAACCTTTAGACACATGTTACAAAACGAGCATGTTCATTACTTTCTGCTGAAGTCTGTACAAGTGGTCTTATGCTTACTGCAGGAATGATTAAAAGAACATCTGTTCCTCTTGAACATGACTGGGGTTCTCACTGTGCTAAACATAAAAATAAAAAAGGACTAGTCAGATTTATCTCCTTTCCTTCCCTCCCCTGCAATTAGCCTGCACTATTACCTAACCCTGGGCAGCTGAAACTTGATTCTGTCAATCTGTCGTTTGCCTGACTCTTTTGACATTTCTTTTCAAATCCTTCCTGTCTCATTTTCATGCAGATCAGTAAGACTCCTACGGAAGCAAAACAAAAGAGAGCACGCTGGAGACTAAACAAGCACTACCCTGAACACTGCAGCGATCCTTTGAGTTCTACCCAGAGGCTTTAGGCAAGGTAACTTTGTGCTGCCTCAACAGGGCTGACCTAAAAAACTCGCACCTGTCCAACCCAGAGCCTTGTGAGCCACGCTGCCTTGTTCTTTCCACATGACAGCCATGCAAGAGCTGAAGACCTGTGTTCGAAGTTAGAGCAAAGCAGAGACTAAAGCTTGCCTGCATTCAGCCAAAGAAACAGCAGGGACAGTGATGGCTGCCTATTTCTACCAAGTAGAGAAATACAACAGCTTAAGAATGAACAAACTTGCCCAACTTGCCCATTGGCTTTGAGCTTCTTTAAGAAACAAAGTTCCATGCCTTAGAACTTGTCAAGATAACTTTCAGGAGACTGAAGGCTAAAGAATGCAGACAGACTGCCTTGGGGATGGAACTAGACACAGCAAATTCATGTATGAGCAAAACCAAGGAGTTCTAAAAAGCTAAGTCTATGTTTGCTTTCAAAGGGAACCCTTCCACCAACACCTCAGAATTTAACTGTATGTAGTAGGCTGGGACAGCAACAAAGTCCATTTATAACTGAACACAATGAACTGGTTTATAGTTCTAAATTATCTTTGGAATTGAGATACACTGAATAGTGTCCTATCCGATCCTTTTTAAGCTGTCAAGACATTTTTCTTCCCATATACATTTTGCCTGGTCCTCTGGAGAAAATTTCAAATTCTGGGAGTAACCTTCAGCTAAGGAAGGAAGAAAAACATTAACAAAACAGCTCTGCAACTGCTGGTCAAACAACATTTCACTACTGAGAAACTAAACCCCTCATGGTTTGCTGTAGATTAAGGAGGTATTACGGACTTTACAATAGCTCTGAACTTAAATAAATACCTGTTACAAAAGCTCCTTTCTACGCATGCACCCGCCACAAAGGTTATAGAGTATAAGCCTCACAAGCTCTTTTCAAACAGGACAAAATAAGCCTGTATGAATAGAAGACACCAAAGGCCACCAAACCCCTTAAGTCATACCTTAGGGTGCCACTGTTCTCCCAGTATCCAAAGTATCTAAACTTTACTCTAGAAGTAGTTCTACAGATGCTGACAGATCAAACAGCTCCACTTCCTAAGCAGTCCAATGCAGTAACTGGAGTTTCCAACCAGCTGCCCACCCCTAACTGTCAAAAATCATTCTAACTTGACACATGAGATAGAATAAAACTGAGGAAGTAAAAACAAGTAGAAAAAAACAGCTGTGATCTGTATGAAGAGAGACACATACAAAGTAAAGTAAAAGTAAATTGACCTGCGAGGCAATACTTAGTACCCAAAGGTTTTTTTTCCCTTCTGGTCAATGAGAGACCTGAAGGACAGCAAAAAAGATCAGTAGAAATATACTGTCACCAAAAGGAAGATTGAGGAAAAACAAACCCACTGCTGACCAGGGACACAGCAAAGAACAGGACAAAACCTTCCTTGCCTCAGTCTTTATCAGTACAGCTGACCTCCAGGGATCCCAGGCCAAGAGCAGTAGAAAGCCTGGAACAAGGAGTATGTACTCTTGGTGGTAGAGGATCACACTGAGGAATACCTAAGCTGCACAGAGAAGTCCATGGGGCCTGAAAGGCTATGCCTGCAAGAGTCGGGAGAGCTGTAGGATGTCACTGAAAGGCAATTCTTGGTTGTCCTTTGAAACATCATGGGGAACAGGGGAGGTTCCTGAGCAGTGGAAAGAAGCAAGTATCACCTATCTCAGAGTGACAAGAAATTCTCTTCCCCTCTGGGTAACTACACTCAGGTGAAACTCAATTCAGTCCCTGGGAAGGTGACAGAGGAACTAACCATGGAAGTCTCCTTCAGTCACAGGAATGACATGGAAGTGAGTGGATGCAGTCAGCATGGATTTCTAAAGGTGAAACCACATCTAGCCAATCTAAGAGTCTTCTAGATTGATATGACTGCTTTGGTGAACAACGGGAGAACAGTGGATGTTGTTTATACCATCTGTATAGAGACCTGACACTCTCCTGAAATATGCTCACCAAGTGCACATTAAGTACACACCCAATATCTGCTTGGATGATTCTGTGATACTGTAAATACATACGAAGTTCAGGGGGGCAGTGATGAGACTGAAAACCATCTGAACTACCAGGCTCAATGGGCTGCAATCAGTGGCATGAAGTTCAGGTGGAGGCTCATCACTGGCCTCCACTGATACTGGATACAACACTGGATAACATCCTTGCTAGGTAACAGGGCAGTGCACACTCAGAAAACTTCTACAGATGTTAGAAAACTTGGACAAGTGGCTGACAGACCAGACATCCAGAGGAACTTCAACAGACTGGAGAATTGGGCAAGCAGGATACGCAAAGAAGTTCAACAAAATCAGAGTCCTCGCACTGGAGAGAATAATCCTACATACCACTATGTGCTGGGAGCTGACTGGCTGAAAAGCAGCCTGTCAGAGAACCCTGGAGAGCTGACAGACATCAAACTCATCATAAGCCTTGTGTATCCTTGTGACACAGATGGCCAACAGTCACCTGGGCTGAATTAGCAAAAGCATCACCAGCAGGTCAAGGGAGGTCATTCTTCCTGTCTGCTCAGCACTGGTGAGACACTTGCAGGGGACTGCCTCCAGCTCCAGGCTCCCCACTGCAGTAAGGTATTTTTTACACCTAAGAATGTAACACTGATCACAGGTTATCCTTCATGGAAAGTACCCCAGTGACTACTCATGTATCCTAACTGAATATACTTGAATCTGGGCAGATTAGTCACAGGAATAACACACATTAAACCAACATCAGTGGTTCATCACCAATATCCAAACACTATTATCTAGCCATCTTGCTAAGCACCAGAATTTCTGGTTGGGCAAGAAATCAAAGAAACAACTTCAGAAACCCCACATAATTTATGTTTGATTTTTTTTTTGGCAAAACATTACTAGCCATCTTTGATTCTTGCAAGTCAGCACCACTAGAGAAAAAACAAGGACACCATAAAATATTACTGGTATAAGGGAATTAATTCCTATGCAGGAGAATGTTGCCTGGAGTATGGGATATACAGTTCCTTCTCTCTATTGATGTCAAAGTCCAGTGATTTCAGTTGTGATACAAATTAAAGCAGAGACTCCCTAGATTCCTATCTCTACGTGCATCCTGTTGGTTTGCTGATTCAGTAATTATTTGCCGATAGTTCTAGATTTAGTCCTTCAAACAATTTATATATGGGCTGAATTAACAGCTGTGCTAAGATTTTAATTCCACAGCTACTTCAACAAGTGAACAATTACAGTTATGCAATGTCAAAACCACTGAATAGAAAGCAAGTCAAGAAACAGACGGAAAGCCTACAGTTTTAAATATTTAATGATGACACACACTGTACAACGCTGAACAGCACTACTCTGAAGATACCAATTTAAAAACAGTTTTACTGAAATTTTCCACTGCAGTTACTAGGAAAGACACTTGTTTCTAGAAATGCAAACACTCAACCACCACCAAATTCAAGCATTTTCACCACTGCTTTAATATTTCATTTCTTAACATCACGATGAACTGATTTACAATTTTCAAGTGATAACAGTGAGAGACACAGTCCCTACAAATGAATTTTTTAGTTTCTTACTAACTGCTACTACCCAGACACTTCAGTACCATGCCTGGAGCTCTTTTATCTTACAGCTTACAATTAGTATAAAGGGCAAATAGTATTTGTATTCTCTCAAAGAACTTCAGAATTTACTATCACTTTCTCCGAAGTACCTCTATACTTCATATATTCTCAAAAGTTTTAAAATCTGAAATATTTAAATATTAAAATCAGGACTTCAGTCAATGTTTACATTCATTAACTACCAGTGTAATCTTTCAGCTTAAAACACTGCTTGCCCTTCAGGATAGTATCCATTTCTCTTAAAATGCATGCTTCAGTGAAAAAAAAAATGCAGTAAAAAGTTACCATCTAGTCTGTGCAGATGAAAATGGCTTAAACCTATCTGCAAAGCAGAGAGATTTATATTGAGAAGAGGAATACATTAGGAATATGTAAGCCCTCTTGGCAAGTACAATAAAAACAAGGACATATTTTTGTTACAGCAATGTTCTCAGAGGCCTTTGTGCCAGGCACCGTGCACTTAAATTTGTATGAGACACCATGAGTCAAGACATCTTCTTAATTCGATTTCTAGTAAGAAGATGCTCCAGCACACTCCAGAGATGAGGTCTGAGCTGTCACTGGCCAGCAACACATTGCTGTCTGAAACAGGAGAGTACACTGCTGTATATTCATCAAGTTTACTTCCTGTATCCCCTCAAACAAAAGATACAGACTTCCCTCTGCAAAGGTCACTTACACTCAACTCTGTAGAACTACAAATGGATCCTGCTCAACACAGCTTCACTCGTGTGTGTAGATTAAGATAATAAATATAACCATATCTGATAAACCTGCTGCTTTCACAGCCTGTTGCACAATAGGATACGCATTCAAAAAACGGACACCGAAGTAACAGCCTTTCAGAATTATTATCAGAAGAGGTTTCACTGCTTTAGTCCACATCTCAAAGTGCTCCAGCTCTGACAATTACAACTCATGCCAGTGCCACCAATCTGAGGTCGGTCACGGGATCCACATCTGCTCTGTTCCCAGAGGGAACTGCTGAGGGCATGAATGGACCAAGATGACAGGCTGCTCCTATAAAACCAGACTATCAGAATCAGGTTTGGCCAAGGAGTAGTAGCAGGCTTAGAATATATTCGAAGTGATTATTGATGGGCACAGTAGTTCACATGAACGTGACTAGACAACACAGAAGTACTTGTATTTTACAAAGCTCTTTCTTGGAACTAATTTTACCTAAATAACATGATTTTGCCAAAGAGCTGTATGCTAACTATGTCATAACTATTAAGACTCACAAATATAAACCCAACACCAGTTTTTGAGTAAGGGGAAAAAATCACCAGGGATGTATTTTACAAAACTGAGGAGTGTGTAGTCTGCAGGTAACTTGCATTGAAATAAAGTCTCCTTACAGATAGTCCTTTGCAGCTTTTAGTAACTGTTTACAGCAAAGCCTTCTAATTTTACACATTCAGAACTTTCAGTCTAAGGATGTTAAGCACACTGGCTAAAAGGTCTCCAGCATCTGAGCCCTCTACCAAATTTCATATTAGTTACTGGACAGAGAATAGCCTGCTGATACAACAATGAGTACTGGAGCTCAGAAGGACTTTTTACTTTCATTCCTCTTTGACCATGTTCTGCATTTGACTCTCATCAGTCAGCAAACAACCACCACAGCCCCTCGTACTACTTGCCTGCAGCATACCTGCACTGACCCCACTCTCCAGCACTCAGCAAGCTGAAAGCTCCATCACCACAACAAAGCCAGGAAACTGAGCCAGCTGCTCAAGTTCAGTTTCTACACTAAAATATGAGACGGGAATTATGCGCTACAATCACAGAATAGCAGTTCCGCTGTTTTGCCTTTAAAGGGACAAATGCAGAAGAATATTTTAAAATCTGCAGTCTTTTTAGAAATAAGAATTTAACTTGGAATTTAAGTACTAATAAAAGATACAAAACAAAGGGAGATCCAGTCTCCAAACATTTTTATTTTCCTCCTTCTCACATTCTTGTATTGTCAAAAGACTTTTCTCCATACTTTACATTCACGGTTCTGATCTTGTAACACCCCCTTTTCCCACTCATGCGCAAACAGTGAGATCACCAAGAATTCCAGAAACTTAGAATGGAAGAAGCGGTCAGATTTCACAGAGAACAAGGGTATGTAGCATAATATTAAGCCCTCCACACAATATAACAGAACAAAGTCTCTGAACAACAGACCCCAATTATCCTTATGCTTTGGAGTTGATTTAGATCTGTTCACGCATTTTCCCTTCTTCTGAAGGAAGTAAGTAAACTTCAGTTTCTGTGTGTTTTGTCCAGGGAACTGCTACTATTGACAGAAACTGTGGTAAGCTCATCCCCTGGGTCTCCCGCAGTATTCCGTGGGCACATCTTCTAGAAAGGCACAGAACACATCTATTGCCACAGTTATCACTTCACTGGAGTACCTCACAACCTTTCAGGAAAAACTATTACCATGCAGATAAAAGACACTCAGAGTCAATATTTAATATGTCAAAAAAAAACAACCAAACAAAACACACCACAAAAAACCAACCAAAACAGAACACCAACTTGGATGCTTCTAGCTTAACAGAGATCTGTTTATCTCAAGACTTGCACAATTTCAAAGGTAAGCAAAACCATATTTTACAATATTAAAGGCATTCTTTCAGAGAGAACATCTGGGCTTAAAAAAAACCCCCATACCTAGGAAAGCCATAGCCTACCTAAAGGATTTTGCCTAATTAGAAGACTTAGCATAGCATGAGGAAAGCAGAGTTGTACAAAGATGCACCATCAATCTCAGTAGTAACAAACAGTTTTATTGGCATTTTTTAGCTTGCTTAAAGCTTGGCTTTTGAGCAAACTTGCTCAGCAGCCTTAGGGTGAGCTGCACTAATCCAAGGATTCTCTGCCTCAGACAAAGCAGGGATGGACTCTTGTAAGAAATCTGAATCTGCAGCAAAATGGCCCTTGGGGCTCAACAGAAAACTATGTCATTGGTGAAGGTGAGATTAGCACATTTCATGGTTTAGTCTGACACGCTGTACTACTTTCCTCAGAGTGGTCAGACAAACAAACAACTGTGTGGTCATAATGTGGTTTACAGGAAGTGACAGCAATATGCTTTTAGAAGTGAATCCTCCTCTCAATATTATTCAGCTATAGGAAAAACAAGCAGCTAGTTTAAGCTGGCTAAGCCACATTCAAAGTCAGAGGAGATTTGAATTTCAGTGAAGAACAAATTTTACCTGGGGGTGAAAAGGCGTGTGTGTATATCTGCAGTATTAAAATGAAAATGCTGTCAAAGCTTTAATTGTTAACATAGCTAAAAACCTGCATAATTATAATTTACAGAACTCCTGCAGAAATATAAGAAAAAAACCCACCACCTTTACTTTTGTTTCCAGACAAATTATTCTTCTGCCTCAGATCTGCTAGAGCTGTTAATATTTTACCTTAAGAATACAATCCCCTGAGTACATAATTACCCTGTCAAGACCACTGCACATTCTGGCACAGTAGCCCCTCTCTCAATCTTTGCTGATTGATAACACCAGTGAAACTCACTGGCTTTAATTAAACCTCCACAGAGGATTCTCTTTTTCCCCCTCCTTAAAACAATGTTCTTTAATGCTGGGGAAAGTGGAGGTGAGAAATAACAAGGTAAGGAGGGTTTCTCTCACCTTCACAGCTCACTTGCCTCTGGCATTTTAATAGACTTTTTACACAACCCACTGTATTTCATTGCTATCCAGGGACATAATGAAAAAATTACTACAAAGTGACACTATCAAATCTTTTCTCTACAAGTATCAGTGGCGAAGACATGAACACTCTCAATCTTTTACATACTGCACTAAACTCATAAATCAAACCATCATGTTTCTTTTTAGTATTTTGTTATTTTCCATTAAGTGTAAAGAGCATTTTCAAAAGTAGTACCATAGGTAAAATTTAAGGGTGGAGCCGTTGACCAGTTAAATTGGAGCATAATTCCTTTAAAATGGATCTTCTTGTAAATCTAAGTAATGGTTCAGGGCATCAAGTGAAATTGCATTGCATTATGCCAAGTTTTAAGGACACTCTGACTCAAAGGACACTAATGAAGTTGCAGCACATCGTTCACTTCAAAAGTTTTCCTGTGCTGTACTGCACTTCTCTGGGCATTCAAAAAGCTGACATTTTAGTATTCACTCTTGTACTCAAGTCCTAACTAGCTCTTCTCATTACTGAGCTTTCTACAGGAGGGCAGTCAGTTAGGTGATGATGGCAAAGTAGGACATCTTGTGCTTATAGCCAAAGAATTTGTCAAACCATTCCAGCACAAAGTTGGCAGAATGGTAACATGTTAAGCCTGTGTTTATTTTAAATATATGCAAAGTTATAAAGGGGTGGGAAGAAAACCTAGAGATTTAATACTTTAGATAAATTATTTCTTAAAACTCTATTCCCCTGACAGGTAATAATTATCCATGTAAACATCCCAATAATCCAAAGAGCTTCAGAGGCAGAAAACCTTATTAAATCTGACTTCTAACCAGCACTAGGCTAGGTAAAATGCAGCTAGATAATCAATGCTATCTTATAATAGAAGGACCATTCCCAGGCCTCTAGCTGGACAGACTATTTTTTTCTGCTTTCGAACACGTATTTGCATACATGTCTACACATCGCACTGGCATTCTCGATTAACACAACTGCCAGCTCTCACACACAGGGGCTCTGCCACTGCAGGACCTCTCACCCCAGTGAGCTGGGGATAGAACAGTGGAAGCTCCTCAGCTCTAGTTCACCTCAAAAGGGAGGAACGAGCACCACATTACTGTCATCTTCAGTGTTGCCTTGGAAGTCACAATCCACAAAGGACTGTGCCCAGCTTTAAAGCAGCTGTGATAGTTTTGGTCTAGGCCTTCCTGGTGACCAGTTTGTAACCAAGGAAGTGGCCAAGTACCCAGTATTCCATACGATTTTT
>JAYRBT010000093.1:22807634-22836596 GCA_036023395.1 Myiotriccus ornatus
AAGGGGGAGGGGGGAAGTGCGATAATCACTGCATCTTGCTATAGATGCAAAACTTCATTATCATTGTGCAGCATTATTAGGCTTCAAGTGCATTTCAAAAAGGCCTTTGGCTTCACCTGCATGAAGCCACAGGTATTCGAAAGACCAGGAGAAGGCTAGCAACTTTTACATTCACCAGCTCCATAAAGTCAGAAGACAGGAAAGAATGCAGATTACAAATCTCTTTGGTTTATTCAGTTCTACCAAATGTCTCAAGTGGGAAAAGGTAACAACACAGTAACTAAAACAGTTGGTCACTAGTGTAGAAATCTTGAAGCTAACATGGCTGTGCCTTTGATAACTGTGGGAGTTGTACATTTACAGAAACTGTTAAAGGCATAAAATGAAATGCAGGATCTGAGCCCTATCAGATATTTTCTCTTTATTATGGATTAAAGCAAGGTCACTAAAACCAGAGGTTTGCATATTCTTCTTTCTTGTGTTGCATTCTACAGCCTTCTAGGTACTTCTACTCTGACTTGGTAGACTCCAGGAAGACAAAAATTCCATAGAGAATAATATAATAAATTCTCTTCTGCAGTTGTGCCTGGAAAACCATAATGGCAATCTGGCAAATTTTCATTGTAAGAGGGAGTTTAAGTGTACCGTGATAAAAGAAACTAAAATATAGATATACACGTATTTTATAGAAAAATAAATATATGAGGCTAAAGAAAGTTCCTTGTGTGTATGTTAAGGTCTTGCTTCTATAACACAATATACTAGCTGCATCAACACATAATGGACCAACAGTGAACCTGCTAAAATTATCTGCATCTTGGAGTCTTACCACTCAGCTCACGGAGCCTGAGAGGAAGTATCTACTTTCTGTCCAGTCCTTATACTTCACGTGACATCCTTGGAGTGAATGGGCTTCAGGGTGTGCAGGTGTATCCAAACTGAGGTAGACTTCACTGAATCATGCCTTCAATATTATAAATATTTTGCTCTAATCTCAGAGTACAGTTACCTTGAAAGGCACTTATGCTGTAAAAGCTTCAAATCACTAAAGGTCTCTAACACACTAGCTTCCACTAGAATTAACATTTTTTCAAACAGCTGGCCTAAAATCACTAAGACATCACAGCAATACATACCTACAAAAACATGAAAGGATGAGCAGTGATAAGACATGCCAGACAGGCAGCCAGGTGACTCCCAATGTGGAATTAAAGAGCACTATCTTTGCTAAAAACACACAAGATATTCCCCATTACTACAGGACTAATGCCAGTTTTCAAGACCCAATGCTTTCACGGGTTTCTTGGAAATTACTGTAACCACTGACAGGAGTGAATCTGTTTGCAGGAAAGTGCAAGGGAATGTATACCACAATAATCCCCATCAAAAAGTGGTGACTGCTGTAAAGCAAAGTGATTTAATGATGTTCTGATTCACTACATTCAGAAAGGTACCTAAAAGTATTCAATCACAGAAAAATAGTTCAATTTCTAAAACATTTTCCCTGCTTATGCTGTACATTAAGCCCATTAACTCAGCTTAATATACGGACAGGCAACCATTTTACAAATAGCTTGCTTCCACAATGTTGGCAGTAAGAGTGAATCCCTGGGAGTACGCAGGTTTAGTCAAACTGGACTTTTCTACCTTTTCCGCTTGTAAAAACAAAACCTATAAACTTCTGAAAGGTCAAAACAGTGTTGTGCCTGCAGAACAGTGAAAAAGCATGTGGAGGCGCAAAGACAATCAGATGCTACCTTGCATAACACAAGATCAAACAATTTCCTAAATCCTCACCTGTTTACATGACTCATTTCTAGGAGACATGCAAAGTGCAATAAATCATAAATTTGCTATGAAAAGGCATAGTAAATGCTGCTAAACCCTTTTCAATAACATTAAATAGCAATATGCAGAATCACAGAAAAGTAACTATAGGATACATTCGCACAGAATCTTCACAGAATCACAGAATGGCCTCATTGGAAGGGACCTTAAAGACCATTTAATTCCAATCCCCCTTAATAGAATTAAGACTATTAGTAGTGCTTTGGATCCACACATAAGGCTTGTTTGAAACCTAACTCCTTCAGGACTGTTCCTGCAGTCCAAATAGGACAGTACTTTAACCACCCAAGACTCTTGCTGCACTTTTCTCCAACAAGCACACAAAATTCAAAATAATTAACTTTGTACCACAACACACCAAGTCCCTAGGCCACGTCAGAGATCGCATTTTAACATCTGCAGAGTTGAAAACATATACTATCTTGAAAACTAAATAGGTGATGTTAAAAAGGTGGGTGCATGATGTTTCATGCCCCAACACCCCTCCCACCCTGAAAACCTATGCTTCAAAGTCTTAAAGCAAGCTGCTCCAGAGATCAAACAGTCACCATCTGTAAAGACAAGTCTGCCTCAAATGCCACTTGGTTTTATCCTTGATTTTAGTCAAGTTCTGCACAAGGCATTCTGCTGGCAAGACAGTTTGCCAGGCAACACTTTTTGTCCACATCCCTGCCCTACTGCCAGGCTGACAAAACTCTTCCTTATCTCAGCACACCACTTAGCAGTAGCTAGCAAATACCCCTGCATCTCAGAGATTCAGGACACCAAAAACAGCAGGCAGCTTCAACTAGCTCCTCCTTTAGCTGCCAAATTGCTCTATTCTCCCACCCAGGTGCATTCAAAACCTTGCAAAAACATCTGATGGATTAGAGTGCTAGAGGACTGAAAACAAACACATTGGGAGTAATGGTTGGGGAGTTTCACAAGAAAAGAAAACCTCTTTTGCCAAGTGACAAAGTTGCAGCGCTCTGTTAGTTCATGTGGTCCTCCCTGTATTAGGCACTTGTACTGTACGAGCAAATATCTGAAATTCTAGCTACTCACTATCCTACCATCCTCAATTTTCTTTTTTCTTTACTTGTCATGGGAATGCTTAAAACTTTCTACATTCCACATAAAGTAACCTGGAAGACTAAGCTACCCCACAGATACGTCATATTTTTTTTCTCCTCTTGCTTCCTCTGGGACATAAAGAAAAAGGAAAACAACCTGCCAAGTTTGCCTCCTACCTTAAGGCAGCAACAACTCTCAGATTAAGAGTCTCAGCTTAAGGTGTAAGTATACGACCATACTTTTCGCTCATATTCCTGAAAGGCTAGTTTAAATACCCTAAGACTTGTCTTGCAGTAAGGTAAGTAAAATATTTAGGGTTGGGAAGAAGACTAACACTGCTCAAAGCAACAGTGACAAGAGACTTGAAAGAAACCACCAGCCTAGACTCAAACCCACAATCAGATCACTTTGAGAGTCAGGAGTTTTAGCTATGCAGTAGCACTGACAAGGCATAAGGCTTCCTCTGCTCTGCTCTTGCCAGACACTAACATTTACACTGGTATGACAGAGGTAGAGACCACTACAAAGGTTAACAAGTTTCACATATTCACAGATTCAAGCAGCCAGTCAAACACCACATTTTGTATTGCTTCCGCTCAGGACACAAACAGCTTTCCCTTGATTACCAAGACATTGCTGTAAAAATAACAGCAAGCTGAAGAGCCATCAGTGTTTCACTCATGCTCTGCTGAAACAGGGCACCTAATCCACAGAAAGAAAAATCCTTTTCCCACTCACGGCCTCAGCTGTTTGGGTAGACTGTAATTCAGCACTGTCACAAGTGCTGCCTCAGTTTCTCTGCACTGCAAGAGAGTGCTCCATAACCAAGTACCTGACAGCCCAGTCTCTCCTAACACTGCACTGACTACATGGATATACATTGCACACAATAAACTATGACCAACGTTACTGTGGTGAACAACATAAGCACACTTTGATGACATCGTGTTCAACTTCATACATTCTTTTTCTATTTTTGTGACCAAACCAAAACCCTTTGCATTTATTACTGTGGTACTTCAATGAAAACAGAATATTCACGGGATATTTCCATGTTAACAGCTGAAACTCTCTGTACAAACTACAGTTGCAAACATATGTACTACAACTGCATCAGCAATCTTCTGGAAGTGTTTAACTTCCAAGCAGTTTTTTAAACTACAGTTCTAGACACCTGTTCAATTGTGTGTTGCATTTTACATCTGCATTATACGCAAAACATGTATGAGACAACACTTCAAAGTATCTGAAAAATAATTTTCAGAGGACAAGAAGAAATTTTGCAAAATTAAATTCGGTATACTTGTTTCTATAAGACTAAAGCTGACAGGACAGGACACAGAAACACGAGCCTTCCTCTACACAACTGTCCCTCACCGTGTACTGTAGACTACAGTACTCTAGACTGTAAAAGTCTATGAAGTTTTTTAAGGGTCACATAGTAAGATCTGAAGAATTGTACTCTGTGAGGCTGTAACACTGACTATAAAGAAACCCCGCCATGTGACATGCAGTTGCCAGTCACAGGCCAAGCAGGAGTATAGATTTTTTGGGAAAAGATGTAAAAGAGGATCAGACTTTCAACCAACATGTAAGCTTCACATTAAAGCAGTTGGATCAAGTTTGAAAAAAACACCCATGTAACAGTGATCAACAAGAATGTCCTGAAGTCGAACTCTATCTTCAGTTAAAGATGAAATTTTGGCAGCAGGAAGTGATGCAAAAAGAAGCCTTCAGGTGTGGAGTACCTGTCTCCTTGTACTAAATGGTACAGTCTAGTACCACAGCTTCACAACTACACAAGTCTACAGATATGATACACTGTTCTTGGCTAGGTCTCTAAACACATCCTGGCTCATTTTCTAGGTAGAGAATAAGCCAGCATGCTGAACTGCAAATGAAATACACATACAAGCGTTATTACTAGTTCAAACACAGTCAAAGAGAAAAGAAAACCAAATCTATTAATAAAAAGGTTCTCTTTTAGATCAAATAAGTTGCTAATTTTATGAGCACATTATTATTTTGAGAACAGTACAGGAGTTCTGTTCTAAGCCAAGAAAACAAAGACACTTCCCCAAATTTAAGTCACCAGATGCTTTCTGAAATTAGAGTCTGAATTCCACAAGTTTCAGTTTAGTTAACTCCACAAACACTACTGGGTAAATAAAGAAGCAAATGCCTGAAAACATGGAGATTATTCCACAATGTGAAAAGTATGCCTTTATATTCCACATGTACAATTGAACTTTCACTAAAGGCAGTGAGAGTTAAACCCCTGTGTTCTTTTATAAGGATACCACATTCATCACATTTTTACTATATTCAAGTTTCAGAAAAGTAGGCCTAGAAAATGCAGTTTGTAATACTAAGGTAACTATTAAGTGCTAATTATTACTGTCTTGTATTTTGTCAAAAGCTACTAAATCCATCTGTCTCATGCTAGTGGAAAGCCTGTGCTTTCAGATGCTTGCAAAAGGGAAGCTCAGATAACTGAATTTCACCCACTTTACCCTCTTCCCCAACTAAATTTAGAGTCTTTTTAGCTTGTTCTTTTTTTAATTATACATGCTTAACACTGGATTATGCAAAATGTTATTATATGATAAATGTTGCCTCTGCTGCCTTTAAATATGTAGAAGCATTTAAACCAAATTAAACAGCTATCTAGAGTGGCTGATTAGAATTCAGTTATGATGCTCTATTGAGACTAGGGTCTCCCACCTATTGTACAACTAAAATCAGTTCATTTGCTCGTTTTGTAGTTTGTATTTACACATACCTGCGTTAGTCAAAAGCACGTAAGACTTAACACAGATATCTGAAATATCTAGGCACAATGACTCATTCCAAACAGATTCTCTGGTTAGCAAGTGAAGGTAAGTGACATTCATGACCTACTTATCACTTATGTTGTCAATGGGATTATCAAGTGCAGAGATTCTCATTCAGCACCCTTTAAAATCCTCGTTAGTATAAATGTTTCATTTACCTTCAGTAAAACAACAAAACAGCTATTTTAATTCTTAATGATAGCACTTCCAGTGTTTTTCTTTTAACAGAGAAGTAAACTCCACCTCAGCTACTAGTGTTGCCCCAAAAGCAAGTTGTGCCCAGGAAGGGCATGCTTGGGGATGACCAGCAGGAACCTTCTACAGGTTAGCTTTCTCTCCTAACCCCTTCACAAGTAAACCCTTAGCTAAAAAACAATTAGAGACACAAACTTTATGTTGGCAGTACACCTCAAGGAACTATAACCACTGGCTGACACAATCAAGACGGTCTAACAAATTGTACTCCATGGAAAAAGCATTACTGAAACTACTTGAACTGACTTCAGACTGCTCACATGAAATTAGTAATTGAACTCCAGGTGCCTCCTTTGCATCAACTAGGTTTTCCAGAGGCAGGAAGGCCTTCAAGCTCAACTCATCTCAATCCTAAAGTGTGCAGACAGCTTTAAGTAACTGGGGCACCTCCACCTCTAGTGGAGAGCTGCTCCTACCCATGGCAGGGGGGTTGGAATCAGATGCTCATTAAGACCCCTTCCTTCTGTGATTCTATGCCAATGCAGTCTTAAATGCACTCCAGTGTTGCAGATGTGACTCCAGAGTGTGTATTCAATAATAGGGTGGGAGAAAGTTTGGTTCAAATTCACAGGATGCTCTAATGAGTCCTGGTCAAGATGACAGTAACTTGCCTTGAGCTCTCTGAATTTCACCACATAGCACTGGTGATCCAGTTAACCATGTCAGGAATAAGTGATTCTTAGGACAGGACTATGGCTGCTAACTGGACACAGCTGCAGAGATCACATCTCCATGTGGTCCTATCGGATGCCCTTTTGGGTAACCAAGTTGATCTCTGCCCCATTGATCAGTGGGCTCTGCTTTATTCCTCCCTATTGTTGGCCTTGCCCACCAGTGACAGTCCCCAGAAAGTGAAGCAGTCTCTGACAACAAGCTTGCAGGATGATACCACTCTACAACAAGGCCACGACTGGATTGGCTGCTGTGTGCTGCCACCAGCAAACTCCACTCTGCAAATTAGCAGGCCTGGAGTGGTGGAGACAAACCATACCAGACCTTGGTGATGCTGTCAGCATGAAAGTGTCTATCATCAACTTCTATGCGCCCCTAAATTTCTCGTCATTTAAAGGTACTCACAAAGTCTCTAGTACTCATGGCAGTTCATTTAAGGAGGAAAAAAACTACTGTTTTAACACAGGAATCAAACCAATAAAATTCTAAAATTCATGTCAAATCTTTCTTCACAGAAACCTGGTTATAATCTCTGTTCTGAATTTAGCAGGAAAAAAAATCTGCTTTTCAAGAACTATGTAGAAAACTTGAAAATGAGTAAGAACAGGACTGAAGCTAGAGAGTTTTCTCCTCACCCCCCACAAACAAAAGGTAATCTTGCTCCAGGCTACTTAAATCAGAAGTACTGCTCCCAATGCAGTTATAAGGTGAGACACCACATTTCTCAATCTCACAGTATTAAAACCTTTTGGAACAAGACTGATAATGTATTTTTCCTGGCAGCTAAAAGTATGGCTCAAAGCTGAGAAGCTGCTTTCTGATAAAATAATAAAACCAGCTCTATCTCCAGTAGTTCCAACTCTGGAGTTCTCAGCTACTGAGAACATCATTTCAGGAAAGTTTTCCTGTGAATGCAGGATCTTTCTTAGGCATCACTTTATTCTATACAGAAAATATCCCACCTCACAACAAGAGGTCTAAAATTAAGTCTTGCTCCATTCCAAGGCAAGAACTCTTTTGAAATGATGCACTAGTAATGTGGATTTCTAGCATACAAAACATCGAAACCATAATGTAAGGACATGGCAATCTGGACATTGATCATTAAGACCTTGAGGGCTCAGCTCTGCAACAGCCTCTTAGTTGGGGGAAGCATGTCATTCTTAAGCAAGTTTAATAAGGAACGCTAAATATGTGAACTCATATCTGCAAGACAGAGACAAACACTTTGAATAGCCATCCCACCAGTTGATGAAGTACCAGTTTCATCCTTCCACTCCCATAACAAAAGGTCAGGAAATACTTAAGTCAAGGACCGGACCATTTGTTTCAAAGCACTGAAGTCATGACCTATAAAGAAAACAGGCTTGTTTTCTGCAGCAACCAGCCCCCACCTGAAGACAGGAGACTGCAGCATTCAGCCCAGCCTAGTTTATTTGGCATCCCAAAAAACATTCAGTATTCTTCATACTGAAGAGCAGAGACTGGTTGGAGGCTTGGTCAACCCCGAGCGACTAAAAAGCAGTGACTTCAGTATCCCAGACTACCATGCTGAAGCAGGATATTTTATAGATTTACCCATTCCACTACCTAACATCTTAAGGACAAATCATCTGCTACAGTAAGAAGCACTGGTTATGCAGAACCAAAGGGGAAGCAAAGCCACCTTCATCCAACAGCACAGATATCACACTGTCAGGGAAGTCAGACTGTCATAGAAGTCAGGGGCTATTCAATAAGAAGGAAGCCGAAGAGCACATATTGATTCAAGTGCACGTTCTAAAGAAAACTGCTGAAGTGCTGCAATGTAAAATTGACTTTACCTACAAAGTAAGGTAATCTGCTCTTTTTCCAAGGTACAAGTTTCATTACCCGCATCCCTGAAAAAGGAAGTTTTGCATCAACTGAAGCTAAAATCTAACTCCAATCAAATTGAATTAAAACTCAAGGAAACCTTGTGTAAGCATCTGGTTTTCCACATCCAAGTCATCTTTCCAAAGAATCTAAACCTCAGATTTAAATGTCCTGTTAGCATTTATAACACTTACACAAACCTGGATGAAATGCCTCTTAATTTTGGTGTATATAGTTAAAAAATTAATCTAAAGTCCTTCTGACTAGCAATATCAGCATTGGTTTCTTCCGCCTGTATTCCATGACTTAAAAGAATTATAAAACACCATCTGACAGTTCACTGCCTGGAAAAATGAGAAGATGCTGAAAACTCCAAAACCAACATACCTGTTATTTTGTCCCTGACAAGCTTGCATGATTCTATCTCCCCAATGCTGCCAAAGAGACTCTTCAGTTCCTCTTGAGTCATGTTTTGTGGAAGGTAGTTGACTATTAAATTGGTCTTGCTGTCTTCTGTGTTCCCAGAATCAACTGGTGACGAGCAATTGTTTATGGTGGTTGAACCATGGGCTGTGTTATTACAAGTTGGTCCGTTAGACAGCTGTGTTTCCATGGCAGCAATTACCTGCTGAAAAACAGAAAACAAGGAGCATCAAACCTCCTATTTCACTATCCAGTAGAACAGACTACACAATAATGTAAGAGCTATCACTATGCAGAAACGGTACTGCCAAGACCATATACTGCCTCTACACGCAAAAAAACCCGTCCCCACCAATACAGAAGGATCTTAAGTGTTAGTCAAGGCAATACTTTAAAAACTCACAGGGCTATGAAGTGTATCTTCTAGAAGCTCACTCAGTGATATCAACACTCAAAGCTTAGTCTTCATCCTCTGCCACTCCTTGTATTTAGGGGCATTACAGCCTTTCTATTACAGAAGTTACCGAGCAGAACTGGCCTGTTGCAAGGGTAACCATTTCTATAAACTTACAACTGGTTACTGGAACAACATGAAATGCAGCTTTTAAGGTGGTAGTATCTGATTATTTTCAAAAAGGTGGGGATTAACTGTATCCTGAGTATATTTCTCATAAGCAGCAGAAATCAAGATTAGTACTTCCAAGAGATACTTAGAGGATATAAAAATGTGCTGGGATGAAAGACATACTCTTCCTTGACAGCATCTGTGTTAAGCTTCTGTCACCACAAGTTGGAATTAGGTTTTTAAATGCTTTTATTTGACTAAACTGACAATTCCTGGCTCTCAGTTCTTCCCTCCCCTGAACTCTGAAAACATACAAATTTGAAGTTTTTACTTTTAGGCATCAAAATAAGGAAGTGACCACCACTCCAAGAACTGCTCTGTGCCTTTAAAGATCACAGAACAGAAACTCCTAGAAGCTATGCTAAGACACAGGGAGAATGAGGAAGTAACTGGAGAGAGCCAGCACTGTTTCACCAAGGGCAAGTCCTGCCTGACCAACCAAGAGGCATTTTATGATGGAATGACTCCCTCAGTGGACAAGGGAAGGGTTACAGATGCCAGTCATCTACATGGACTTCTGTAAAGCCTTTGACACAGGCCTTGCACCCCACAACATCCTTTTCTTTACAGTGGAGATAACTGATGGATAGATGGAGAAGAAAGTGGCTGGATAGCTGCATCCAGAGGATACTGGTAAATGGCTCAGTCTCAGTGGACATCAGTGACAAGTGGTGTCCTTCAGGGGTCCATACCAGAACCAGTGTCATTCAATGTCTTCACTAGTAACACCGACAAAGGGATCAAGGGCATCCACATCAAGCTTGCAGATGACATCAGGCTAAGTGGTGCAGCTGCCACACTCGAAGGATGGGATGCCACCCAAAGGGACCTGGTCAAGCTGGAAAACTGGGCCCATGGTAATATCATGTTCAACAAGGCCAAGTGCAAGGTCATGGCAACTTGGCATCTGGGTCATTCATGGCAATTCCTGGTATCAATACATGCTGGGGGATAAACACAGATTGAGCGCAGCCCTGCCAAGAAGGACTTGGGGGTGCTGGTGGATAAGATTGGATATGATCCAACAATGTGCACTTGCAGTTCAGAAAGTGTGTTCTTGGCTCCACCAAAAGAATCACAGCCAGCAGGTCAAGTGAGGAGATTCTGCTCTTCTACTCCACTCTGGTGAGACCCCACCCTGAGTGCTGCATCCAGCTCTGGGGTCCTCAGTCAACAGCACAGGAAGGATATCAACCTGTTGCAGCAAGTCCAGATGAAGCCACCAAGGTGATTAGAAGGACGGAGTACCTCTCCTACAAGGAAAGGCTGAGAGAACAGGAACTCTTCAGCCTTGTAAAGAGAAGGCTTCCAGGTGACCTTACTATGGCCTTCCAGGGCCTGAAGGGAGCCTGCAGGAGACATGGAGAGGGACTTTTACAAGGTCCTACAGTGGCAGGACAAGGGGAAGTGGCTTCAAGATGAAACAGAGCAGGTTTAGATTAGATATTAGGAAGAAATTCTTTACTATGACAGTGGTGAGGCACTGGCACAGGCTGTCCATAGAGGCTGTGGATGCCCCATCCCTGCAAATGTTTACAGTCAGGTCAGATGGGGCTTTGATCAACCTGATCTAGTGGAAGGTCACGGCAATATGCATTAGGGCTAGATGATCTTTAAAGTACCTTTCAACTCAAACCATTCCACAATTTCTGTCTCACCCCAAAGTAACTGACTGTATGATTGCAAGATGCAGCAGAAGTAATTTGGAGGACTGTACTTGTACACAAATACTTGTCACAAGCTGCAGATATACAAAAGGCTCTCTGACATCTCAGTCAGTGATTGAACGGCAACAGTTGGTAACTACAGTGGATTATTAAAGCCAGCCTAACATCCAAGACTTGGGCGGCCTACCCTCTTTAGACCAGCTATTCAAGGACAACATTCAAGAGGAAATTACCTAAGTTAATTCTCCAGTGATACACATTTCAACACAGAAGAAGACTAAGCAAGAAGTTTACTAAAGAAATCCATCAATCACTGAAATCCAACCTCATAATTAACTGCTAGGAGGAGCTCTCACAAGAAAGCCTCTTGTAAAATCAACAGTGTAGCATCAGGACCTCCGAAGGTTCTGAACTAACAGTCTGGTTTAAAGCACAATATGCAATCAGTGCATACCCAAAAAGCTGATTAGGTCAACTATGCTCAGGGAGTGCATAACTGAACTTCCTAACAATATGATGGGGTAAAAGCTGAATTTCTAAAAGTACATTTCAGACATTTCTGGGAACACATTTCTATGTTCCACATACAGAAGAATTTTACAAGAGATTACTTCAGCACAATGCAAAAAAGGCATGCATCTGCTAAGAGAATTTATTACAAATGCATAATCTAGTTTTCTTGAAGAGCTGCAAAGGGAACAACCATTTTCTTCTCTTGTGACAAACTCCAAGGGATAACCTACTCCTGGCACTGACAAAACAAGTCCACTGAAAAGATGATAAAGGAGATGATCCCAATTAAGATAAATTACTTTTCAAAAGACGAGCATATCTGGTAGAGGTAGAAGTCACAAATGCTGTGCTCCAACTGAGACTCTCTAGGATTGCTTTTCCCCCTTTTTGTCTTCTACTTTCAAATTTGAAGTGTTCACTGATGAAAATTCGCAGGATTTAGCAAGGACAACAAACAATTCTCACTTAACTGCACATTTATTTTCATGTTCAGGTGGCAAGAACAGCAACCTAAGCCAGCATTCAAGTGAACAGCTGAAGTAGCCTGTGTGCGCTGAAAATTACAGCATTTCTCAGCTCTAGAACCATCTGCTCTGAATAAAGTGATATTAATATGTTTTACAAATAATGCATATCCCATTGATAGGTTGAATAGAACTGTTCATAAAAGACAACGCACAAAGCACTAAATGTTTTTCACTCAGAAAAATAGGTAAGAGATAAATTTACAGTTTTCTAACAATTTCTTAGAATAAGACTGGTAAATATACTTTTAAGATAGTAATTATAAACACACAGTATACAGGTTTTCAAAGTTACTGCAACTTAGTATTCAGACCATACCAAAACCATTTTAGTACAATACTCCTCTTCAATTACCCACCAGGTATTTTGAATTAGTACTAAAATCTAATTGACATTAGAAGAAAGGCAAGCCATTGCAGTGTAATTTCTACAGGAGATCACCATATTATATAAGAAGTTGACATAGTATGTCAGTGTGCTCTAAACTCTCACAGAATAAGAACACAACCTACAGCTTGTAATAGAACATGTAAGTTAGCATTCCAAATAGAAGATTAAAAGACTTTGGTATGGCCTCAGCACTATTAACATGTAAAAAAGCAGCCTACAGAATTTAAGAAAAGTCCCACAGACCCCAGTCCAAGGCTCTGCTGCCCACGAACCACTTCTAAGCAGAGAAGCCACATCACACAGTCTGACTGCCATGTTAGTTTGGAGTTGCCGTCTGCAATATGGACACAAAAAGTACCGTATGTTAGATTAGCAAGATAATGCAACAAATCAGTTTGTACAAATTTACAGTAATTGCATTTATATATTCCCAGCACGTCCATGCAGTGTGGCTTAATTGGATTTGAGGCAATTCCAATCTAATCTTTCCAAATTCAGTTCTAAAATTATTTTTCTTATGTGAAATAAGATGCTTATTTTTAAGAAGATTTACAAGATAATGCAGTCTGGTTACCCCTGCGTCTACCCTGGAAACTACCTCCAGAACCACACCATGCCTAAAAGAAACTGTATATCACAAAGGAAATTTTAAATCTTCAAGACTGAAGAGAAAAGGAAGAAAACACAGTAAGTTGATTTTCCATCAGCACATAAGATGACCATGCACCACTGAAAGACAGCTCCCCTTACATGCAAGTCTTTCCCAGCCCACAGAAAAACACTACACCAAACTACCTTGTTAAAATCCAGTCTGTTCTTAAAATTCTAGGTTTTAAAAATTAATTAGAATCTTGCACATTTGATATTCACTATGTTGCCTTGCAATAGCCATTTCAAAGTACCACTGGACCTACAACTGGCGAGAGAGTCAAGGACTTCACGTGAAATAACTGGGGCAAAATACAGAAGTGTTTTTCATAAGGGTATTTTTGTCCCCAAGAACATTCTGTGTTTTAACTAAAAGACTGCTGCAAATTGAATTGGATTTACATTGAACAGTGCTAGGAAGACACCACAAAAGCTAAAAGGCCATTTGCAGATGATTACAAGTATTCCAGATATGAAATATAACCACAATAGGAACAACAGGCACAAACAGGAAGACTCCTGATTCTTGCTGTAGTTTGAGACTGCTTTGTTGCCCTTGGTTAGAAGATAAGGCCAGTCTAAATTTGATTTAAAAAAACTTAGGTTTCGGAGGGCTGGTGCATCCAGGGTTTATAAAGATATACTTCAAAACTGTTTCTTTTTTAAAATGGTGAAAATTACTTCTCATTTCAGTTTGCTACTAAGTTCATATAGTTAGTTGACTTCATATCTGGTCTTTATTTCTAAGTTACATTAATGAAGACCTTCAGTCGTCTCTTTTATGCAAAATACTGATGCTTCCGTATCAACTGCAAGCTTGCACACCATTCTCTCTGGTGTCAACCCAAAGCCAAGAGTGACAACTGCACTGCTGAAGCTCTCTGTTGTTTACAGCCAAGTACGTTTCATTAACTGCTTATTACAAGAAGAAAATCTAAAAGTCTCAACCAACTTCTTTGAAGTCCAGACAAGCTTTATTAAGGAAGAAAGCATTAAAGTAGCACTCTCCACAATTTTCTGTCCTACAGGGACTGTACTGATATAAGAGGTATTTGGATCCCTATGGCTCTCAAAGCAGTGCAACCCCATGGATTATTTGCTTCCCATGAACCACAGGCTATAGTGGGAAAAACTTCAATAGGACAGCTTACTTGTATGTACAGGCCTTCTGTGTACTCACAACAGACTTCACGATTCTCTTGAGCACTGAAGCACTTCTCTCAAAAAGAAAAGAGCACCTCTCATTTGAGGTACTTCCAGTTTGTGTAACACATCTATCTTCACTGAAGAATTCTATAACATAGTTGCATCAATGTGCAATTCAGTTCTCTACCACACCAGTATGTCTCCAAACCGTATTTTGCTTTAGCAATTCTTTGATCATTTTTGTTATTTTCAAAGCTGCAGACTGCTCCTTTACATCTTGTTTGAAAAACTGGAGGAGTTATTATTTTATTTACACTTCTACCTGACCTAAAAAAAAAACACCCAAAAAAAAATAAAAAAAAACCACCCCAAAACAATATGGCTAATTATATCATAGAAAAAATAAATTAGGTTTTCTGAAAGTCAGTTTTCAGCCTGAACAGCGTACTAAAACAGCACATTACCATAGAATTGGAGTTGTGAGTAGTCTGTAACGTAAGTTTTAAAATTCTGAACTACTGAAGAAACTTCAGTACCATTAAAAAATCCTAATTCAGTTTTTGACTATTAGCCTCAGAAACAGTATTACACTTCAGGTTATTGAGCTATTTCAGCAATTACTCCATTCAAAACCTATGAAACCATTAAGTTCAGTAAACAAGGTTCTATGCCTACTGAGTAAATGTAAGTTTGTCTTAAAATACATTCAAATTAAGAGGAGAGCAAAGTCAAGGCGACCAAGTAAATCTGCTCTTTTTTACAATGATGAAAGGAAACAGAGTTAAAGACAAAGTTGTTCAGTTCAGCAAACTGAGTGGTTCCTTTTGGTAACATACAGTGCATGGGAGTCATCTGTTTCTCAAACTTACTTTTAGTTCACCAGGCACAGTTAAGATTTTAAACCCAAACACTCCTAAACACTATTTATAGCATTAACTGAATCCCAGTTTCTAATTAGCTGCAGTCATGAGTAAGGTAAAAAAAAAAAACAGGTAGGCTTTTTGTTTTTCAACAGCAAAGGCATCAGGAGTTCAAAAGCCATATGATTTATGCAATTAGTTCTGGTTGCCATAGAATAGTTCCAATTGTAACAGTATATTTTTATGTGAGAGCTTCAGAAAACAGAGGTAGCAAGATGAAGATGGGGAAAACAGCAGTCACAGTGGGCTATTAATTTTCCTGCAACACATGTATTTTGTTGTGTAACATACTGAATTGTTCATGCTTAACTGAAAATGCAAGTTGAGGTGGGATCCTGGCAGTGTTGCGACAGAACCAAGGAGGTGACAAAACAAGATAAGCCTTCAACCACCATCACTACCTCACCTGCATTTATACATACACACACACACACACACAGATGTATATATATGCTAGGGAGAAATCTTTAGTGTCTCACACTTCTGGCCAAAATCTTCCTACCACCTGTTTGATTCATACCTGTGCATCCCTGCCACTAAGTGGGCAAAAAGCAATTTCACATAGGTTTTATACACAGAATTTATTTCTATTTCTATTATAGACACCACACAAAAAAAAAAAAAAATCACTGCACAGATGCCTGCCCTGGTTAAGCTATATACTTCTGTGAGAGGCTGAAACGTTAATGTTTAATGATCAAAACAATGGGTCATTTGCAAATGCAACAGGGTGCTTTGCTGGGTCCGGATTTGCACCCCTTGGCCAAGGGAGATGAGGAGGGTTTCGGGTGTGGTGGCAAAACCTCTGATCTGCCTAAGACAGAGGGGGTGAGCACCCAGCAGCAAAGGCTACAATCTGGGTGAAGGGAGAAGGCCAATAAGAAGCAGACCCTGGGGAGGTGGGATAGTGTTTTTAATCAAGCCGATGTCCTTACACAACTGGCTCAGGCATAGAACTCCCCCCCCCCTTTCCCACCCCAAACACCTTAAAAAACCCCCCAACTTCATTATTTGATGATTCATGAAATGCATGAAAGCACAGCATTAATTCATGCATACTCAAAAAAGCAATAAGGGTTTGCTTGCTCAAAAAAAACAGTAAGGGATAACAGCAGCTGTTCAATCTGGCATATGCAAAACACATTACACAGGTTACCAGAATATCCCACACTTCTTTATGGTTAAAGGCACATATAGGCCAGAGGGCATCTCTTCAGTTCAGAACCTTACCTGTCAGAACAAAACACTATTCATTCTTTCAGTTTCCCTGCACGAAAGACAGCTGTCAAGGAAAGCATGATGGTTACTCTACTGTCCACACATTAACAGCACAACCTGGTGAGTCTGTACAAATAGGCTAAACAACACTTATTTCTTCATCTGTGTTTTCACTTTGTCTTTAACAGTATAAACCAGCATTTCTCCATTCTCAGCCCTTCCCACTTGCTTGTCCATTCATTTGTTGTTTCCTTTATTGCACTATTTAAAAGTCTGCAGCACAAACTAGATCAGGGTATTGCTTGAGGAGAGAACTCATACAGTTCAAGAGAACCAACCAAAAGAGTACCTCTTGATTTATGCAAAGTTATATGGAAGAACTCTGATAAAACACAGATCAAAGACCAAGAAGCCTCACAGAACACTCAGAATTCCTCTGGTAATAAGGTGGTTTCAAAATTTTCAATTAACTGAAAGCTAATGTTGTAAACACAAGCAACTAAGACCAGAAAGCAGGAGTCCCATACAACAGTAAAAAGTAACTACATATGATCTCAAAAGCAGGAGGTTAGAAGGGGAAATTTTTCACACTAATTCTTGAATGAATCACTAAACAAGACAACCTAACACTTCTATATCTTGGCCTCAAAGTCACAGTCAGTTAAGAATGAAGATGTACATGAAAAAAAAAAATCAAATAGGATGTAGGGAAGAAAGATTGCAATTCACCCTTCTGATTGGTGGTGCAGAGGTTAATCTGCAGAAGTTCTAAGCAAGGACAAAGAGGCAGCAAGGCAGATTTGTGCATTCCAGGCAATGAGAAGACAAGTGGACAACTGCAGACAGCTGAGCAAGAAATAGCCATTAGTACAGGCATGAAAGAACACTAAAAGGACAGAAGGAAAAAACGTAAAGATACATAGGGAACATTAAAAAACATATACACACAGATTAAAAAGTCTCCACTCCGTATGAAATGCTTTTGGAAACTCTTAACATTCTTGCAAAATACTTAAGAGTATTCTAATACTGCTCTAAACAATGCCCCACTGAAACTACTATTAGGAATAAAGCCAACAAATATTTTCAAGCAGTTCTGGAAAAAAAAATAAAAATGCATGCACAACAAGGCAAGGACATCAACTGACAGTGGAATAGTCTAGAGACCACACAGGAACTCTTCTAACCACAATTACTGATTATTGCATCAGCTGGGGTAAAGGGCTAATTTATCTTAGAAACCATACTAGAAAGAACTCTAAGTCTTCTGTAAAAAAAGAAATAGCCTTTTAAGTGATAAGTTCAAGTGAGACTCCAATGAAGCGTAACCATTTTTATGGTCCTAATTATTCAGGTCGATTTAAACACACAACCACTTCTACCAAGATAACTTGTTCCCTGAGCAAGATAGCATCAACATGCACTACTAATTAGCACAAAGTTATCCTCTCTTCATTGTCCTCTTTCAAAAAAAAAAACTTTCAAAGCCAGCAGAAGGAAAATGATTACTCTTGTTATATTTGAAATTTAACTAAGTGTCAAGTCAGGCCTGCTTGAACACAGCCAATATTTAATCAGTTCAGCAAGAGTTCCACCAAAACTATCACAAAACACTTGTTCCAGCCTCAAAGAAGCAATCCACGAAATATTCTAGATTTGATCAATTCTCTAAATAAAACTCTTTTTTAAGAGGAAAGACTTTTCAACTGCACCCTACCAGTCACAGAATCTTGCAAACTACGCTTTTCGCTCTTATTTGCTATCCCAGTCTCCTTTGTTAGCTCTAAGCCTCCTAACAAAGTGCTCTCCAAGGAAATACAACTCTGTCAAAATGCATATGCAGTCTTCAAGAGGTAACAACAGCATCTTATTGCAGACATTTCCCTTCAGCCTTATACACACCTGCAGATGTCTTGAGCCCACTAACAGAAGAAAACAGATTCAATGGGGTGAAAGCAGGTAACTTGATGACTCTTTAAATACAGTTATCTTGATAGGTTGAAGGGTTTCAAACTCAACATCCACTTGAACTGGCCTACTTCAACTTTTCAGCATTTACCTCAGTATTCCAGTTAGGCTGTGTAAACTTTTCCCCCTTTCACACTGCAGTTACATCCTCCTGCCCCACTGGCATTTTCAAAATCTGACCTTTTACTAACAGACAGGAAGAATCAAACGAGGTTTGTCTAACTGAAGAGATCCACAAATTTAAAACCAAAAAAGTTAGAAAAACAGACTCTTCCTTATTAAGGGGTAGAAGATATCTTCATTAAGACAAGAGCTTAACACAGGGCAAGAGGTACTGGGGTTTGCCATGTATTCAGCACTACAGGAGATATGATAGAAAAGAAGCTACCTCAACAGCCTTCAATATGATGTCCAAAATTGCTTCAGTGGCTTAAGATCACATCTTGCAGAGGTTAAACACTATTCGAATACTCAATACTTGCTTTCGCTGTTCAGTGAAGGGCCTCAAAGGAGCACGTTAAGGCAAAAAAACGGGACTTTGTGGCAACAACTTACTTGAGCTGCCTTTTTTTTTTTTTCCCTCAGGTGGGCATGAAGGGCTGGAAGAACAGAAAGAGCACTGTTCAAACCAAAACACTTCCCGTCTGCATATTCTGCTCTCTTCAGTCAAGAAAAACTCTGACTTCACTTATAGTTACAAGGCTTCCATTTTAATTGCTTCTTTAAATAAGATTTCAGATCAACCATAAAGAGTGAAGATATCGACAAGCCATTCTTGTTAACAACTCATAGTGAACTAATATAAAAAAACATACAGCCAAGGCCAATTTACTTTGAAAATCTATTACAAATAAAGACTGACTATTCAGTCTCCAAGAAGCATTCTTAAGATCTGAAGTTAATAATCACATCTTTAAAAAAAAAAAAAACAAGCCATGACTTCTCCCTTCCTGCCTCACCTGGAGTAGGAATTCACTGTGGTTCTATGAAAGCAATACAAAGTCTTCCCACAGCAGATGCAGAGAACTTTTATTCATTTATCCTGATGTATCCTGAGTAATGAATAATGCAACACAGATACAACATGACAGATCCATATGCTGTACTGACTTATGTGCAGAAATCTTTATTTCTATAATCCAACTAAAAATGTAGAGCAATGAATACTTTAAAGTTTTCCTACTTTAAAATAATTTTGCTCTTGCTTTCAGTCAGCACTAAAATCTTGTCCAAGACTTAAGGTTTCTGACCTCTGGGCATGGGAATCTCTGCACAAATATGAATTCAAGGACAGAAAAACACAGTAGTCAAGATGCCAGAATCCTCTGTTAAAACTTTCAGGAATTTAATACATCATCACTAATACTGCTAGTCAGTTTCCTATCATTCTGTCCGTAAATTTGAAGTTTCTGGGATCATTTGGCTTCCGTATGTTCTACTTCTTCTATTTTTTTCTTCATGGAAAGCCGTATCTAGTTCGTCTCTCACTTTTAGTTTTTTTAACTGACTTAATATACCCTTGTTTCTTATATGAGCTAATCCACGTTTTAATGTGACTCTCATGCTTTATTATTTCATGTATTATCCTCTGCTAAGTATTATACCCAAACCTATTAAAACTCCAATTTTTATGCAGTAAACATTTCTATGTCTTAACATCGTGCATACGTATTACTGAAATCTAAATTTTTTAACCAACTCTAGATGAGGCAATTTTCTTTCAAATTGGTTTTGAAAAGCTGATTTCACTGTCTTATGAGATTTATCATTGCATCAGAAAACTGAACTAATACCGCACTTCACAGTAAAATTAATTATATGCCTAATTCAGTAGCAAGAGAAACAGAAGTCACAAAAGTACATCACTGTAGCAGAGCTCCCAAACACTTCTGAGTCGTATGTTTGCCAATTTATTTTATTCTCCTGAGTACATCTTCAAGCTTTAACATCAGAGAAAAATCAAGTGAATTGTCTGCAAAAGAGTTGGTGAGAAGTTTCAAGACAGCACCACAGCAAGGATAAAGTCACACCAACAGCACACAGCTCTGAATAAACTTACACTTTTCTATCCTCTATCAATGCTATGAAGCTCTTCAAAATCACCAATGCCCCACAAATCTCCCTGTAATACCTGGTAGAGGACAAAAGAAGAGCTTGGAAAGACAAACCACACACAGAAGTACAAAAATTACTTTGAGAACATTAACAGGTGAAAGATACAATGCTGATGATACTTGACTTAGGATATCCTTTCTTTCTATATGGTTGAATTTTTTTGCATGTTTTTATTACCATTTCACTACAGAAATGCACCAAATCTGAAGCATGCCAGAAGGGCATCTGCTTTGACACAGCACAAAAGTCTGAGGTCAGAAAGTTAAGTCTTTGTTTATCTCTGGCACCCTTTGTAGCAGACCTGTCAGATCGTATTATTTGCCATGGCACCCACAGCTGACCTCTCAAGTGTTGAGGAATACCTCAAAAATAAACAGAGGAATGTTGCAGCATAAAAACTGACAAAGAGAGGAACCCAAGATTTTACCTTGGTTCATACTGAATTACTTCCAGAAAAGCAGCAAGTTTCACCCTTGCTCAGATATGAGCTCTCACTGTCCTATGTCACATATTCCCATTAAAGGAAGGGCCAAAACAGTTAGAGTTGTATTATTTGCATTGTTTGCTTTTGTTTGTATGACTTGAACTTTCACAGATTCCATTGCCAAAAAAGTGCCATCCATATTATACTGGAACACATTCTTCTAATTATAATAGAAGCAGATGAGTTTGAAAAGTATGTTTCCCTGGGTGTCAGCCCAGTCTAGCTCTAAAAGAATGCCTATCTGGAAGAAAAGTATTTAGATCCCACTATTCAGATAGACAGGTTTTTAATTTAAACTTTTCTGCCTACATTTTAAATGTAGGTATTTAAAAGAACAGTGTAGCTAAGAACATAAGGACATCGGCATAAGAATCACCCACTTCTGCAAATGAACTCTTGGGATGGGCAAAATCTGAGAGAAGTACTATATTGTCCCACAGCCACAAAGCCAAGATTTTTCTTCTTTGCACCACAGGTAACTACTTTCAGTCCATTTTCTAAAACAAAGACCAGCACCTTTAATGCTTGGAGCCCTGATATCAGTGACCTATCTCTGCCTCAAAGATCAAAACCAAATTTCATTGTCCCATTATACAGATACAACACTAAAGAACACAGGGTCATTAGGTTATTTTTAAACCAACAAGTCAAGCAGGATTTTCATCTACTTATTTCAGTCTGCAGACATTTTATACCTTTCAGTCAATACTCAACTTTTAACCTTCAACAACTTGCTTTGATTTTGGGCAAAGTAGCAGAAAAATATGTTCAAGTATGCTTCCTCAGAGCACAAATAAGGAAAAAGGAATTTAAGCTTTTCTTACTGCATAAATACTGTACAAAATGCACTGTCAAAAGTTACGCATGGGTCAGTTCTGCAAGACACTGCCACCACCTAGAAGTCCACAGACCTTGTAGCTTCACAGCTCTTCTACTCTGGGAAGACAGAGCACACCAGGGCCAGTTGTCCAGCAGCAAAAAAAAGTTGCATCTGCAGCAAAATTTGTCATTTCCACCCAGAGAAGCTGGCAGCCCATAGCTTGGACGGATGCAGCCTCTGCTGGGTTAAAAGCTGGCTGGATGGCAGCACTGTGCAGCGCCACATCCAATTGACAGCCCACCAGCACTGAGGGTTCTGTAGGGCCCAGTACTGGTGCCAGTCATGCTTAGTATCTTTACTGATGATCTCAATGAGGGGATCAAGTGCACCCCCCAGTTAAGTTCTCGGACAAGACTAACTTGGGTGAGAATGTTGATCTGCTGAAGGGTAAGAAGGCTCCGCAGAGGGATTTGGACAGGCTGGATCAATGGGCTGAGGCCAATGGGTCCTGCCCCTGGGCCACAACAAGCCCAAGGCAGCACTATGGGCTGGGGGAAGAGTGGCTGGAAAGCTGCACAGCAGGAAGTGACCGGGGGGTGCTGGTTGACAGCAGCTGAACGTGAGCCAAGAGTGTGCTCAGGTGTCCATAAGAGCTAGTGGCATTCTGGCCTGGATCAGAAGTGGTGTGTCCAACAGTGCTTGTCCCCCTGTACTCGGGACTGGTGAAGCCCCATCTCGAGTACAGTGTCCATTTCTGGGCTTGTCACTGTAAGAAGGACACTGAAGTGCTGGAGTGTTTCCAGAGAAGGGCAACAGAGCTAGTGAAGGGTCTAGAGACTAATTCTGTGAGGAGCAGCTGAGGGAGCTGAAGGAGGCTCAGTGGAGACCTTATCAATCTCTACAACTCCATGAAAGGAGGACTGTAGCCAGGATGGGGATGGCCTCTTCTTCCAGGCAACTAATGACAGAAAGGGAAATGGCCTTAAGCGGGGTCAGGGAGGTGGTTCAGGTTGGACATGAAGAGGAATTTCTTCACTGAAAAGCATTGTTATACACTGGAATGGGCTACTCAAGGAGGTGGAATCACCATCCCTGGAAGTGTTCAAGAAATCACTGGACGTGGCACTTCATGCCATGGTTTAGTTCACATGGTGCTCTGGTCAAAGTCTGGACTCAATGATCTTGGAGGTCTTTTCCAACCTTAATGATTCTACGAATTTATAGAAAAAATATTAAAAGAACAGTAGTTTGAAACTTGTGACTGCAGAAGTTCATTTACCCACACCAAAGCTCTGGAGCCTGATGTTGAGAAGACTTGTAAAGAGTCAGTGTATGGAAAGGCTGAAAAAGTTTAAGTCAAAGGTAAAGTCACAAACCTACAAGTCACTTTATCACACCAGGAGAGACAGGAACAAAGAGGATGAGATCAGGAATGTCAGCATTCTGACACTGACGACTTGCCATGAGGCATCATTTGACTGATTATGAACAGAGCTTGTAATACAGTAATTTTTTCCCTTTGCAAAAAGTAGACTATTAGTAACTTACCTTCCAAACTTATACAATCTCCCGGCAGAAAGATACCAGATATTGCATATACTAATTATAACCTATTACAAGTTTGATTTTGCTTTCTTTACTGCGCATCTTGAAAGGACTCTCAACTGCACTGTAAGAATTACCTGGTTTGCATACAACAGCTTACTGGAAAATGGACTCAGCATAACCAAGTATCAAGTTTTCTCTTACTTTTCTCAGCAGTTTCTGAACTCCCTACAGGAGGAGGAAGAACTACTGAAGTAGGGTCTGACCTGCACATCTCTGAATAACACCCACTGGACCTACAGAGACTCAGTAGGTTGCTAGAAGGTTAAACAATTGTAACAGAAAGGCCTGAAACAAACAAGCCAGGTGTTAGTCTTAATTTGCAGCATTTTTCACTGGTGTAACATCAATTTGTTTTTAACTGAGCTCTGAAACACCCAGTAGAGAAACAATCCAAGACAGAATGGTGCCATAACCATCCCTATTGAATTCAGAGAAAATAACTCCCTTTCCTCCTAGACCTGTGGACAATGACAGCAGCTCTGATTTAAAGCCATATGACAACTTCACTTAGACAAGGAATAGCTAAAAATGTTTAGGCACAGAAAGTGCTTAAACACAGAAAGGTTCTCAACCAGCAGAGGCTGTCCTCACAATAAAGACATCCCATATGGCAATTATTTTTAGATTGTTAAGTATCAAAGGTTAGAGAAATCACATGGATGTCTCCAAACTACCAGTTCCTCAGCTGATTTTTATCCTTTGCATAAAGAAAAAGTTGGGATAATTTTTAGAACTAACATAGCTCAAACTCAGAAACTCTATCTTCTTTAAAGTGTGTTTAGCTTCCATAACTATCCACTCTTTGCAGTAAGGGCCTGAAAAGAAAGCAAGCCTGTAACTTTTGACAAAAATACCAAGAGCATTCAAAGCAGATTAGTTTACTTAACCTGGTTCTAATTCACTGCAGCTGCATCTAATTAACCAAAAAGAAAAGCCTATTACTATAATACAAGTGCCAGAGCTCTGTGGCTGAATACCCTCCAAGTTTCCAGCATCCTTCAGTTGGCTGTACTCAGCATCAGCTACTGAATGATCTCTGTACTGTAGCTAAGCGTGCAAAACCACCACAGATAAATCTCCCCTCTCCCCTCCCCAAACTGTAATGTCTTGGAAATATTATCAAGAGGGTATTAGGCAGGGTATGCTACCAGGTATGTTCAGACGGCTGGATGCTGGCAGAGAATGTCTGCATTCCTTGATCCTTGAAGTACTCACCAGCTTTAAACACTGAACAAGAGCTCACAGGTTCTTGCAAAGGTAACTCAGACTTTAATTAGTTGCACTGAACTCAGATGAGCATCCTGAGCTGCCTCTGCAAGACTTCCAAGCTCATCTTTACAACTGGTGACTATGGGTGATCTAAAAACACCAGGTCTTCATGCAACTTGGTTAAATATTGGTTAAGAACAGATCCACGTATTACGTTTACACACAAAAAGAGTTCTTTAGGGATTCCCACACAGAGCTGTGTAAAAGTTTTATTTAGATTGAATAGACGTGTATAGTGCATGCTAAGCTTCAGTGATAGATTATTAAACTCAAGGTTAAGACTCTGGAATATTTTCAGTTCTTCCCACCAGGAATTTTTCAGTCCTGAGATTAAGTAGTTTATTATTAACAACTGGAAGTCATCAACTGGCCTTTAATATACTAGTATGTTTTTATGAAAATGATTAAGACCACGGTTACATCAGGAACTTCATCCATATCCTCCTCCAAAATTTTACGTGCATTTTTATAGTCTAACAGAACACTTCATCACGAGAGCGTCTCCCAAGTATCTGACTACAAGTTATCCAGCCCCAAACAGAACAGAACATCAAATACATAAATCAAAAAGCACAGCGAATAAACCTAGGTATTAAAAATTAAGTTAAATGCATTAGCTTCACCTTCTTCCTTCTATGTCAGAAGGGAAAGAGGGAAAGAAGATGGTGCAGGAGAAGCATCAGAAGCTACTCCATGTCTTCAGCTTTGACAAGGCCCGATTCATACAAGGTGCTCCAAAAAGCACCGTCTAAAGAAAAATCAGTAAGATGGAAGATCTCCCACCCAATCCTTGTAAAAAGGGAAGTGACATACTGAAAACAAGAAACTTCACCAATTAACTCAACAGCTGTACTCTTGTTTCACAGCAGTATTTAACACATGTAAAGATTCACAAATACACTGGGGAAAAAAAATTAGCAAGGACCAAAAAGTATTTTCTCTCAGGAAGTTTAACAATAAGCTACTTTTTTTTTTTTTGTTTGTGCTACAGTACAGAGAGCGTTGAACTTTCTACTTCACTAGTCAAAGAAAACGTACAATTAAGTCAGCATCCTTAAATAAACCCTTCAGAAGAAGACAAGTAAATATCAAGGAAAAGAGGTAAATCAACGACACATCAAATAGTAGCACACAGCAGCAGTGCCTCCAAACAGTCTTCCAGTTGAGGAGACTCTAATAGATATTTTGGAAATTTCTCAGTATGTGCTCAAGCACTACAAGGCTAAAATTAGATTGTTTCCCCCAGAACTGCTCTCATTTCTCCCCCCTTTAGTTTTTCACACAGTACCAAAACCACTTCATGCTCTATTCATCCAGAATTAAAAATAAATAAAAAAAAAACAACCAAAACCAACTCACCGTTCAGTGAAGCCCTTCCTCACAGCCAATTTACAACACAAAGGTAGCAACTATTTCTTCCCCTACCACCTCCCATGGGTTCCCAAAGCCAACAGGAAAAAGTGTCAGATGATAAACAGTCTTTGAACAGTAACTCAAAAACTAATATAAAATTGGAGAGGGGAAAAAAAGAAACCACAAAAATTACTCTTATTTCCAGTATTTTAAAAAACAGTAAGTGGTAGAGGTCTCCCAACTGTCACACCAGTCTGTTATATTCTAATTTGCTTATGCAAAATACAGATTGTTTTATTTCTCTACAGAAACCATTACAATATGTGGATTAGCTATACAAACTAACATTACTAGCAAGAATCTTCTCTGAAGCACTATGAAGAGTTATGATTTTGAACGTGGATTTCTGCATTTATTGAGAAAGGGCACAGAAAAGCAGCAGCAGGAATCTTTCAACAGAACTAAGAAAGCAATAAGTAGTATAAGTGATTCAGCTGCCAGAGAAAGATCACTTGAAAAGCAAGAGTAGGAAAGAGGCATCATTTATTTTGCAAGCCTACCACAACTGGATTACCTGATCCAGAATAAACTGCACTGGCGTAAGCTGACCCAGGAGATTCTGTTCACCTCAAGGACCAATCTGCCTCTGGGACTGCTTGTTTCTTCTGCTTTTCAGCCAAGTATTTCTGATTCAGTGATTCAACTGCACATAATCATGGGATCTTGGGAGTCCCATTATGGAGATAAACGCTCTTACTACCACCTCCATAAAACAAACTCCTTCATCCCCTGAAGCTGCATCCCCCAAACACAAGGCTACAAAATAGAAAGAATGTTCGTCAAGTTTTTCTAGCTAAAAGACAGGTGCTCCTGAAAGCTTTAAAAGAAAAAAAAAAATCAACTGAAGCTTCAACAACTTAGCATTATTAATATTTACAAGAAGCATAGACAAGGATATTCCAAGTCAGAACTGACATCAAATGTTAAACCATATAAATACAATGTAAATCATAACTGTGCAATCAACAAAATCTTCATCAGGTGAGCTCTAGGATGCTGAGTGCCCTCCAATACACTGAATCTTGGTTTCCAACCCTTATGTATTTGAAAGTTTCATTTACCTCTTTAAAAATCAGTTATCAACCTTTACAGCCTGCCTAGTCAGAAGTGTCTCAGCTGCTGTAGAGTGTCCAGTGGAACACAACAAGATGATCAGGGGGTCTGGACCACCTCTATTATTAACAGAAACTGCAGTACCTGGGCCTGTTCAGTCTAGAGAAGACAGAGGGGATCTCATTAATGCATATCTCAAAGGCATGTGACAAGAAAATGGTGTCAAACTCTTTCCAGTGGTGTCTAGCAGTAGGACAAACAACAATGGCCATAAACTAAAACACAAGAAGTTCCACCTCCACATGAGAAAGAAATTTTTCACATTGAGGGTGGCAGAGCACTGCAATAACATGCCTAGGGGGATCATGGAGACATGATCTCTGCAGACATTCAAAACCCACCTGGATGTATTCCTGTGCCACCTGCTCGAGGTGACCGGGCATTGGCAGGGGGGTTGGACTCCAGATGGTCTCTAGAGGTCCTTTCCAATCCTAACAATTCTGTAAGATACCACTGACCACTGACTTAGCACTTTAGTAGAATTTACACCATTTAAAAAGTGTAATGCAGCAGACTCAACCCTCCACTATCACTCCCCAACTACTTCACCATCAGAGTCTTTTGGTCAAGTTTTGAAGAGTTAGTAACTTCAGGACAGTGTTCCCCTTCTTAAGCGGTAAGTAATTTTCTAAATTCCCACTGTGGGCAAAAGTCATTTGAGAGCTCTCCCTGCTGTGACAACTAGAATATTTCCCACTTCAGTGGCTTGACAAGGAACCAGAATCCAGAAGACCTGAACAGCAATCCACAGGATGGCTTGACAAGGAACCAGAATCCAGAAGACCTCAACAGCAATCCCCAGGATGGCTTGACAAGGAACCAGAATCCAGAAGACCTGAACAGCAATCCCCAGGACCTACTTGCAAGGAGTTTCCTTGAAACAGAGACAGACATATCTGATTTCAGTTGCTAACAATGCAAATCCAACATACTATTACCCAGGATGTTATGTTTGGCTTTGCTAAGACATTCATTCAGAATCTTTTTTCTCCCTGTTCTAGGTGCTTTAAAATCACTTCTTTTACTGCTGCCACAGAAGAGAACCCAAGACACCGTACTAAGCGTAGGAGCTTGACAATGACCCCTTGCACCTTTACAAGCAGTACACATACACCAAAAGACAGAAATTGGAATAAAACCCCCATAACTCTGGGTTAACTGCCAAGGGCATTATCATGTGAAACCCCAAACAGCCTTAGTTCTTTTGTGTCTTTTCATACCAATAGCCCTTGACATTTCACCTGCAACTCTAAACATGACCAAAAGGCAACTTTCTTTACACTTGAAGCTTCAGAAGTCCAACTGTATCATGTTTGCACAAACATGAGGAATCTCAAATTTGGCAGTGGTAAGCAGTAGTCATTTACAGGCATCAAGAGTTACTGATAATTACCAGCATCACCAGCTTGTGTCTCAAATCTACGGCAAGCCATTTGCTTCCTGGTACTGCTCTGGTACCTTCGGCACCAGAAATGCTGCAACAGACAAGCTTTTTCTTCGAGTAGGTTTCCTTTCACCTTAAATGTATCACTACTAACAATCTCACCCCTCCCTCGTCGCTCCCATTACAAAACAGATTAA
>JAYRBT010000093.1:22847030-22860095 GCA_036023395.1 Myiotriccus ornatus
CCTCCATGCCCCCCCCCCCCGCCAGGCTGCAGAACTACACCTCTCCCAGCTCAGGAGATTCTTTATTTTCCTCTCCTGAACCTAGTGCTTGCAGGGCTGCTTCCTCACGCTTTTGCTCCCCCATCAGTCTTCTCCACCCATTCACCACATTTTGTCCTTTCCTTATCAGATGTTCATGGACGGACCGCAGACTTCCACAACAGGCTTGGCTGGGTTCTGTAGCAGTGAGGGCATCATGGATCTGGCTGGCACTGACCACATCCAGTAGGGACAGCCCTGAACCTCTTCCCAGAGAACTCATGCTGCCTAAAAACCCTGCCACAGACACCTGAAACAGTGAGCTACAACTCCACAGAGATGAAGGTATAGAGCCAGTCTCACCCAAGTCCAGACACAGAGTGGCACCAGCCAACTAAAGAGTTCCCAGGTCCTCCTCAAAGTCGTCAAGACTCCTTGGTTGCTGCTTTCCTGGAAACTCTGCAGTGTTCAGGAGAACCTCAGCTATTTATGAAGTTTGCTAAGACTCTGGAAAAATCTCCTGTTTCTCAGCCAGCACAGAGCCACACAAACAGTAACACAAGTACCCCATCTGGGTGCCTACCACTGTGTGATGTCCTTCACTGACATGCAGCAGGTGAAACAACTGCACAAAGATCTTCTTCCCCACATTACTCAAACTAACTCAGAGACTAAAACAGGTCATTTTGCCCTTCGTCCCTCAGGGAAGCAAGATGGTATAGTGGTACGCATGGTGTTTCCTCCTCCCTGTCTCCTCAAGCCCAGAATTCCTCCTGGTGGCTTTGTCACTTCTTCCGTATATCCCACACCACCACAGTAGGTCCAGGGGGCATTGGAGAAAGGGGAGGCACTTCCACTCCTTGCCAGACACCAGCTTTACCCCACAATCTCTATGGAAACCAACACCAGCTTGTTAAAAACTAGGCATGTCCAAACTCACTTAAATCAATCTCAACCCTCAACCTTCAGATGACGACTTATTTTGCTGGAGAGGGGCAAGCGTGAGGGGGAAGAAAACCTACTTTTAGAAACCCCCATGGAAGAATAAGCAAGGAAGTAGCCTAGTTCAAAAACTGTCTACACTAGAAGCTGGGCATAGAGGTCACTCTGCTATAGGAATAGCTTCTCACTATTATTTAGTCCCATCTAGCTCTGTGCTACACAAAGCATCCACTTCTGAACAGGAGCTGCAAGAAAGACTTAGGCTCTCAACTAAAACTGCCTGATATACAGGAGTGACCTGTGGGAAACTGCTCAGGCAACATTTTTTCTTGACCCAGTAGCTCAAAACCTGGTCTGATACTTTTTTTGTTCAAGAAGGTGTAGAAAATAATTCTTCAGGTTAGGAGATAGAGTGTATTACATCCCTGGCCAAAACTGAAGGCCTACAAAAAACATTATCACCTAGGAATTGGAAAGAATCTTCAGTGTTCGTCCAACCATCCATCTCCAAGTCAAAGGAGGGCAAAACCTCTGTAGTGAATAGACTATCACGCAGCATAAGTTTTAAAGCAAATCTTTTTAAATGTTTCACAAAAGTGAGCATGATGATGCCACCAAAGTTTCGATTTGGAGGTCATCACTGACTTCATACTCTAGTGTTATAAGCCTGCATGTAAGCTCTCACCATTCCCCTCAGGTCAGGGGAGAAAAAACACAACTAACGTACCTGAAAGAAAGGGTCACCTGGAACCTAAGGCCTCATGAGCTATAGACAGTGCCTGCTGAGTTTTCAAAGAGCATTAAAAGTTACATGTAGTCAAGCATACCTTAAACACATGCCTCAGGAGGCTGATTAGCTTTACAAGTTCAAAAATTTGGGTCACAGGAACCACTCAAACTATTCGTCTTGCATTCAAAATATGAAAAGTATCATCATCTCTTTGCTACATCTACAATACTTGTATGTTTCAAGAAAGTGATGCTCCTATTCCCATTTATTAATCCAGTTGTATAACTTCCGTATTTTTCAATATTAACTAACTTTAGTCCATACACATTGCACAGCAAACATATACCATCCACTTTCAATGTTCAAAGCTGCCCAGGCACTATCATGTTGTACGTGAGTGTACCATTTCACATCCATTTGTGCAGGTCAACGTGAAGTCCTGCATACGTGTACTGCATTTGATAGCAACTTACTGTTTTCTTAATTTGGACTAAATATATGATTAAAATCACATGTCTACAGCTCTTCCAAATAGCCTAACAGCCAGATCTTTTAAAATGTATGCAGATAAAAACAGCACAGCCTTCTTAGGTCAAGCAAGTCATGAAAAGATTCATAAATCAGTTCTTAAAAGGGCAAGTCAACCCAATTTATCAAACAGGAGGACAGCTACAATTAGATGGTCATTAATTTTCAGTGCTTGAATACTTGAGCAAGTAGTAGCAACAGCCACAAAAATTAGGTCCCTGATCTTGGTCACTCTCTCAAGACACGCGAAAATTATGGAAAATTGGTATGCACAATTGTAAGCTAAATCCGCTACTGCACAGTTAATTTAAGTTAAAAAAAAAGGAAAACTGTTTCTACAGAAACTATCAACTCCTTTTCTGTTCTCATGCACTGTTTCAAACAGGAAACCTGACGCATCTGATCATTTTATGCAATTCACACCAAAGACAGGCAATTTCCCTTAGCATTTCTTTAGGAACACTGACATCCCTCATTTCAGAACACCTAAACATGTTTCAAAACAAGTAATGCTTCCTCCACTTGCTTACACAGCATGCAGTGTTCATAAAGATTCAAAAAGCCATATTCACAAAAGAAAAACAGGTTGTAGTTTTGCCACAGCAGAAGTCTGCAGTACCTACTTCTTTCCTAACAGCTACTTCTGAAAGACTAGATTATCGAACCTAACAATTAACACTGAACTCTACATTTCTCCTAATGCTAACAAACTTGCACAGAAGGTATCCCTCAGAGACACAGTCCTCCTAGATTCACAGAATGGTCTGGGTTGGAAGTGATATTTAAATCACCCAGTTCCAGCACCTGGGCCATAAGGAGGGACATCTTCCACTGGATGAGGTTGCTCAAACCTTTAAATCTGTCATCTGTGTTACACTGCTCAAGGTGGAAGCAGTCACCATCCCAGACACTGAACTGCACACAAAACCTGTCACATAAAAAAAGAAGCCATACAGCCCAGTCATAATTTCAGCAGAGAAGAAATCTTTGATCAGAGGTACAGCAGAAAAAAAAAGAGCCTTGGTCACCACCACGATGGCTAGTTTTATATATCCTTCAGCTGCATTGGTTCAGCGGAATTTCACTACAAGAACCACTCTCCTTATAAAAATAGCCTCCATCAAAAGACAAGCATGATTCCATTAAATTTTCTTTCAGTTTGCTCAACTGTTACAGAAAAAATTCAGCTACTCAGTCGGTTAATGAGGCTGTAATTCTCATCTTGCCTACCAACATCTCAACCATGGATGCAGTCCAAGGCAAGTGCTATTGCTATGCCAAGTTTCACAGTTTAGCTATCTGAATGCAAAAACAGCTTCTAAAGTCTTCTTCACTTTATGCAGTTCACTTTGTCAGCAGTTTTCCAGTTCCCTTCAGAATGGGTGCTCTGGCCAGATTAGCAATAGCAGTTTTAGGTCAGGATCTCAATTTGGGCTTGTAGTTCGAGGTAAAAGCACATCAAAATTAAAAAGTTCCACTCATTAATAAACTAATTTTTTCTCTACTGCGTGCAAGCAGTACATACATAGTCTGTTACAAGCAGCATATGGTGTTTCAGAGTCATGACTTTAGTTGTCCCTCTCTTGGAAACAGAAAGCAGCTTCTAATGCTTATTTGGGCAGAAATGAACCACAACAGGATGTCTGATGAGATTTCTACATGTTATTAGAGATAAAAATAATACCTTAATTACAATTATAGCAGGTATTAGAATTCTAAGATTTTAATTTAGAAGATTTTAAAGCTCTTCTTAAATCAACTGTGACACACAACCAGTAAGTGTTCACCTCTAGTTATGCTTTCTGCTTTCAAGATTGGAGATGAGCAATAGATACAGAAAAATTAAATAAATCCCAAGATCTTGTCTGCCTTTAAACTGAGTTGATGCGTATTCAATGTTAATGGATAAATAAAAGTAGAGGTCAGAGCAAGAGTTTTCTGGCATTCCAAGAAGACAAACAAAATGGATGGCCCTGAAACAAAGAGCTCATTACAAAACTAAAATGGGAACATAAAGAAGGCATGTATGCTACCAGCGTTTCTGCTTCTGTTACCCATTTCAGTGCAATGGCTATGCACATATATACTCAAGAAAATTCAGAAATCCAAACACCCCACAAGCTCTTCCTCTGCTATGATGGATGGCCTCAATGCCTACTCCCTCCTGCACCCATCTTCCTTAGCTGAAACACTCTTTAGAGCAGACCAGAGATTCAAGGGACCACCTTCCCCTCCTCACCACTTGCATGCAGTTGTCACAGGGTCACCTGGGCAGTGTTGCAGAAACCTTAACTACTTCTGTAGCTGAACTAGTACATTTGTGCCCCACTGGTTCAGTGGCCTATAAAAAACTATAAGGTCATTCAGCACACACTTCTCCAAAGAAGCTGCCTAAGTCCAGGCATAGCTGTGTCCACAGCATGTAAGGGAGAAGACTAACTTCAAGAATGCATTCAGAGGTACTCGGAAAATAAGTTAATAACAAATAAGAACCTAAGGAGTACTCCACTTTTGGTACTGAAGCTCAAAATCACATGCTGCAAACACTTAACAAACCAGAACTAGCAAGTTTACAAAGCCAAGTTTGAACAGCAGGCATACAAAGCCTTGCCCTTTTTCTGACGTTTAGGTACTTATTTTCTCATTTTTGGTATCCATTGCACCAAATCTAAAACAGGGAACTTGATTTCCTAAGGCACTTGATAATTCTATTCTATTGTTCACAAGAGACATTACCATGATATCCTTACCTGATTTTGTCTACATGATGGTATGTTAACAGTAAGCTTTATCCAACATAAAAACAAAACACTGCAGCCTCCTACACACAAAGGTTGACTGCCCAAATCTCACTGTACAGAGAGAGACAGGTCTAAGTTCAACACTAACAAAAACATATATTTCCCTGCAAAACTCCACTTAGATACCATGAATGTTAATGTTTGGAACGTATCCACTACTCACTTTGAAATTAGAGATAAAGCCAGCCTAAGAAGCCCTCTTTCAAAAGTTCATGCCCCACAGCATGTAGGTACAATCCGAGTACCTGAAAAACCCACTGGAATCACTACCTCATCATGGCAATTCAGTGAGGTGGAAATGGCACAGATTATCCAAGGACATTCTATCAGGCCTCCTCCTCTACCTCACTCCAGGTAACATGGCAAAAATTTTCATCAATACATATAATAAACAATAGGCAACTAAAAAAAACCCGAACAGACAACAACAACAAAAGAACAAAACATGAAAGAGGACTCTGACTACCCCCTTCTGAACGTAACTCTACTCCTGAAAAAAAAAATACATAAGAAAAGCACTGGAAAATACAATCAGCAGAGACGCTACTGGTAACATTACTTTTCCCTTTCCAGGGTTGAATCTCCTCCTCTCAAACCTTACAGGATAAAATGACTAAGGCGTTTGTCTACAAATTTGGCATTTCCAAGAAATCAACTCTATTCATCCATTCTGTAAAATAAATCCTACTAATTTCACTTCTGACATCAAGATTTGAAGTACAGAACATCAATAGTCCTGCAATCATTCAATGGCAGTTTCATTCCACAAAAATACATAACGCTTATTTTGATAAATCTGAGTACGTACCTAGTTAAATTCATCCTGATGAGTCTGAAAGCAAATGCAGCTAGCATAGACATACCAGAAAGGCTGGTCAACACAGTGACTGTTCTAGTACACCTTGAATGCCCTTTCCTATCTCTGTGTGGACTGTTTTGTAATGTATTTGAAAATTAAAGTATTCCGTGTTTCACCAGTACTCAGGCAATAAACATCCACAAAACTGCATGTACACACCCTATAGTATGTTACAGCAATTTAGTTGATCTCCACAGTATAACACTTTCTACCTGTACTCTGTGATCAGCTGAAGAAGTCAGGAAAGTGTCTTAAGACCATCTTAAAACATCTCAGCACTTTAGTATTTTCCAGCTTCTGAGTCATACTCAGCTGTTGCAGGTTTATGGAGATATACCTATTTCTTTGCTAAATCCAGCAATCCAAGCTACTTGCTCTTGCAATGTCTGACAGTCTCATCTACTCCAAGAATCTCTTAGCTGTTTCTAATCAGCAGCTGGACTACTTGAGCCATAAGCAATATCAGGACTGTGTGAGGGAACTGAGAATCCGTATCACCAATGTTTTACAAAGTGAAGTCTAGAACTTCCTAGAATGGGAATCATTCTGATCCTAGGCTGTTGCACTCACTGCCAGCATATTTAAACACCTAACTCTCATCCCAACTTTAATTAAGAAAATACAGCTTTTTTCAGACACTGATTACATCCAGGCTTACTATGACTACCAAAACAAAGTAAAACCCCTGTTGCTTAAGTATAGGAGGACGACAAGGAACAGTGGCTCAGACAGAACAGGAAACAGTGTGATAATAGTTTGATCTCCATCTGGAAAATTTCAGTTGTTCCCAACCTGAGTTTTTCAAATTTATGCAAGTAAGACCTTCCCATTACAGTTTTTCACATTATATAATTACTGTTCTTAAAACTCCACATATTTTGCCAGCCAAGTCAGATTTAGACTGTGAGCCACTTCAAAAACTTAATGTGGGGTTAGCATCCTTAAATAAGCTTCTGAGAAAGCATGCTTAAGATTTTTGCCATGAGCTGTTTCTGTTTCACTTTGTTTTAAATCTCAAAAACTGCACTCCATACAAAAACACTAACTATGAAAGTGTTTCACTGAGGTCATCTTTTCAAGGTGTACTTATGGTATGATACCAAAAAGGCTATGTGAAACACATGCGCTTCCAAGCACAATGAAAACCAACAATTACTTGTTCTCTGGTCAAAGACTGTCAAATTTAGCATTGCATTTATTTGTTCAGTGGCAAAGTTATTAGATGCAAAGAGTCCCTACAAATCAACAATAATGCTTACTGGGCAAAAGCAGCTTGCTTAATATTGGCAGTTTCTCTGAGCTTCAGTGGGAATCAATAAGGAAGCCTATCCATGTTATTTAGCCACGAGAAACTCAAGATGGCTCCCAAAGTTTCAGGAAGGATCAGGGCACAAGATATCTTGATCTGGCCCAGCAGCTGTAGTAGCTAAAACTTATAAATTCTCTTACACCAGTTTCTCCAGAACTAATCCTACTGGGTAAATCAAATTACGTAGATTTACAGAGGCAACAGATAAAAAAAACATGTTGCATCTTCCTTCAGAATGGGAACTACAGATGTCAAAACCCAAAAAACCATCATCTCATCCTGCTGGAAAGTGTTGTGATTTTTTAACTGATTTGAGGGCTGTCAGAAAAAGAAATCTCTGTGCACCAAGGCAACATCCTCTCACTTTTCAAATGTTAGCAACAGCTGATAACACTCCCTTGCCCTCTGTAGATACTAGCATCTATTAGAAAAGCATTTCAGTAAAAGCAAAGATGGCAATAAAGCAATACTGAAATGTATTCATCACAAATTCAGTTTATCCATTAGCTTATGATTGGTTTTATTGCTATGAAGAACATCAGTGGCCACAAATATAATCAAAAGCCATTACACTGAAAGACAGCAAAGTTTTACCTATAAAAGCAGCATTTCAGCATCACTGTTCCTAGTGAGCTTGTGCTTGCATCCTTGTACTATTTTTAACTGCAAAGTCCACCTCTGCAGGAGCACTGACTTATTTTAAGCAGCACAGGAAAGCTGAACTATTCCTTGTGCTTTTAGAACACTAGATCACATGTCACCTAGTTCCTACTTAGTCCCCAAATAAAGCAAGCTTAGCTTTGTCCCCCCAAAATTCTAGCTTATTATTACAAGGACTTTAATAGAATTCAGCCTAGGCCTCCAATGTAGTTTGAATATTGCCATTCAGAAACCTGGAACATAATTTGAAAGCGTTTTGTCTTTTGGTTTTGAGGTTTTTTTTAAACACATACTCCCGATCTAATGGCTATTTAGAACAATTTCAACTCCGGACATCTGGATCAATCTGAAATATGCTAGACCCCAATTTCTGAAGAGGAAACAAGTAAATCAATGACAACAAAATACTGATAAAAGGATCTTTCCCTCTTACTTGAAAAACAGCATTTGGAAGGAGTCCAGAAAAGAATGAAACTCAATGTTCACATTAGTATGTCATAGTCACAATAAATTTAGATGCAGAAATATCATACTAGCATGATTACACTAACAACAACAGATTTATCCAAATAGGAATATATTGAAGAAGTATCCATTGCAAAGACTAAAGCCATTAAAAATCTCCACTGTATGTAAAGAATCAACCACTCCATGAGAATAAAACCACAAAATTAGGACACCTGTTGTTAAAACAAAAATATCTGCGTAAGTATATCCAGAAGACATTTGAAAGGGGCATTAAAAATGCACTTCGTCAGATTTTAACGTGTGACAAACTCCTTAGCAGCTTCAAGGTCATTTGTATGTGTCCATAGTTACAAATGGTCCCTATATCATAGCAAAACTTCAATTATCTGCATTTCTCTCTGATTAATATCCCATTTTAAGCAGCACATACAGAATTATGAATTCTGTATTGGCAAACAAAATTATTTATGTAAAACAGCTATAAACCAGGTTCACTAGTCCACTCCTAGAGCTATCAGCTCTAATACAAAATTTCTGAAAAGTCAGGTGAAAGAGGGATGAAAAAACCGAATGTAACTTCAGGATTCAAAATGCACGGGATTAAAGGAATCTGTCCGTTTACTCAACCAACTGGAACACTTTCTGGGCTCCTTCGGTTTAATTTAAAACTGGTCATCAAAGCAGACACAAATCAAGTCTAGTCTAGTGGCATGGAGTTTGTCAGTACAAAAAAATCGGGAACCTGCTGCCTTTCAAGAAAAAACACTCACACCTCCTGAAATACCAAACTCATCAGGTGTTGCCACTTCACCAAAGAGAGCTTTTAAGAAAACCAGCCACCGAGGTCCTTCCTATGCAGCTACTAAACCATATTACCAAAGCTGTCTTCAAAACTTCATAAGTATAACAATGTCTTTTAGTCCTACAGACGTCAATCAACTACAATAAGACTACTTTATTAAAAAAAATAAAATTGTCGCCTATTGTTTTGTGTGGTTTCTGGATAGCTTTTTTTTTTTTTTAATATTTATTAGCTTTCCTAACAAGTTACACGTGTATTTAAATAGGCGCACATGGGGGTTGCAGGGGTGAAAGGGGTAACGAGCTGCCTGGCTGCTCGAGTTCTCACCACCAGAGCTATGCCGATTAAATAAAGTCAACTCATTCCCCGCGCACACAACGCGGGAATGGGATTTTTTTTTTTTCCCCAGTGGCAAGACAAGCGGGCAATACAGACCCCTGCAAAGAGCAGCGATGACGGGGCGACCGTCGCTCAGCCAGACCCAGGGTGGCCGCGCCTCCTCAAGCACAAAGTACCCTCGAAATGAAATAAAAGCAGGTGAACCGTGCACCCTGCCGCCCCCATTCCCCTCCACCCCCCACCCCGGCTCTCTTCTCCAGCGCGGGAATTTTCAGACGCTGCAGGGCCGGCTCCCAGGGCGGGACCCTCCGCACCTCCCCCCACGGGCGGGGTTCGGACCGCACCGCGTGTTGTGCCGGGGCCGCCGCTCCCCTCCCTCCCTCCCTCCCTCCCCATCGCCGGGAGCGCTGCCACAGCCCCGCAGCGCGCCCGGCCCCACCTGCGGGCGCGGCCCCGCTCCCCCCATCCCCGGCGGCAGCACCTCCACGGCCCCTCCGCAGCCCCGAGGGGCTCCACCGCACCCTTCCCCTGCTCCGCCGGGCCCGAGGGCGCGGTCAGAGGGCGGTACAGACATTAGGGTGGACATGAGCGCCCCGGTTAGTGGAAGGCCAGGCGTGGACAAGGGGGAAAGGGAGGGTGCAGCCTGCGGGAAGAACGGGAAAGACAGTCCGGTGGCATGGCCGCGCTAAGGACAGCTTGGGGTGGAAGTCAATCAACAGATGCCACAGACTAAACAAAGGGTTTACTGAGGAATGTTTTGTCTGGGGAACAGGTGCTTGACTCGCCCAATAAACAACACACTCAAAAAGAGAAAGGAGGGGAGCAGACCAGACCAACCAGTCACAAAATCCTAAAGGGTGAACCAAAAAGCAACTAGACCCATCTACTCTGACTCAGTAGGAAGGAGATGCAAGAACCGTTCGCAGAAGAAAAGCCCCACTGCCAGCAACAGGAAGCCCCTCTTGGTCTAACACCACCAGTATCCTGGAGTTTGCAACAGGGACCGCACCAAGCCGGTCCTGGCGGAAAGCCCCCAGCCACCTACAACAGTAGGAAAGGGTGAAAGTCTCCACTCACGGCATGTTTTACCCCTGTTCCAGGGGGACCCTGGTCATGCGCCCGCAGCCCCCCGCCCAGGCCGCCCCCTTCCCGCCGTACTCCCCGGGTGGGATACAATCCCCTCTCCACTTCTCCTACCTCTCCCGCCCCGTGGCCAGGACCGCACGGCTCCCTGTAAGGCCCGGCTCCGTCGCCAGCCCCTCGACCCGCCCTTCCTTCAGCAACCCAGGACCGGCGGTGCATGTGCTCGCTGTCCCGGGGGAGCGTGGTTACCGCTGCTGCCGCCCGATGCTGGGAGCAGAGCGGGGACAAGGTGCTTGCTGCTCCGAGAGAGCCGCGCAGCGCCCCGCAACCACCTCACCTGATAGCTCTGGCGACGCTGGTGCGGCCACTGCCCTACCGACTGCAACCACCCCGTAAGCACCAGGACTAAGACAGCCCAGTGCCTGGCTTATAAAGGCTCCACGGCCCGCCCCCGTGGCCACCGCCTGAGTGACGCTGCCGGCGGCCACTCAAGAAGCCCCGCGCGCTCGGGGCCGCGCCCCTGGGTAATGGGAGCACCCCACGGGGGCCGACCCCGCTCCCCGCCGCGGAGCCAAGGCCGGACGGGTCCCACGCCACCAGTCTCCGAGCAGCGGCGGGCGGCAGGGAGAGCGACGAGCGGAGTCCGCTGAGCAGGATGGGGCGGGAGCTTGCCTTTCCACTCCCCGTGGAGGTCAGCGGCAGGCCCCCTCTGATGCTTGCTCGTCTCCCCGAGATTACCGACTAGCCGCCTTTCCCTGTAAAATGCCGAACCCCGGAGGTCTGACGCTGCGTCCTCTCCGAAAATGGCTCGGCGGGGCGGACGAACCCGCAACTCGCCCGCCCGACGGGGGGGCGCAGCGGGAGCGAGCGCTTCGCCACGGGCAGCCGTGCTGGCCCCGTCACGGGCATTAGCCGCTCCGAAACCACTGTCCCGCTTTCCCGGCGGCGTCTAATAGAGAGGGGAACCCCCCTCCGCCCCCCACAAGGTTCGGCTGCTGAGCGCCGCGGCCGCACTCGGGGGCTAGGCTCCTTCGGGCCGGTTGTCCCGCGCGGGCAGCGCTCCAGCGAGTGCCCAAGGGGTTGTCGGTGGGAGAAAGGGGAGTCCCATCCCCGCCCTCCTGGCGCTCCAAGGACTAGTCAAAATAAATCTTCTCACCTCCGGTCCCTGGAAACGACGGAACACGTCGCTTATATAGCTCTCACATTAGTTATTTTCGTACATGAAATAGATGAGTACGGTGTAACGGGTTGGGCATAAATTAAACAACAACGGCAGTGCTCGGAGCCGGTCTTTGCCGGCAGCACATGCCGCAGCGCCGGCGTTTAACATCGCTGCCTCCTCCTCCTTCCTCTGACCAGACCCTCCCACTGCCTTGGGCAAGGAGGACGAGAGGACGTGAGAGGCGCCCGAGGACGGGACACCCCATTCCTCCCTTTACCCGGAGCCCCGCTGGGACCCCCGCCCGGTTGCCGGACGCAAACTTCCCCCGCGCACGCCGGTGACCGCTGTCCGCGTCCCCGCCACCCCGGTAGGACCACGGACAGAGATCGGGGCCGCCCCGCCCACGCCGCCCGGGCACCGCCACGCAGCGCTCCAACGCCCCGAACAAAGGGACGCGCCCCCTTCCCCGGAGGGTTATTCATCCCCGCGAATAGACATGGCCCCCCTTCAAAGACGGTCATCGACTTCTCTCCGGGAGAGCTCAGCGGCTCTCCTCACCTCGGCGCCCGCCCTCCGCGCCCGCTGACAATACGGCCGGCCGCGTCTTTGTGCACCGTGGCCCGCAGCCGCCTCCCAGCCCCGCAGGAAGCCGCGAAATGCCGCGCAGCGCTAATGCAATTAGGCGCGGGGCGCCTTATCCCGGCTAATCTGCAAATGCGGGTTTATCTCTTCAAAGTGATACAGTCTCCCTTCACCCGCTCGGTGCGGGTCCGTCCCCTCGCATGCTTCCCGCAAAGAGACGCATCTAGAGCCCGACGGGCGCTGGAACTTTACAGGTGGCCCAGCCCAGGTGGGGATGCGCACGCCGTCCTGCGTGGCCGCGATGCGGTCCCCCAGTTTCAGCGGCTGCCCCTCCCACGCTGCAAATACTTCCAGCAACTCAGCTCGGCGGGCACGCTGCCAAACCCACGAACTGCCTCATTCAGCGCCGTAGTCACGAAGGGTGTCAATACGGAGCAAACATAGGTGATCAGTGTAATTCTACACGGCATGCACCTCTGGAATGGGAAGCGTGAACCCTATCGCACACGTACGACAAATGAAAGAATGAAGCCACAACTTACCTTCCTCTCCTCGGCTTAAAAAAAAAAAAAGTAACGGTGCAGTTCTCCCAATAAGGAGTAAGAGGCAGATGGATAGTTGTCTCAAGACAAGAGCTAAATTTGGGACAGTTCTAAAAAGAAGCAAACAAAAACCAAACCAAAAAACAGAAAAAATCCTTTCCCTCCCCCACCCCCAACAGTCCAATAGTGGTGGAAAAAAAATAAAAAATAAAATTAAAAAAAAAAAAGGAAAATAAAAAA
>JAYRBT010000093.1:22863248-22882437 GCA_036023395.1 Myiotriccus ornatus
CCCCCCCCCCCCCCCCCCCCCCCCCCCCCCCCCCCCCCCCCCCCCCCCCCCCCCCCCCCCCCCCCCCCCCCCCACGCCACCACTTACAAATAAGAAATCAAAAAAACCAAAGCAGCGCTGGCTGCCGCGGGAGGGGACAAGCCGATAGCGGACCCCGCGGCCGCCCCGTCAGCACCACGGACAGCGGCGCGGCCCGACGGCGCGGCCCGGCCGCGGCTGCGGGAGAGCCGGCCCCGGCCCCACGGCACCACCGGGGTGCCCCCCTGCCCTCAGGGAACACGCCGGCAACGCGCGCCATGTCGATGTGAGCTTATCTCTCTCGAGGGCACTCCGGTTCTTGACCGGTGGTGTTCGTGTACTGTCACTCGGATGCGCTTGAATGTGTGTGTGTATGTTCGTGTGCGCGTATGTGTGTCTGTCTGTGTGTGCGTGTGTGATACCGCACCCCGGGGAACTCCTTCCAGTGCCAACTTGTTAGTTCCCGTTACTTTGACAAATAAATGGCAATAGGCGCGTAGGTTTCAAACCAAATCTTCAGACACACAACTCCTGAGTAAAGGAATACGCGGCACGGACTCTGCCCTTCAGTATAGGGGCGTGGTTGTTTTACCTAGTTCCTCTCTGAGCCTCTCTGTGGTGCTAAGATACGGATATCATACAAAACTACAGCAGTACGAATACTGCAGCTGAGCCTGCTGTATCATTCTCTATTACACAGCAGTGTCTGAATATTAATAAAAAACTACTTTTAAAAAAGAGATTAACATTTGGATGGGGAAAGGGCAGGCAGGTGTTTCACCTTTTTTTTTGAGACTTAAAAGGTATCCTAAGTTCTGTTTCACACAAGGTAACCACAACTGCTCAGATTTTCTATAGTCAACTTCATCTGGAAAAACATAATACCTGAAAGAAGCTGTCTGTTTATTGTATGTTTCCTTGTTTCCTCCTGTGACTAGGCAAAGGCAAACTGCTGCTGCACCACTGCTTATATAGCTTCTCTATTAAGGATTTGTATTTCCAGAGATGTGAAATGCACATTTAATTGTATAATAAAACTGTGTCACCTGCCAGTCTTTTGCTGCCATCAACCTCTTTTATGCTTGGATCAAATTATTGCACAACAGAGAAAGTGACAGCATCAGGGCACAGTGACAAAGCTGTAGTCTGCAAGGAAAGAAGACCAAGGCCCAGAGAGACACTGCAGCTACAGAAACAGCTGTCTTATCAGCACACTGCAGAGATAGAGATGGCTCAAGAGGTCCTCAACAGATAATGACTTGAATAGCTTTGCAATGCGCCAAACTTCACGCTTGATAAGACCAGCCCAGTGTAAAGAGCAGCAGAGATCGAGCTCTATTCTATTTCATCAGTGCTGTAAATTAAGAAATTGAAATTCAGGTGGCACAGCAGCCAGTATGTTGCTGATAATCCAGTGAAGTAAACTGTCATTATGATCTTTTCAGCAAAGAGAAATAGGTTTCTCTTACTGGATGCTGCTTTAATAAAAACACCTTACCATCCCTGTCCCAAATAACTGTCCCAGCAGTACCTGAACTGGGGTGGGGGTTCCTCATCTGTTTCCCTATTGTGACATGTCTGAGTTCCAGAACAAACCATCCATTTGGTTGTCAATCTCCTTACAAAGGACAAAACACTTCCACTTTGAAACTGCAGTAGCTTATTTTCAGTTCCCCATCTCCTCTGCAGGAGAAGAAACTGCACTGTGATTTTTAATAAACAACAGTCAAACTCACATTAAAGCACACAAGCTCAGTTCTGTAGCAGACAATACAAGCATGTGTTTTTGTGACCACAGCTAAACAAAAATTAATTGCTGCTGTGAAAAGGATCTATAATGACCTTTGAAATTGTTCACTTGACAAAAGAAGAGCCATGGTACACACACTAATACATTTTATAACAGAAAAAAAAATCCTGTTTCCAAGCTGTGTTTTCAGTTTGACTAATGGCATCAGATTAGAATACCGGAGCTTCACCTTTTACCTGCAGAAATACTTTGTTTAGACTCAGTTCAGCTTACTCTTGATCTGCATTTTTTTGAAGAAAGATTTATAGAAAATGCAATTGAAAGGAATATAGTTGGAGCATATAACCCGAGATCACAGAGCATTATTTTCTAAAGAAGGGTTCGCTACATTCACTTAATTCCTTGAGATTGATTCTTGAAGAGCCAAAGTAACTGTACAGGCTTGTAAGCCATTATGTTATCTAATTTTGGCCACTAAGGCTAACTTGAATAATAAATTAAGACAAGACTCACCTTATTTCCTAACAAAAGACAAGGTACTAAAACCAAGAGGAACCTGAAACCTGAAGAGAAACCTAAAGACTTACTGCTCAGACTTGTTAAATGGAGGGCGGAGAAGCAAGACTAGTGCTGTTCTCTGACAATTTAACCACATATATTTGGCCTCAGCTTGTCACTTAGACATATCTGACAGCAGAAGCTAGCAAGAAAAAAGAGGAAGTAAAGTAACAAGGACCAAGAAGATAAGTCATTTATTTCATGTGTTACAGCAGAGGCAAGAGGAAAGGCAGAATCAGGTGGGGAGGAGACGCATCTGTGGCACAGGCACTTTGTTAAATACACCTTTTTGCTTGTCCTTGAAATCTGGGGGCTTTTCTAATGATGTGGGTGAGAGTAAAAATACAGGGTGAGTGTGACAGAGCAAAAAGCAGATGTGGATAACTTAGGTCCACTATTCAGTCTTAACACACATAAATTAGTGCCAAGTGGATATCCCAAAATTAGAAAAACACTTGGTTTTTAAGATGCATTCAGAAGTAGGTAGGTAGTTGGATGAAATTCACAAGTCAGAGAACTCAATTATAACAATCTGCCCTTGCCCCTTTTAATTTGTGGGGAACACATAACCAGACCCTGAAGTGATTGATACCCTTGCCAGTGAACAACTGTGTGATTTTGAGGAGAAATAATCTTGTGTACAAGAGACAATGAAAAGCAAGAATGTAATCAATATTTTTAATGCTGGTTTTTATCCAAAAATAACAAGTCCTTTTAAGTTCTCCAGTGAATCATCCCAAATACTGTCAATTCAGTTAGATTAGACTTTCACCATAACAATAAGTTTCTCCAGGAAAAAAGATGTATGGTTATAAAGTAATTGTAATTAGTATAGCCTCTCATGGTATTAAAGCTACAGGGAATATTGACTTAAAAGATGGATTTTACTTTTTTTCCAAAAGCCTGTGTCTGTTTTCATTTGTTGAGGTGGAAAGCGCATATTACTCAAAGACAGCTTTTTTAGCATGCCAGCATATCCTGCTGACAGCACAGTGAAGCAACATAGTAGCTGTTGCTACCATTATTTTATTGAAAAAGTCCTTGTAAATTCCAAAGTGTTTGTATACGATGTAATTAGATCATTTTCAGATAATTAGATCACATAAGTAGTAGATGGAATTTTTCTGACCTTAGAAGTCCTTAAAAACATTCCACATAATTTTAAGTATCAACTTGAATCTTTTGTTTTATTCAATTAAGATAATATGATGCCAGCTGGCCATCATGATTCAGCAGAGGTACACATGGTGTTCTGCACTCACACTGGCAGGATTTCAGAAGGTGCATGAAACCAGTGTACCCTTGTCCTTCTCCAAATGAAGTTCAACGCGCACCTGCTATAACTGCTCAAGCGTGGTGAGTGAACAAGTGTCTACCCTACTCTTGAGAAGGGATACTAAGAATGCTTTTTTCATAACACTACGTTAAAAGGCAGTTACCTCCTTTTTCACAAGCACTGCAGGCTTGCCACATAACTTCAGACAGCTCTTCATGCTTTTCTCTTACTTTTATATGTTACAACTTGTTTATAAGGAAGTGACTTAATACTGAGAAGATGTGGAATTAGACTTTGCCAATTATTCTTTGTAATCACTAGATATGAAAAACAAATCTCACCTCTAAAAAGCACTTCCCTTATCTTACTTACATTGATCATTACGATTTTTCTCTGAACCATCAATCTAAAAAGTATCTAAATAACTATTTTTTACTCTTGTTAATGTCAAAATTACTCATTTGTAGATGACTTAATGGTCTTTCACTAGTGCTGGCCTCCTTTTCTTGTCTTTAAATGCTGGAGGTTTTGTTTCTTCTGCTTATACAACTCAGATTTTGCATTAGAAGTACCATGCATAGTTCTGTAATACTTTGATTCTGCTGGATATGAGTCATCAGCAAAATCCAAATCAAAAATGATCACGTAGCTGCAATATCTAAAAGGTTATTAAAATTAAAAGTAGTGTATTCCACTGTAATAGAGTTTAGTGGAATAAAATATGTGATAAAATTAAGGTGAATTATCCTGACTGATGTCATGGACATTTACTCAGCTGAAAGTTCTTCTGTGTATCTGGTCATTAGACAATAAGGTAATAAATATGCAGACTGAAGAACAGGTATGAAGCTACTATGTTCTTTCTTCCTTTTATTTTTTTTTTTTCTTGTTAACGGGTATTCAGGAAAAAGGGACACTAGTCAGTCTTATTTCTGCTTCTTAGTTCAAAAGAAGCCCCCAGAATTACAGCACTAAGAAACAAGATCTTCCAGGAAAAAACTTTTGGGCAAATCCTATTTTATTCTACCATCACAGCATGTTGCATAAAGTGGAGAAGTAGTATACGTTGATTTTTAAATGTTTGTTGCCAACCTGCACCGCATCTCATGGATAAAAGAGAAGAATAGTGTTAATTAAATCACTGTAAAAAGGTTATACAGAAATGTATCTTGAGATAATTCTTTGCCAAATGAATGACTGTATCAAATAAGGACCTACCGGAGTATAACTTCTAGGGTCAAGATATTATTTCTGTCCCTATTTTGGAAGATGGAACTTAGTGACTGGTTATGAAAACTGTGAACTGCACATTTGTTAAGTGCTGAATACAAAATGGTCTTTCCAAAACAGAGAGACCTACTATCAAGATAAAGCTCAATAAGACAAGTGGCAAGTGAATGTGATTTTTAGAAAGGATCATAAACAAACATGCAAATAAAAACTAGAGAATAACAGCAGTGCTGAAGAAAAGGTTGCAGGATACTACTAAGAGTCATGGGAATATGATGTTGCAAGAAAGAGAGATTTCACTCTGAGATGTATAAACAAGAGTGTAATTTGGAAAGACATACATGAATACATTTCTTATTTGACACCAATGAGCAGAAAATAGAAGACTGTATCCGGTCTTTCCTTGTTTTAAAAAAACTGAAGAAAACCCATAAAAGGGTATTTAAAAGTATTTTAGAAAACATTAATATATTTTAAGAGAGAAATTGTTTAGAAACAGTGACAAAGAACACTATAAAATGGTTTTAGAAATAATTATTATTACGATCAAGTAGCATTCATATGTATTGTAAGTTAAAACAAAAAATAAATGGCTTAATTCACAACACATAAAATCTAGTTTAACAACTGTAAAAGATTCTCTAAGAGTAGTTAAGTACTGGATCACATTACTTAAGAAGGTGCTGAAGTTCAAAGTTAGATATACAGTCTATTTGTCCTTGGAGAATGAGATCTTTATATCAATCAGGTATCATTTCCCACCACCAAAATGATTAAAGTTCTAAATAGTCCTTTTTCCTTTTTGTCTTTTGAAATTAATTGAATGTCTGGGGAAAAAAAAAAATCACAAAAACCCCAAACCAAGCCACCAAAAAACAGAATCACACCACCCAAAAAAAAAGCCCATCAACCAAAAAGAAACAAACCAAAAAAACCACCCCAAGAAAGAAACAGATCTGAGAGACTAGAAAAAGAAGCAGTAAAGTACAAACAACTTCTCTAGATATTTTTCTGCTTTTGTCAATAAGCATTGAAACCAAGCAAATAAGAATCTGATTAACAAAGCTATTTGCATTCTAGCACTTTTTTCCAGATAAATTCAAAGAATGTTTTTTGTTTTGTTTTGTTTTGTTTTTTTAACTTCCAGACCTCTATCTTAAAAGTACCTTTCAGCACTTGGCTGTTGACTTTCAATTTGCTTTTTTTTTGGTCCACATGAAACTTGTGAATTCACAATTAAGCTAGCTGCAGAGAATCTGCATTCTAAAAAATCATGCATCCTTTCAGAATTCCTATTTGGACACTCAAAATGGTGACATTAACTTATTAATGAGAACTTCGGGCTAAAAAAAATTGCATCAGAAGCATAAATGCACATACTTACCAAATTCCTTCTCTATGAGAAGGAAAAAGTACACTTTAGCCATCATTATCAGACATGATCAACAATGCCAGAGATTTACCTGTAATCTGTAGAAAGTGAAACTACTGCTTTTTACCTTTAAATAGCAAAATCCTGGAATATATTTGATTAAGGGCCAGGATTCAATTTTCATGGTCTAGAAACAGCTCCTAATGATGGGAACTGGTTTTGAACAGTGCTTTCACTGCAGTGCAGAATTCTACTGGATTTCCACAATGTTCCCCCCAATCATGCTCATAGTCTCATAACGTACCTTCAATGACGAAGACACATTATGAGACTTAAAGCTGATTTAAACCACGTGATACTTAAAACAGAAAACAAAGTCATGTCATGGTTCAAAAAGATGAAAAATATCTCTCTTGCTACTCAAATTTGCATTGCAAACCTAAGACTAGCCTTCCTCGTTCAACTCACCTTTAACCATATAGAACTTAACTTTTTTCTTTCATTTTCTTTTTTTTTTCCCCTTTTCAACTTTTTTTTAATTATTATTAATTTTCTAATATGCTGACAGTGAGAAAAAGGAGAATTAGCATTACAGGATGACTGGATATTGCTTTTTGATTCTGGAAACATACTGCTGTTCTGAAAGATGTAAGATCCACATTTCCAATGTGCATGAAAGAGGATGTAAGGAACAAAAGCAATTAAGCCACAATTGATAAAAGTCCTGTAAAAAGGCCTACTTAGCCTTTCCATCCACAGCCTTTTTCCTCTTTTTCCCTGCGTGGAGAATCTTGAAATTGACAAGATTCATACCAGATATATTTATTTTACTTACCACTTCATCAGTGTTCCTACATGCTACAGTAAGACAAACGGTAAATATCAGGTTACACTCCAATCATTTAATATTTTTTGGCTACAATTCCTCCTTAATCCATGTAAAACATCCCTCTAACTGTCACTGAGCACGCAGAACAAGAGTAAGATAACTGAACTGTGAAACTTATAGCCATCTTCTCACTTTGTAACAGTCTGATATGTGATATTTATTTGCCCTCAAACAGGATCGTATTATTTCTCCCAGTCTTTGTTTCATGGATTCAGATCCCAGGGTTTTTTTTAGCATGTTCAAACAGGCTAATACTTTTTTGTGTTTCTCTATCTTGACTGGGTGTTTGAGGCCTGAAAAAACTACTCTGGAATAACTATGCAAATGAGCATTTTATGCCATGCAAATACATTGTGTAATGCAATGTTCAGACAGTCATTTACTCTGCAGCCTTTTCTTCTTGGAATAATTGCATTTTCTGTGAAAGACTAAGACGGAGGAATGAACTATCTATAGCTTGTACCTGTGTGGGAATCACCTTAATCTCAATATAGTTAAGATACATATATAAGATATATACAGCCTAAGTGAACCAATATTTAATTGCATATCCTGATGAAGATGGTTTATTAAAGTACTTTCCACTTCCACAATGTGGGATAAAAAGGCTGTTAAAGCCACAAGCAAAAAAGTTTCTCATCAGAGCCAGTTCTACAGCATTACCGCCAAGTTTGCCGTGACTTGGTGCTAACTTGTGGCAATGCTGCATCAACCTCTGTCTGGAAGGTGTGGGTAGAAAACAAGCGACAGTAGTGTGGTTGTGAGTGGGAGGTCATTCAATGTCTTCTCTACAGAGAGAAAAATGAGGGATTAAACAACAGGAAAAGAAGCGAGTAAAGAAAGTATTTCAGGCTGTAGGTATTTGAGTTGGGAAAGACTACCTCTTTTACATGCAAGAAAAGCAAGAAACTGAGACTCTGGACATGGAAGGAGCCACATAACAAGATAACAAAAGAGAGGTGCTACCCCCACTAAAGCTTAGGAGGGGAAGTGGGGAAGTACAGACTGAATTCAGAATCGATATTTTCCGCTGGAACTTCGTACTCAAGCTAATGCGAGAGAGTGATGCCCTTCTTGCATCTCTACAACACATAATAACTGATCAGGTTCTGCTGTTTGAAGACATCTTCCCTAACATCTCCCATCAGTCCATGGGACTACATCTTTCTGATTCTTGATAATCCTGAGACAAGGAGAAACAAGGTTATTCAAAATAACAGAGCTGTGGTTAGTCTTTATATAATTGCTGTTTCTCCCAGCTCTGACTGTAAAGTGCTGATTCAGCCACACCCAAGTATTGTCTGGATAAGTCAAAATGCTCTGCACAGAAAGAAAATAAATTCCAAAATTTTATGCTTCCTTCTTTTTCCTTAAAAACAAAGTTACAAATACAGAAAATGTTTGCATAGACCCAGTGAGTTGACAGAATGTCTTCTTTCTTGCCTTTAAGTTTTACCGCTGTTGTGGAAAATGACTTTCGTCATTTCCATTTGGGTAAGGCTTAGGAGTAGTAATACAGAGCCATAACACTATGGCAGCTTTAACATATAGTTTACTCTCCTTGTTAGGGTAATCTTACCGAGATGAATGGAAATATTTATAGCATGTGAAGTCAAATCTGTAGAACAATTCTCATCTATTTACTATCCAAGAACTTTTATTGCTTAACACGTGTATCTTATACATGTATCATTTTGCCTGAGATAATTTTTGTACTCTCTGTAAGAGCTGTTCTCATAAGGAATAGCAATGTACATCAAAGGTACCAACTACTTAACTTTGTAGTTTCATATGAGAAATAAGTATTATTGTTGCTTTAGGAACCTCTTTAGTAATCATAAGTCAATTGCCTTAATGTAAAATGTAATGAAGATGTTTTAAAATTGTTTGAGTAGCAACAGATATATTCATTAATTATTCTGACATTATGTACCGTGGAACATCTCTTTCATTCTTACTATGCTGCCCTTAGGTTACAGAGCAAAGAAGAATCCTTTCTACTCCAATATCATTTAACTCCTATTGTGCCAAGAATTTTTTAAGCCTTTTCTTTTTTTTTTTTGCCTTGGTTTCATTGCTATTATCTAAAGCAGACTTTAATTTTCTCTGATTTTTTTTTTCAAGTCATAGAACTCTGCAAAAAAACCTTAAAAATAAAAATACCGTATTTTTAAAATAAATCTTCCTCATCAACATACCTAGTCAATTTATATTCAGAACTGTCAAGTACTGAGGCATCATCTTCATCAATTTCTTTATAACATCACAGCTAATTTATTAGTGTTTACTGATTCTGTACAAACAGTTTCTAACTCTTCAAGTTTTGGTTCTAAATTAAAGAAGGAAATCACAACAGAAGCAGACTACGTGGGGATAAGACCACACATCTAGCGCTAATAAAGCAAAAACCTGAGAAGTAATAGAAAGAAAGCCAAACTACAGTTATTTCCATTTTATTGAGGTACTCCTAATATGGAAAATTATATTTTCCAATTCATTATGGAATATTCTACTTTTTGCACAGTTTCTTTTAATGCTTATTTTGCACATATTTTCAATACCTTGCATGTTAATTTGGCTCAAGATGCTAATTCTGAATGATAATGCAATAAGAAGGAAATATAAGCAAATACTAACAGAAGCTGCCTAAATACTTCTCCAGCTGCAGAATCTAAGAACATTGTTACTGTAAGTATGTAGGGTGGCTAGTTTGCAATGAGGACTATGACGCACCATTTGCCATTGTGAAAATGCACCATCTGCAAAGAGTTTGGTCTGAGAACGAAATGCTCGTTGTTATGGTATAAACTCACTAGCACAGAAATGCATCTTGAATAGTTCAGGAAGCAGATATGTAATTAAGCTACCTTAGACAAGGTAATAAATTTAGAACCTAGATATAGCGGTTTGTTTAATAAACCATTTATAAGAAGAATTAATACAAAATTCTCTTTCCACCATCTGCTTTCCTAAAGCCACTTCCTTCTCCCTTCCTCATTAAGTGCATGACATTTTGCAAATGCAAACCTGAATTACCAGCAGTGGGAAAACTAAGTCTTAAATACGCTTAAGAGTTTGAAGCAATATACATTCATATTAGGCAAGAGAGGATGAAAAGCAAAACAAAGAAATTAAAACACGGAGACATGATTCACAGTTCAGGATTTCCTGACTCCCATTGTTCTGGGCTGAGCTTCGATTTTTAGGCAGTGGTGACACAATCAATCACCCCTTGATAACGAATGAAAAGTAGGCAATAGCTCTGATAAACTCTTGTATTAGCTGCTTTTATGGTAAGTCACCTATTCCTTACTTGCCTTACAGATAGGACTGACCTCTGTGTCACCGTTCCTCTTCGGGCAACCCACTTCACTTCCCTGAGCAGCTGCGCAAGGAAGTGCGCTGCTGCAGCACCTGGAATCCTCCTGCCCCAGTGGGCGATGAAGGGAGGAAAACACAGCTCAGTTCAGACAAAACTTGTGCTGAAACGAGGGAAATGGAGATGAATGTAGATGCAGTATCAAACCTCTGAAGGAGTAAAAAAAGGTTTACATTTGAAAGCAGTTTTCAAAAGGAAAAGCACCTCTGCTATCACTCAGACACACTGCCGTAAAACCTAATCCAGGCCTCCATGTGACAGGGGTATTATGCTCCTTCTGGAGCAGGCCTTGCTGCTGTGGCTCCTAGATTACACAGGAAGCTCAACCTATGAGACACTCTAGCTGGAGATGAAACTGATCCAAAACTGCTGGTCATACTGAATAAAGCTGCTTGGGAACTGAGAAAGCAAGCCATGTTCCTGGCAGTCTGCTGCCTGTGCTCTGGGATTGTGTCCTCTGCCTTTTGTTCTCAAGGAGATGTGGAGCGTACTGCTGATGCTTACAAGGCATTGTTAGTTCTCAAGAGTGACTGCCTGAATCCCCAGGCTGTACCAACAGAACTGCACTCAGTGGATGTTTCAGCTCTTTTCTATTGGAAAGACCTTTTTTTTCCCCCTCCAGTCTGTAGGCCACGGCTTACACTACTACAGCCAAAGCTCAGGAACATTCTGGGTAAAATAGAAAGACGATATTGACAGAAGTTTTGCTTCTATAATTGATGGAAAGGAGTTTTTGATGGCTGTCTGAGTTTAACCTCTGCTCTCATATAGGCATTTAAGTTTAAGAAATAAAAGCCAAATTCATCCCTTTGTGAATTCCTTCTTTTTTTCCCGGTCATCTCCTTCACCTAAACGAGTCATATGGGAGACTAAAATTGTAAAAGATTGTTGCTTTCTTTGATGAAAGAACCACGTTTTAAGACAGCTGCTGCAGTCTGTCTTTGAAAAAAAAAACCTGTTGATGGAACTGTTTTTTTACAGGCCCTCTTGAGTGGTAAGCTGTGATTTATACAGCAACATTGCCACTGATTGCCTGCATAAAGAAAGCAGCAGAGGACAAATGGCAACACATATGGTCAGACTTCTTTCTGTAAATTGCAGGAGTCAGACTTCAGAGAGCAGGTAGAAAAAAAAAAACAGCAGCACTGTTTACACTTGTAAGACAAGGAAAACATCAGAAGATACTTGCAAAAATTTAAATGTGTCAGGTTTCTAATCAGTTATGTGACTCAAGAACTCCTTACATATTTCTAGGTCTTAAGAAATCTCTGTGTCTTTTTACTCCTGTTTAGGCAAGTGTTCATGGGCTGACAGATATTGCAGAATCAAATTCACAGGGATTTGTTCCTCTTCAGCATTGATCTTCACAGCAAAATTTCTCTATGAATGTTTTTAATATGGAATTGAACTGAAATTTATTGCTGAAACAAGTTCTAGAGAAACCTTCTGGTCTAGCCTGGCTCATTCCAAACATCACTAGGTCTGACAGATATCAAGAGTGAACCTATGACCATTGATCATGATGTATGATCACTTCCCTATGTATTATTTATCTATTTATTATCTTCTTTAGCCTCTATGCTTGTGACTGCTTTAAACTTCTTTCTCCTCTCCTATATTTCTCATTACTCTTAGCTTCTCATTTCTTCCAGAGCAGTCAGACCTGGCAAAATCATTATCAAACTACATTTTGTCCTCCAGAAGTGGTCCCAGCCACAACAGAGACCACAGTAACTTCAGCTGAATCTAGACTCCAGCATTGCATTTCAAACTGACATGATGGGTCTCATCTCCCAGTTGGCAACCCTGTGGTAACTGGCTACATCTTGGTGCTTGAAAAACCTCTCCGCTTTAACACCTCCTGTTATCGCAGTAAAGTGATGTTTAAATAACTGAACTGGCTTCAGTGAACTGTAGTTGCCATTTTCCTGCTTCTTACTGAGAAAAAATGGAGATAATTATGAAGTGGATGAGCAGGTTTAATGAAAGCCGGTTTCTTTTGGTATATTCCTGAAGCAGCAATCATCATCTGTTTGGCTTTTGAAGAGCAACAATTATAATCACTTAAAATCCCAAGGGGAACAAAAATAGAACTTAAATTAGCATATAAAATATACAGCTGGATTGGGCAAGCCTATAAAAATCTGGGAAAATCATTCTAATTTGAAAGCTATTCAAAATCACAAGCAAAATGAGTACAAGAGTATTTCACATGTTTCTTCCTTTTTTCCCCTTCTGAAGTAGTAACATAACAACATTTATAGGATTTTCCTAAAACATGGAAATGAAAACCCATTGTCAAGAAACCGACTAAGTAAAAATAGGCTAAAGGTGCATTTTCAAAGTAACAGACAAATTTAAGTATTAAACCATCGTTTTAGCAGGTACTAATCTCCCAAAGCTCTGACTTAACTGTATTGCTAAGTCATGTGCTATATTTCAGAGCTGAGAAATAAAAATACAGCTGAGATGCTGTTACACATTTCAGCTTTATCAGACAACTGAGCAATGATAATATGTAAAAGCAACTAATGACAGACAAGAAAATAAGCTGCAAAAAATTACAATAGCTGGGAAACTTCCAGTGTTTCAGATGATCATCTTCACAGTTAACAGAAATTCAGCAATGAGTAAAGAAAATTGTTTTCCTTATGCTGCAATGTCCACATTCTGAAGTGTAAGCTCATAATATTATTTTCTGGAAATAAATCTTCATTTCAGTAAGCTGTGAACTCAAAGATGGAATTCTTTTTTAATACCACTGAATAGGTATTACTTTTGGTAATTTTGACTTGAAATACTAGGTCTAGCTATTCTAACTGAAGGTTAAGTAAGACAGTATGCAGCTGCAGCAATGAGGTTCAAAAAAAAAAAAAACCGCAGCATCTTCTAAAAATTTATTGTGGACATGAAGATGAGGAATTTGGGTTGCTTATATTTATAATATTATCAGTACATCAGATATCTCCTGAAAAGACACTGTCTTACAGAGTCACATTTATACAGTAGGGTCTGATTTTCATGCCTCTAATATAAAATACATTTTTTGCCTTTGGTTAGAAGATTCCACATGCTTAGAGATTTTAAAACTAAAACCAAGCAGGTCTTGAAGGCACAACTGTTATTTCCATAATTAAAAAAAAACTAATTAGAGATTGCAGGGTTTACCTTCCACTATATCATACACAAAAATATTTAAAGATGACCCGTGAAACTCCAGAACAAATTCATTTGTCTGCATTGTTCAGCCCTGTGATGAGCACCTTGAAGTAAATGTCTGCTTCCTCCCCCACTGAAATTTTCCATTCCTTCATCATCACAATTGCAAACAATCTTTATTGCTCCATTATCGTCAAACAGATATCTGTTTTTATACATGTTACTGTGATTGAGAAAGCATGTTTTCGGAAGCCCGAGCTTCCTGAATGCTGTGTTAAGGCCAAAAATTACAGCACACTTACTCATCCTCTCTCTTGCTTTAAGGTAATACCAGAGAAGGCCCAGCAGGTTTTTTTGACAGTCTTCCCAAGCCATCTGTTTCATATTCCGCATGTTTTGAACAACACACTGTGCCATGGGATGTAAAAACCCATCACAGCACATTCAGTTTAATGTGGAATCCAGTGGTCAGTCACTTTTAAAGAAATCACAACTGAAGGTGGGACACTAATCAGGGAACTTATTTTACTTCTTTCCCCCCCTCCCTTCCCAAATTTGCCTTGTAATTTTTTTAATTTAAATTTTACATCATCTGGGTTTAGTATCCCAGTCTGCTTTAATAAACAAGAGATAAAGTGAACTCAACAGGCACTAAGATCTTCATATAGCTCAGAACCAAAACCTTGATTGAATGGTAAATATTGGCTAAAAATAAGAATCCCTGGGTCTCAATGCCCACTCCTGCCACTCTGTTTATAAATCATCACTTCTGCGAATTGTCTGAATAGTCAGTAGGGCTACAGGAACAAGAAAGTGTGAAATCACGCCTAGAAGGTATAACCAGCTTTACTTCAAATCATACTGATCCCAGCAGCTAAGACACATCGTAGAAAAAGTAGTCACTGAAGCATCAAATACTTTACACATATTAAATTGTGCTGTTGGGTGGAGGGGGAGGGAAAGTGTCTGAGATTGGAATATTTGTAGATTTGTCACTATGCTGAGGACGTATGCGGCCATACCTCTTGACATTGCTGATGACATTAAGTATTTAGACCTTGTATTTTTAAAAAAGATAGTTCTCAGAAATGTGCTGATTTTGCACGTCTGTGGCCATCAATATAGATGACTATGAGAATTTAATTTCTGGAAGAGGACTAAGTCTTAACTCTCAGACTGAACATAAGGATCAGGTGATAGGAGAAGGGAGTCTTCTCTTCACAACCTTGAGAAAAGCACAGCATCACAACACTTTCAACAGACCTTCTGCATTTCACAGAACTTGCCTAGCTGTAAAAGCTACTTGCTGACTACTGAGTGGAATAACACACTGACCACGTTAACCCTATCCTTACACCTGCAATTTTTAACAAATACTCTGTTTCTGCTAAACTAGAGTAGGCTGACATTTTTGTCGCCCCGTCACCAAATGACACCCAGGGCAAGCAACACAACTTGAGAGCTTTCACGAAAAACACAGCTTTCATGAATGCCACTCTCCACCACCTAAATGGTTTCATTTCAATACAGATTTCTCTTCACAGACAACTAAGTACATTTTCCTCTAATGCCAGAGGTCTCTGAATGCCTGAAATTTGAAGTACTGATCTTAGTATCACCAATATACATAAAAAAGCAAAAGGTTTCAAGCACTGAGGTTTTAAGGGACATGGTGAGTTAAAAGATAGTTTCTTAAGTATTTATTATAATGTGTTTTGCACTTCTGTGATGCTTATAGATTTAATTTCAAGGACTAGGCAAAATTAAAAATGCTTAGTTCTCTGTAATAAATATGAGGCATGTATCTATGTAAGTGTGTCCACCAATATCCTATTATTAATATAGAATGGAAGCAGATTCATGACACCTACAAGTATTGTTGGGAAAATCAAAGATTTCTCTAAGAGCATTTCTAAAGTGGTTTTTTGTGTTTTTTTTTTTTTTACTTTTTAGGCATGCCAAATTACTCGCAGGATTTGGGTCAACAGCTTCCCTCACATGAATCACCAAACATTCTGATTAGGAAAATTAACTGTCGTGAATAGTATTTGTCCAAAAAGAACCAAGATACCTCCTAAACACAGCAGTGTGATTTTTTTATTATTATTTTTGTTTTTTATTTTCCTGCATTTGAAATCTTAGAAGGTGTAAGACTTAAGCAAGCAATTAACTAAGCTTAAAATTTATAAGGTGCTGCACTGGCTTCCTGAACGAAACTGAGAGCAATTCTTAAATGATTCTTACACTTCTGACTAATAAACATCTGCACTATTCAAATATGGAAACCCTGCAATAACTGCAATCTTATTTTTCCATTACTTCCAATCTATTTTTTAGAAATAGGCAAAGCAGTGCCATTTAGAATTTTGATTCCCGAAATTTCAAACTCTCTTCTGAGGAGAATCATTACTGAAAATTAGTAATTGAACCAGTAAGTAGTTCAATATGAAATCATGCTTTGATTATATATAGTCTTCTAAATAGAAACTTGGAAGTATCACGAATCAGCTAATGAAGTCATACAAATACTTTGGCAGAAAGGAAATAATTTCAACTGTGCTTATTTTAATTTTTAATTATATTAAGGTGCTAAAACAAGAGGTGGTTGTTACTTTGTTTTGTTAAGTGGACTAAGTACAGAACAACTGCTGCAATTAACTCTTCTAACAGAATAAACACTGCATGCCTTCTGTGCATTTTTAGTACTTGGCATCTAGCAATTCCCAGGGATTTTCACAGATTTTAAGTGATTTGGTAAGGGAATAATCCCAATGCATTATTTAGAAACTCACAGGAAAGCAGAAGAGGGTGACCAGGAAGCCCCAGACCTCTACAATTTTCAAGAAAATCTTTCCTATTTGATGCAGTTCTGGTACTTTTACTGGTGCCCTTCAATTTCATCTCTCATTTTTCACACTAAGGCTGGACTTTGAAGTTAGAAAGTACAATATCAGCAGAATTTAAATTCATCTCGTACTTGTCTGCTGTTAAGGTGTGTTCATGGGCTTCCCACTCGGCCCCCTGTAATTTCATACAGAAGTCCCTGTGTACATTTTGCTCATTGTCACTGCTCTAATTTTCAGTCACATTTTCATCACAACATCCATCCACATATTCTTCAGGAAGGTAGTACACACTATGTGTTTGCACAAGCAAACAGACTTTTGCCCCTAGGTATTTCTAATCAGTGAGGAAAATAAAGCCTTTCTTCTACAATAATCTACACAACCAAGTTCTTAGCCATTGTCAAGCAAGATAATTCTGTCAAATCTTGCATCCCCAAGTCTTCCAGTTTTCTTGGCTGCCAAAGTATTTTATCAGCAGTTTGGCTTAATTTAGTCTACAGCTTTCTTAGCTTTTTTGTTGGGTTTTCTTTCGGTTGGTTGATTGGTTTTGGTTCGGTTTATTTGGTGGTGGTGGTGTGTTGGTTTGTTTTTTTTTGGTTTGGTTTTGGTTTGGGTTTTTTTTGGTTTGGTTTGGTTTGGGTTTTTTTAATGTCCAGAGTCACTAATGCATAACCTGTGATATCTCCACAACCAGACGCAAGTGAGGGTAAATGAAGGCACTGCCTGTGCCACCACACTGCAGCACAGGTGGGGTCAGGGCACAGAGCACCAAAGGGTGGTTGCTGCCACCGAGTCTGAGTGCTTCTGTTTGAGAGGGGATACAAAACCAGACTAATCATGAGCACAGCTAAATCCATCTATTCCCTCCCATGAACTTAATGGCATTTGGGGAGACTATGTGCAAGGAAAGTGAGTTCCCTTTTAGTTAGGGGAGGTTCCTGATAAATTCAACATCTTTTCCTCTCCATGTTCACCACTTTTCTCCCGCACAGAGCTTAAAATATGATGAAAATAAAAGGTAAGGAAGCCATTAGTGAAGACATCAAAATTATAAATACTTTATAGCACTTAAATTCTGCGTGGTTGCTATAAAAGGAAAATATTAATACATGCGGGGGATTCAGTTTCCTTGGAGAGACAGCCTTTCTGATAAAAATTTTAAAAAGCCTGGCTACAGAAATATATGTACAGAAACATGTGTACAGCTTACCAACTGCAGTCTATTCGAATGGTTTAGCTAACTTCCACCCGTGCAGGGTCAAACTCTCCAGAAGTTAACATTCCTGAATATGTTCATATACTTATATTTCAGAGGTTACTGCCTTTGCATCACCTGCATATTCACCGAACTGTAACTGTGGAAATATTAACCTAAACATTACTGCCTTTGTATAGATACTAAAATAAAATAACCAAAACCTTGCTTATTAGAGATAAAATTATCATAGGAAAAAACAATCTTGACTGTAGCTACCGCTAAAAGTCTATAGTTTTCAGTCTCCTCACCCATGTCAGACTTACTTTGGAGTAGCTCACTTTAGACTACAGGCAAGTTCTGGTCCTTTCAACAACACTCAATATCCTAAAAGTGTCATCGGAACACTGACTAGATTTATAACTGCTGAAAATTATCTGTATTGCTTTAAGTAATGGTGAAGTTAAGTAATAATAACTTACTGCTACTTTCCACAGAAATAGTTTTATTATTCTGATATCCACAGAATGAGGCCGGTGCAAGTTAACTATTTCTGCCTATCATCTGACTTAAATTCTAGCCGATTGCTAAATGCTGCAATGAGCAAAGTTACCTATGGTAATCGTGAAGCAAGAAAACTTATTATTCCTTTAGTTGGCTCTAAGCACCCATCCCTTAAAAAAAAAAAATCAATTTGAAGGATTAAATAAATTAATTAATCAGCCCTCACACTGCACTGCCCGGCTCGTTTCCTGGGCTGGTGCTCCCCCGGAGGGAGCCACGGTGCCGCCCCGCAGCGGTCTGCAGAGGACAGCGGGCGCTGTGAAGGTCGCCGGCAGGCGGCACCCGCCCGGACCGCCCCCCCGGGCCGCGCCGACCCTCCGGGCGTGTCCCGGCTCCCTCCGCATCCCCGCCGTCCCAGCTCCACACCTCCTGCCGCCTGACCCCGCTCCGCGGACCCCCGGCCCGCCGGGGCAGCGCGGAGCATCCCCGCCTGCGCCTCGCCTATACACGAGGCTTATGCTACGTGCGAGGATTTTCTCCTTCACCCGCCCCCACCGACAGTGCTCGCTGCGTCTTTTTTTTTTTTTATTCTTCTTTTCTTTTTAACCCCGATTCCAGAAGAAATTGCAATAATTAAAAAAAAAATACACTTACCATTTTGACCTCATAGTGCTTTGTCATGGGCTTAGGAAAAAAGCCCACAGACACATCTACACACACACACACACGCGCGGGCGCGTATTTATGCGTTCTCGAAACAGCTGTCGCAAAGGGGATGGGGGGAACTGCTGCGCTGCGGACACCCAGAAACCAGCGCACAAAAGCAGGGCGAGCCACGCGGCCCGGACTGAACGCTCCCCCACGCCCCTACAGACCACGCTGGGAAAGGGAAGAAGGTGGGTGGAGAGGCATGGGTAGAGGGGAGGGACCCACGCTCCCATCCTGCTAAAGGAAACACACGCCTTATTAAATAAAAAAAAAAAAAAAGAGAGAGAGAAAAGAAAAGGAAAGCC
>JAYRBT010000093.1:22890033-22911095 GCA_036023395.1 Myiotriccus ornatus
GTTGGTCAGACAGCACCTGCCCCTCCTAAACCTGTGCTGGCTGGCTCTGATCCCTTGTCCATCCTGTAGGTGCTGTGGGATTGCACTCAGGATGATCTGCTCCATAACTCTGCCAGGCACTGAGGTCAGGCTGACAGGCCTGGAGTTTTCTGGGTCCTCCTTGCAGCCCTTTTTGTAGATCAGCGTGACATTCGCCAACTTCCAATCGTCTGGGACCTCCCCAGAGAGCCAGGACTGCTGGTAAATGATGGAGAGCGGCTTGGCAAGCTCTTCCTCCAGCTTCCTCATCACCCTTGGGTGGATCCCATCTGGACCCATAGACTTGTGAGGATCCAAGTGGCTCAGCAGGTCACAAGCTGTTTCCTCCCAGATTACAGGGGGCTCTTCAGTTTATCTCTGTCTACAGGCTCCAGAAGCCAGCTGTCCTCAGGACAACCTGTCTTACTGTTGAAAACTGAGGTAAGGAAGGTGTTAAATACCTCAGCCTTTTCCTCATCTTTGATAACTATGTTCCTGCACATGTTCAATAAACAATGGAGGTTTTCTTTGTCCCTCCTTTTGCTACTGATGTATCTGTAGAAAGACTTTTTCTTATCCTTAACAGAAATGGCAAGATTGAGTTAAATGAATGAAAGAAGAGGTAAAACCAGTAACCATCAAACAACAGCTAATTTCAGTGGTGCAGGTCATATAATTTTACATAAAAATGATACATTCTTGACTTTTACAATATGGAAATTTTTGTAGGGGTTTATTGTGGTAAGGTTTTGGTAGAGGGGGTTGTAGGGGTGGATTCTGTGAAAAGCTGCTACAAGCTTCTCTCATGCCCAGCAAAGCCACTGCCAGTCAGCTTCAAGATGGACGCACTGCTGGCTAAATCTTAGCCCACCTGTGACAGTGTTGTTGCCTCTGGGATAAGATAATTTAGAAGGAAAAAAGTTATTGGACAGAAGAAAATTGCAGCCTGGGAAGAGAGGAGAGAATATGGGACTGGAACAGCCCTGCAAACACCAACACCAGTGAATAAGGAGGAAGTCCTCTAGAGCAGAAATTCCTCTGCAGCCTGTGGTGAAAACCACGGTGAGGCAGGCTGTCCCTCTTGTTCAGATCCAATCAGTGAGAGACGCCTCTACCCAAATTAAGGTGCAAATGAGACCATATGCCAAAGTCAATACTATGGATTTTATTTAACAAGGAATGTCAGGTAGATAGAAAGAAATAGAAAAGAGATAAGAGACAGAGATCAAGCAGGAAATAGCACCACCTGTGGGTCCAGCAGCATCCCAGTGCTCCTTCTTCACCCTGGCCTCTTGATGGTGGGGGTTCCCAGGTCATTCAAAACTTTTCGCTATTTATACATCTTAGCAAACAAAGGAATTAACGCTCATTGGCTACACAATTCTCTTACTCTGTTGGTTAAGCAATTCCCTCAGTTCTCATGCTCAGTCTTTTTCTTCTTTTGAGTTGGTGGGTTTCTAGGGTTGGCAGTCATGATGCCTCCCTGTTGGAATTGCCTGTTACCCAGTCAGAGCTGATTTCAGCACAGCTGCTGAGTTGTCTTTCCTTGTGGCCTGTAGATTTGGCATTTTTTGTGTCCTTTATCAGTGATACATTCTTCTCCCCAAGCTTTCTTAACCTTCCCCTAGGTCTGAGATAAAATCTGGACAATAGCACCACCTTTATCTTATCTCAAGTTCCCCTCACTAAACTTACAGTCCAAGTTACATGTATCCATGGAGGCATATTTGGGGAATCTTTGGTGGTTGTTGCAGGTCTCAGATGGTATTTATCTCATAGCTTGGGGTGGTCTTGTTTGATATGTGTGTGAGCAGTTACTTCTCTGCACAGTTTGCCACAGTGGGAATTTTTGTCTGGATGCACTAAGGAGGATGTGCTAACCAGATCTCACCTTTGCCAGATCTGGAGTTAGTGCTATCCTGTCATTCCCTTCTGTGCTTATCTCTGTGACCTTAACAGCGTTTGAAACAGGCAGCTGTGCTCTTTAATTCCTTACGCCTCTACAGCCACCATGTCAGAAAAGGTGGATGCCTGAAGGAGGCTGTGACCCCGTGGGAAGCCCACACTTGAGCAGGCTCCTGGCAGAACCTGTGGACCCATGGATTGAGGAGCCCATGCTGGAGCAGGTTTGCTGGCAGGATTTGTAACCCCTGAGGCCCCTGAAGGACTGCACTGCATGGAGGGGACCCATGCTGGAGCAGTTAGTGAAAAACTGCAGCCCATGGGAAGGACCCAAGCTGGAGAAGTTAATGGAGGACTGTCTCCTGTGGGAGGGACCCCACACTGTACCAGTGGAACAGTGTGAAGAATTTCTGAGGAGAGAATCCCTGAGGAGAAAAGAATAGCAGAGACAACCCATGATGAACTAATTGCAGCCTCCATTCCCCATCCATCTGTGCCACTAGAGAGGAAGAAGAGAGAGAAATAGGTAGTGAAATTGAGCCTGTGAAGAAGGGAGGAGATTGGGGGAAGGTGTTTTTAAGATTTGATTCTATTTTTCATTACCCTACTTTGATGTGATTGGCAATAAATTAAACTATTTTCCCAGGTGAAGACTGTTTTGCCCAGGACGGTAATTGCTCAGTGATCTTCCTGTCTTTACTTTGATCCATGAACTTTTTGTTGTATTTTCTCTCCCCTGTCCAGCTGAGGAGGGGACTGATAGAGTAGTTTTGGTGGGCACTTGGCATCCAACCAGGGTCAAATCACCACAGTTATACAGTCACTTTGCAACTGTCTTTTATAAATTTTCTTTGCTCAGTTTCTTCATTGGAGAAATTTTATGTATCTCATGAATTTTTATGGCTCTCAGTAAGAATGATGTTACATAGTATATACAAGATTTTTCAAATTTGTAAACGTTCTGGTTAGTGTACATAGCAGTAACAGCTGTTTCTCTGATGGATAAAGAGACTTTATAATTCATCATTGCAACTCCCATTCATTCAAGGAAATGTAAAAGATTCCACTTTCTAACTTCAATTAAGTTCAAATTAAGCCATTGCTAGAAGCTTTGAAATCCCAATAGTGACGGTGTGAACCTTCATGTCTGTAAGCAGTATAAACATGTTTGTGCAAAGCAGAAGACAGAATATTATTTCTTTAAGGAAATGCTCCAAGCAAGATTTGGCAACAGCTGAATAGCATAATGGAGTCTGATTGCAAAAACTTGATTTTAAAAAAAGGTGAACTCAAAATGCAATGAAAGCTGGGTTTCAGGACTGAGAAGGACTGTATTAGTTGTTGAGTTCTTTGTTGTTTTTGTTGTTTTTGTGGTTTTTTTTTGGTTTTTTTTTGTTTGTTTTGGTTTTTTTACTTTTACTTAATTTTTAAGTGCTCATTAACTTTGCTATGATCAATGGTTAGAATTAGGTTTTTACATTAAGTCCAAATAACACCAGAATAATTTTATTACCTTCACTACTGACCATGATTCTTTTGTCTTCTGGGTAAGAGACATCAGTGCTACTTCACCTTGTCGATAAGCATTTACAGGTGAGCTGCTTCCATTTCTGCTGAGTAATCCAAATCCCTCCTTCTATGATATTTGTTAAGGGGAAATTAAAAGATTCATGCTAGGGTTTAGCTAATGATACCATCCCTGGTTTGTATGTATTGCTGCAGGAACAGTTTAAATGGTCTTCAATTTTCAAGAGTCTGAATATCTGAATATTTCTTTAGTCAGATTCAGTTAGAAAATGAAAGATTGTAAAAGTGCATTTTGGCAGGAAAGGTGAGAATACGATTTAAAGGGATGGTCTCAGCTTCCATGTTAGAAACTTCTTAATTGCTTTAGCACCCGCTAACTATCAGGAGTAGTACCAGTCTATGTTTTCATGATCTTTTACTTCACCTGAATGCATTCTCTAAGCCGATATTTGTGGTATTCTTTCACTACATGTTTGGAAATCAGATAATAATAATAAAAAAAAAATTCTACAAGTATAAAATAAACAGCCACTAACAAGAACAGAACTATTTCAGAATTTAATACCAAAAAGAGTGGAAGGATGCAGGTTGAATTTTAGAATTGTTGTGTTCTCATGATCCTCTTAATTCTCCAGTTCAGCTAAGAAATTTTATGAAACAGAACAGGACCAAATGCATGAGTTCTGCATGAGTAAGGAGCGCATTACAGAATTGCTTTTGTTGTTCAGTTTGGAATACTCAGACATAGGACAAGTTGTTCAATGGGTCACTTTCCCAGAGTTTCCCTCTCAGTTCCTCAGCAGAGCCCCAGTTTCTGTGCATGTATAGTGGGTTTCTGTGGCTGGGTTTTGGTAGCAGGGGGGCATCAAGTGTGGCTTCTGTGAGAAGCTGCCAGAAGCTTCCCCTGTGCCATGGAGCCAATGCCAGCCGGCTCCAGGAGGGGCTTCCTGCCTCTGGCCAAGGCTGAGCCACTCGGGAGTGACAGAAACACCTCTGTGATAACATACTTAAGAACAGAAGGTTGTGGGGCTGAAAGAATTCCAGCCAGGGAAGAGCGGAGTGAGAACATGGGAACAACAATGCAGACACCAAGGTCAGTGAGAAGGAGGGGCAGGAGGTGCTCCAGGTGCCAGAGCTGTGGCCCTGCAGCCCGTGGTGCAGCCCCGGGTGGGGCAGCTGTGCCCCTGCAGCCCACGGGGGACCATCAGGGTGCAGACAACCCCCTGCAGCTCACTGAGGAGCCCATGCTGGAGCAGGTGGATGCAGGAAGGAGGCTGTGACCCTGTGGGAGACCCAAGAAGGAGTAGGGTCCTGCTGGAGACCTGCAGCCCATGGAGAGGGAAGCCCATGCTGGAGCAGCTTTTTCCTGGGTAGGACTTGTGGCCCCTGTGGGGGACCCACGTCGGTACAGCTCATTGGTGAAGGACTGCACCCCATGGAGGAGTGACCCACGGGACAGCAGTTTGGGAAGAGCTGCTGCCTGAGGGATGGACTCACACTGGAGAGCTCCATCAAGGACTCCTTTCTCTGAGCAGTGGCAGAAACAACAACTGACTACAACACCCATTCCTGCCCCCTTGCACCCCTGGGGGGAGGAGGAGGAACATGGAAGGAAGTAGGGGTGGGGGGAAGGTGTTTTTAAGACTGTTTTATTTCTCACTTTTTGGCTCTTATGCTGTTAGTAATAAATTTAAATAATATCCCCACTTTACCCATGAAGGTAATCAGTAACTGACCTCTCCCAGCTGTTATCTTAACTAATGGATCCTTAGCTGATTTTTTTCCTGTCTCTCCTCTGTCCAGTTGCAGAGGGAGAGTGAGAGAGCAGTTTTAGTGGATACCTGGCATCCAGTCAGGGTCAGCCCACTACAGCATGTTTAAAGGATATGGCAGAGCACACCTGTTCTCACGGAGTTTACGTTTAGGGTGTGGTTTCAAGTGTGCTGTTCAATATTTATCTTTCTTTTATTACTGTGAAGAGATTCTTGTTAATTACACTTAAGATGGCTTCCAGCATCCTGCACAGTATCCTGTTGATTTGTAATTTCTCTGGGATATATGCATTTGTTTTATAAATGACCATCAAATGTCAGAGTGTCCTGATCAAGAGAAAAAAAAAATGTTTGGTGTTTTTTTTTATACAGCATGAAATATATTTCTTCTGTTGTCTTTAGCACTTCAGTACTTTAGCTGAAGCATTTTATACTGTCTCCTTTATTGGAATAGAGGTTGAAGCAGTACAACAGTCCTAGTCCATCAACTTTTAAATAAAGTTATGTCGGAATGCAAAGAAACCTGAATCGATCCCATTTAAATCACTTACATTGCTTTATGTATTCTGAAGATGAAATAATATTAGGCACTTCCAGAAATTATGGTTTCTTTCTTAAGATTTGAGCAAGTACACTATGGACAATTGCTGTCTTTCAATTTCTATAGTGGTATTTATTTCCCTGGGGCAATGAAACTTAACTCAGCCTTATACAAAGGGCCCAGTGTAAATATAGATTTAACCCTGTGAATGTGCAAACCCTGCCAATGCAGAAATGTGATTTCACTTCAGCGGTTTACTTCATCTTCTGTCATTCAATGCTGCAGAATGGGTGGCGCACACAATGTGAGGAATGAATCAGCTGCTGCTTTTGCTGTCTTGGTTGAGGATAGTAATTCCTAGGAAAATTCTTCCATGAGGGTTTGGTCATAGTTCACCAAAGGTTGGGAGGTTAAGGACATAAGGGCTAAAGAGCAGTGTGGATGCCCTCTTTATTTACTGTGTTGATTGTGTCTTTTAGTAGATTTATGACTGCTCTTAAATGAAATAGCTTAATCTACAGAAGCCATTCGGAGCTCCTCCTGTAATGGACAGATCTGAGCAGCTCAAAGTGGCTTCATTAAGGGTTGTAGCCACGTTTAGATATAATCAAGAAATGTCATGCCTTCAGAAATTCCTGTTTCTTTGCTCTTAATATTGCTTTAATATTAACTATAGTGATCCAACCAGTACTGTCTTTGAAAGCTTCTGGTCTTTTGCAGAACAATCTAAGGTGACATAGAGAGCAAATAGTTTTTAATATCTCTAAAAGATAAATGTCTTGATGTCCCTGTAGAAGAAAGATACTTCTGAACAGTAAAAGAGATATGGACTACATGTTTTTTTGGTCTTTTATTATGCTCTGCATTTTGTTTGTTTGTTTATTTTTTTAAAAAAAGTTTGCATTGGATATGTACCATGTTGTATCAAAATATTCAGATACTTAGCAAACCACAGCATCTGCAAGTTGGTAGATGCCAATCTGTTTGCACTAATTTTATTCTACCCACTGTTTTTATTTTGGCTCATACATTGTTGCTGACATCCAAACTGGTGGTGGTAACTTGAAACAGATACTAAAAAGCATATTTATTTAAATGTGTCTGAATTTACATTTTGACATATTTAGAGTTGGCGAGCAACCTCTCTGTTAATTCAAGACTCCATGCTTATTTGAAAACTATTGTAGAAATGTACCCATTATAGACAGAAGATTTTTTTATACCACTTTCTACATGATTGTGTCACTCTGGTCTTAGTTACAGCTTCATGGATTTGTATAATGTTAAGTATCCCAATAGGTTATAGTTTTGAGTAAATATAGTTTCAATTATATTCAACAAAAAAATCATTAGCATAGGAAAAAACAAGGATTAAAATGAAAATTGTATCTTCACCATATGTTATACTAGTAAAATGCTTCTGGTATTATATCCCTGTTTCAAAACCACATAATAAGTCAGACATTAAATCCTAGAAGAACAAAACAAGATAACTGTGGATAATAAAACAAACCCGCAGTTTCCCTTAACACAGCTGAATAGATGTCAAAAAACCTTTGCTGACTATAGTAAATATCCTCTAGTTATCTCTGTAGTCTGAGACAATGCACTATAATTGATGGAAATCCCTCTGACATTATTTACTAGTCTTACTTCTTTCTCAGAGGGTCATAAAAATGCACTTTTTCACAAATCAAGCATTGCAGTGTACCGGAGCGACTTAGTATTTTTTTTCACTTGAAGCTGTGAAATACTTAGTTAGGCCCACATTTTTGATCCGTCATTGGGTGTTTGTCCTCTCTTTTATGATTATTTCTGGCTTGAAGCTCATAGGTCATTATTTTTCCAAAGCCCTGAATAGCTGCAGATTCTGTAGGTCTATATGACCTTTGAAAGTCAGACTCTAAACCCATTTAGGCAGTGGCTGCTTCTGAAAATTTGATTTTATATGATTTTCCAGATCTATCCCTTTATTCATGTCACAGATATAAACCTTCTGCTTTTACAGTGTGCATCTGAGAAGTGTTCAGAATTACCATGGCTTTGTCTTCCCCCCTCAAATGGAAACTTTAACATCCACCTCCTGTGGAGCTGAGCTTATAGTACCTCCTTTCAGGCCACTTCTCTGGTGCTGTTGGCTTCATCCTAAATCTGTTAAAGTCTGTGTATTTACAGTTAGTACTTAGAAATACTCATGATGCTCTGGCATCTACTACACACAAGCTGATTTTGATTTGCTGTTAAATACAGTTCTTAAAAGAGAGATTTCAAAGCTGAATCTCTAGTAACCGAAGTTTGCTTGAGCCACTGTAGTAACTGTGAACGTAATTTGAAATTCCTAAATATGGTGCGATGAAGAGTGGCACATCTCTGCTATGTGTGCCCATCTTGAAAACATGACCTACATTAAGCACAGAGAAACACATTATGACTGCTCTGAAAAGCTGGCAGTCTGTTTAAAGTCAGGATATGGAGCATCAAACTGTAAGATGCAGGGACACAAAAAGGATGTAAGGAAAATAATAAAATTTGGAACTGACAGGGGTTAACAATGTGGCGGATGTAAAATACGCAGAAGCGAATCACCATTGCTTTCCCCGGGTGCTGCAATATGATACACTGTTCCAAATTTTTAGGTGCTAGAATCATGTGAGCATTTTTACTGTTTTTACTGTACTTCAACCTGTTGCCATTCCACATGCCTTCCCACACTGAGAAAAAAGAAGACCCATGTCTTTTTTATAATACTTCATCTCTGTACATGGACACCCACCTGCTCACATCAATAGGCTTAGACTGTAGAAATAACAGCTCTGTGACCAGGAAACTCCAGGGGCACTCACTCCTAACTTTCTCTTCAAAAACCACCAGTAAATGGAAACGTAAAAGCTTTCTCAAAGCTTCCCAGATACCAGTGGATGCCCCGCATGTCAGCAGCTGCTGTACTCCATCACTTTCACCTTTTCTTACTTTCATCCCTTCCCTGTGCTCATGCTCTGCATCAGAACTTGGCTTTCCCAGGCACTGTTTACCTGGTTTACACCAGATGAGGGTCAAACCCTCAGCTTTTTCAGCATGAAAGATTTTTCGCCACTTGAAAATAGACTTATTTTCTATGTTGGTTGCTGTTCAGGACTTTGGCTTAGCAAATCTTAGACTTTTGCTCTCCTGATCACATAGGTTGACAGAGCAGTCTGTTCATCTGCTTTTCTACAGCTATGTGTTTCTGTGGATTGGATTAAATAAATGTAAACCAAAGGACTTCAGTCTTATCTCAGTGTAATTTTTCCTCTAGAGAAAAAAAAAATCTCTGTGAACTTGCTGTAGGAAAAAGAGGGCACTCTTTCAAAAGCTCATAGGGAATATTCAGCAACACAGCTTCGTAAATGAAGCAGGTGGTCTCTAAAACATTGAATGAGAGCTAAAGGCCAGCACTATATTATTACTATTTTTAATGATAATTGAAGTCAGCAAGTTTCTGATGAGAAGATGAAATATTTAAATGTTAATTATTTGTCCCCAAGCGTATCACATCTGCCTGGGTGATAATTATAGTAGTTGGAGAGATGGCTGCTATATGAATATGATAAAAATAAAGTATAATAAAATAATTAAAAAGAGGGACCTTTCATTCAGTTGTTTGCTTCCTGGTACTAAATTTTCCTGGTCTGGCAGAATCATGACCTTACGACCTCATCACTGCACAGTGAATTTTTTTTTTTTTTTTTTTTTTTTATTGTCCAGACTGCTTGTACATGTTGTGGTTACTTTTCTCCATTCTTGCCAGTTGTGCTGTTCACTGACACTGGCACTGTTCCACTGACAGCTCTGGGACTTTGATTTTTGGCTGTGTTCTTATCATATATCTGTTGTGTCAGTGCAAATAGGTGAATGATGAATGTCTGGTTATTATTAAAAAAAAAATAGAAGAAAGAAAGAAAGAAGATTTTATTCAATTTTAAAGAAAAATCCAAACTTTTGAAATTCTGCATTTCTCTTCGCATCTTGGGGCTACAATCTGAAGACCAATCAGTCTAAAGGCCTGAGAACTGCCCATTTTTCTAGACTCTTCAGTTTCTGCAAGTTTCCCAGAAAGTTTGTGGCAGTGTCAGACCTCTGCAGTTTCCAGAGGATTTGTTAATTTGTTATGATCTCAACAAACATATTTATTTCTGCACCTTGGTAATTACTCAAAAAAAAGTAATTGGAACTGATCTTTATTACTATGAGTGATGGATTTGTAGAGGCAGAGAGATGGATTATGCAGGTTTCATTTATTATCCATTTCATCGTATGCACCAGGCTTTGTTTCAACAGAGATAATAGCACTCTAATATCAAAGAATCATGAATCAAAATTGCATAATTTCTGAATTGTTTTGTAAGTAGCGTTTTTTCTTCTTTCCAGTGGAAGACAGCTGAGTGATGATGATCCCCAAGCAGCACCTGATACTTCTGTCAGAGAAGCACATGGCGGAAACAAGCATGGATGGAATGCGAGAGAGAAATTTTGTTTTATTCTTTTAGTTTTGTAAAATTAATACCAGTTTTACATAGAAAATGACCCTTAATGAAGAACTTTCTTATACTTGGATATCAAAGACCTGGGCTGAGAAGCAGAGCAGTCACACTTTCCTCACCACAGCCAGTATCAGTTATTGCAAAAATATATGGATAAATCAAGTCCAGACATGCTCCAGCTTTGTAGTTTTCAAACTATTGTCCACAGGTACGTTCTTTTTTCATCTTCTGCCCATAGCTTGACATGAGGAAACTATTGCACCTGAAAACTTTGCTTTAAAGCACCCATTCTCTGTGCGCCTTACATAGCTGCTGTTTACTGTTGGAAGACTTTTATATGTTTTGGTAGTCTACAAATGGCACAAAGTCACATGGAATGCAAACAAAGAAAAATATATCTATGAGCTTTTCATTACAGTTTATTCACCTTCTTTTCATAAAAGGGCACCTTTGCTAGTGTAAGTTATATGACTTATAAATAACATCTATGATTATATTTTATTCAGCCTCCTCTTAATGATACTAATTAAAAGTAGATTGTAGGTATCAAGTTTAAAGTAAGATTACCAGTTATTTATTAAAGCACTTCAAATAAGATGTGTCATTGAACCTACATTTAATCTCTAATGTTTACCCAATTCTCATTGTGTGATTTAGACATTTGGCTCAATCTGCATTACGTTGTATTAGAAATACAGGGAAAAAATTTTGGAACAAAAAATACCTGTATCATTTTAGTTTGAAAGGGATGGCAAGAAGTTTAAATGATTAACCACATATATTTAAGTATAATTTTCAGATTTCATTCTGATTGAGTCATGGGTACTTATTTGTGATTCTGGAAGTAGATGTTCACTGTTTTGTTAAATCATGGGATTCAGTATTCACAAGTCTTTATCTAGTTTGTCTTGATAATCTTGAAGGGAAAATATAGTTATGAAGGAGTTAAATGTTCCCAGGCTAGTTTCTATAATAGTGCCACAATTTTCATATGTGACCACTGTCAAAGCAATGCTTTTAAGTTCTGAAGTTGAAAACCAATTGCAGAAGCCAAAGGTGTAAAGCAACTGATGTTTCTGAAATAACACCTAGGACAGAGAGAACAACTAAACTGGCTTATACTCTCCCAGCTAAAGAGAACGATGCGTCCAGGCCAAGCATGAGCTGAATTGACACAGCTCTGTGTAGGGAAGCTTGCATTATACCTTGCTGCCTTATCTGCAGATAAAAAAGAAGTCGTTTTGGTTGCTAATGGTAGCAATACCATGGCTTCCATTCAATCAAAAGGTAAACCATCACAATAAATAAAAGGAAATGGCTTGAAGGGCAGAAAGAAATGTTGCATCCAGTCATACTATTTATGAAAACTGACAATTTGCGATGGGTGTTGGCAACAGAAAGGTGCAATTACTTTTCTCCTGCTGCTGGGTTGTGACACTGTAGGAAGTCGGGAAGCAGTTGAGAGATCTAGGGAGTCCTGTCCTATCTATGCTCTGTGGGCTGTTGCAGATAGGAGAAAGCAGCAGACAAAATATGTGGTGCTCCATCGCACATATTACAAAATAAATGAGATTCTCATGTTTATATACGCAGCTCCTGAGGCACTGCCCACGAGACTCAGAGAGGAGATGGGGCGAGGGGGGAAGAAGGCAAAGTGCCATTCATACCTCTGATGATACTTGCAGCACTGGAGGCATCTTTACCATTGCTATAGTACTAGAGGGTTGTAGTTTTAATTTCCAGTTTAAGTTACACGGTATTGTCATATCACAGGGACTGGAGTTTCAGAAGCTTCAGCTATTTTTTTAAACAATACAGGTTTTTTTTGAGTTCCTTCAGAGTCACAGAAAGAGGAAGCTTGGAAATCTTTTAATAAGGCAATTACATGCAGACAAAGAGTCGATCTCATGGCACAATAGAGTTTTGCTGTATTATTCAGTATCTTCTTGATATTCCACTGTCACTAGACAAAAGCTCTGAATAGTAATGTGACAAGTCTGTTCAGGAGAAAACAATACATATTCCTTATTTTTGCTCACTTGTATGCCACACAGACCTGCAGTTAATTTTCCTACCTGTTTTGAAAACGTGGAAAGAAAATACTACTTAGATTCAACAGTGCTTTTAGTGCTTTATCTGTGAAATCTTCATTTTGTATTTGTAAAATGAAAATGTTGAGATAGTCAATCACTTAATTTTTCCCATACAGTGAAAATCTTATAATCTTCTGATTCAAAATGTCAATCTGAATATAGAAATGAAATTCTTATTGAAAAATGAAAAAGAGTAAAATAGAGACTGCACAAGGGAGGCTGTGCTATTTTCAGTATGTAGAGTTTGTAAACTCATGTTTATTTTCCCAATGTCTGCCTGAGAAATAAAGCAAGAAAGATGTAGGAGTAGCAGTAGCCCATGATGTATGTTGACAGAAAATCAAAGATCAAAACCAGGGCTGTCTGGGTTCCTACAGACATGGAGAAAGGTCCCAGGATCTTCCAACAAAGGTGGAAAACTCTTGACATGATTTAACTTCTCACTTCGCAAAGACAAAATTATAATCAATACTATGTATTGATGCCAAATCTGTGAAGCTATTCTGAACACATTTCAGAAGACCAGGGGTGTTCATCAAACAAATAGTAATGATTTTTTAAATCTCAGTTATACAAACAAATAAATATACTTGTAGTAAATATAAATAGATGCATGTATGTTTATAAATACTAAATTAGCTTAAAAGGATAATTAAATCTTCACGTTTTTCTTGCCCAATACAGGAATAAACTCCTGCCTGTAGGAGTCCATTGTATTTGAAATATAACTTTATTTAATTTCATGTGCAGTGCAGCAATACCTTTCTGTTTCATAGCTCTTGGGCAGAATATGGTTGTTCATATTCACTGTTTATTCAGAATATGAATTAATTCAGATTTTTAGGAGTAGTGTTTGACCACATTGCATTGTTTGAAATTTTCAACAATTTCAGAGTACTCATAGAATATCAGGTCCAAACCCAGTACAACATAATATTTGTATGTTTGGTGAGCTGTGCTCCAAAGTATTATGTTCAATTTTCCATTAGCATTTCAAACAGTAGATGCAAATTATAGAAACACCTTTTGAGAAATTCCACTTTTTTACAATGGATCACATAATTTTTCTGCATTCCCTTTGCTTTTGCACCCAAAAAAGTGCTGCCTGCCTTTTTCTGAGATTTTTAACTGCTGTGTTTCTAAGCCATTGGAGTCACAGCACCTAAGGAAAGTCTTTGGGAGTCTGTTGTCCATTTTGTTTGATGATGTCAAATGAATTGAGAGGTAGAGGTGCAGGACCTTTAGCTGATCTCAGCCAGTTCAGGAGCAGTATCATGAAACCGAAAGCAAGGAAGCACATCTAAAAAAGATCCAACTCTAAGGAAAGCTTACACACTGCATCTGCTCATTCATGCAAGTCATGGTAAAATTGGAAGACTTTTCAAAAAATATCTGTTCCCACGAATATATGAAATGAAATAAACTAAACCTGGAAGGTATTGGAAGTGAATTAAAAAATTATCGAAACCTGCTATGCTGTCTCTACAAGGGTATACCCCATCTACCCTTCAGTCCTTGGAACCCATGAGTTACTACTGAATTTACAGTGATGACTTACAGACAGTGCCATAACCTTCCTATGAACCTTTTATTCCTAGGTGCAGTGGGGAAAATAGTGCAGCAGTGAAAATAAAGGATATAGTCCTGACCATTCAAATGTTCAGAGTTAGGTCTTGGAATTGGATCTATGTAAAGAAACCCATTTGCAAAGTGTAGCAGAAGTACGATGATCAATCCCATTGAATTGACTTGTCTGGGAACATGATGACAGTGGATATTAAGCCTTTTACTTTGTGTTATGAGCCTTATGTTGAAGAGTGTAACACCAGTCCTTGTAATTTATGCAAAGTGTGAAATTAAGGTTTTGTGTATCAAGGAAGAAAGAGAGGATCAGAATTGGAAAAACATTAATTTTGTGTGTGTGTGTGTATAAGCTATTTTTTGTCATAAGTACTGAAGATTAAGCAGAGTAAATTACAGAAGGCTCTATTAGTTCCAAATAACCATTACAAATCTACGCACAAGGTTACGAGTGTATATTAACTTCATTTTTTTCACATACCAAAATTTAAAAAGCCCTATAAGAACACATCCTACTCCTAAATGTCAGTCAACTGGGAACCCTGATTGGTTTTTAGACTGTTATAATGTGTATTTTTCAAGCTGTAGTCAACTCATTGGCTAAATCCTGTGTGTATCCTTACCCTTCTTTTCCATGTATGACCTGATTATTGTGAATGCATTGCTTACTTTGCTTTGAGTGCAGAAAGTGCATTTTTCAAGATGCCATAAGGAGAGTGTTTCATACACGTTAAAGGAAAGTGAGCTAAGTCCAAAGAGACATGGTTTCAGGCATTCTGCCTCTTCCCACCACTTGGATCTACGGGGAGTACTTCTTGGTGGTGGGGTGTCTTCACTGATCCCAGTGGCCATAACTCTTGATACAGATCAAATGTCTCAGACAGATGCAGCGGTTTGCACTACAGTTTCTGTACTCTACTTCTTTGAGCTCCTCTCGAGACCTTCCTGAGCTTCCCGGCACCTTGTATAAGATGACTGGTGTATTCTTGGCGTCCCTCTGAGGAACTGAAGGGCTCCACCTGCAGCCAGATGAAGACAGAAATAAGGCTAAGGTAAAAACAGAATAACACATAGTGTCTTCTAATGGACTATGTCAGCTGCCCTTGACAAAGGATGCTTGCAGCCTTTGTGCTAGCTGACCTCTAATTAGAGAGAGTCAACCCTCTTGCTACGTCTGGGACGCAGGATCTTTTGGCCTGGAGGAGGTGGGCAGCTGCTGAGGAGCTGTGTCTGAAAGAACTGTGGGAGGAGGTCAGCAACGTGCAGAGCATCAGTAAGGATGAGGAAGAGATTGACTGAGTCTTTTCCAGGTCCCCACAGCTTCAAAAGCCCAAATCTCCAGACGTAGCAGAAGGGCAGAAAGAGTCTCTGACTATGAAGTTGGGAAGTGAAAATTCCAACTATGATGAAAGTTGAAAGTTCCTGCTCCCTCTGAAAACCTGCAGTTACAGGAAGGTTCATTACTCTTTTAACTGACAAGGAGCTGTAAGTGCCATCCAGTGTGCACCTTTAGTGACTGAGCCTGAGCTACTCAGGAATGCTGAGAAGAAACTGCATGCCATAGTAGCAGAAGACTCCTTGCTGCAGAGGACAGAGATCCCCATCTGTTTGCCTGTTTTGTCATCTAGGGAGATGTGCTGCTTGCTATAGATATGTTTTTGGAAAAGGCTGCCTGTGATGGTGCAGCTCTCAGACTATGACTGCCTACTGTTTTTCCCCCAGCAATACTTTCAGGGATTACCTGAGAAATATCAAGTGTGATTACAGGGCTCTAGAGGCAGTGATCAAGGACATGGTGAATCAGATGGTGTCTCCTTGATCCTACTGGAGAGGGAGGAAGAACCTGAGGAGGATGGTTTATTTCTTGTAAGTCAACAGTTGGTTGTGCACCTGGTGTTTGCAATGGAGTTTTGACTTCTAGATCATATGACCATGATCTTTGAGATTAACTGCTGCTTGGAAGAGGCAGGATCCAACTGAAGAAGTGGAGAAAAAGTACCTTTTCCAACAGGTTCTGTTCCTGTCTGAAGTGCCTTTACTAATGTATGCAGCAAAGGGAAAAGGCAGGAGGAATTAGAAGTCTGCATGCAGCTGAAGGCCTGTGAACTTACTGAGATCATGAAGATGGGGCGGAATAGCTTGCACAATTGGTGAACTGCACTGTATGGATACAGGTGCTTTAGGAAAATCAGAATGTGACTGTGAGGAGAGGAGTTGCTCTTTATATGAGAGAGATGCCGAGATGTATGGAGCTCTAACTTAGGATGGATGAGGAACCAGATCAGAGCCTGTGTGTGAAGATGAATGTAGATCAACAGGAGTTCTGTTGTCATGGGTCTCTGCTGCAGGCCGCCTGGTCAAGAAGAAAATGGATGAGACCTTCTTCAAACTCATCCCAGAAGAGCCTCAGGTCTGCAGGCTCTGGTTCTCCTGAAGGACCTGAACCACTCCAGCATCTTCTGGAGGGACAACACAGCTGGGCAAAGTAGGTTTCTGGAGTATACTGGCAGCAAATCCCTGACACAAGTGATCATGGAGTCAACAAGGGAAGATCTACTGCTGTACCTCTCACTTACAAACTCTGAAGACCTGTTTGGAGATGTGGTAGGTCAGGCAACTGTGTATTCAGCAGCAACCATGGGACTCAGTGTTCAGGGTTCTTGAGAGGACAGTTCAGGGCAAAAAAGAATGACCATAACCCTGGGCTTCAGGAGATCAGACTTTGGCCTGTTCATAGATGAGCTTGGAAGAACATCTTGGCATGCAATCCTGAAGATGTCCCTTGCCTTCAAACCTCAAACTGACGCTATGTTTTAATGCTGAGACTTCCAGAAGCAATTTTGAGGTGCCAAGCAGCCAAGCAGAGCTAGGGACATGCCTCAGCCAACTTCCATAGTGATAAGTAGTGATATGAACATACAAACCTGGCACTGTGCACTAGGAAGGGAAACAAAAAGTTGCAGGAAAAGGGTGGGGATCATTTCATGAAAGCTAATGGTGACTGGCTTTCTCACAGGAAAAAGTAAACCACCATAAAACCTATCCACCCACCCCAACAACCAAAAACCAGAAAGAGGGGAATGATGTTGTCCTTTTCAAAGCTTCAAAATTTTCAAAAGTATTTTTCTTGAGAAATAGCATCATGGGGTTCTTTATTCTTGACATAGAACTTCTTTCAAAGCTTTGTAACAAATTTAATAGTTACAGCTTCAAAATACAATTTTCTGGCCGTCCACTTTGGCAGTCCAAAATATATGAAATAACATTTAAATGTCAAATCATTTCTTGCTTTCTTATTTTCTAATTCTAGGACCTGTAGCTACAACTACAGCAGGAAAGGCTAGACTTTGCCAAAAGGGGATAGGAAAATGATTGTACTCCGTTTACAGTCATTCATAATTCCCGGTCTAATAAATAAAAATAAGCACAGGTCAGAATTCAGATCAAATCCTAAACTGGGTGGTTTTGGATCTGCTTTTCACATTTTAGAAGGTTTCTGATAACAGTGTGGCTTTAATGCTGTTACATTAAACTGTTCTTAAAGCCCCTGTTATCACAGAGCCTTCCTTCAGACTTAATTACTAAATATGTGCTGTAAAATTATACGTTTTTTTGTATGATCCTGTAACCCAAGTAAGTCTTTTAGTTCATTGTTACATGCAAATGAACTAAAGCAGCTTTTACTCTGAAAGGTTATTTTATTTTCTATTAGATCTATTAAGATGATACTTTTTTCTTCCTGGGAAATACACAGACCAAAGCTTTAAATAGAAGACACGATTCAGTTATATTGACCATTAAACATGGACTGGGAAGGAATACTGTGGGCTGACTGTTGGAGATGATGAGGCATCTTATGGATTGCAGAGGCTTTTCTGTCATTTGACTCATCATTATCTGTGGGTCCACATTGTGCTGCTGCATGCTGTGCCGTTTTTCTGGGAGCACTACTATACATAAAATATGAGCTGATATCTAGCTAGATGATGTGAACTAAAGATAAGTATGAAGATTAACTTAGTAGGAATGCTGTGAGAATGATTAAAGCATGACAGGGGCTCGTTCAGATAGATATACAAGAGAAACTCCAAGCACAAAGGAAGACAAGAGAAATTCTATTGTGTTTCTGATATTTAGACTCCAGATTGTGAGAGCACTAGTTCAAGGAACTGTCTCACTGTAATAAAGGTTCCACCGTTGCTAAAATCAACACAACACCTTTCTCTCCCTCTCCACCACCCTTTATTTTTACTTCAGTTTGATCAACTCAATCAAAAAATGGAGTAAGGTTTAAGGCTGCTTTAGGTGGTCAGAAAGTTGATATAATGATATGTGCTTGTTTTCGCTGGAGTGGAGTTAACTTTCTTCAGAGCAGCTAGTATGGGGATATATTTTGGATTTGAGATGAACACAGTGTTGATAATAGAGATGTTTTAGTTTCTGCTGTGCTTACGCAGAGCCAAGGCTTTTTCTGCTTTCCGGTACTGCCATGCTAGCAAGGAAGTTGCATGGGAGACTGGGAGGAGACACAAGCCAGGACAGGTGACCCAAACTGACCAAAGGATTATTCCAGACCCTGTGACATCATGATCAGTACCTAAATTAGGGGGGAGAAGAAAAAAAAAAGGCAGGAGATTTAAAGTGACTGCATTTGTCTTCCCAAGTCACCGTGACGTGTGATGGGGCCCTGCTCTCCTGGAGATGGCTGAACACCTGCCTCCTGTGGGAAGTAGTGAAGTGATTTTTTTTTCCTTTTCTTATATGTATGGTTTTTGGTTTCCCTATTAAACTGTTTTCATCTCAAACTAAGAGCTCTCTACCTTTTACCCTTCCAGTTCTCTCCCTGATCCTGCTGGTGCGAAAGTGAGCTAGCAGCTGTGTGGGGCTTAGCTGCCAGCTGGGGTTAAACCACGATCTGGTACCATCAGCCTCTGCATAAGAGCATAAGAACACCAGAATTATCATTTGTAAAACCACTCACAATTTTTGTAAGTGAAAAGCAGGTATCTACTATGCTAAGAGAGGTCTGCTTTCAATATAGTTGTACCCTAAAATAGATGGATGATGATTCTAAAGTAGAAAAGAAAGATAATAGCTTGAGGCTTTCATGACTTTGCTCAACCAGAGGAAGAATGATAACTGGTTGGCTGGAGCCAGCAAACAGTCAAAGAGAATATTCAATATTTCTTAGGATTATGTGAGAACCTGAAAAGGTGGCTGTCACCATGACAGTATTGAAAAATAATATGCCTCTTTTCTTACTCAATTTTGAGAAATGATTTCATTTCTCATGGCAAATATTTCCCCAGTATACACATAAAAACACCACTTTTGGTGTTTTTATCTGCAGCCCTCTTCTCTGATGCAAAAAAATGATTCTAACTGTTACAAACTTGTCTGGTATTACAGAGAAAGGAGGCTTTGCACAAGTTTAGCCACCCTCTCTCTTACAAAAAGTATCAATAATATACATCACTACTATTTCCACAGCTGAGTACAAATATAGTAAAAAAAAGATGTACATGTATTAATTCTCTACAGTATCTGTTGCTTTGCTCAGTTTCCTCTAGCCTATCCAACTAACAACTGCATACATAAGATCTGGACAAAGTAGCTACACCTTTAATTTTCAGCTACCTTGTTTTAAAATTTTTTTTTTTTTTCACATGTTGCTCTTCCCTTCCCAGAACTATGCCTGATGCTGGAGATCTGAGTACAAGTCTTTTGTAATAACATTTCCCTGGACAAATCCCTTGATTTCGTTATTCCTTTATTTCCCTGGCTGTGAAACAGAGGAAAAAACTCTGCATTTTGGCATGTAGATAAAAAATACAAAGTAAATAATTCTGTTTGGTTAGCTTTTAGTCTTTAATTCTCTGGCAGTCAGTATTGCAGCTAATTCAATACTTTTTACTTTCATTTTTATCTTGGATACCTTAATTGCATAAAACTGGAATCCTCTGCTGGTTTGGACAAGAAAAGATCTTCAATCTAGAAAAACACAATACAGCCACTGACCCATTAAACATGCTCTCTCTTTATATCTAAGCCATCCATTTTCATTTAGTCATTTTATAAATAGTTTCCTGTTTGATGTTATTACTTATTTCCTCTGCTAAAGTGCATGAGAATTTCATTTTTTTTGGCGATACCTTCTGAGAACTGTCATTATACAGCATTAAAGTCTCTGAATTTTCTATTGCCCGCTCAGGGGAGTGCATAAAAACTGGCATTAAGTAGCTTACCAGACCATTGGCCTCTTTCTTATCCAACTGTAACATTATTTATTATTTTAATTGAGTTAGAAATGAGTCATTCTTCCATGGCCAAATAAAGGATGGTGACTTTCCTTTATTTTCCTGTGTTAAATTTAAGCTTTTTTCATCCCAATAAGACATAAGGTGATTTCACAGCTGTTTCTGTAGGCCTGTTCCTATTCCTATTCAAATCTGTACCAAATGCTTTGGGTTCTTATCTGCATTAGCTAAAGGCTGATATGAAATTCATATCCCTAGCCCTTGCTGACTGATTGCTGAGTCAACCTGCTACTGCAGATACTCAGATCTGACTCTAACTATTCCTTCTCATAGTGTTTATAACCTTCTAACATTTCTGTGCTTCAGTGTACTCCTCTACTTCATCTTCTGAGGCAGTGTTGATCTGATGGAGGGCTCATAGGATGCTGGTGCAAAATCATGCCCAGGCAGAGGAAATCTCTTTCTTCTCCCCAGCCTGTAGAAAGTCACTGGTCTATGTATTTGCTTTTGCACTTGACTACCTGGTACAGTGAAGTGTGAACATAAGGAATTTGTCTGGAAGTAACATTTTTGTCCTAGTAAGGTCTGGCTGCTGACAGCAACATGTTCTTCTTTCCTCCCTCTCATTTTTTAGTCTGACTCCAGCTGCTGCAGGGAGGCAGCTGTCTTTATCCTCATAGGGCTGTTACTATCAGAGTCAGGACACAACCAGAAGAGGACTCATGCTGATCACCTCTTGCAGGGTGATGTTCCAATCCAGAGAGTGCGGAGAAGCAAATTTTGTCTCAGTATGCAGGTGCGGAAAGGAGAAAAGTTAGAATATAGTTGGAAAGAGATTAGGACACAAACGA
>JAYRBT010000093.1:22919070-22931285 GCA_036023395.1 Myiotriccus ornatus
AGCTGACTTCTGTGCATTCCAGGTTCTACTTAATGACATAGAGCATGACTCTTCCTACTCTTCCTCACTGCATGTCTTTACTAAACATCCTCTAGCCACCCATGGTGATCCTTCAGTCATGTGCATTGTCCCACCATGTTTCAGTTATTCCTGGTAGTTGTGAACAGAATAAGATAACATTCAATTTCTTTAATTTTGCCACAGAAAACAAGGGAGTTCCTCACTTCTGTTTTGAAAGTATCGCATACCACCAGTCTCTCATAAAGGCCCGCCAGATATGACTAGGCTTATGATTTTTGTACTTGCTCAGCACGAAGCAGAGGATGGGAGGAAAGTTAGTCTATTTAGATGGCAGAAGAGGGTAACAAACAGTGCCGGAAGATGTATTTGCATCAGAAGAATTTCAGGAAAGTTAATCAGAAATAATATTTTATCTGACACAATTATATTAACACAGCAATTTTCATATTATTAAAGATATAATGGAAGTAAAACTACAAAAAGTGTTTGTGAGCTTTGGTAACTTGTCAGCAAGCCATTTAGGAGTCCAGTAGTACAGTGGAAATCCTTGCTAGGAAGCCAATGATGCATGAACCTAAGCTTCTCTTGGCAAAAAAAAAAAAAAAAAAGACAAAAAAAAGTGCTCAGGAAGAATTGTTTGTGTGGTAGAATCTATTCTGCAGTTTCTCTCTCTGTTCTTGCTATGCCTATTTTCTAGACAAAAGACATAATTTTCCAGAGATGCTAAACCAGCATCACCCCCAAAATCACTGAAATTATATTGGAAGGGAGGGGAGCTGTGGGGCATGGAGCAAAAAAAAGACATCAGTTCAGCATGAGCAAGTCCTGTATTGCTCACCATTCCTGACACTCAGAGGTGCAGACTACAGAGGCTTACATCAATTATGTCAGCCTTTAAAAGCTCTGCAGTAAAAATATGAACTCACTTGTCTTTATCTGAACAATCATTCCAGATCTTTGGTCCTTCAGTCTTTCTGTGTTAAACTGTAATACACCTATTATGTCTCTGCCTCATAGCCCCATATGGACCAGACTGAGTTTAACAAATGTATACAAAGAATAACAGCTGACACTGATTTCATGTGCAAGAAGTTCAATCCAATCACAGCCCCTAAAGTAATGGAGTTGATAAAAGTATGCAGATCTCTGAAGAAGTAAAGAGACTGAATGATGCTACACACATCCTTTATCTATAACTATTAGAAAGGTCCAACAGTACTTTAGATGCACTGACCCTAGAGTTAAAGGGATTTTTAATAAACCAGGTAAGCACAGTGGTCTGTCTGATCCATTGTCCTGCAATCCCTCAAGCTGCTAGGCTCCCTTCATGAAAAATATTCAATAAATGCTACCAAATACCCCTCTCCCCACCTTGGTGTGTGATGTTGACCACATAGAACCTATGAACTTCCCTGAATTTCAGCGAACTGTAGAAAAGAAGTACAGTCAAACATGTTCTGAATAGAAATCTTTAAAAACATGATAAAAACAAGTTGGTAAGTCCCCAGGCAATAAACGCCAAAGATCTGAAAAACATTTAACATCTGTAGATGAAAGCAGTGGACTAGCAGTTCCCCAGAGAGGCTACTATGGCCAGTAGCTAACAGGAGACTGCAGCTGAGGCCTTTGCTTGCTGAGCCTGTAACAACCCTTCTCTGTAGGGTGGCAGGATTAAGAATGAGGCTAAAATAATGGAATTTTTGCATGCTGGTCTGCTTGCTCTGCCTGACCAGAGCACTGATATCACCGTGACAGCTGCCTTCTCGACACTCCCCCCTTTGCAGCAAATGGTGGACCAGTCTGTCAGCTGCATATGTACACTTCACAGTGACATATTGGCAATTAGAGAGAGAATGATTCACATTTGTAATGTATATGGGTAAATTATTCATGAAATACACAAGCATGAAATTGCCCTGGTGCAGTTCAGGACAGTTTTAGTAAGATTTGTTTTCCCTTTTACAAGATGGAAAAGAAACACTGTGAATTTGAAATTGCCACATTTATTTTAATACTTGGAGTACATTTGTAATACTCACTACTTAGAATCTTGGTTAAGCAAAAATTCTGGCTGATTAGGAGTAATCAGTAACTAACCATTTATTAAAATAATAAAATAAGCAAGAAAGACCCAAAATTTAACTTCTAACTTTTGAAAACCTCAGCCATCAGTTCTATGTTGGTATTAAAAGCTTGAAGCATTAGTGACATTATTCAACTCTAGATCACAATCAGACTGGTAACACTTGGCAGTGAAGACAATAATAAAACATTTTTCTGAAAAGGGGAGTAAGTTAAACAACAGTTGTCATGTTAAGTCTGAAGAAATTGTTCTCAATCTCACAAACACTTTTTAAGAAAACTTTTAGATTTTTTTTTTTTCTGAAGTGTTTTGGTCTCCTACAGAGCTGGAGATTGGTGTGTGAAAACTAATACATGTGCTCAGACACAAGGAAGAGACAAAAAGTGCTTTTTTAATGCACTGAATAAATAGATGCTGAGATTAAAAAAAGTATTTTATGGATATTCTAGCCCAAAAACAGGGGAAGAAAAAAAATGGAACAGCTACTTTTGCGGAGGAGATAGTTCCCATGCAGGACATCCATTGAAAGCTTTGTAAATCATTCTTCAGACACCACTGACAATCCAGGTGAATTCATCAAACTTCAGAGTCTAGGTTCAGATTTACTTGAGTCAGTTTGCACTGCTGGCTCAGTTTAAGCAATTTCTGGGCTCTGTCATGGACTTTAATCCCACTTCCCCTTTCTCTACTGTCGACTGGTGTCATTCTCTAACCACCTGACAATATGGAAAGCCCCTACTCAGGACCACCAGCTACAAAAAAGTGAGAAAGAAGAAAACATTTTTAAGTTGATTCCTATTTTCACCTACTTTCCCCCAAATATTTCTGTGGCTTCTTACTGTTACCATCAGAGGAAAAGTGTCCTACACCTCGGTGTCAGTGGCAGCAGCAGGAATTAGTGGCATTGCTGCTACCTGTAGTAGCTCCACCTGTCGGCTGTTCTCTGCAGGAGGATGATGCTTGTCCGGACACCACTTCTCATGGGAAAAAAAGCAGGAAGAGCTTCTGCCTCCTAGCTGGGGAACTGGCGGAAATTTTCTGGGTCTATACATAGACTGGTGTCTATGCCACAAGACAGCGTTGTTTAGGAGTCTCTGCCTATAAATCATTACTTGTAGCTTCATTGGCTCACTAGCCATTAGTCCTTTTTGACATGTCCCATGACAGTGGCTCTTTCCTGATCTCAGTACATCTTTCACCTCTTTAGTTCTCCTTTTTTTTTTTTTTATTTTAATTTTATTTTTATTTTTTTAATTTTTATTTGGTTTTAGTTTATTTATTTTTGTTTGGTTGTTTTGGGTGGTTTTGTTTGATTGGTTTTGAGTTGTTTGATTTTGGGTTTTTTTCCCAAACACTAATTACAAAGCAGTTCCATTTCAGAAACTGATTTCCCAAGTGATGTGTCTTCTGTATGTATTTCTCATGATATTGTAATACAAGAAACTTTTAAATCTTCTTTTTTTGTTAAAAAAAAAAAAGAAATTAAGTTGCATCTTAAAGGGCATACCCCTTTCAAAATAATTTACTCAGACCAATAAAGAAGCCCTCATATTCTTCACAGCAAGAATATCCACTAACCTTTTTGTGGTTAATAAATATGATGTCTGGTACCTTGTTCTTGATATACACTGATGTCTTTTCAAGAGAACTATCAATTAGCAATTATTATTAGCTTTTCACATTCTTCCCCTTTAATGTCTTCTCTTGCTCTGAATTTTTTTTAAGAATAAAAAGGAAAAGAAGATATTTAAAGCCTGTAAGATCTGTTTGGTAGTGCAAGGTAGGACTTTGGCTACACAGGGACATCTGTCCTCTTTTAGTTAATTGTTTTCCTTGACATTTCTATTATCATGACGCAAATTCATTTGTGGTGCTTAACCTTTAAACACTTTAATATGAATTTTCAGAAGAGTCCTGCAGGGGCCAAAAGCAACTGCAAAAAACAACATTTAAACTCTCTCTCAACTTAGTAATGAAATTATAAAAGTAACTTTTTTTCCTTTCCTTTTGTCTCATTGTCACTGTCTGTCCTGCAGACTCACCCCTGTCTCCCTTCCTCCTCCATTCTCATGGAATATTCAGAAGGAAAAGCAAGCCATACAGTAAGTAGCCTGTCAGTGACACTCTGAGAAGACCACTTCTTTAGCATGCCAGGCTTTGTGATAGACTCATACTGACCAGTCCCAAATTGCTGGTGAGACTCTTGCATAATGCAGGGATTTGGTTTTCTCCAGATTATGGAGAAAGATTTTTTTGGTTTCTACTGTTTCATTGTTGTTTAATACAACTAGGATGACCACTGAAAGACCCATGAAATAAAGGGTTGACTTGATCAGAAAGACAAGCAGAAATTAGCTGTTGTTTGTATTGTACAGCTTGTCTGGAAGCTCCAGACAAGTTTAGAACGTCACACACACCTATTGTCTATGTCCCAAAAGTGTTATTTGATACTAAACAGGATAGCAAAATATGTAGAGTCTTTTTACAGAGAGGGATATAAGGCCAGAATAATTACAAAAATCACCTACTTTGTGCTATGCTGTTGAACGAACTGTTTCAGAGGCTTCCAGACCCCAAAGCTCTATATCAGTAACTTGACTCATATGAATTATGCACATCAGTGTTGCTTTCCACATAATTATTTTTTAAATGATACCACATTGTTTACAAAGTGGGAACATGACAGTGTGTGTTAGTTCCTTATGGTCCACAAGACTTCTACCAGTTCTAATGTAGCTCAATAAAAGTGACACTTGCCCTTCCCTCCTTTTGCTGCTCACTGTAGCACTTTAAAAATAGGAAAGTAGAGTGAAAAATATTGCATTCTCTTTTGATGCCACCTCAAGAATCATTACCAATACAAGGTAAAGAGGAGCAAAGCACTGTCAAAAGCACTAAACTGTAACAACAGAGCTGAAGAGAAAAATATTTCTTTCTTCTGATAATTTTAAATTTTATTATTCTTAGGTGATAATCCTAATAATGGGAGGCAAAAGTTGAGTAGAACTTTTGTCAGTTCTATGTCTAACATTAAGGATAAAAATGGTGAATGAGAAAGCAAAGACTAAGTGAGATGACATCCTTCATATTCAGGTCATTTGGAGAAATGCCTTACTTTGACCCATGATTTTTACATCATTTTAGTCCTCTCTATCCATCTCTTCCATCTTCAGATGGACTGGTGTTTTCGTTATAGCTCAAAGTTTACTCATTAAAAATACACATGTAAGACTGAAATAAATTGATGATGGAGAGAGAAAACAGAAGATAACAATCAGATGGATTGCAGGTAAATATTCAGTATTACTCATGACACCAGTGCGCTCCCCACCTTTTAAAAAGGTACATAGGTCAGTAGACATTGATAGAATTCTATAGCAGCATCTTTTATTGAAAAATGAGGATGCTGCCAGCATCCCAGACCAGCCTGCCTGTGAAAACACCCCAGAAAAGTTGTCTGAGGTATGGAGATGTGCCTGTAACACAGGACAGCTACAGGTGTTGGCTTTTTAGTCCAAATATTAGAGTCTCTTGTGGTTTGCTCCTGAAAAGCCTGATTCAGTAGCTATGTTTGCTAAGGCAGCAGCTGCCCTGAAAAACAAAAGCCACTCTGGAGCTGTTGCAAACACTCATCTTTTGTAGGCTAGTCGCAAACCCTTATATATAGAATATCCAGTAGTGATACCCTCTAGGTTAGCAATAAACAGCCCAGATAATGATGCGCAATCTTTCAAATAATTATCCAGTAATGGTGTTGTGGGTGAGGAAGGGATGAAGAATTTTTCTTTTGCTTTTCATTGTATATGTGTGGGAGTCAGTAGAAGAATTAATAATGTATTTGTTTGTTTGTTTGTTTGTTTTAACTAACAAAAGGACATTTGGGCATTTCAAGGGGGTTTTGCTGGTGTTAACGAGAGGTTTGGGGTTTTCTTTTCATTATATATGTCATATTGTAGTTATGTCAATTCAATACTTCCACAGTCTGTCTCAGACATTGCAGAAACTATGCATACATGCACCTAAGGGATATCTGAATGTGTTTACACAAAAATAGTTATTAACTGCACAATGAAACTTGGTTCTGTAATAGGCGCTTGGTTATGCACAAGGTGCTTTGTTTCCAGCAGGAGCTGGGTTATCCCTGTAGAAGCCTATAGCTATAGAATTGACTTCTAGCTGACTACAGAGAGGGTAGGAAGATGAACAGCAGCAGTGGGAAAGTAAATAAGTTATATGAAATGTGGAAAAGCAGTAATGAACAGTGGTTACTAAACAACTGCTGTCACCAAAGAATCCTTGAAAAAAGTACCCCCAATTTATCATTTCACAGTGATCATGCAGACCAGTAATTAGCAAATTTCTTATTTAATGAAGGTGAGAGCACATGGGAAAAAATCCTGCTTATACTATTCCCACTGGCCTTTTCCTAGTAGAACGTATGGCTGTGAATTTGGATATGAATCTCAGAGAGCTAGGTAAAAAGAACAGTTGAAAACAGATGGCAGCAGTTACAACTGGCATATTCCCAGTTGGTGGCTTTAGCATTTAGAAATGAGCATCTGTTCTTCTTCCCCATTGCAAAGTGGTTTTAACACAGAGGTGTTAAAAATACACAAGTTGCTGTTTTATTCATTTTTGCTGTTTACTGACTTTAATGACACATATCAAATAAAAAGTACAATGTTTACCTATGTGGCAGGGGAATCAAAACAGAAATACAGGTCTCTGATGCAGAAGCTGAGGTTATAAAGTAAAGTATAAGGGAGGGGAGGGAAGAGGAAATTGATACTGTAAAAAAGGAGTTACTGAAAGCTGAAGCTGTAGCAAGATGAAGGTCCAGTCACTATAACATATTTCTGATGTTTATTTTAAGTATCATCTTTCTTTTTTTAATAACTATTAGTGAACTTTTGAGTCTATTACATCACCTAACAGCATTGAAAATTCCAGTTCTGCCTTCAGAGAAGATCAGTATCAGTTTGAGGCTGATTCTTACTTTCTTAGACAGCGAATTTTTACATAGAGTGAAGTTAGGTATCATTAAAACTGGAAAAAAATAATTTGTGTTATCTATAGTTTCTAGCATCAGATAAAGTCTTTGGAAGAAGGGGCAGGTAATTCAAGAGGACTACAAGGATGTTCTGAGGTCATACAAGGAGAAAATTAGGAAGTTCAAAGTTCAACTAGAACTTCATCTGCCTACTGCCATAAAAGAAAATAAAACAAGTTTCTATAAATACTTCAGCAATAAAAGGAGAGCTGGGGAGAATTCCCATCTTTTATTGGATGCTGAGGGAAATGTATTGACAAAGGATGAGGAAAAGTCTATGGTACTTATGCCTTCACTGCCTGTCTTTCATAGAAAGACTAGTTGTTCTGGGAGTGTGCAGACCATAAGTTGGAAGACAGACATAGGGAACAGTATGAAGCCCCCATAATTCATTAGGAAACAGTCAGTGACCTACTACACCACTTAGACACACACAAGCCTATGGTGCCTGATGGGATCCATCCAAGGGTACTGGGTGAGCTGGCTCAGCAAGACTTCTTCAATCATTTACCAGCAATTCTGGCTAACCAGGAAGATCCCAATTGACTGGAGGTTAGTCAATATGACACCCATCTGCAAGAAGGGAAAGGTCATGGAGCAGATCATCTTGGGTGCCATCAGGTGGCATGTGCAACATACCCAAAGGATCAGGCCCAGCCAGCATGGATTTAGGAAAGGCAGGTCCTGCTTGACTAACCAGATCTCCTTCTATGAAAAGGGTGACCCCTTTGGTGGATGAGGGAAAAGCTGTGCATGTTATCTAACTGAACTTCAGAAGAGCTTTTGATACTATTTTCCACAGCATTCTCTTGGAGAAACTGGTAGCCCATGGCTTGGTCAGGTGCACTCTGCTGCAAAAAGAACTGGCTGGATGGCCAGATCCAGAGAGCGGTGGTGAAGGCAGTTAAATCCTGTTGGTGGCCGGTCACTAGCAGAGTTCCCCAGGGCTCAGTACTGAGGCCAGCCCTGTTTAATATCTTTCTTGATGACGTGGATGAGGGGATCAAGTACACCCTCGGTCACTTTGCAGGTATCACCAGGCTGGGTGGGAGTGTTGATCTGCTGGAGCGCAGGAAGGCTCTGCACAGGCTGGATCAATGGGCTGAGCCCAATTCTGTTAGGTACAACAAGTCGAAGTGCTGGGTCCTGCACTTGGGTCACAACAACCCCAGGCAGTGCTACAGTCTTGGGGAAGAGTGGCTGGAAGACAGCCCATCAGAAAAGGACCTAGAGGTGTTGGTTGATTGTTTAAACACCCAGGTGGCCAAGAAGGCCAGTGGCATCCTGGTTTGTGTCAGTAATGCTGTGTCCAGGAGGACCAGGATAGAGACCATCCCTCTGTACTTGGCACTGAAGAAGCCCCACATTGAATACTGTGTCCAGTTCTGGGCCCCTCCATTCAGGGAGGCCACTGAGGTGCTGGAGTGTGTCTAGAGAAGGACAACAAAGCTGGTTAAGAATCTGTAGCAAACGTCTTATGAGGAGCAGCTGAGGAAGCTGTGTTTAGCAAGGAGAAAAGGAGGCTCAGGGGAGACCTTATCACTCTCTACAATTACCTGAAAGGAGGTTGTAATGAGGTGGTTGTCAGTCTCTTCTTCAGAGCAGCAACAAGCCACAGAATGAGAGGAAATGGCCTCAAGCTGTGCCAGAGGAGTTTTAGATTGGATATGAGAAAAAATTTCTTCACCAAAAGGGTTCTAAGACATTGGAGCAGGCTGCCCAGGGACAATACCATCCCTGAAGGTATTTAAAAGATGTGTAGATGTGGAGTTTATACTTAGTGCTGGTCTTGGCACTGTGAGGTTAATGGCTGGGCTTGATAATCTTCAAGGTCTTTTCAAAACTAAACAATGCTATGATCTCTGTGAAATGCAAAAAGCTGCAAGCTAGATTTGTAAGACAGCTCTATGAATTCATGTACCCATTTTGAGCCAGAAATGGCTATGACACATGACAACCTTAATTTGATGTGACTGTGCATAAAATCATGGCAATTATGCTTTTAAGCCTGAACATTTGCTATTGAGCCTGGATGAGAGCAAGAGCCCATCTGGATGGATCTGACCATGGGATTAATTCTTCAGGGCACCATTATTTTCACATCTTTTGAAACTTTAATGCCTGTACAGAGGTACATGGAATTATTTTTCTGATGCCAGACTTTTTAAAATGAAAGATCACAGCATACAGTGATAGTCATCTGACTGATGCATTTTCTCACCTAAGATATATCAGGACTCTGTTGCAGTATGTGTTTACTCAACTAAGGGATTGAGGGAGAGTAACTGAGTTATTTTAAACTGTGGCACTTTCAAGATGATTTTCTACTCTCTATTATTTTGAACCTTAGTAAGGTTTTGTTTGACTTTTGCAGTCTCTGGACCAGTCTAACTTGTTTTGAGTGAAAGTTAGGTGCTTCAAACAGGATCCTGATAAAATAAAAATTATGCCATCTTTGGGAGAGTGATGAATGTCTCTGTTTCCAGAGATGGGACTATTAGAATACCCACATCAGATCTCACATTGCAGACTTTCCTAGACCTTGTGATTCATAGTTATATGAGAAAAGTTGAAGAACAAGTTTTGACACAGGTGGTGTTTTATTGATATTTATTTTGTAAACCAGTGTGTTTGGCTATATCTACCAGCAGTGCATCTGTTGCCCAAGTTCCCAGGAACCAGCTAATGGGCATATACTCTAACTGGAAATGTAAGGAAATTAAAAGAAGCATGCAGTCATTTTTAATTAGAAATTAGTGTTTAAGGGTATTGCTTCCTAACTATGTCTGCTTTATTACTTGATAATCTTCTCTAGAAAAATTGCAGTGCATTGTGCAGTGCTTCCCTTACAAAGTCACTGAGCCCTTGAATTGGTAAAAACAGTTTCAAAAAACACCCAGTTTTTATCCTTTTAACAGAAAGAGGCTCATTGTACTTTTTGAATGGCATAATTTTTTGCTGTATCTGTTTCCTTCTTTCCTTCTATGAAAGAGATCCTTATGGAAATGTGTAAATGTTTTGTAAGTGCTTAGTGAAGAGTGTTTACAGAGAAGTCCTCTGCTCAAGTAAATACAACTGCCATGAGTTACTTTACAGGTTCTGGTCATCAGCATTCATCACAACAACAGGTACTGACAAAAGCCATCTATCAACTTTGCGGTGTGATGCTTTGGTCCAATAGCTGTGATTCTCTGCCACAGCATCCATGCAAAAGTAGCATGCACTGACTGCACTTTTATGATAAAGCACTTCAAATACCAAATCTACCTCAAACCACTCTCACATGATTATGTTGACCTCCATGCACATGTGTTGCCAGTTGTGAATGCACTTGTAAAAACCTGAGGGTGAAATTGCTACCTTATGGTATTTGGCATTTAAAGGTATTGGCCAACCAGACATTCAGGATCTAATTCAGTTCTTTTATTCTCAAAATTCTCTTATTTTGTGATGCATTTAGTGGACTGAACACAAAATTGAAGTAAAGAAAGGGAAGATGAGTAATTATCAGTGGGATATGTTCTAATACCTCAAGGAAGCCTGTCTTTCATTTTTGCTCTGAAACTCTAACTTTCTAACCTTTATTCTTCTTTGTCAAACACTTCTGCTGATTCCAAAGATTGTAAACTTCTTCTTTAGTTTACACTGTCTCAATTTCTCTTTGAACTGGGTTTTTATTATTTTTAGAAAAGCTCTGTACCTTTAAAGTATCATTATCTATATAATTACATGCTGATCTTAACTAATAAACAGAGCTAAATTAACTGGCTGAAATCAAACTTATTTTTTGTGTTAATAGAGGTATTTTGTGATTAAGTTAAGCTAGTGAGTGCAAATTTTTTTCTTAAGGGATGTTTACCAACAAGCTAGTATTCATTTATTTAATTTTGCTAGAAAAACAACTGAAATTAAAGTGGTTTAATCTTTTGAGTGTTGGCAAGACTCAAGGTGGATGACTGATCACAGCTGATCAGAACTTTCTCAACTTAAAATACAAAAAAAAAAAAAGAGAATCTAGTGGAAAATCTCTGCCCTGTTATGCCTGTGTTCTTCATAGCTTGTGTGCTTTATACCCTAGGCAGTATTAAATTAATACTAACAAGGTAAGGCTTACTGCATACATACATATCAAGACTATAAGCAAACACTATTGTCAGCAGAAGTTTAGTCCTGGACCTCTAGCCTGCCACGTGGATTTCCACGGATGGTAATATATATCTCTTTTGATGTGTATTAAACGTGACAATGGAACAAGGCCATGCTTGTTACGTATTCATTTTGCAATTGAAGAGATGTGTTACTTAACTAAATTCAGGTTATTAAGATCTTGACTCTTATGCATAGCCCAAACTAGCAGCGTAATAGAGAGTGAACTAGCTGCTTATGTTCACATCCAGCATTTTGTCTATCACAGTGATATAATCTTCATGGTTTCCAGAACTATCTTTTCTTTCATACCACATGTAAACACTATGACAGCCCCATTTCTCCACAAATTACAACAGACACTGAAGAGTAAGCAAGACATAAAATGAAAACACAAAAATTACTGTAATTAAAATATCATTACTGTCTAATAATGATAAAGGGAACATTTCAAAAACAGAACTAAGTAGCTAAACTATATATTTCAATGACTTTCTAAAATACTGTTATAATTCATAGGACAAGTTTCTGTTTGCTTCTGCAGGAGTAAGTATATGAGAGAGCATGTACATTTCCATGTATATATGAGCATTTTTGTAAAGCTAACCAAACAATTTGAAATAAATTATTGTATAGACATCACTGCATTTTTCTGTGTTCATGTTTATGAACTAATTGCACACATTTCTAACTGCCTGTTGATATAGAAAATTCAAAGCACTACTTAAGAGAAATTACTGACTTTGTGAGACTGTTTTAACCATTGACTACTGTCATGGTTTGGTCTGACCACTGTCTCTTTGGGCAGTCTTTGCCCACATTCTCCACCCAAAATGTTGTGGTTTTGCTCTGGGTCAATTTTTTCTCACCCCTCCCCCCTCCAGTTACTGTAAGTTGAGAGAAGATTTATGCAGA
>JAYRBT010000093.1:22931385-22950670 GCA_036023395.1 Myiotriccus ornatus
CACCACAGAGAAGAGATCAGTGTCTGCCCCTCCTCTTCCCCTCACAAGGAAGTTGTAACTGCAATGAGGTCTCCCCTTGATCTCCTCTTCTCCAGGCTGAATGGACCAAGTGCCCTCAGCTGCTCCTCACATGGCTTCCCCTCAAGGCACTACACCATCTTCATTGCCCTCCTTTGGACACTCCCCAACATCTTAATATCTTTCTTATATTGTGGCACCCAAAACTGCCACAATATTTAAGGAGAGGCCACCCCAGTGCAGAGCAGAGTGGGACAATCCCCTCCTTCAACCGGCTCGTGATGCTTTCCCCGATGCCCCCCAGGATATGGTTGGCCCTCCTGGCTGCCAGGGCACTGCTGACTCACATTCAGCTTGCCAGCAACCAGGTCCCTTTCGCTTGCACTGCTTTCCAGCCTCTCATTCCCCAGTCTGTATGAACATCCAGGGTAGCTCTGTCCCAGGTGCAGAATCCGGCACTTGCCCTTGTTGAACTTCATACAGATGATGATTGCCCAGTACTCTGGTTTGTCGAGGTCTCTCTGCAGGGCCTCCCTGACTTCAAGGGAGTCAACAGCTCTTCAGTTTTCTGTTGTCTGTAAAGTTGCTTAGTATCCCTTCCAGTCCTGCAACAGGGCCTAAAGTGGAGCCCTGTGGAACCTCACTAGTGACAGGTTGCCGGTCTGATGTTACCCCATTCTGTATAACCCTCTGTGCTTGACCCGAGAGCCAATTGCTCACCTTCTGCATGATGTGTTTATCCATGGCACACCTTCTGCAAAATAACTGTCTGCCCCAGCCTCACAAAAAAGAGGCATCAGGTGCTCCTCACAACCTGTGACCTGGAGAGCTGCATCGGCCATCAGCGGGTCTGGCTGGCTGGAGGCCTCTGACACAGATGGTACAGTGACTCCTGGAGCTATGGGCTACTGAGCTATATGGAGAGCCAACACCACAACTGAGGAATTTTTAACTAATACACTAATACACTAATAAGACTGGGGCTGAAAGGATCTTTGCTCTTCCTTATAGCTACTAAGTCTGTTTTCTGCCTCTACTGGCTGCCCCTGGATGGTCAGAGAAGAGTCCTTCCTGCTTGCTCTGCCTGCATGAACTGCTGCACAAACTGCTGTGCCATGCTCTCAGTGCCCTGCCGTGTCCCCGTTTCCTGCTCCTGTTCCCGCATTCCAGGTCACTTGCACTCCCTGGTGCCTTTTAAAAGTCCCCCGATTGCTCTTGGCACTGGCTCCTACTCACCTTCTTGGCTGCCATGGGGTTCTGGCTCCTTATGAGGCTGCTCCTTGGTGCTGCCTTCTAATGTTTGCATATGCTTATCATTTGTTCTGTCAAAATCCATTTGGATTAGTATGCACCAATAGATAAAACATTAACTGTCAGTACATAGTAGTATTGGGACAATCATATACTTGAGACTCCTTCAGATGAGTAAACTTCATTTCTTCTGCTTTTTTACCCCACATGTGCAAGTTTGGTCACTGAAATCCCTGGCCAGTGTAACCCAACTAGAGTTCTAAATAGAATTAGGAAGCACTTGCTTTCTATTTATCACAGACTTACAAATAGAATAAATGATCCAAGAGTTATATGCATGTTTGTAGTTGCAATGGTACTGAATCAGTTCTGCCACTGACACAGAGCTTCTTGAAAGCTTTCTTTGTGTCTCATGCTCATATACTGCCCATACCACTGTTGGGCGAGGTTAAAGTTAGCCCAGCATGAAACTGGTGGCTGATTTCTGAAGATCCGCCTTTAAGATGAGGATATTTACTGATAGACTTTGCAAAAGGTTATGGAAGGAATTTCAGGTGAAAACATGAAATAGTAAGCAAGATCTGATGTATCAACTTCTAAGTCCTGGGTGTAGAAGCTTTGAACAGTTTCTCTGCTTAAGATTGTACTTCGAATTCCCAAATACAAGTGTGGTAGGCTGACATTTCATTTGAGATGATGCTCACAGGGGTGGAGCCATGATGTAATTCTTGTGTAGGCAGACGAGTGAACTGACCTCCTGATGTAGTTTAATTCCAGACAGCAACTAAGGACCACACAGTCATTTGCTCACTCCATCCACTCCTGGTCGGGAGGAGAATCAGCAAAACCTCATGGGTTGATATAAGAACAGTCTAATAATTAAAATAAAACAAAACAATGGCAACACCAATAATAATAATAGTAAAGGAGAGAGAGAAATAAGCCCCAAGAGAAACAAGTGAGACACAATACAATTGTTCACCACCTGCTGATCAATGCTCATCCAATGCCCAAAAATCAATTGGTCTCTTCCAGCCAACTCCCCACAGCTTTTACACTGGACATGATGTTCTATGGTATGGAATATCCCTTTGGCCAGTTCAGGTCAGCTTATGTTCTCCCCTGGGTTCTTATGCACCTGCTCGCTGGCAGAGCATGAGACACCGAGCAGGCCTCGACTCAGGGTAAGCACTGCTCACCAACAGCCAAAACACCAGTGTCATCAACATTATTCTCACACTGAGAATATGAATCATACTGAGAACATGAATCCAAAACACAGCACTGTACATGCTACTAAGAAGAAAATTAACACTATCCCACCTGAAACCAGGAGAGCATATCCTTGAGGGAGTTCATGTGCTCCCTGCAATTTATCTGAGGTTTATAAAAAATACTGATATTTCCATTGTTTTCCTGCTTATCTTGGTTCAACAACAATTACACTCATGAGAGTACCCAAAGAGACCAAATTGGTGGAAATGTGGGTTTTTGAAGCTGTTTTTTTGAAATTAGTCATCTACTTTTAGTCACAAATAGAGCAGTCATTTGATATTTTTTCTGTGTAAAGGTACATCTCTTTCTTTTCTCCATTGCAAATGTCCAATCACTCTATTAATTTTTATTCCTGGATTTTCTTGTAACATTTATCATGAGAGGACTAGTGTACCCTTTTAATATTTAGACCTATTTAATATAATTGTATTAGCACATTTGTTACTCTTTTTTTTTTTTTTTTTTTTTTTTAATTTCCTTGTAGTGATAGACCTGTCTCTGGAAAACTTGTGCTATACCTTCTAAGATGTAGAGTAGACTCTAGAGAGGCTTTTACTTGTCTGAATATCAAGTTTGTATCAGAATAATCACTTGGCTCTTCTAATTCCATCATACCCTAAAGAAAACAGTCCATGGTGTTTTTTTCATGGTTACCAACACATGTTAAGTTACAGATGGCCTGAAATGTGCAAACAGTTTTGACTAGGAGCCAAAAGAAAAAGCTATTACTTCACAGTGACATCAACATTCAGGCTGATAAAGGTAAAACATATAGTGCTTGGGCTTATTTTGCATTTGTTATTTATTTGCTTGATCTATTTCCAAGGATAATTTGATAGGATGTCAGTAAAATTTTCCATTTTTCATTGTCTGGGCTTAATACAAACTTTTAATAGAGCTCTTGTATTAAATATAAATGAAAGCAACTTTATGCAGTAAAGTTGATTCAGAGATTACACTATTTCATAGCTTCAAAAAGGGATGCATTAATAAGATGGCAGTATTAACCTGTGTGTTATTTGCTATACGGTCAGATTTACGTATCATCTGAAAGTGGTTGGAGTAATTTTAGACAGTACTCTCCATAAAGGGCAGTGCTCCTCGCTTCTGAGTGGTGTCCTTTCCTGTTCCCCTTTGTTCTCAGACAGCAATGATTTGTGCTTGTCCATGGTTACAGTCTCCTCTCTTTCATAGTGGGCAGACTTTGTGCAGAGAGGTCTCCACAATGTCTCTGTTCTCCTGTTTGTGGAAGCGAATAAACCTTGCAGATCCTACCGATCAAGCAGGTCTTTCAGGTCTTTCTTGTCTGGCATCTATCCTGTGATGAAAGAAGTCAGATCTTGAGGCAGACTTAACCTCTGCCATGAAGCCTGGATTTCTCTGCTGGACCCAGGGATGGATTCTAAGGGGCCAGTTTTGTGATCTCACCCCAATGCCACTCTTTCACTACGGTTTAAGACAACCCATCTCTGCTGCCACCAACCCACACTGAAGCCATATGGAAGAATTCACCCCTCAGAGGGGACCACTTCGAAGTAGACCGCTTTTGCTCAAAGCTGCTGATTAAATGCCACACAAAAAGATCCCAAGGTGAAGCAGGTTTTCTACCTGGGGGTACTTGCACTCTCTAGGCAACAACAGCTTTAAATTGCGTAGTAGAGACTCCATGAGGTTTGAAAGGGAAGTGTGCATGAAAGCGGAAAATCTTTGAGGGAGAGGACTTTGAGGTTAACATAGTACTAGTCACACTGGAGTAACAAGTCTGAACCACCCTGGACAAAGTTAGCAATGAAAAAGCAAGGGTGTCTCTAATCAGACCTATTCCTTCTACATCAAAACCTTCACATGGTGCAATGTCACCCTCATTTAAACAACTGCACTCATATGACCCACTTAACTCTGTTCTTTCCTTCCTCTAAGTTGTGTTGAATTCATTCCTGTCCTTAGGTGCGAGAAATCAGAATTTTGCGTTTAAATGGATGGTGGTTTGACAGCTGGAACACGGACACAGGCATTTGTTGCAGCCTGCCTACCTGTACCTGCAGCAGTTTGAGGCCTCTAGGCCACTACTGAACTTGTTGTATAAACCATGTTGCCAAAGGACTGGGAAGAAGGAGATTTTATTGTCACCTTTGCCATATTTTTAAGAAATGTGCCCAGAAAGGCTTAGTGAAAAGAAAACAGCAAACAAGCAAGTAAAAGGGAATGACTGACCTGTGTTGTACAGTATAACACTCTCCTTGTCTGTTTGGTTTTCTTTATTTTCTTTCAGCAACATGACTAACCTCACCTCTTTGTGTTCAGCAGCTGAACAAAGTGCACTCTGCTATTTTCAGAAGCACCCACTCATTCCTTACAGCTTTTATGACAAAGCTGTCCCTCCACATGTCCGCATTGGCCTCTGACCCTACACATTTACTCAAGTAAACATGCCAGATGGCAGAAAAAAGTGGTAGGGTAAAGAAAAATTCTCTGGGGGCCAGGAGTCATAAAATCCTTCTTCACAAACCAAATTTAAAAGCAACAATTTCAACCAGTGCCTTAGAGCAAGTTCACAGCTAGAATGAAAGAGAGAGGGAGAAAAAAAATAAGCAAAAAAAAATCCCCAAACCAACTCTCTCGTTGCATATTTTGTTTTCTGTACCATCAGCTACATTAGAAGTAAAAACAAATAAAAATATGAGCGATCTTTAGGAAAGACAGACAGATGGACTGAGTTTTTAGGCAGAGAGGTGGAGGCGGACTTGCATTTAAAAATTGCCTTAAAAGCTGGAGCTTGAGTATTGCAATGACCCCCGTAGTATTTCCCACATCCCTCTCTCTTCACAGGGGCACTATCAAAAGTCAAGGAGTGAAGTCATTGCTATTACTGATGAGCCTGTCGCTCTCCCTTGCACAGAGGAAAAAGTTTAAATCAGGGAACACCAATGTAGGGTCATTTCCTGCCACTAGTGTTCATGTCGCTGTTGTAGGCATTGCAGAAAAGAATAACGTAGAGAACAAGAGGAGCACAGTTCAAGAAGACGCACTGCCAATTAGCCCATCTGGCACAGCAGGAGGCACGTACATATTATGGTGCACCCTCCAGCCCCAGCTAGCAGACCTAGCATAAGATATTACTTCTATAAACAGAAAAGGCTTCCCCTCACATCAATTAGTTGTCATCCCAGCAGCTTTGCCCTTATTGTGGTTTGGTAAACAAGGTGGAAATGTGTTGAATTTGTTAACTTTTCAATTTTATCCTGAAAATTCATCTCCTCAGACGACTTCTTGTTTGCAGCCTTAGGTTCAAATCACCATTTGGATGATCAGTGCTGGAATCCGTCTGGGACATGGTGCACTTCGCTGTAGGTCCAAGTGATGATTTGGTTATCTAGCTGTAGAAACAGATGCCTTAAAATAAGTCTTGCTGTGGCATCCTTTTCTGAAATACGATAGACAGTCTGACCGATGAACAAAGGTCAGCACAATTAATGGTTTGAATGCAGCTTTTATAACTAGTTCTCTGAAGGAGGATTTTTTCTTGTCAGGAAGGAAGGGCAATCTGGACCTGGATGCAGACTGCTCCCTGCACAGCTGGCCATAGGCTACTTCCCCTGGTTCATCTTGGGCCCTCCTGCTGCCCCCTTTTTTTGCTTTGTTCTCTAATTTTAAACTGACTTCTGCGAGCCATCTTTCTTCCAAAAATATCTATGAATATGACAAGACCAGAGGACCTTGTCCTACACCTTATCTATCTACCTATTTGTAGTTCATCTTTCTCCCCTGAAACCATGCCTTTAAGCTCTCTTGAGGATCTGGCACACAAACACATTGTTTCAAAAAATAACTTCACTGGTAAGATAAATAAAAGATCACCTGTAGTATTGTCTTTAAATTTTCCTTATGCAGTCAACACACTCCATATGTTGGTATCTTCTGTTTCAGATGTGTTATAAAAGCGTGACAGTGCATTTGAAATGGTGGCTTTATCTCTTCCCCATTTTCTGTACACTCCTGTCTTTCATAAGCCCCCTGACCACAGTCAGCCTATTTTCCTGATTGATTGCATAATGCAGCCTTCCTGCTTCTGAGCTTTTAAGATGTACTTGAGACGTGTTCAAGTTTTCCTCAAAATTAGAAAGGTTAGAAAATTACCTTTTTGAAAATGAAAGCAGATATTCTCATGGAATTACACAATGGCATGGGCTGGGTATTAAAAACAGCATCAGATATCATGGGATTTGAAACAGAAATGTAGCGCTACCAATACTCCGGCACCCTGAACCTTATCTGAAAACTAGAGTAGCTAGTGGCATAGCCTGCTGGCATTAGTGGAGCTCTGAAAGAGGAACATTAGGGCCATGTCACAGTCCTGACTCCAGGGTGAGGGTGAAGGTTCATTAACCCCTCGTGATACGTCAGCCATGCCCTTTCTGGAGACAGAAACTCATGTAAGTTGCTGCAGTCAGGAAACAGTGACGAACCCTCACGAACACTCACATTTGACTTGAGAGAAACTGGTGGGAATCTGGGGAAATGACCTTTTGATAGCGTATGGAGTAATGATATTAAGGCAAAACTCTTCCACGACAGGTATGTTATTGTGAAGGATGAAAGTTTATGTCCTATTGTTAATTTGCATCTCTCCCTTTTCCTATGGTGTTTTTAGTGCTGGATTTTTTTATATTCCCATTTTAAGCAAATTAAGATGTACACTACCATACAACTTATTGTTTTATCTGATCTGAAACTTCTCATTTAGCCTTTGCTGAACAGTATTTCTAGTTACTTGGCCACCAGTCAAAAGCTGTTATTAGGAATAACAAAGATGATGAGAAACCAGTTCTCCAGGCAAGAATTCCTTAACCATTGAAATGAACTTGTTCAGCGGAGCAGGAATTCTGAGCTCTTCTCTGTGAGATTCTGTAATGTGTGGGGAGTGGGGAGAGGTGAACAGCACTGAGGGATAGAGTGCATGTGGGTAGTTAGATTTGAGGGGAAGACAGAGAATGTTGTGTTTGATTGGTTGAGAGGATCAGTAACATGATTTTCTTCAATTATTGCAATAAAAATTAAAATTGCTATCTCAGCAATTGTGTTGTTATCCTTGGGCAAGAAGCTATCATCCTCCTAGGAGAAGTGAATCTCATTAGAATATATGAGACCAAATACAGTTGGAAGTAAATATCCTGATAAAAATAGAACCATCATGGGTATTTTACAATATTGCAGAAAACACTGAACACTGATCAAGCTAAAAAAAGGTATTTGGAAACTTGAATGTTTCCTTAGTGGGAAAAGTGCCCGAACTACTCAGCCTTCCAATCCTCATACATGAAATTACTCATTAAATTATTGTAATAAAATTAATAATTAATATGCCATAATAGTTTTGTGGCTTAAAACATTTGGATGAGATTGACACAAATGGTTTTTACTAGGGAATTCTTGATGTTGCTAGAGCCCAGTACTTGTTAGCTAAAGGGAAACATCACTTCTGGGTGTCCCAGAACTTCTAAGCAGCCAAATATCATGAATAAATCAGTTTTCTTCTGTACACTGAGCTATATTTGGAACAAGTTTATTTGCAGAATTTGTGGTTTCAGTTCGGTGACCACTTATGAAAAATGAATAGACACTTTACACTTAATGCACATTTTAATAACGAAAAACTACTTAGAAATAGAGCCGGTCAAATAATATTCAAAAATCACCTATCTGAATTTTTTTTTGTCCTATCAGTGTTTGAATAAATTCTGGTTCTTAAAACTTGCAAAGTAATATTTTTAAATAATGGTACCCCATGGTTCTTCCAATAATCTGAAAGTTGTAGTAGAGATCTCGCAGGACTGGAAGCTTCTGTTTGATCAGCATGTATTGTTAGCAGGTGCTTTCTTTATTGTGTAGTGTTAATTTATCACAAAGTTAAGTCTTGAACCTTTGACCTTCAAAGGCCCTAGACTGTCTTTCGATATATGATAGCTCAACACTTGCAGGGTTGTGGCACCTCCCTGAAACTGTTGGGTCAACAACTGTTGTATATTTAAAAATTGCTGTTTTGTTCCTTGTCCTTTATATATAGCCATACTACAGAAATGAAAAGCACAGCTAAGGCCATTTTACATCCTTGTTCTTTTTGACCTCTTTGAAATAAGACAGGGAAGAGATGGGATCATAGGCCTGTCCCTTTGTACACTGCCAACAATATAGGTTACTGGCAGCAAGCATGAATTGCGTAGTGCACCTGCCTTTTGTACTCTGTCATGTGTGAACAGAACTGGTAAATTTTTTGGTACATTTCCAGCAGAGCATCTTCAGAAGCAAATACTTGGTCAGTACAGCTCTGCATGGTGCATTGCTTTTTCTGCAGTAGCTGGAGGAAGATGAGAGGAGAGAGCAATATGCTTCAGTTTACTCACCACCAGGGACATCAGGAGACTGTAAATTGCTAGGGAAGAAAGGGAAGATGAAGAGTTCACGTCTTGGAATTATTCGAAGCTTGACTGTGTTCTCTGCTGGTTTTTATCTCTCAAATGCCCCTAATCTGTGCTTTAAATTTCTCATCTGACATATTTTTCATCCTCAGAACTACACAAACCATGACATTTAAAGAAAAAAAAAAGGCTGAAATCTGTTTTAATACAGTCTGAACCCTGGAATCTTGGTAAAAGATGGACTTACTGCTTGTTTTCAGGTTGTCTTTCACAAACATGGAAGTCAGAGACTTAACTTAGTGAAATGAGATTCCTTATTCCTTTTCTTAATGTACTGTACACATTAATTCCAGATGTATTTGTGAAGTGCATGTTCGTATTTCTATGGGTAGAAAGTGTTAAAGAATGTACAGACTTCAAGGAAAACAGTGAATTTTTTCTACATGCCTAATGTATCAGGTCCCAGTGCAGGCACTGGTGATTCTAAGGCAATATGCCAATTAAGTAGTGTTATTTAAATTGCTGGAAAAACTTAACAACATAACAAGGAAAAAAAGTTTCTTCCTTAATCATGGTATGGATCTTCTATTCAGGCTATTAGTAGACAACAGAGAATCTACAAGGCAGGGGATACCCCATTTTGTCCCAGAGAAATGGGTATTTCCAAAAGCAGAGGTTTTTCTCAATTTGTTTTTCGTTGGCTGGTTTTTTTGGTTGGTTGGTTTGGTTTGGTTTTTGGTTTGTTTTTTTTTTGTCATTAACAATATTACTGACCTTACAGATTCAGAGGTAGACAGGATGATATCTTGTAGATCCTCACATAAATGATACAGAACTCACAGTGAAAAACAACTGGACAAAAGGCTGTGGAGAGAAAAGAATAAAATTACTGAAAGACTGTTGTGTTAACCCCTAGCGGGCTTTTTGACTAAGTCAATGATACTTCATAATTAACAGCATTCAAGGAGCTGGCAGATCCAGCAGTACCAGAACAGCGTTTTAAAATTGTCTATTTACTACTCCCCTGAGGAACATGTATGGACAAACACAGATGAAGACAATCTCAGTGAGTAGGATATGTCCAGTACTTTTTGTATTATAAGATTTTTTGTATGGATGGTTTGAGGCATGGCCACTTCACCATTTCTGTAAGAGTGGTTATCAGCTCAGGTCATTGCCACTGTTTTTGTGGTGACAGAGGATATAGCTCCAGAGTATGCATTATGGCTTACAGCCTAAATTCATCAGAAGCTCCCCAAATGACCATTTGCTCTATGTGCATAAAAGAGCATCATCCCTTTTTACTGGAAGAACTCCGGTGACATATCTGTCTAGAGGATATGTCTGCTGCTGAAGCCTTCATGTGTATTTCGTCACAGAATCAGAAAAGGACCTTTCGTAAAAGATCTTGAGAGATGCTGCAGTTCACCTTTTTCTTCAAGACAAGTCCAAGGCAGGTTTCTGGAATGTCACTGATGCAGACTGTAGATCCCTGAGACCACTTAGTCCTATGCTTGAGTATCTTTTATCATTAGAAGTTTTTCCTGATGCTAAGCTTCAACCATGCATTTCAATCCAAGCCATTACTTCTGTTCTCTATAAAAGAAGAGAACAGATTTTTTTTTTCCTTCTTTTCTTACAACTTTTTGCCTGTTTTTGTTAAGGAATGTATGCCTCTCCTTTTTCTTCTATGAACCAAAGACTTCTACTTCCTTCACTATTTTTACCTACCTCATGTTTTCTAGAACATTAGTTTTCTCTGGATCATTTCCATTTGATGGAATGTATTCTATAGATTCTGCTCTGGTTGAGCCCCTGTCATTTCTGAGTAGAGTGGAAAGATTGTTTTACACATAGTGTTGCCAACTGTCCTCAACTGTCCTCATCTTTCTATGTATCTTTATTTGATATTTGCCTTTTTTTTTTTTTTTTTTTGAAATACATCATGGTTGACCTGTTCTTCAATTTGCAACTTACTATAACTTCTGTGTCTTCTTCAGCAGATCTGTTTAATCAGTTCTTACCTATCTTTCAGCTTCAGGATTGATCACTTGTCTGGGTATAAACTTCATGTTAGACTTATTCGATCAGATCTGTTCTCCAGTTTCTCAAGATAATTTTGATTTTTAATTCTGTTTGGCTCGAAGTGTGTGTAGTCCTTCTGCACTCTGTGAATTCAATAAGCACATTTCAATTAAAAAAATGAATAATATCAAAGAGATACCTGCAGAAGATTCAATTTTCCTTCATGCTATAATACACCATTGATAACTACATATCTCCAGTCTGTCTGAAACTTTTACTTGGTCCTACAGTAGTTTCATATTAACCATGATTCACTTGCTTGTTTCTAGAAAGATCTCATGCCCAGAGGGGTTCCTAGAAAGGTCTTGTGTTAGTGAAGTGACGTGGTTTAAGATCAGATGGAAATTAAGCACTGAGCAGCCGCACACTCAACCCCTCTCTGTTCCCACCACCCCAGTGGAATGGGGAGTGGAATCAAAGTAAAACTTGTAGGTTGAGGTATGAACAGTTTAATAATTGAAAATGAAGTAAAATACAGTAATAATGGTAAGGGATGTTAATAATGATAATAAAAGGGAAAAGGAAAAAAACAAACAAATGATGCACAACACAATTGCTCACCACCTGCTGGCTGATGCCAGACCCCACTCCTGAAACCGGATCAGCCTCTCTTATGGGTACTTCCCCCAGTTTATACAGTGGGCATGATATTCTATGAAGTGGAATTGGTCACCTTTGGTTACCTGTCCTATCTATGCTTCCTCCCAGTTCCTTTTGTGTACCTACTCACTGGTAGAGCATGACACAAGAAAAAAAAATCCTTGATTTAGGACAAACACGAGTCAGCAAAAACCCAAAACATCAGTGTGTTCTCAACATCATTCTCATTCTGAATGCAAAACACAGCACTGTAACAGCTACTGAGTAGAAATTAAGTCTATTCTAGCTGAAACCAGGACATGAAGGTAACAACTGATATCTATATTTTCTCCTCTATCTATGAGGGATACTCCTTTACCACACAAGAAAAGTAGCCTGATGTGAGATTTGCTTTCAGAAAAAAAAAAAAAAAAAAAAAAATCACACTATTTAGACTTTTGTTTCTTTCTGGTTGCTTTGTTTGAAGTTAAATTTATGTTATTTCTTTTCAAGAATGAAGGTAAAACTGAAATCCCCTGGCTCATCTTTTCCTCTTACACCTATTAATAATGATAGGTACTTTATCTGCCCTTTTATAGTCCTTTTACACCTTTTTTGACCTCCATGGTTTTTTAAAAATTACTAAATCACTACACAACCTGAAAATATTTTCTTCACTGGGATCAGCAAATTTGCAAACATAATTTACTTAAACCTTGTCTAACATATTCTTGGTGTTATTCCTTCATGCTTTGTCACTGGTGTTGCTGCTGATAGCAAAATTACCATAGATAAACTATAAAATGAAATTAAGCTTTGAAAGCCACTAATAATGACATTAATGAAATTATAAGAAAAAATCATCAAGTAAAAAACCAGTTATGCTGATCTGCTGCTAATGTTCTCAAAGTCTTCCAGGTTGTTTATTTCTTCACTAAAACCTTTCAGTGTGTTTGGGTCTTGGCTTAATGAGTAATGTGTCCTCTCATTATGAATTCACAGAATTCTAGGATTATTAAGGTTGGAAAAGACCTTTAGGATCATCTAACCATTGACCTAATACCGCCTTGTTACCACTAAACCACATTCCCAAAATACCTGCATTATACCCCAATATACTTGCAGTGACTTTTCTTGTGTCACAGATCCTCTGACTGTCATTTGAAATCAGTTAAGGTATAGATTGTCCTTAATAACACCGAAAGAAAATAGTGTGGCTCTAATGCTTAATACCAGAATGCTTTTCATGGTAATTCAATGCAAATGGTGGGTTTGCCATGGTCTCTGAAAGTCCAAATCTTTCTCTGAAGCAAAAAGAAAGACCAGGAACTCAAAGCCCTGGAGTTAATGTTGGCAATTTTTCAATACAGAATTTGTACAGAAATCATTGATTGTACTGTAAATAGATTTAAAACAGTGAATGAAATAAGGTATTTTCATGAGGCTGATAGATGGAACATCGTGTTTGTAAAAAAACATGCTTGTAATTTTTCTTGGTCTTTAGACCTATAGATAGGTGGCTTATTTATTTTGTGGGCCTGAAACAAAATTATCGTCAGCAGTGAATAATTTTAAGCAGGAGTGATCACTCCAAAGAATGTAAAAAACAGATGCAAAAACCACCGCACATTTTTTATTAGAATTTGGAAAGTTTACAGTTTCTTCTCATTTTTGATTGCCTGTCCCCTTTAATTTATTCACTTTGGGAATCAGAGCAGACAGAATCTGTGAACGATAAGGAGACAGAGTATTTTCAATGCAGTGCTTTGTCCGAATTAATGCGAGACAGTGATCTTTGTGTTATGCCTAATAATAATTATGCTTAGTTATGCATAACTACTTCTTCAAGCCATTCCTTAAAAGATTACTCTTTTGTCACTTGTGGTCATACTTTTTTTATGTTTTATAAATCTCTACTCTTCAGAGACTCCACCTGGAGTAATGTGTCCAGCCCTAGTGCCTTCAACACAAGAAAGACGTGGACCTGTTGGAGAAATCAGAAGAACCACTAAGTTGATCAGAAGACTGGAGCACCTCTCCTGTGAAAACAAGCTCAAGAGTTGGGGCTGTTTAGCCTGGAGAAGGCTCCAGAGAGACCCTTTAGTACTTTCCAGTACCTAAAGGGGCCTTACAGAAAGGCTGTAGAAGGACATTTCACAAGGGCATGTAGTGACTGGGCAAGGGGGAATGCTTTTAAAGTGAAGAAAGGTAGATTTAGTCTACTTATTAGGAAGAAATTATTTACTGTGAAGGTGGTGAGGCACTGAAACAAGTTGCCCAGAGAGATTGTGAACTCCCCTTTCCTGGAGGTGTTCAACACTAGGCTGGATGGGGCTCTTAGTAACCTGGCCTAGTGGAATGATTCTATATAAGACACTTCATCCTTTTCACCATCCAAAAATAAAACTATTCTATGTTAAATGCAGGAGGGCAGTGGGGTTTCTCTGTATGAGAGAAAGTTTAAATTCCACCTTGTGCTGTGATGAAGGCTGTGTAAATGGGTATTTTTTTCTTCTTTTTCTTTTTCTCTGTAAGAGACCGTAAACATTCGCACAAACCCAGACCCTTCCCCTCTTGCCCATTTATTTTCACCTTCTGTTGTACAAAAAGCAGCTCCATTTGTCTCACTTGTACTGCAAGGACAGAGAGCAAAAGGGTCTGCCAGCAAAGCCACTTTTCAGACTGGGTACCAATCAGCCACAGGGAACCACAAACACTTTCCCACTGCAGAGGCGGAAGGTGTCCCCTCTTTGCTTTCCTTGTCTTACCGGTGACTGTGGGTGTAATTCTTACAGGAGTGCATTATTTGTCTTACCCTCCTGTCTCACCAAAAAAGGCACTGAACCTAAACTTACAGTCAGAGAAAAACCCAGAAAATTCAACTGGTACTAGCATGAAGTGATGAGAAGAAGTTTGACTGTAGAAGTGAAAAAGTGCTGAAAAAAGAGAAACTGCCTCTTTGGCAGGTCCTGAGAGAAAATAATAAAATCCTTCTTAGCCTGGTCCAGTTTAAACTGCGAAGCACTAGATTCATGTACAGTTTTTCAAACCAAGGGAGACAAGGTTTTTCCGTGTTATCTCATGGGTGCTTAAGACGCCCATGCTGACTATAAAAAGGCAAAAGCTGGCTGTTTCCTCTTAGCTATGCCATTTACACCTGACCGTTCTTGTCCCATGTATGGTTAAAAAAGGTTTATAGTTTCACTAAACTAATATTTTCACTCAAAAAAAATTTTATTTGCATTCAAACTTCTGAAGTACAAAGTGAAAGCATAGCCACAGAAGAACCAAGGAGAAGTAGTTTTCTTGCCAAATTTAATCTACACTTACTTAGAAAGGATAGCATGGCTGTTTCTATATAACATTATGGGTGTTTAAATTTGTGCTAGCTGTTTATGAGCTGTGAGAAGCGTGGACTTTGGTAAGATATGTGGAGTGGAAGTATAAAGTAGCAGTCGGTACTCTTTCTCCAATCAGCAGCCTGGAAGAGAGGATGTTTATTAAATAATGCGTGGAGAAGTGGTGAGGAAGAAAACAGCAGAGGGAGCAACATCAGCAGATGTGACAACAGCACCACATCTTACGGACTTAGCGGATATCTTAGAAATTTTGAACACTGTGATTTACCCAAAGTATGCGGAAAGAAGTGGATGCCTGTAAATCTCAGCTTCCCGATTTTTAATGTCCAAAGTTTTTAGATGTATGGTCATAAAAGTTTCTAATGCAACCAGGAAAGAATAAAAACCCCACCTACAACTCGCTGAATTAACTCCAAAAGGCATTGAGTTAGTATCCTGGTTCCAGCCAGGACAGGGTTAATTTTTGCAGTGACCAGGAGGGGATGGCCAGGACCCAGAGGTTATTCCTTACCGCCTCATGGAGGTTATTCCATACCACCTCATACCATTACCGGCAGGGCAGTGGGGAAGGTGGCCCTTCTGGTTGAGAAGGCGTGGCAGAGGGAGCAGCCAGGTAGTGCCGGTTCGTGTGGTGACCGACCATGTGTGAACTGTTTGCCTCTCTTGTTTGCTCTGCTATTGATATTATTGCTGTCACTGTTTGGTTTCTTATCTTGCTGCCGTTTCCGGTAAATGTTCTTATCTCATCCCATAACCTTTACCTTTTGTGCTTCCAATTCTCCTCTTCATCTCACCTCATGAGAGGGGGGTAGGCAAGCGAGTGGCAGTGTGGTTTGGAGTGCTTCAGTGGGAACACTAAATTGGGGAATACCATTTCTAAACTACGGCAGTTGGACTTGATCACCCTTATGGGTCAGTTCTGCCTCAAAGTATTCCATAACAATATAATAAAAAAAATCCTAAAGTATATTTGATTATTAATGAAGCTCCCCTATTACTGTAAGAAAACCTTAGTTTTTCAGGCAGAGAAATATGTTGTTGTGTTCGACCCAAGCCAGCAAATATGACTTTTAGTTTCCTACTACTTGGAAAATACTTGTCTAATTTGATCTGACATTAAAATATGAAAAGAAAATAATTCCTTTCACAGGTCTTAAGCCTTGATGTTAGCCCAAATTCAATAAATGTGTGCAACTGATACCCTCCCCCCTCCCACATATATATATATAAACATTCCATCAAGTGCATGCATTTCTTATAGCAACACTGTATTTTAAGAATATGTATTATTAACTTTGATTTGTTGTAACTTAACAGAGTAACATTTTTCTGTTACTGGATCACACAAATCAAGAAATTAATTCTTGTCCCATCTTGTTCCCTTTAAATAAAAATCAGGTAGTATAAGTTGCCTTGAGTCAGGGTAAGGGGGAAAGAAGAGCAGATATTTTAATAACCTTGAAAAACCAGAACATTCAAACATGAGCAGGAAGAAGGAGGGAAAGGATAAAAGGGATTTGCTTGGCAGAAAAGGCATTTTCCTTTGTTGTATTTTTTTTTAATAAAAATTCTTTTAGATTTGTTTATTCTCCTCCTGAAGTTTTCATGAGAAGTAGCAAAATTCTTAATAAACTCAGTACAAATTTTATTCGTAATACAACTCAGTACAGCTGCAACAAAGAGCCAGAATCCTCACTCTTCATCACATCAGGAAATGCAAAGCACAATTGTCAGACAGAGTTATTTGTTTTCCCATGAAATCTGTGGAGTGTATTGGGCAAATTCTGCCCAGTGGATTTTCATGGGAGATTTGTCATGATTCTATCTTTTATACAAATGCACTTTTAATTATAACATTTTGTTTTTCTGCCTACTTAGGGACATCCTTCCACCTCCACCCCACCTTGTAGGGTCATAAGATACTGAAATAGTGAAATGTATTTTTTTCTAGGAATAAGCAATACAGCAATTTGTAATATAATTTTCTTACATTTGTCTCTTTTCTACAAAACACCTATGATTTCATAATACTGCTTTCTTTTGCTATGTTCATAGTGCTGTTTGCTCATATTCCCCTGAGTTCCACAAGCAATTTTTTTAATGGTAACTAAATGGCAAACTCTGTAAAAAAAAGGGAATGACATGCTGTCTTATATTGTAGTGACAGGGATTATTTTGTGCCTCTTTCCAAGATCTTTTTGAAATCACAGTGCTATAAATTGATAAGAATTTACAGATGTTTTAGTAATATTCAATAATCTCTGAGTAGCATGATTACAGCAATGTGTATCACCTACTCAGTAACGTAAGTTTTCTGTCTATGCAAAGCAATTTGCGATTCCTTACCTCTCTTTTTAATGTCCTTTTTTGGGGTCAAGATTGATTAGAATCTCCTGGTAGTTGTTCTTTTTATTGTTTGTTTGTGGGTTTGGGGTTTGTTGGTTTGTTTCCCAGAAAATATGAATGGTTTTTATAACCTGTTTCCTTCAGTGAATTTGCTAGAAGATACATGCCTAGACCACAAAAATCAGGATCCCTTTTTTCAGTGATCTGACCCTTTGATAGCAGTGTGGCTGAGAGGACTACCCTGTCACTTTTTGTCACAACCACTTTAAGTAGCAGATGACGCATGTTAGTTTTATAATTTATGTAGGATGCACCTACCACTCCAGCCTTTTTTATCCATATTACAAAAGCAGAAAGTTAATTTAGGTAACTTGCCTGGGTCATATTAAAACTGGGTAAGTATATTCTCGGTGACATCATCAAAATGTTTTAGTAATGACATAGAATTCATTTTTAGAGTAGTGTGAATTAATGAGGTTAACTATTGGAAAAATGTTGGCTTAATATTTATTTAATTGGGTTATTTTTCTACTAACAGAAATTAATAAAAATATTAATATTTTTCAAGTGAATCTGAGTCTTACACTGTCTTAGCTGTGCTTTTGCAGCTCAGCATTGTATAATTATTGAATTAAGCAATTTAAATATGAAGAAATTTGCAAAAAATCAAACTGTAACTTTAGAGTATTGTTCTCACTTGGTTAGGAAAGGCTTCTACATTCTAAAGCAGATATTAATAATGGAACAAATGGAATGGGTTGAATACACAGTACATGTTAGTATACAAGTCACTTTAAACCATTGCTCTCTGTGGTCTGCAGGGATTGTCAAAGCAAGCACACATGAAAAATGTGAAATAGTTGCCTTGCTATGCTTTATGCAGTGACACTTGGCAATACTGCAAAATCAGACAATTCTATTGCCATCAATTGCCTTTCTAGCAATATTACAAGAAGAGAAGCAGATATGCAGAATTCAAATGGCAAATAGCCAGTCTTCCAAATTCTGAATGTTGTGTTGATTATTTACATAAGATATTCTTATAGCATTCACCCTTCTGAGTGAAGGGTGAACTGTTTATCTGGGGAAACAGATTATCCTACATCTGCTTACTGCAGGGGTATGACACCTTTTCCTGTGGCATATGGTGTTATGAGCTGTTATCATGGACAGGATATTGGGCCTGAAGGGCAGGTCTTGTGTGAAATTGAAGTTTGTTTGAGGATGTGCACAAAATTAAGAGGTGATTTTTGGTATGACAAATATTACTGCAAATATTACCCTGTAGAATCTTTTTTAGGCAAAGTATAATAACAATGTTTTCTCCTAAGGACTTTGAGTGTGCACATGTATTTTCTTTTTCCCCACAATGAAAGCAAGAATTTACTTTTACCTTTTGTCCTGGTGCCATTTTTGACTGTGCTGCTCATTTAGAGGTGTTGAATACCAAGACTCTGTCAATTGTTTCCACTGAATTTTATGCTGATTTAAAAGAAAAGAAAAATCTGCAGGTCTGTTTTCACGTAAATTGATAGAAAACGCGTGTCTGTCCATATAATTAGAAATCGTTATTTAAAGTTAGAAATGATTAAAATTGGAGAAATACTTTGAAGATCTCTGTAATGTGTTTTTTGATTACCAGAGGTTAGTTGACACTTGCTTCTTGTATAGACTGTAATATACCAGCATTTATTACTTTAATTTTGCTGTCTTTCCATGGTAAACAGCAAAATAGTGGTCTTGAGCACAGATCAATTTCAGTAACTATTGAACTAGTGTGCATAAAATATTTTATGTGTGTGCATATGGGCATATATATATATATATATTTTTCAGTGTGTATGTATATCTGCATATATACATGCAGAAATATGTGAAGTTTTGTGGGGGAGCCCAGCTGGCTCTGGGCTCTCTGTAAGCTAGGATACTGAAGAGGGAACTTTACACCTGGCAGAG
>JAYRBT010000093.1:22958043-22970266 GCA_036023395.1 Myiotriccus ornatus
TTTTATTTTTTTGTTTTTTGGTGGTTTTTTTTTTTTTTTTTTTTTTTTTTTTTTTTTCAGTTAATGCCTAAGCAAATGTCTGGACATAAAATTGTACAAGATTTCTGGAAATTAAATCAAACTTAAAAATGCCTAGATAGTGCCAACTGTAATGACAGATCACTTTACAAGAAACACTTTCTTCTCTTATTGTATTTCTGCAGAATTTTTAAGCTGTTTTGCTTTTATTTTCAGATAGTGCCAACCAGTAGTTTATACAAAGGAAAAACCTGAAACTGCAGGTGCATACAGGACCAAACCTCGACCAGTGAATATGTGAGGATAAGGTATCTGATTTTCAGTCTTACTCACCAGGAAATCACATAGTCATCTATGACTACACAGAACTAATAATATATATGAAAACTACTTATAGTGTATATATTAAAGATATTAAGAATGAGCAGGCTTTATACATTCTTGGTAAGAGTCTTTAGTAGGTAATAGAATTTCCACCAGGATGAATTTAGAACAAACTATTTATTCTGTTGTACTATGCATAATAATTTGTATTTCTTGCTGGGTACTCATCTTTCCATGCAAACAGCTTCTTATAAATTTGTTTCCTTCAGAGAAGTAGCAGGGGAGATGATTTTTTTCATAGCTAATGTCAGCATCTATGATAGGACACTGTCCTTGTTTTGCATAGTGTTAACATAGCTCAAATTTGTTGACTTCTTGCTAACCAGATACTTACACAGCTCTACATCCCTACCACATACCATTAAAATTTTCTAAGTGCCTGGCTAAAATGGAAAAATTTTCTATAAACCCCCTCTTATAATTTCTTGCTTTGAATGTCAGATTTTAAGTAATTTATATTTACAGATAAGAAACTGTTGAGTTCATTCAACACACAACCTTTTTCTTAAGCAAATGGTATATTCCTAATAGAGCCATAGCAGATGCAAAGAATTTGAGAACTATCCGCAGCGAACTTTCTTCTAGTTTGCAGTTTCTCTGTAGTCCTCTCTTGAGCTCAGGAATGACAGATCCTTCTTCAGTAAGACTGCAATGTGTCCTTTCTGAAAACTACTGTTTGAGTGAATGTGAAATGCATGAAGTGAGAGGCATATGTGCCAACAGAACATGATCCAGGTCAATAGATCTTTCTAGATGTATTGTGTCTAAAATGAGCTAACTGGCCTACAGAACTTGCACTCAAGACATATGGATCATTTCTTCCATTTAGGGACCAGAGAAAAGACCAGAAAATGAGCTCAATTTCTCTATAGACTTAACTCTATGACAATATTGACACAAAGTATTATTGCCATAGTTGTGTTGAAAAATACAAACTGAAGATAATTTAGCATTTACAATCTCCCCTTAGGGTCAGTGATATCAGCCTACATTAATCCAATATTTATATAAATGATGGTGACATGTATTATAGGATAAGGTGTCAGGGAAAAAAAAAAAATGTAATGTGTGAGGTGGTTGATTGACTTGAGGTTATTCTAGAACAGAGGTAGTTAGGACAACCTTTCCAGTCCATATTTTACAATAGGTACAGCACAGATGAGAGTTTGCACTACTTTACCAGGAACACTGAAGTGTTTCAGTTGTTGTGAGACTATACCAATTATTGCCTTTGTGTGGAAGGGAACTATAGTCTCAGCGATGGGTCAAAGCTATGATTAACAGTGATATTTCTTGTCTGGTGAATAGAAAGAATGTGTTTCAAAAAATATGACACAGTGTTCCTACAGTAGGAAAAATAGCAAACGTACCCTGAAAGCTATTTTTAAAAATGGCAGTGTGAGATAAATAGGATGATGATTCAACACTTAATCATTTAGTGTAATTTTCCCACTCACTTCACTAAGTACTTTATTTATTTTGAGCCTACTTAGCTTTGCCAAAAAGTTGTTTTTCTTAATTTGTCTGTCATTAGTTTTAACTCACCATAAATTGTCTTTAAATTCACTTTACACAGAATTGACTATATTTTAATGCATAAACATGGAATTGCTTACTGTATTCTATGTATACAAATTCAGTGCAAATGAAACAAGTATCAAAAGCTTTGGCTAGTAAATGAATTGTGGGTTTTCTTCCAAGTCAATTTGACACTTAGACATTATGCACATATAAATAATGTTATGTATTGACAGAATGTAGGTGCTATGAGAAATTAAGGAAGAGAAAGTATTCTCTTTCTGGTAGTTCTTTTTCTTCTTTCCAATGCCTGTCCCCCTTAGAGAACAGCTCCTATCATAACCAGTGAAGCTAAAGCATGTAGCAAGGTTGCTTGGCATCATGAATGAATTCAGGGAAGCAGCTGACTGAATAGACCTTAGCTATGGAGAGTTTTTAGATAGGATTCTCACAATTAGTTTTTTTTTAAACTAGTAAAGAACATGGCATATGAAAACAAGTATGGGGATGTGGTTTTGGGGCCCACTGCCTTGTTGCTATTGCAAATGCTGAATAGTCCTTTCTTGTGATTTGAAAACTGATTTAACATGCTAGCACTGCGTGGTTAGGAAAAAAGTAGCCCACTAACATTAAGACAGAACAGGTTACCAGAACTGCATTTCTATCTACAGAATAAGTTTAGAATGTCTGGTTGTCACCTGTACTTCTTTCCTTGAAGATTTCTTATTTCACCCTGATCAACTAAGAAAGCTTGCACAGACCCAAGTGATACTTCATGTTTCCATAAAAAATGCCTCTGTTTCCTCTTCATATCAAAGCCTAAACAAAAGGTGAGATGAGCTGAGGTTTTTTTTTGATTAAATTTCTATGTTTATCCTGCATTTTAAGGTTTAAGAAATGACACCATTCATATTTCTCTGGAAAACACCTGGCACAATGTAGACTTCAGTGGTGCACAGCCTACCTATACACTGTGAAATAAGCCCAATACCTTATTTTAAGTCCTTAAACTACAGGGAATATTTTCATTATTCTTATTTTTGGCTTATCAGAAAGTTGGACAAAATCACTGCTAAAATAGTGTTAGCGCTGAAAATATTACCTGCTGTTTTGGTTGTCATGCTATTTTCAAAAAAAACCACAAACAACAAACAACAAAAACAACCCACAAAAACACAAACCCAAAATTTGAATGGGATTAAGGAGATTCCTGCTACAGACTTTTACTGTGATCTTAAGGACAACCTTCAAGCTCTGCTTTAACTTCCTTATCGTTATGGTAGAACTACCTGAGAAAATGGTCCAGGCAGGATAATTTTGCCAGATTTTTCTAAAACACCTAAGAGTGTTTTGCTGTTGTCATCTGGGAGGTTCTATAACAGAGATTCACTCTAAGGATATTTACTGAATGCCCATCAGCTCATCTGTCTCCTCTGCAAACAAGCAAAGAAAACTTTTTGAAAACTCATTGATTTAAAAAAAAATTATCTAGTTGCCGTTAAAGTGTTGTAGTTTCCGGTGAACTGTACCTTTTCAAATGCCAAATCCACATTAAAGAGAGAATTATTTATGGCCAGTTACCTGTAAGTTAGTGATGTGTCAGCAGAAACATTACAGCAAGTTCAATAATAAAAAGCAGCAACAGTTGATGGAAAACTTCTAAATCTTTTCTGTGTGAACTTTCACCTCTTGATTTTAATTTCTTTATTTTCAGCATTTCCTCAATCTAGAAAAGTTAGCTCACAAGGCAAGTGATATCAGCAAATCACATTTCATACAAAATCTCTGTGTTGGCCTGCTTCACAACATTTCATTCTTTCTGCAGTGTAGTAAAAGCTGAATTACATGTCAGAGGTCTTGCATTCTGATCATTCCCCTGCCACAGGTGAAATATTTTCTGGTGCTCCTTAGCTGTTACAGCCAACTGTTGTTGTTGAACTGACTTTGAAGGTGTGGAAAGCAGTGCCCTTGGGAACTGTGTGATGCAACAGCACAACTGGTTCAGAATTTGTACTGTTGTGCTGCCACTTATCCGTATCTATTTCTCCATAAAAAGGTATGTAGGAAAGGCGATGCTGGAAATGAACAGAGGTACAAGAACAGTTGCAATCCCAGCTAGGTGTGTGGGTAGCCATTAGTGCCAGCTCACTCACCTAGTCAGAAAAATCCAGCGGTTTTGTTGATGGATCCACTGTGTAGCAGCAGGAAACCTGGCCTTGGAGGACCTTGGCCGTGTATTTTATTCTCCCTATTTCATATGCACACAATGAGACACCTATTGTGGAAGAACCATTATGGCGGGTGTTATTATGAAAGTCCCTCTCCAGATTTGCTAAAGAAAATCTCAGCATTTCTTTTCATTAGAGTTTTTACAAAGTGCTGCAAAGACAGGAGAAGAATAGAATTTAATTCGAGGTAGTCACAGTATAATGAGGAGGCTACATACTCACCTAAGAATGTTCCAGGAGAGATGTTATCTTTTAAAGACTGGCTGGTCCCTTTTAGAATTTGGCAGCTGATCACAGAGATCTCAGTGAAGCCAGGAGTAGTTGTATTCCAGCAGCATTTCTTCTGGGTGCAGGCCAATTTCAGCACCAGCTGTTCATCCCTGAAACACTACACTGTGTGTCTGGGACCACGCACATGGGCCTACAGAATGGAGGAATGCGTAACATGTTATTGATGTTCTGTCTTGATGACTTGCAGGTCTCCACTTCTGAAAGTTGTAGCACCGATCACACATCACTGGAGACTCTGTGTATATCACATGTATTACAAATAGACTATTTGAACGAATTATTTTAGAAGTTTTTAAAATTGGAAAATCAGTTTCTTGTATATATGTGTATGTATACATGGGCACTCATACCTATGTTTTTCTTTCCAAATGCCACAGACACAGAGGGTAAACTCATTCTCAGTGACTCATAGTAGATTTATTTTATTTTTCTGCCTAGAAATAGCTAGAAGTTTTTACTGTCTAGCTGGTTTAGAATAAGGATGGCATATATCGGAAGCTGTTCAGGACTTTGAAGGCTAAAGAAAGTCCCAGGAGATACATTAGTGGGTAAAGGGCAGGTAAGGCAGTCAGAGGTACATGACAAATTACTTTATCACATGGTTCTGTAATTTATCATATGATTGTGCAATTTATCACATGGCTCTCTCCTCTAAAAAAGAACTGTAAGTATTTGCATGTGTAAGGCTGTGGGAATGTTCTGCCTGCATGAGAGGAATTCTTCACCTCAGATGTTTTCTCCCATTTCTGTAAGATATCACTTCAAAGAAGAGCTTTAATTGTGTTGGCTGTAAGTAAATGTAAACTTAGTATTGAACTGACAAACAGAAAAATCCTATCTCTGAGGAGTGAAACTAGGCTTTTTTTTTTCCTTGTGCCATCTGGTATCTATGGACCCATTTGGATAATGAACCATTCAGAAAATAGTTGTTTGACAGTCCCAACGGGTAAGCTCTTTCTCTGAAGATCAGTGCTTTAGCTTTTGAAGATAAAGTCACAAAGTGGAAATGAAGACACAAAACCAAATTTAACCACTCTATAAATGCTGCAAGAGGCCCCTAGAAACAAAAATGTTCAGCACAGAAATGTATTTCCCCATTTCTTCCATAATCTAATCATGCAAAGGTTAATGCCAAGTATGAGGCATGAGACATGTACCTCTGTAAGCAAATTTTCCATTATTCTAGTTGATAGGAAAAGGAGAAACTCAGTTGTTACATAAAAAGAGAACAAAGCTTAGTCTGTGACTAAGTCTATATACTATGTTTTCATCAGCTAATTGAGTGTGATGGAGCAGTATTTTAAGCAGCAAAGGAGACTAATGGGGAAAAAAAACTCTTCCAAAGGTATTTTAAATTAAATAGAAATGACCTAGAATCAAGAAAAAATGTTGTAAAATTCTTGGAACTGAAACGTGGTAATAAGATTACGACCTCAAGAAGGCAGAGTTGTGTAGGATCTTAAAAATTCCTAAGATGGACAATTCCCTGAGATGGACACATTGTCCTGTGCCCTTTTGCATTTCCATCCTGTATTTTTTTTTAGATACTTGAAAAAAAAGATAAATAGTCTCTTCTCAAGGGTTATGCCACAGAAAATCTAAATGGTATGTGTAGCTTTGACAACTGCCATTACTTATTTGTAAAAATATGCCATTTCAATATTTCTTAAAGAAAATGTCTAAGCTATTGACCTCATTAGTATCTCAATAGGCTATAATGATACAACTATTATATTAATATTTATATTTATATAATGGCTACACTGTGATGTTCATTATATTTATTCTCATGAGAGGTATTGTAGAGGTCAGCTACAGGGGATTTGCTTTTGAAATTTGTTTCAGAAATTCCATGCCTGAAGACACTCAAGAAATAGCAATATTTTATTTAGTGTATGTTTTTTGTAGAAAACAACCACTAAAAACATCCTGAAATGACTAAAGAGAGGGTGCATGGGGATTTTGGAAGTGAAATTGTACTACACACTAATATGTCTAAGAGTAAAGGATGAATGGAGTTACTTATTCTTTAATACTTATTATTGTCATTACTTAATATGGTGCACAAAAGCCTACTAAATACACCTATACATTAAATGTGCTATTATCAGCAAATAAACTTTAAATGAAGGTGTTTGAAATATGTAGCACAATGTGTCAAAATAATAACAATAAGGAGACACATAAAGAAATGTTTTTATAAGGGCAAAGTAAGTGACTAGGGCAGTGGGAATTATCAGATTTACTTAGTGGTTCCTGTAATTGAAAACGCAGTTATGTCATTAGTCTTTAAAATTAGCAAGAATTTCCTCTGCATATCTAAGTATCTTAAGAGAAATATCAACACTCCTATTTAATCATACAGTTTCCCTTGCACCCATATAGGTAACACACCAAAATTTTTAATTGTGTGCAAGTGCAATTGAATGCTAGAAACATCTTGGTATTTGCTAATTGTATAGAGCTGCATTAAGATTTTGGTTTCTATAGCACAAATATCATATTGCAAAATAGAAAGTACAAAGAAAATAGGGCTTTCAAAAATACCTGATAATTATATTAAAAAATTAATGGTATAATAAGCCTTTTGTAGGTGATTTGGATGTTGTTCTTTGAGTAATATGTCAAAATTAAACACAAATTAGACACAGGCACACTAAATATCTAGATTAGGAATTAGTAAAGGCTGCAAAAGAATTACTAATCATGAATTAGGCTGAAAAAAGTGTTACAAACACTACAAAGAACTCAGAAATTTAATGGAATAGTTTGATTAAGTGGTTTAAAATCACTGAAGAAAATTATTGCCTGATGTGTCTATATAACTTAAGGAAATGTATTTTTTTTAAACATGACGTTTTCTTTTTCTATGTTGTGCATATTTTTGAAAGAATGAGTCTGTAGCTCATAATTTCTCCCCAAGTCTTACCTTCTGTGCAAAAGCACATTGTAATCCCCATGTGACTTTTAGTCTGAATTTAATCAGAACTAGCATCTCCTGCTATTGACAGCCAACTAGTGAAGTAACACCAAGGTCCTTGCAAATGTACCTGAGATCTTGGCAGATATTGCTAGAAAATGAGCTCCAAATTGACCCCTGAATGTAGAAATGCAGCTGATAAGGTCAAGAGTGTGCAACAGCCCTTCAGTTCCTGCAGGCAGATTTTGTCTTTTCAGACTTGGAAAAGAAGAGATACAAAATAAGAAAAGGTGTTACACTATTCTGTGCTGTTACCAGGGCATTTTCCACATCTCTGCAGTTCCTGGCACTTTTTACTTTAAAAGAGACACCATATTATACTTGGTTCCTCATTTGAAAAGAAAAAAATGGAAAAGATGCAGAGCTGCCACAGTCTCAGGTTTGTAGAAATGGAACTTGTGCAATTAAGAGGCCAGCTACTGATTCTTTTCAGTTTCTAAATGGCTTAAGCGGGTCATTCACTGAGCCAGTGTTTCTCTACTAATCTCATGAAAGTGTAACACCTTGCTTTAAATCTAATGCAGCTCAGTAGGATCAGCAATAAGCAACTATCTAATGTGCACCTGAGAACTGCTTCACGTGCAAAGACTTCCCTAAGTATGTTTGATAGGTCACATAAAAAAACTTCTAGCTTCATTAATTGGCTCTGGATGGGGCAATTTACAGCTTACTTGGAGCCAATTTTTTCTCATGAAAAAGCTGATTAAATTACAGCTCATTAACAAGAATACCTTTGTTACTGAAAGTTTCTCTTAAGCGTAGGTAAGCCTCCCTGTGACCTACTTCTAATGCTTTTAGAGTTCTCAGATTTCTCATTTTTATTTGAGTACCTACCTTACATAGGCTGCAGGATAAGACAGTCTCACAGTCTAATTTTAGATTGGAAGATGTAGGTTTTCTTCTGTGAGAAATAAATTCAAAAATAACTTTTTAGATCATAAGATGCTGGCGAGTTTATGGAAATAGCTCACATTTCCATTCTAGCAGTTGAGAGAGGGGAAAAGAAATCTTGAACATTTATAACTGTGTTCTGATTCTTTGTATTCAGATGAATACATATTTTCTCTGTCTGGCCCCTGAGGAGTTCCTTCTCAGGAACTTTTCCATTTCTTGTATTGCCAAAAGCAGTACTTTCTGGAAGATTCTGTAGAATTGAATGACTTAAAAAGAAAGGTTGTGGAAAAATCTAATGAGTTTTAAAGAAATTTCTGTGAAATGCTAAGTAATATACTACAGAATTAGTTGAAATTTAATTTTTTTCCTAACCTGTGAAATCCTTAAGTAGGAATATAATTTTCTGTTTAAATACCAGAAATCGTCTGAAAAATTCTAAAAAAGAGACAGCAGTACATATTAATTTCTGTTGGCTTTTGTATATCTCTCTTAGGGAGGCATAAACTTATGTAAGTTATTGATATGTATTATTTAGAGATTGCTAAAGTATTGCATCACCGTGAAACTTTGTATTTCTGAGGATTTCTAGGTGAATGTTACCTTTTTCCAGCATTTGAAGTGGGTTCTATTCAGTGACGAGACAATATTACTGCTTTGTCTACAAACCCCTAATGATCTAATTGTACAATAAAAGATGTGATCCAAATACAAGACATCTTACTCACATCTTTCTTTGGTCCTCCTGGAGTTATTTTACACACAAACATAAAATGGCACTTTGTACATGATCTGCATAAACTGAGCTTCCACCACAACAGCGAGGCATATTCAGACAATTCAGAGATTGTCTTACTTCAAGTCATGTTCTTCCTTCAGATTTCACAGTTTGGGTTTTTTACTTGATGCTTACATATATCTAGCTGAATACAGAATGTACAAACTGACATGAGCATAGAGATGTGCTTTAGCATCATGGAAGCAGTAGTTCGGGTCAAGGTACTGAACTGGTCCTGGTATGAGATACTGGTCAAGGACTAATATTTCCACAAAATTTTTTATAATAGAAAAACATTAATTGAAAGTGTTTTATGAACATTTATTATGAAACTAGGATTAAATCTATAATGGTACTTTCCAAAAGAAAACTGATTTTGTTGGTAATGTTCCTAAATGGCACATTAGGAAGAAACTGTCAAGTCCCATAAAAGAAAACAGGATTGTGCATCTGCTCAAAATCTTGTAAATGCAAGTGTTTTGCTGACTTGGTGCCTTGACTCATACTGTTTTACAAAAATATATAACTTTTGGCCATTCCATAGATCAGAACATAGATGGTTTTTTGTGGTAACAAAGGTGTTGTCAGGACTACATGGTAATACTTTAGAAGATCAAGAAATAAAATAAAATGGCTTGCTTAGTGAACAGAAGCTGGTCTCTATGAATTCAAATGTAACTGTTATAAGGGAAAACTTGATTTCTCTATGTCAATGTTTTAATATCCTAATTAATGGTATTGAAAGGTAAAATGATTTAAATTTGTTTTCTTGTATGTTTTCCACTAAGAGGAGCTGTTTTCTTTTGTTTTTTTACCCTCTGCAAGCTGAAATTCTGAACTGCATTACACCTTCAAGCAACACTAAGGCCAGAAAACATCTCATTGCAATTTCCCCTTTTTTACCACAAGCAAGATTTTGCTTCATGACAGCAGTAACAGAGACATTAAGAAGTCAAGTGTATAAAGGACAACAGCAATGAATAAAGTAATTAACTATTCCTTTTTGTTTCTAAATACCATTATTCGTTTCATTATCTTTGAACTTTTACCTGGTGTCATGTCCATGGTTACTTTAGTGAAAATTACTTTCTAGAAATCTATTATTATAAAATTTTCCACAGAGGAAAAAGTATGTCTGCCTTAAGATATCGATGATTTTTCTTTATGTTTCACTAACAAATTAGCTGTGATTTGTTAGGCTCATGAATCTAGAAACCCATGTAGGGGGTAATATGAACTTGGATAATTGAGCCTAACATGGAGCCACACTGGTGACAATGACAGCTGTCCATATAGCCTACCTACCTGCATGACCTGAAACTTCAAGGATGGAGTTGCAAGGCAGAAAAGAAAGTGACATTCATGCTTCCTGCTTGTAGGGTGAGAAAGGCAATATGTTGTCTATAACTAGTTATGCAGATGTTCAAAATACAAGTTTTCAGCAGTCTTGTTCTCAGATTCTTGCGCCCAACAATTCTTTGACATATCCTTGACCTCCTTAGGACTCACTGGGTACAATGCAAAATAACCAGTTAACCTTCCCTGTGGAATAAGAAAAACCTAAGAAAGAATCAGAGAGGGTAATAATACATAATGGAAGAGGAAACAGTTGGATGTAGAAAAGTAAGGACTCTGTTTTGAGAGGTTAACACAAGAGCGACTCATATGGTGATCTACAATTTTTTCAGTGTTTGCTACTTATGTTCAGGATAATCCCCAAGAGAGTAAAATGGTCAGATGAGCCTTTCAAAAGCTGCAGTACTTCACTATGTAAAGAAACAGTGTTAAGCTAGACGTAGAAACATACTTTTTTTTTTTTGACAGTCACTGTATGTGACCTGGCACCTTGCTGAATTGAGAAGGGTGGTGGCATTTGTCTGCTGTATACACATATGTAACTCTGTGTATATAGTATCATGTGTATTGGTTTAAGAGGATTTATTGCATTCTTTTCTTACTGCAGTTTCTACAAGGAGATTAACACTCATATGAAACCGTTGAGAACGTAGCTTGGCCCACAGTTGCTACCATTGTTCAGATCATGGGAACAACCCCCCTCCCCCAGAAATAAAACCCCAAACAAAAACCAAAGACAAAAAAGCTAGCTAAATTTTCTGATTAAGATTTGAGTTTTATGTGCTGGTAGCAGCAGAATGCGAGAGGGAAAAAAAATCCCTCACGAAGGAACTCACAAAGGCAAGCTAAATCTGGAAATCAGTAAACATAAAAATGCTATGGTGCTATTTTTTGTAGTCTCTCTGTAGAGTAGAAGAGCACTTTGAGGTAGCTCAGTCATTATCATCTATATTAAATTACTCCTCTGATAAAGGGTTTCTGGTGTATTAAGTGACTATATTACACAGTGCAAAAACATTGTTGGCCTTATTGTTACAGAAAAAGGTGATAGCAGTAAGTTAGAGGTTTTCCACGCCTTGTTCAGTTAACAGTTAACACAGTATTAACAACAAAGTTTTCTGGCAACATCACGTGGTGTGTTTTTTCACCTAGATGAAACTAGTATTGTAGTTTGATTCCGTGAATTTTAAGTGGTCAGATTTGTGCAAAATAACATTAAGGATTACATATATTTTTCATAGGATGAATAAAAATATATTCTGTAAGAAAATGTGGGTCGTGTCCCATTTTTTAGTGTTACAGTATACTGACACACACTGTAATATTGATATTACATCATAACTATACAGTAGTAAAAAGATATTTTGTAAGCATATATGTCATGGCAGTTTCAAAATTACAAAAGCTACGTTGACAGAAACACTTTTTATATCAATTTTATATCAATTGATATTTTATATAAATTTACTGAATTGTTGCAGAACTTTTTAAATTGTGTCAGAAAAAAAAAAACATAAAACTTGCTAACACTCTGAGATTTTTCTTCAGCAGTATTCATTAAAAGAAGCAGTGACAGTTATTTTTAGTAAGATTATTACATTATATCATTTGTAGTTCCTGTAGAAAAAATGAGTTAATTAAAGACATCTTTATTAGGGAAGTCCATATAATGACTCCAAACTTTTCAGCTCAAAAATCTGCTTAGTGTCTTTTTTGTCGCTGATTTTTTTGACCATACAGACACAGACAAACAGAATTGCAGCTTCAAATCTGATTAAT
>JAYRBT010000093.1:22970708-22985116 GCA_036023395.1 Myiotriccus ornatus
AAATCTGATTAATGAAATTAAGATTAATGACCAAGGCAGATAACATTTACTCATACTGACGATATAATGCAGTTTATAGTTTGGTCTAAGTCAAATCTACACCTATCACTGGCTTTTTAGCTTTCTCTAATGGGGTAGTCAATGTTTCAAAAAAAGGTAGGATGTAAAATGGATTTTATTACAGAACACATTTTGCTGGTACTCTTAGAAATATAACTTCTGAAAGTGGAAATCTCAGAACTATAATGTTCTTCAAAAAATACTATTTTTGAGACAACAGTCTTTCTTTCTGAAGTTTGAAACGCATGAAATTTTTTTCCCATCTTCATTCAAAATCTGGAAAGTTATACAATGAGAGGACTTATTAATGTTTTTGATTACAAAGCAGTCCTACAGATTGTCTGTCAATAATACAAAGTATTGTAAATATTGTAAATATCTAAAACTTTATTTTAGAAAAATTTTGTAGAGCTGAGCTACAAAACCTATCACTGTAAAATTGCATGAAACTCCCTGTTCTGATTGGAAATAATAAAGTCATTGCATACAACATTTTTCTCATTACATATTTCTTGTTTTGATAACATGTTCAGCTCTATGTTGTAGAAAACTCAAAACTCGTAGTTACTTTAGTGTTTTTTTATGATTTCTCTAGAACTGAAACACAAAAACCTTCAAATAATTTTCTGCCCCATACAAAGAATTTCTCTTTTCCTAAAATATGTCTGGATTTATTTTGAAATTTCTAGTGAAAATTCAGATAAACATGGTCAGCGTGATTTCAGTTTCTGTGACTAACTGTATCTGGGGGTAGTATTTCTTCATTTTAGGAAGAAACCTGAGTATGTAACAATAAACTCTTTTAATCTACTTTATTTTTTTGGTTGTGTGCAGGGAGGGAAATGCCATACTGTAACATACAGAAAAGATGAGTTATCACAGTCACATGATATGTAAATGGCATAGACAAAAGTAAAAAAATTAGGTGCATAGCACTCCTCCAAGATTTTTACTTCACTCTTAGACACATTATTCACCTTGAAAAATGCTTGAGTTTAAAGTACTTTATTGAATTTTTATTATATTAACAATAATTAAAAAAAAGAAGCAATTTTCATATGGCTTACAGAGAGATTTTCAAGGGTATTCTCTGTGTGTGTTTCAGGATTAAATTGTTCAGTGAGAGTTAAGTAATACATAAATGTATCTTCTTCCACTTCTGAACAAAACAATTTAGGGTGAGTTAATAGAGGAAATCTGTTCCATTGTAAAATTTAAAATGAGACCATGAGTAGAAAAAAGCTAACAGTATTCAGTAAAGGTTTTATAAAGGAAGAGCAATGCTCCAGCATTTACTGTTTTACAAAAATGGTCTGAGGAGGAACAAGTAAGAGAAATGGATCGAGGACATATGCTAGAATGGACTTTCAGAAACTAACGGTTTTAAACTGCATCCAAGAATTATAAAAAAATTTGGCAAAACTGTTGCTAAAGACAATTTTGATGATGGTTCCAATGAACAGTTCTTGCAATTCTTGGAGGTTCCAACTGGATGTAAAGTGGATGTTTGCCATGTAAATGAATTATTCATGGTTAAGGAGAGTATCTTGGCATAAACACTCAGGTCTGCCTCAACCACACTGCATAAGTGTCTGGAATGAGTCATTCATTTCTTCTTCAGAAAAAAGGTTATGCTGCGTGTCTTAGGGCTTAGGGAAAACTTTTAGCTGAATGACGGTCAAAATAGTGTCTTTTTTTTTTTATAGGATTTATGTAGGCCAACCCTGATAAGACTAGTAATAGGGTAGATGAGTTAAAAGGAAAAATGGTTCCATTTAAGATATTAATCAAAATATCAAGATTAAGCACAGAGACAAAACAAGCATTTATATTTAAGCCAGTCTTTAGAGATCTAGTACACTCTAAGAAAAGTTTTCTTCCACTGTGACTGACAAATAGTCCTCTTCAGGAGAGTGAGAGAAAGAGACCTTTTAGGCCTGAGGGAACCATTAAGTAACTGCTCAAGGGCAAGAAATGGAGATGAGATGTTTGTTACTGAAGAAATGGGTAACTATTGTTAGGACTCTTTTCTCTTTCAAATAAGTTTGCAAATTGAAAATATTTGCCATGTTAGCTATTTGTAAAAATAAAAAATGCTGGTAAAATTTTCAGTCAATTTGCCCAAGATGGTTGGAAAGCCAGGGCCTTGGGTTTTTTCTTCCTATTATAAAACAATTATGGAAATATGCTTGTTTTATTAGTTTGTTTATTTTCATACAGTATTTTACGGCATGCATTTTAGCTTCAGGACAGTGGAAAATGTCAAATCTAATTGTCACTGATTTAGTTAGAAGGTAGTCTGGCATTTTCTGGGATGTCTAATGACTGGGGGAGTTGGTCTGCAAAGAGCTCTGAATTTGTATTCTTACTGAATCCTTACATTTAAAGATTGCAAAAATATTCACTTTTGAGTTTAATGGTACACTCTTTGAGAAAACTGATTGAAATACTTCATGCATCTTTGAACACAGACTCTTCCAGACTTTCCTAGAAATTGCTAAGTTTTTCTTTATTAATACTTTATTGAATTTCAAGACCACTTCTTAATAGCTCATACATGAAGAGGAATAGCTAAAATTAAGATTTGGAAAGTCATATAGTCAGATATTGTGCCTAACTGATTGGGATGGATTTACAGAGCATACGAGTAGTCAGGACAGTGACTTCTGTTAAAAGTGAGTGATGTGATTTGTGAAGCATATTTTCTTCCTGGTGCACAGAGATTTGATAATCCAAAGGAAAAAAAAAAGGATCTAATGTGTTTCTGCAGTTGGGTTTTCCTTCTGTTCATATTGAAGCCATCAGGCAGTACTCACAGTCAAAAGACCTATTTGTAATAAAAATATACATTGTTTACTCTTTTTATTTGTCTTCACATTATCTACAAGTGAAGACCTACTTTTTGCACAGCTTCATTTGGAATTATATTTTGGATTTTGCAACCTTGCCCACTTCATCTTCTATGTTATTTTCAAGATTAATCCGATCTTGTCTCAAAACAAGGTTTCTTAGTAGGTATAATCAGAAGATGTCATGTCAGGAAGTACCAGTGAGTTGTAGGTCAAGAGCTCGGAGAAAACAATTTTAACAGCATAGCATTAAGACTGTGAAAGATGGTAAGGAAGAAATAAATCATAGAATCATTTAGGTTGAAAAAGACCTCCAAAATCACCAAGTCCAACCTTTGACTGATTACCACCTTGTCAACTAGACCATACCTAAATGTTCCTAAATGTCACATCCAGTCATTTCTTGAATACCTCCAGGGATTAAGTATTCCACCACTCTCCTGGGCACCCTGTTCCAGTGCTCAACAACCCCTTCTGTGAAGAAACTGTTCCTGACATCCAACCTGAACCTCCCCTGGTGCCCCTTGAAACTATGTCTTCCTCTGTCACTAGTTGCCTGGGAGAAGAGACCACCCCCAGCCTGGCTACAGCTGCTTTTCAGGTAGTTGCAAAGAGTGATAAAGTCTCCAATGAGCCTCTTTTTCTCCAGGCTAAACAACCCCAGCTCCCTCAGCAGCATCTGATGTGAATTACTCTCTAGACCCTTTGCTATCTCAGTTGCCTGGGGCTGTTGTGACTGAAGTGCAGGACCCAGCACTTGGTCTTGTTGAACTAATCAACAATCAGCTCCTTAAATACCTTATCAGTCTCAGAGGTGTTTTTAATGACTTTTGGTGAAGTTCTGTAGGTCTTTATGGCTGCCAAACACCATTTCAGGTCTCTGCTTCCATCTTGTCTTTGTGTCATTGTTGTCCTCCTTCTGCAGTAATCAATATTCCCTCACCTGGGACTATTTTACCATACTGCCTCAGATAGACACAGAGCATTGCCAACCAGTTGTCAGACCCCTTCTGGGTACTCTCCAGTAGCCTCTGGTGAAAGACCCAGCAACTGCAGAAATACAAATATGATGTAAAAATTGCATGTTATTTCTCACTCAGCCACTTCCTAATGGGTCTATTTACATGGCATTATACAAAATTCTGCACTAAAGCAAAAATTTAATTTCTTTTCAACACATGAGTGGAAGAAGACTATTAACTACTGGTTTTTAGCCATTTCCAAACTATTGGGAGTAAATGGTACTCCAGAGAATTCTCTGGAACTGAAAATATTTGAAGTGAAAGCCATCCCCCTTCAGCTATTTGCAGAGATGCAGTCACTGAAATTCTATACCCAACATCTCTCTAATTTCTTTTTAACCATGTCTAAAGCCTCCTGTCTGTCTGCTGAAGGCCATTTGACAAGGGAAGCAAAGAAGCAGCATTTGTAATATCTGCTTAATGTAACCAGAGGCAAATCTTATGATTTGTAATATGCATTATAAATTACAGAAGGAAAATGTGAAGCCAGGCTGCAGATTAAACAGGCGAATGATGTAACTAATCAAACTGTGATTCTTATGATGTTTACTTGAGCATCATGTTCAGTTCTGAATCAGAAATCCCAATCAATAAATATCACATAATCAGCAGGATCCATCTGCATGCCCGTAATTAGGTTAAATTATAGGGCAGTATTCTCTTTGCAAGGTTGTTGAGAGACCCAATAACTGGACAGTTTTAACTACATGTAATCTATCAGGGGAGAACTGTGAATTGGCCTGAACTGCAGAACATCATGATTTATAGTTTGAGATGTGACCTGTTAACACTCATAATTTGCTTTCCCGATATTACTGGTTTGATCCATTACACTACTTCCTCATCTTTTATTCTGCATTCTTTATTGCTTTCTTTTAGGTTTCCTTACTATGAGTAACAAATTAGTGGGATGGACTTCATCTCATTTAGTGCATGTCATCTCTCTTCGCCTTGAGTGCAAATCACATCATTATGCTTAGGAGCTTGCTGGTAGCCAGTTGAATAATTATGAACACTATTGTCACTGACAAGAGTTGCATGCTGAAAGAAAATATTGCGGTATTTGCAAAAACATAGCAATGGGGTTTTGAGGTTTTAATCATATACAAAGATATGCAGCTTTTGAACTTCTGACATCTACCACTGGCCCTTGTGAATATTGGAACCTGATCAAGGACATCTATATTTGCCTCAGTTATCAGATTATTAGTGGCAGTTAACAAGAAAGTGCACTGTCCTGTTAAGGACTCAGGTGCCCATGACCAGTTTGCCCTGCCTGCTGTATTGTGGGGGTGCAGATGGTCTCTGACAAAATCTGTAGGATGAAAACTGAGTCCTGGAAGCCCAGGTACTTCTGCTCTGCCATAATAAAGCCTTGATGTCTCTACTCTTGGAGACCACCCGTGTGTATCACTGAAACCTTCCAGATGAGGATTTGTTTTCCAAGCAAGAAGGTGCTTATATGGCTGTGTTGGCATTTATTGAAAGCAGCTTCCTGGCTGGTGAGTTCTGCATACTTTGTCCCGAGTTTCAAGGAGAGAACCCCCATGGTAACTACCAGGTGTTAAATTTTGAAAAATCACAGACAAAGGAAAAACACTGAGAGAAAAGGAAATTAATTTTTTATGCAATCTGAAAACCAGTGAGAAAGTGTGTGGAATAGACATCTGTTTCTTCATAAATGAGGAAACAAAAATATTGTCTTCCGGAAGAGTTTCCTGTTGGGAAGGCAGGTCACAGTTTGCTGGAGGAGACAGAGGAGAGAAGAAAAAAGGCAAGGCCAAGGAAGAACAAAGCTAATATGTCACATTTCAATCAAGCTCTTTACATGCCCTTCTATCTTCCAGAAAGTCTTTTGTGAACCTAGCTTTTGCTTGTTCAATCTGTCACTCTTCATGGCAGCCAAAGTACAAAGGCAATGATAGTCTTTAGCAGGCAATACCCTTTTAGCGTGGATTTCCGCCAACAGCAGTCAACAGAAGGGCTTCTCTGAGCTACTTAGCCGGTAAACAGCACTTTTACATAACCTTCAGTCAGTTGATGATACATTAATATTCGACAGCTGATTTAATGAACTTTACTGGGCTTCTTAAACAATAGTGGTAGTAAGAACTGTGTGTTTTATGGAGGAAGGGTTTAGTTCAGTTGGAGCTACTTTCTTATTTGCTCAAGTATCACAGAGGCACCAAAATACGCATGTTAGAATTCCACACAGATAGTATATGTAGCATGTGTCTATTTCTCCAACAATGATGAGAAGAATTATGTTAGTCTGTGCACTCACCACATGCAGGCACCACATCAACCTCAATTTATCAATACATAAATTCATCTTTTGACTTTCTAAACTGATTACAAATCTGTCAAAATTCTGTCTCAATGGTATAAAAAAAATGTATAAAATTGCTTGGCAAATTTCCTACCTTCTGAGAGTACTATACTGGTTTCTGCTTTGCATCTGAAGTGTTTTGAACATTTCACTTCTTACATACCCCAGTCTTGCAGGGTTGGCATCTTCACAGCACTACAATCTCTTAACTCCTCACTGGTATCATTCTGCTCATTAGGTATCTTGAAAGAAGTTACTGAGAGCTTCCAAAACCCTGAAAGGCCTGCTGGGTAGGCTTAGGTGTCTGCTTTTACACACTGATGTGGTTTTAATTGCCTTCACTGGTAAAGGTAGAAATTACTGAGGACCAGAACAAGTATCCCTTAGTTTCAGAAGCCTGGCGGTGGACTTGTGTGTTTTAGGGGTAAGTTCAGGACACTTTATATTAAATTAGAGTGCAAAAACACATAAGGGAAAAACATTGTGAGTGAGAAGGAGTGAGGCAGAATTTCACAGAAAATAGTTATGATATGATATTGTTATGTTGGAAGATTAAAAGTAAATATTTTTCTTACAATGTTCTCATTTTAATGTTACTTGAGTATTCTGAGACAGAGACAGGTTTGAGTGAGTTGAACATTTTTCCTGGATGTTTATTTTAGCATTCATAAAATCTTATTCTGTGTTTGTTATTATGGACACTGGATTCTCATATGTACAAAATTAAGCCTATCTGAGGTAATGATAATGTAAATAAGTTAGGCTTAAAATACTTGTGGCAGGATCAATTTGAAAGTAATGAATAATGATTTAGTATCCAGAATGTCCATTCAGCCTTTGGTTCATGAAGACAAGACTGCCTTTTACTTCTTTCGGTGGTATAGTGTAACCAGTCGATCCAAATCCTGTTTTGCTACCCACAGGAGCCCTGAAAAATGCCTGACATCACAACACTGCATCATGTTGCCCTTCCTGTTATAACTGAATAAGTTCAAGACAGTACAGCATGTCTAGCATGTAAATTATATGCAAATTCAGGACTTCCTCATGTAAGTCAAATGAAGTAGGCAACCTCATTTGGTCCCATTGTGAGTGGAACCAAATGCTCTTTTGGTACTGACCTAGAGTTTACCTGTTTTCTGCACCACACAGCTGTATGAGGATCAAGGTGTTCAACAACTCAAAGAGTTGTTCAGTCTGGAATTTAGGAGTGGTTTCAGATTGTCTCTTGCATTTACATCACTGCATTATTTTGGCAGCAAGGTCAACTGTTTGGCCATCTCAGACTGAGTAGCAGCTTGTGACCTTCTCTTTCTCAAAATTGAATTACCTTAAATGTGCATTTTTTGAGCCAGTGCCCTGAGTTCATCCAGAAGTGGAAGCTGGTGCTAAACGCATTACTCAATTTCTTTAGTTCACTGCCAGCATAGCAACCCATTTACTCTGTTCTCTCCTCTACTGGCAGATATCTGGGCAGAGTTTCAGATACCGGTTGGAGACACAGATCACTTAAATGATGTTAAATCACACAAAAATCACTATTGGCAGGACATTATGCATGGTGGCATCTTTGCTCCAATATTTGGCTGAATCTCTTTTAAAAATTATCCTAAAGTTCTAAAAGGTTAGGTTCTCTTTTGAGACTGTGTATCTGCTGAGGCTTGAAGGTGTTGCACAGCATAAGTTGGATATTGTGTAACTTGTGGTTTGAATTCATGTGTTTAAACAAATTGTGGTGGCCATTTTTTGTTGCTGTTACTATTAAAATTCTTAGCTGTGAGTTGTCATTTTAAATAATTATATCTGTTCTAAGCTTTTAATGTAATACTGAATGATTAAGTGGAAATAAATAGTATACATGTAGTATATCAGCATTAAAGAAACAGATCTCTCAGTACTGTGAATTGATAAAATTTATATAGAGCTTGATTTCATAATCAGTGAGCACTCCTTATGCCTCCTATTAAGCAAATTGTAATTGTGTGTTAAAGGACCACTATATTCATCAGCATTTACAGACACGCACAGAACCCATATATGTATGTAAGGGAAGACCTTGCACTTCACTGAATATGCATAAATGGGATAGAAAGAAAACCATGTTTCTCAGTTCTGTATGGGTGTTGAGATACCTAAATATATCAGGTTTTGGTGTCTTTAATGGACCAATGCAACCCTCTGATCCAAACTCTAGATTCTGGTAAAGACTGCAATAATAATATATATATATATCTGTTCTTTGCCCTTCTACTTCAGCTTCTCCCCCCCTTTTATATTGCACCTGGACAATGAAAACAAAGCAGATGATATTTTAAACATTTATTTAAGAAGGAGGCAGGAAAAAAGTAGCCTCTTCATCATTATGGCCAGCTAATCTTCCCATTATGACTATCATAGGGTTTTAGGTTTTGGTTTATTGATAAGCGTGGTCACAAAAAGATTTTATCCTTTGTAACCTCCGAACTGCTGTAACAATTTACAGTGTATTTCTTTTATGAAGTTTTAATAAAGGGAAACTTGTTTACTTGTTTGCCCACTTAGATGAAAAGGGTTTTGTTCCTTCCTAATAATTTTGTGCTCCATCAGTTCAAGATCTCCGTAGTTCTAAAGTACCTGGTTAGCCATTCTGTGTCTGCCTCTCTGTATCTCCCTTGAAGAAAAAGCCATAAATACAATTACAATTACATAAAATTGTATAATACAATACATTAAATTGTATAATACATACAATTGTATAAAACATACAATTCCTGTGAAGTAGAGCTGAGCCTTTATGTTCATTTATTAACCTTCCTTTGGGAAGGCTGAGAAAGATGGCAGTTCCAGTTTACTGTGGGTGGGGATGGTAAGATCAATGTTGTCCATGCATGTAATTGTCTTTGCTAATTGTTTTTGACAGCAGTGAGGTACTAAACCGCTGTAACTTTGCAAAATGAGGGATCAGTGGAGCAGAATGTGCAGTAATTAGCCGGTCACTTGGATATCTCTGACATGACTTAGTATTTCTTACTGTTTTTCTCATTGTTCTAACCTAATTCAGTGACTTTTAATCTGAAATACACTTTATTTTCAGCAAGGAAAACTAGGATATGCATTTCTATCTGGGGACAGGAGAGTATTAGGAACACCTGTAGAGCCCTACTCCTCTCTTATATGGCCAGGATGTGAAAATGCCCTTGCACCTGTGATTTTGGCCAGTTGTGGTGGCATTGCCAGCAGTTAGCAAGGACAACTGGAAATATGCTCTTACCTTCAGTCTCCCTGGGAGTTTTGTAAGTATCTTAAAGAGCAGGGATAGATGAAGGCTGTGGTGCTTTGGATTTGCTTTCTCATAACAAGAAATCTACTGAATGACTGAGAAAATAGAGCAAAGAAAAAATTCTAACTGAAAAGAAGATACAACGTCTGTATGCATCTCTTCCATGTAACTTGCACTTACTCTTACAAAATAGTGGTACTTTGGACAGAGGCTTTTTAACAAAATAAATTCTTACTGGAAATAACTGTGAATTCTACTATGCTCTTTCATATGTAGTTCTCTGCATTAAAATAGAGGGACTCTTGTGTTATCTGTATGTATACTCTCTATTTTCATGTACATGTGTGTACGTAGATGAGTATATATATGTATAAATATGCAGAAGAAAAAAATGTAAAAGTCCTGGATCTCAGGATTTTAGGTTTCTTCCCTGTCCTCTTCTTCCCGTGTAACTGTTTGTAGTCTAACTTACGTTGCAGTCTTCTGAAGCAAGGAATGTGTTTATGCCTTTTTTTTCTTTCTTCTGGCTCATCATTGATAAAGAATAATAGACGTATTTTAAATAATACCCTGATATTTTTTCCTAAAGGTATAGTATTGTTAGCCAAATTTTTCTTCACAAATTGTAATAAATAATCTTGATTTGTTCTTCTTTAATTGTCCTCCTTTAAATATTCACCTCTCTGCTATAAATAGGCTTATAAAGTGGGTTCTACTATATTTGATTTTTTTGATGTGAAGAACTAATAACCATATATGGACAATTTTAAAGGAAAATTATATTTGTTATGTAAACCATTTATTCTGTTCTAGCTCTATTTCTTTCAAATCCCTAAGATTTTGATAGCTGATTGAAATCTTTAGAGAACTCTCTTTAAGAAGGTAATTTGGATTTCACCTTGTCCCCCACTGTTGTTTTTTTTTTTTTAAGAAAAGCAAAATAGGCAGGGAGTATTCACACCAAATATCTGTTGTTATCTTCTCTTCATTCTCTATTAATAATTAGGGAATGTATTTTTCTTCCTATGATTTCTCTCTCTTCACTTATTTATTTATTTTTAAAGCCCAGAAAGAAAAAGCAATTCTTAGGCATTCTTAAAGGGAAAATGACTCACATGGCACATCTGATTGTGAGAGATTATTTTAGTCATATCTAATTCTGTCTCAGAACAGAAGTATGTCTTTCTTGGATTCCTTCAAGCTCTTATTTTTACGTTTTCTATGAAAATTTGCAGTAACTCAACTTAGGATGTTTCTGGTTTGCAATACTATATATAAGCTATCAGAAAAGAACTGTGAAGTTAAGTTATTTGGTTTTATAAGTTGGTGTTGTGTTTTGAGCTCAGCTGAAATTAAGCACGATGTACCTGCTTGCTCAATCCTCCCTAGAAATTAACTCTCCACTAGCTAAAATCAGGACAGTTGGAAAAATGAAGATTGAGTTTTCTAGGAGAAACATTTCCGCCCCTGCACCATCCCCTGTGGTTCCATCCTGTACATTGTGATTTAATTTTAATTAAATTACTTCTTTTTCTTTTTCATTAGAAACTCTAGATTCATTCAGCAGTAAAATGGAAATATCAGAGTATATGTGAGATCTTAAACTTACTGAGAAAATCAGTGGAAACAGAGTAATTATACCAGGTGAAATTGATAATTTTGAGGTGTTACTATCTTACAGGCTATGTAACATATAAAAATCATAGCACACATTTTAGATATTCACCTCTCTTCACCCTGAAAACAAGAGAAATTTCAAGATGAGCAGAGGGGAGCAGAAACTGGAAGGAGCCTAAGGAGAAACTGAGACAAGGTCTTCTGTTCCTGGCACCTTGAATTACATCTGAATTTTGGCAGGTGTTCCCATGGAAAATGAAAAATAAAGGAGAAAACACGTATCATTACGTTAAGGCTCAGAATAACTTGAAGGCAGAGCTGTTAACACCAACATTTGCTAGTGCATCCTTTTATACTGTCTTTACTAAGAGTCTACTAAGGAAAATCTTAAAAAGATCAGAAGCTACCATCTCTGAGTATTTATACTTCACTGAGCATATCAGTCATTTCCAGTCCTCTCAGATATAACTGCAGCCCTCTAGCTTAATTCCTGAGTTACATCATCACTCTCCCAAGCTGATTCTTTGAGTTATTCCACAAAACTGTGCAGCAAAAAATGTCTCATGACAGCACCTCTGTCAAAATCGAGGTCAGCTTCAGTTGACTTCCATCTCCTTGCTGAAATAATTTATAAACATGAAGACTGAAGTTCAGTCCAACTTTTGGAAGAGGGGTAGGGAAAGAAAGTGTGAATTATTTTCATGGAAAACACAACAGCAGAAAACTGTGTTGAAAGGCAGTCTTGTAAGAAGAGGAGAATTTTATAGCAAAGTGAAAGTTCACTGTGTTCTTGTAAATTGCCACAAAATTTTTCTTGAACTCTTTGTTCTGTTAATTGTGAAGAGAGAAGTATGAAGGCTCTTGAGCCCAGGAGCCTTGCAGGCTGCGTTTGTCACACTGATGAATCTTCCCTGCAACAAAAATATCCTCCCTGTCGTCTTTTGCCCTTGAAGCACCTGAGTTTTGAACTCCCCACTCCAAATTTAAAACACAGGTGTATGTATGTAAACCACGTATGGAGTAGACAGTGAGCAAAAGACATGTATGTTGGGCTTTTCAGACCACAAGGCATTAAAAAAAAGGAACCTGAAACCCTTCTAGGGCCATTATAGTCTTCCAGAATTAAAGAACTAAATTGTTACACCACTTTATCTGCAGTTACACTATTGAGTGCTGCAACATTTCTTTGCCACTACAAACAACAATTTGACTTGAGTGAATGTGAAACCTTTAAAATTCTCACCTGATTTAAGTTAAAATTTAAATTGAAAAACTGAACATACAATGTGACGCAAGAGTCTAATTTTAATTATATAAATAAGTTAATCTGAAAATGAAAGGGTTTATTTTAAGAGAACAAGCCTCTCAAATTATAAATTGAAAAATATTTAATGCAGTATAATCCTACAGAGAAAAAGCTATCCTGTTGCAGCAAATATCTTCAACACTGTGATAATTCATTAAAATGTGTTTCTTCCACAATGTGAGTGCCTATCTGAGTCAGTCCCTCTAGGAGGATTTTATAACAATGTGTTGTACTAGTACTTCAAAAGTTTTCTTTATCCCCTGCTATTTATCCCCAAATACACTGAATAACTCACACAATGTAGGTTTCTTAAAAAAAATTGCTGGATAGTTGTGAAATCAGATGTACCTTGTGAGAGGTCACATTTGCTTCTGGAAAAAAATTAATTTTTAAGCTGCTCTCTAATTGGAACATATCTATCACTTCATACATTTGGGGATGGAATAATGTACATACTGCTTATATAATGTTTTTCTAGCTTCTAAAAATGAACCTCTCTAAAGTAGTGGATACATAAAGAAGGTTGTTAGACTTCCTAATCAAATTACTTGGAACTAAGTTGCATGAGACACTTGAATACCAAATATATTTCTTTCCCTCTCTCCTTTTGTTATACTCTTCAATGTCTTCAACTCCCTTGAAAGTTTGGTAGAATTTATGACCCAATCTTGGAAATTAAATGCTTTAACAAATGTAAAAATATTTGAAAATGCTCAACTAAAATTTCTATGATTTCTCTGAAAATGTCAACCACCTTACTTTTAAAATGATGTGGGGGCATTTAGCTCAAGATGGATAGACAATTTCAATCTCCTCTATGATCCCATGAGGAGAACATATCTTAAAGTTTTGCAGTTGAAAGGCAACACCATAAAATGATAAGGACTTGTAATCTGTGCAAACTCCTGGTAGTCCATGCAATGGATGATAACTATGCAGCTTCCACACCCAGACTGACTTATCTTCAGAGAAAAATCCTAAATATCTTAGATGGGACCAAAGCTAATGGCAGTCAGTGAGGAAGGGAATTTACAGGTTCATGGAAGTTTTATGTGCTTGAAGTTAAAATGTGAACTTGCACTATTATAAAACCTGTATCTTTCCATACATTAATGATAAAAAGCCATGACATGCTTATAAGAAGAATATTTCCTATGATTACCTACTTGTTTGTGAAAGCAAAAACACAACCTCTCAAGAAAACTCAATATATGCCTGCAAGTATTGCAGAATTGATACGTCTTCTCTCATGATAAAAGATATAGTAAGAAGGGCAAAATTAAGTTATTCTGGGCACTACTCCTTATTTATTACCTAGGAGAAGTAATAACCAATAAAAATTTGTTATTTAAAATGGCTTCAAAATAGAGGTTCAATTTTTGGTGCCAAAATGGTTCCCTCTATTGTGACTTATCGTGTCTCTGGTTTGTTTGTGGTTTTGTTTTTTTTTTTTGCAAAAGGTCATAGTTATTCCAGTTTAAACCAACCAAATTCAAATGTTCTAATTTCTTGTTTTATTTTCTTTTAATCCATCTCTAATATGATTAGATGTATTTATGTAGGTCACTACAGATCCATTCATACCTGTGAAATAGGACATTAGTCTGCCTTTCCTAACAGTAAATAAGCACAAGGTCAGTAACTCCTGTTTTAAGGGGTTTGGGGGTTCTTTCTCCCACTTGCTCTTTGTTTTGAATTTTTGGGGTGATCTGTTTCATACATCACAGGTTGTGTTTTCAGTTTCACCAAATATTATATATAACATAGAATATAAAACCTCTCTTACTTTCATTTTTTATTTTTTTTTTTCTGGTACATCCTTTAGCTCCATTTTCAGTTGTTTTTCCTTTCACCTTGAAAAGCTTTTTCTCATTCTAGCATTACTTTTTCCAGCAATATTTACATTTTATGATGTTTTATTCCTTCACCTTCCCACAAGGAATCCACAGACTTCCTTGCCAACTTC
>JAYRBT010000093.1:22985216-23035169 GCA_036023395.1 Myiotriccus ornatus
AATCCACAGACTTCCTTGCCAACTTCTTAGTTTTTATGTGTTTGTAAGATCATTTATTATTTATCATTTCACCCTGTGCTTTATTTTTCATTCATTTTCATCACAGAATTCTTGGTCCTTGTAATTTATTCCTTTATTCTAAGCTTTTATATAACCTCTTTGAAGCATTGATTCTGCTTGTCGCTCTTTCATTTACTTTTTCTCTCTGTTTATCCAGTTACCCACAATGGTCACTCATTTTTTGAAGTTTGCCAAGTTGCTTCTAATCTGTGCTTGTTATGACATACAAAATCCCAACTGTTTTTTGAAAATGTATAAGCATTTTCTAATTTGCACATCTTTAATTTATTTCTTGCAAAAAAACCCCAAACCAATGTAAAACTAAGCATAGCCTCTGTGTCACCAAAACACATCAAGGATACTATAACGGGAAACTTACGTGAAAGATCATTCAGTGAGCTTGAGGACATTTGTAGCTATCACAAAAATAATAGCATTTTATCAGAGCTGTTTAATATAGCTGTGTTGCCTTGAAGTTTTGGAACCTAGTCGGAGGAAAGTCATGGGTTTCTGGCAAGAGGGAACAAGAGAATGACTGAAAAGGAGCATTTTTATGTAATTCTTGCAAAAATCGATCATCATTTTAAAGGATAATTTTTGACTGATATTTCAAAGAGCCATGTCCTGTATCCTCTTAAGAGTCTGTCACAATCTTTGGTATTGTCTAAGCAATTTTTGCTGGCAGTTGATTTGGTGTAGTAAAAATTTCAGTTTATCTCAGCCTCTTATATTACTTTAGATTAAAAATACTTTTAAGATTTCCTACTGTTCCTACACCTTTATGTATGAAAAAGCTTTCTAAAATTTTGCTCTTTATCTATAATATACGCATATTTTGATCAAATGCATATATATATATTGCTGTTTTTACTTTTGGAACGAAATTTATGGGATTGCTCTATATTGGACTTCTGGTTCCGCCTCATAATGAATGAATATACCATCTGGCATGGTTAAGGCTTTAGGCTCACTTAATGTCCTGGTCACAATAGCAGGTGGTGAGGATGATGATGGTGCTTTGGTAGAATTGCCTGGGAAATGTACACATCACTAATGTTACATTGCATTTGACTCCAGATGGTAACTTTATAGTCTCTGGCAAAGCCGAGTGACTTCAGTAAATTTAAATAAAAACTCGTGGGGGATTTTTGCGAGACATAAGCTGAATGAGAAGGGGGCTAGATGGCTAACATTTTGCATCACACAAGGGGTAAAAAGTGTGTGCTTCTTTAAGAAAAAGATAACTGTGAGGACAGCTGGCAAACCTCTCTGAATGTTACAGAAGTGGGAAAAGTGATGGTTTTTCTCAGTTTTTGAGACTGATTTGGGCAGTTCTTAGGGAAATAATTATTTCAGCGTTTAATACTGTATTTCTGTATTTCATATATGCTCAGAGAACAAAATAATCACAGAATCAGAGAACGGGTCAGGTTGGAAGGAACCTCAGGGAGTCATCTGGTTCAACTTCTCTGCTTAAGCAGGGTCATTCTAGAGCACACTGCATCCATATGGTTCTTGAAAATCTCAAGTAAGGGAGACTCCACAATCTCTCTGGGCAATCTGTTCCAGTGCCCTGTCACCTGCACAGTGAAGATGTTCTTACTCATGTTCAGGTAGAACTTCCTGTGCATCAATTTCTGACTCTTGTTCTTGTCCAGTTTCTTGGCTCTACCAAGAATAGCCTGGTTCCCTTCTCTTGGCACTCTCCTTTCAGGTACTTAGAGACATTTCAGTCATCACTTCTCAAGGCTGAACAGTTTCAGCTCCCTCAGCCTTTCCTCGTAAGAGAGATGTTCCAGTTCTTTAATAATCTTTGTTGCCCTCCACTGGACCCGCTCCAGATGCTCCATGTCTCTCTTTTACTGAGGAGCCCTGGACACAATACCCTACATGTGACATCACTAGGCCTAAAGGGCAGGATCACCTCCCACGACCTGCTGGCAATGCTCTTCCTAATGCACCCCGGGATACCACTGGCCTGCTTGACCACATGGACACACTGCTGGTTCACGGGCACCTTGTTGTCTACCAGGACCCCCAGGTCTTTCTCTGCAGAGCTACTTTCCAGCAGGTTGGTCCCCAGCCTGTGATGGTGCCTGGGGTTGCTTTTCCCCATGTGCAAGAAACTCATTTGCCATTGTTGAAGGCAAATTCAGCACCAGACCATTCTCCTCTACTCACCTCTCCCACTTGTTGAGGTCCTTCTGAAGGGCTGCACAGCTCTCTGGAGTACTGGGCACTCCTCCCAGCTTTGTGTCATCAGCAAGTGTGCTGAGGAGGCATCTGCCCCTTCATCTGTGTCACTGATGAGTAAGTTAAACACTACTGGGTCCAGTACTGAACCTTGGTAGACACCACTAGTGCCAGCCCTCCAAACAGACCCTGTGTCACTGATTACAACCCACCGGGATCTGCCATTCAGCCAGTTCTCAATCCACTTCACTGTCCACTCATCCAGTCCACACTTCCTGAGTTTACCTACAAGGATATCGTGAGTCCTGCTGAAGTCAAGGTAGACTGCTACCCCCTCATCCTTCCAGTGTTGTTTTGTCATAGAAGGTAACCATGTTGGGCAACCGACTTACCTTTAGTGAATCCATGTCAATCCCAATCACCTTCTTGTCATCCATGTAGATAGAGATGGCCTCCAGAATGAGCCTCTCCATCACCTTTCCAGGGACTGAGGTGAGGCTGCTTGGCTGGTAGTTCTCTGGGTCCTCATTTTTGAAGACTGGGGTGACATTTGCTTTCTTCCAGTCCTCAGGCCATCCTGATCACCATGATTTTTCAAAGATGATTGTGAGCAGTCTTGCTATGGTATTCTCCAGCTCCCTCAGCACTTGTGGATGCATGCCATCAGAACTCGTGGACTTAAGAATGTCAGGTTTACCTAGGTGTTCTCTAATCAAATTCTCCCTGAGCAAGGGAAAGTCTTTCTTCCAAGACTCCTTTACCCTGATCTCTTGCATCAGAGATTCCCCAGCTGTTGTCAGTGAAGGCTGATGCAAAAAAGGCATTCAGTAACTCTGCTTTCTCTGCATCCTCTATTACCAGGGTCCCCTGATAATTTAGAGAATATGTACAATATCTCTGGAAGAAAGAGAAAGTACAAAGAGAAGGACTGTTTGCTTTCAGTTAATTCTTTTGAAGGTCGGGTAGCTCATCCCTATGACAATGCTGAACTAGCTCCACTGTTTACATGCGTTTTTGCACTGAGAGGAAAAGGTTGAGAAATCTCAGATGCAACACTGCTTAGAAGATACGACCACTTCCATTTTTTCGTCTGTTGAATTTTAACTCAATAACGTAATGCTGCTGTATGAATATAAACCCACATGTATACACAAACATACAATTTTGTGCTTGGCCATGTAGTTGTTGGAGGTGTGGAAAGCATGCCCTTGTAAATACCATATCTAATTTTAACAATGTAGTTTCCCAGGTCTTTTCTACTAATGGGTGTTACATACGCAGTTTCATGCATAGTCAGCCATTGGCTGAACATCTGTATATAACATAATTTTTGAAGAATATTATGAAATAATCCAGTAACAAACCTCTAAAACTATACCAATATAAAACACTGTGTTGGTTTTATCAGAGGAAATAGAAGTAGGTTTTTTTTTTTCCATTTTCTATGTTTTAAAAATGGCTCTATATTTTACTATATTTAAGCTCCATCATGTACAGTAAAGCATGTGAGCATACTTTCTGTTCTCTTGGGTACAATGTCTGGCTATCAAGCTGCAATGATTGCTTAGAGTAGACAGAGCTGGAATCAGTTTGCTGGGCTTTTAAGTGTGAATCACTGGAGTCATACCCAAATTACTTTTGTCAATAGGTGTGTCACAGTGTCCCAAGTGGTCACAATGAATATAGCAGTTCATGACTGAAAATACTACCTGGCTGTAGTTTTACTACCAGAAGCTGCAAACAGTTTCTATTTATATAAAGGCTTTTAAAGATATATTTCAGTCTTCTTCATCCCTCCAGTTTTCTTGTATCCTCTATAATTAGAACCTCATCCATATCTGTGTCTATAAAAATCAGCTGCAGAACAAACCTAAAGAGGTTATTTGATTTATGTTCACTTTGCAAGGCCTTAGTTCGGCACTTTTCTCTCAGCAAAAGATCTGTTGATTTCAGAAGTCTGAGTGGATGCTATAGGGTTGAGATTGCACTTTGAAAATAATATTCCAAATTTTTCATTTTCTCCTGTATGATAGCATTATGTCTTTAGCAGATAGGAAAAAATGCTGAGTATTGAAACACTTGCCCAAATTGGTGGTTCACTGAAAAAGGAAGCACTCAATGCAGTGATAACTAATCCTTGAATTTAGTGTATAAAACTTTCTGAATGAACAAGGTAGAACAGACTTGCTCCAGCACTGAATGAAATAGTGAATGAATTTGGCTTCAGAGACAGTTAACTCTAGTACAGTGCATGAAACTTGTGAACTCTAAAATACTGTGCCGATGTGTCTGTTCCCAGTTTCACTGAAGAACCTTAAGATGAAAGACAGAGAAGCTTCAGATGGCTGGGTGCAACTAGTTGTCTACCTGATGGAAATAACTGATATTTCCTATTCCCACCCCTCACCCCACACATATTTGAACTTAGAAATCAGACTGACTATACTTTGAAATTTTATTGCCAAAGACTAAAATTTCATTGTCATGAATGGGCTTAAATTTTCTCTCTCCTTATCCACAACGAAGACTTTTATTTAATATTCTTACCAAAAATATAATCTGAATTGAGGAAGTTCTATGAGATTAGTGAAAATTATCTGGGAGTTAAAGCATCTTGCTTTCAAAAGGTTGTTTCAATAACTGCCACTCTTCTTCTATGAATGCTTTATTTATATTTTCATTTTGCAAAGTATTCTACAACTAAGTTTCATTTAATTTTTTCAATAGAATACATTTTTGCTAAGATCATTCTGTCAACAAAAGGCAACAGAATATAATCTTTTTGTCTGCCAAACTAAACTGCAGATTCTTTTTGCATGTGTGTATCAAACAGGGTATTTACTAACTGAAAATGTGATGTCTTCTCCACTCTCAACAAATTTTGATTGAATACGGAGAATTTTAAATAAAATTAAATTCCATAAAGCACCTTTGACTTAGCACTTTTGCCCAAATAGAGTCACTGCTGAGACATCCCTAACTCTGGCTGTCTGTAACTGGCTGTGGGATTTGGTAGACTCGTTCAAGAATGTTTCACCCTTCTCTCCCCCCCCCATACAGTATTTCCTGAGAATAAGAAGATAGATGGGCTGGTAACATTCTTACCTATAACATTATGTTAGGTTGCTCTGTTCATTCCTTTCTGAATGTATGAGGGGTAAGGTACAGACACCAAAAACCTGGACTTTCACTCCTCACATTGCCTGTTGTGGAGGAAGTATCTTCCATCATGACTATTTTTTTTAAATGTAGTTTTATAGTTGATCACATTTTTGGAGTGTCTGTCTGTCAGCAGTTAATTCTCTCATTATTGCTCTGTTATAGGACTACGTTGCTTGTGAATATGTGTACTTGAGCAACCACAGTGAGAAAATTCATGCCATACTGTTACTACCCAGCTTCATGCCAAGTTATGACACTGCTATACTGAAGAGATGGCCATCTCTGGTTATGTGGGAAGGTTTTTTCATCTCTTACACTCTAAATCAATGGTGGGAACAAAAGTGGGATACAACTATTTGTGAAGAGAACTGGAACTGAAGATGTCATGTGACCTTGTGCTTGGAGTTCAGGAGATCCATGTTTTCTTTCTGAATTTTCCAATATGACCTCATGACCTTAAATGCCTCTCTTTTGTGCACATCCTGTTCACAATGTACTGTGAAACACCTTGAGGTCTATGGGCCAATATTTTTATCACATGTTGTCATCATGAAACAGGATGGTAGAATTTTGTCCGTGTGGCATATGATCTGCCTTGCTAAAATGAGTATCATTCTAGAGAAGAATGGATAAAGCATGTTAGATTTTGGTTTGTTGGTTTGTTTTTTTTTTACAGTATGCACGAGAGTACTCATCAACAGCTCTGTACTTTTTTCCTCAACAAGTAGAAAGAATAATATGAGGTAAAACATGCACATATTCTTTCCAAGAATGCCAAGGCAATGGAAGGAATAAGAAAAAGGTTTATTTCAGGTGAAAGAACCACTTTTTTTACGATGCAGCTCATCAGACCTTCAGGGGCAAAAGGCAATGCCCCTCCTCCTCTAAGGCTTTTTGTATCTTCTGTCTCTCCTCACACACACTCTCTGCCCAAGGAGGCCTTGTACATGTCTGCAAACGTTCTCTCTCTGCATACCAGAGAGCAAGGCTGAGAACTTCTCTTGCTATGTGGGGCTGGGGGGAGAGCATTGAAATTGCCTTTGAAAAAGAGCCACCGCCTAGGCAGAAAGCCTTCCTAGTGAAACAAATTTTAGCTTTCCATTACAAATTCTTCTGGAAACGTATCTATTCCTACAAACAAGTACAATAAAATGTCATTATACTACGACTACTGATAGTTTGTTGGAAAATGAATAGCTGCAGTGATAGTAAAGTGTTTATATGCAATGACTAATACATCATCAAGAGAAAATATCTTTCTTTAAGTAGATAAAAAGATTTTATTCTAGGTCGTACTCCTTTTTGCCAATTTTCTTCTATTTTTGGCCCAATATATTTTTTAAAATATATTTTCCCATTCAGTGTGCAAGTTTGATACATAAAATTTCATTTCACATGCCAGTCATCAAGGGTACATCTCCTATTCAGTTCAGTCGTTTTCTCCAGTAAAGAAGTGATTAGAAAAAGCTGAATGAAATTGTGCTATAACAAAAAAAGGCCCTTGACATTCTCAACACTCAAGGAAAAAGCATTCTTTATTGGACAACTGTTCATATATTGCCAAAATGTCTGTTCTGTCAGTACCTTTGCCTGAGTATTCAGGCTGTTAAGAAAATGACGTTTTTTTAATAAGAGTGTAATAATAATTTTCTAGTATAGAAAACAGCTAGAAGTTTTTACAAAATTGAAAACATATTTTACCACCATGACATATTTTACCTCCATGAATTCTTGAAATTTACAGTGTGGAATAGAAATTGGTAGAACCCTAAGCTACAGAAAATGACTTTATCCTTTGTTTGTTTAAATTCCTGTTTTCTAATTAATGGTTATTTTATATATTTATATGCCTAATTATATATAAACACGTATATAGATATCCACTGACAGATGTCAACATCTTAAGCTGTGTAGCTTCCTGCCTACAAAAAGGGAAACAGTCATATCCCTTCACTTTTGTTCTGTGTTTGTACTACTGATGCTTCACAAGTTCCAGACACTAATTTCTTTCTCTCTTGCTCTATATTTTTCCCTTCTCTGTTGTACAGAGTATGACAAGGAGGTTGTTTGGGTTTTTTTTGGCACAAAGCTTTTACCTGGATATGTACAAAAGCAGTGGTTTTATTCCACAGTGTGACCCTTTAAGGCCATAAAATTTCATGGGTATATTTGTGTTTGTGTCACACATCTGGGGTGGGAGGTGTGTGGGGATGCCCTCTACTGAAATGATATCCAACTCTAAAAGCATAAGCTATACATTTAATATTCAGGGCATCTGTCCAAATCCAAGACTGCAGTTTTGATAAAGCTGTACATACAGTAAATATTCCTTGTCACATAACACTTACAAAAATATTATGACAGCATTGAAAACATTTCGACAAGCAAGAAAGTTACTTAAAATAGAAAAGACAACCTGATTAAAGAAAAAAATTAAGACGGCCATCTTGACAAGCTACGGGAAGAACGCTGGTCTTCTCGAATTGCTTTTGTTAACAGTGAGTGAAGCGAGTGAATTGCAGAGATGTTCAGATACATTTCCTCTAATGAAACATCAACTCACTGGTGAAAGGACCAGAAATTAAGTTTGGAATTAAAAGAGGGGAAAAGAGGAGAAGGATTTTACTCTTGAAGTGCTGACTGTGAAGAGGATATGAACGGGGGTGTCTGGTTCCTGTCAGCAAGGCTAGCTTTGAGATTCACCTGCAAGGAAGAGATTGAAGGAAGATGCTAGCAGCACCTGGAATTGGCTTCTAGGAAATTAATACCTCTTTCCTTTCTCTAGCATTTTACCAGAAATTAGGTACAAGTTTTAGAAATAATCTGAGGACATATTTTGTTCTTTCTCATTTCTGTCTTGTAATCTTGTTTTTGATAATGTAATTACAAATCTTGTTCTTTTATTTGCTAGAGTAAGCTTGCACAGTTCCCATTTTTTAAGTCTGATATTAAGTTCTGCCTGTATTTGTTACCTTCAAATCAAAAAGGTCATGTGTGCAGGCAACCCTTGGTGGGAAACACCAGGAGGCCCTAAAATGGACATAAATTCAGGACAGGGTGCTAAGAAGTGTCCCTTGTTCTTAAGTTGTATATGGCATTTCTTTGTACCTCTCAGATAGTCTTACAAATCAGTGCATACAAAATTGGAGGAATTCCCAGACCAGATATTTACTGATGATGCTGTGATTCAAGAGACTGTTGTCTGGAATTTGCATTTTGTTTTAGATACTTCATTTAAAAGATGTAAAATTTGCTTTAGGAAAACATTGCCACGATGTATCTGGAGATATTTTTCTGTCTCAGCCAAAACAAAAATTCATGCTTTCTTTTGTGATGAGTATTTCATCCTGTCAGGAATAGATGAGTAAGCAGAGCAGAAGAAATAAAATCTTCTTTATTAGGGAAATTGAATACTCCTCGTATAGCTCATTGAGGACATTTCTCTTTTTCAGCCAGTCATAGTACCACTGTCTTGTCTTCTCTCCAGCTTTCATGCCCTTCTTCTGTCCCCTGCTCCAAGCTGCAGATGTATTAATTCATGTCACTCTGTGCACTAACATGCAAAGCAAAAGCGGCCCTTTACAGAGATGCTTCTAAGTTTTAGTTTTATAGGATATTCCTTTTATAGGAATACAAGCATGAACTGTAACATATGTTTGTACATAGCTACATACATATTAAAATTATTTCAATCTGTAATTATAAATGAACCTGTTAAGTTGTAATCCAGTACAACCTTAAATGCAGTGTTACTCTCTTGCCATAAGACCATAATATGCATATATCCAGATAGCTAATGTTATAGTTGAAGCGGATGTTGACAGTTACTAGTTGTGGAAACTGCTTTATATATTCGATCCTGTCCTGACTGAGTCTGATGAATGTTTCTCCTAAAACTGAAAGCTGCATTTGGCACGGTACCAGGTATTCTCTTTTCCCCCTTCACTTACAATTTTGCTGAATAGTGTCTCATTTCCATTTCTAATTTAATTGTACTTTAGCTCATTGTGATGGTATCTGCACTTGACAGGTTTGTCACAGTATTTGTCCTATTTCTATCACTTGCTAGATTCCTTTTCTTTTTCAGGTTCTCTTTCTTTCTCTTGTCCCAGAAGCTGTTAGTCACTGTATTTATATTACCAGAACATAATGACTTGAACTAAAATTTGTCTCATTCATCAGCACTAGTATTATTTAGAATGCATTTATTTTCAGAGCAGTTTCATAGCAGAAGGTGTGTAGAGATTTTTCAGAATACCAATCCTTACCTCTTACTTTAGCTGGGATTTAGAATTGTTTAGGTCACCTTTGCAGTGGAGTTTAAAGACTGCCCAAAGTAAACACCATATTTCATTTGTTTATTACATAATTACCAGCAAAGAGATCAATAGTACTGTTTAGACATATGAAGCACTGGATGACCAGAATTAGACTTATTGTGTAGCAGTGGCTTTTTTGTCCTCTTCTGAAACTAGAAATGCTCTGTCAGCTATTTATTACATCTGTGTTTGGTTTCTATCCCATTTTTAATCTCTTTTTGAGAACACATTTTAGATTAATATAAATATTTGGATTTTATTTCTCTTTGATCTTTTTATCTTCCAGTGCTTTCCTCTGGACCCACTCCAGGGCCTCCATGTCTCTCTTGCACTGAGGAGCCCAGAACTGGACACAGCACTCCAGATGTGACCTCAGCAGGGCTGAGTAGAGGGGCAGGATCACCTCCCTTGACATGCTGGCCATGCTCTTCCTAATGAACCCCAGGACACCATTGGCCTGCATTGCCACAAGGACACGCTGCTGGCTCATGGACACCTTGATATTCACAGGATCCACGTCCTTCTCTACAGAGCTGCTTTCTGGCATGTTGGCCCCTAGGCTGTGCTGGTGCCTGGCATTATTCTTCCCCAGGTGCAGGAAATTCATTTGCCTTTGCTGAATATCAGACAGTTCTTCTCTGCCCATCTCTCCTCAGCCTGCTGATGTCCCTCTGAAGGGCTGCACAGCCCTCTGGGGTATCGACCACTCCTCCCAGCTTTGTGTCATCAGTGAACTTGCTGAGGAGGTGTCTGCCCCTTCATCCATCATTAATGGATAATTAAGCAGTACTGGGTCCACTACTGAACCTTGGTAGATACCACTAGTGCCAGGCCTCAACTAGACCCTGTGTCAGAGATTAAGACCTTTTAGGATCTGCTCTTCAGATTGTTCTGAACTTTTGTCAGTTCAATGCTGAGCTCTGGAGCAATGTGATCTGTTGATTGTGTGAAGCCAATATAGTTTTTCATTAATACTCAGCCTTCTCTTCTGTTATAATAGATTATTATTATTTAGGTAGGCACTTATTTGCTTATTTATTAGAGGATTTTTTAAAACACTGCCTAAAAGTAATGTTGCAAGGATGAAACACCAGCTTTCCACTCCAACTTAAAAGGTATTTATTTACAGGAGATTACACAAATTGCATTACTGCATGTCAAATGTGTATAGACTACTGTCTAGAAAAAGGAAGTAAAGCATTTGCTTTTAGTGTAATGCTGCAAGACATCCATCAGATAAAAGACTAAGAACTAAACATGTCAATAGAAAATATCTTATTTCTAGTTACTGACCTTAGGGGTAGGTGTTACTGGTCTGAATCAGCTCCAGCATGATTGGACTGTGGAGGTGAAAAATGTCGTTAAGGACACAGACTATGTGCTGTGTTAGTGGTGTATATAAGGGCTACTGCTCTCTTCAGGTTACTTTTCTCCATGCCCATAGGGAAATATTCCCAAACACTTAATACGGGGCTGTTTCTTAGACATCTGAATTTTCAAATCTCTCGTAATCTTGACTGGGTTATTACACTTGGGTGTTTTGTGTAGGTTTAATTGTTTTGATATTTTTTTTTCTTAGCATCTATGTGGCTTTTAAATGAATACTATCAGAAAAAATACTCAGAGGAACATTAGAAACACAATGGATCTGATCTTAAAATGAGGTAATTTCGTGCTACCAGAATAGGCCAACTATTAGAACTAATTACCAATTGAGATTTGCTTCTGATTGCTAAATAAGCTTAATTCTACCATGTCAGTGGTAGAGTAAGAAGTCACTGTATATCCATGTGGAGTTTTCTCCCTCTCAAGAGCCATGATCATATTAGCAGGACTAACTTGATCAAGAAAGGAGGTTTGGTAATGAAGATGAGTGGACAAACTCTTCTTTTTTTTGAAAGGGCTACTGTAGACTATAGTCATACATTTCTGACGTACTTTGTAGCACTGAACTCTTGTCACTGTTAACTCCTTGTCTGACAGACAAAGGGTAATTTTTAGGTGCTGTTAGTCCAAAAGATGTGCATAAACTTTAATACTTACTATTAAATAGGGATTAATATTTGCAACCACACTATGTGTGGCTTAGATTTAGAAGAAAACCAGCTAGTGTGGTTTTACATGTTAGCCCCTTTAGGATCAGAAGGATCATCTCATAAATTCAGTGTATTGTGTCTCAGAAGTTAGGAGTCCTTGAAAATATAAACTCTAAAATTAAACAACCAGAAGACAAATAAAAATGTAAGTAGTATTATTTCTAGCCTTCATTCTTGAATAAACATTAAACAAAGAACAATTGAAATACAGGTACCTCTGCAGTCACAACCTGAAGAGAATGACAAATTTTATGGTCCTCTGGATCAAATTGAGAGAGATATTACGGGTTAGGTGTTAAGAGGCTCACTGGATTATGCTGAACGTGTTATCTTTAGTTTCTAAAGGCCTTGGTTTTCCTAGTCAGATTCTAATTTTGTCAGATCTTTGGAGAGATATAAACTAATCAAGTTCTTGACCTTGCTCAGAACAATTTCCCAAGCCACAGGGACTTCTCTGATAAAACGAATTTATTCTGAAGGTTATTTGTGATTGGCTTAAATCAACACTTCAATTTTAAATATATACCTGATGAAACACAAGATGTACAAGAAGTATTTTTACCTCTTACCTGTAAAATATATGTGGTTATTTTACTGTAGTATTATTCTGTCTCAGATGAAAAATTACCCACTAGAATATTTTCTGAAAGTGAAAATAAAAGCAGTCTGACTACAGCTAGGTTTGTTTGCTTTTACTTGGGAAAAAAAGATTTTTTTTAAGTACTAAAATTAAATCTTTTGACACATTTCTTACCGTTAAAATTAAATTCTTTAAAAAACATATTTAACCATAGTATCACAGAATGAATCTACTATGCTTCATCAGTTACATTTGGTTTTCATTTCTCCTATTGCTCTTGAAAAAGTAGTAAACGGAGAGAATGCTTTAATAAAACTATTAAAAAATTATGGGTTATATTTTTAAACTACCTGCATATATGCAAGAAACTCTAATAAGGATAAATTTGAGGACTGCTCTAGAATGGAAAAAGCTTTATGTATACGTAGCATAATTACATAGCAGCTGTTACCAAAAATGTGTTCATTGACAGCCCAGACGGTTTGATTGGTCACAGTATCACTCTCTTGCTGGCAAAGTGTATATATCTGATCATTTTGGTGGTATCCTGTGAACAGCCACTATCATCCTGTCAGTAAGAAATGTTAAAACTAAAAACAGTGTCTGAAGATATGAGCCCCATTTCTTTGATTTTTACCCTTGAGTTTTCCAAAGATTTCCTGCTATCTAGTAAAATACACGAACAACTGATTTCCGAGTATAATCTGTTACTTGAAGCATTTTGCAGGCTCTCCTTCTAAACTAAACATCACTTGAGATCTAAGCACCAGTCAAAGAGGGCAAAGGATATGTGAGCAGGCATAATGCCAGTGGAAGGCAGGGGCATGAGTTGAGGCTGCCAAAAGACCATTACATGGTCCATGAGCATCGAGCACTGCTAGTGAAGACCAAAGTCCCAACTGCGAATAACAGGTGCCCAGTTTTGGCTTCTAACGCTATGCAGACAGTCCAACCCCCTTTTATATTCAGGCATCTGGATTTGTAAAATGCTGTGTAAGCTCACATTTATTTTCAGTGTTTTGATGCATTTCTGTTCCCCATAACACTGACATATCAGTAACAATCAGTCAACTTTGCTTAAGAATACAGGTTATTACTATAATAACTATTGTTTATTAAATATGATTATGATTAATTATTAATTTTTTGTTTCCCTTAAGGCTAATGTCAGGAAACAGAAGGTTTAAGAAAGTTTACCCTAAATCTACGTATTTGTCACAGCATGACAACCAACTTGTGTTTATGTCACTGACATGTGTACAACCGTATGGTATTGTGGTACATTGATATTTGTGATAAATATTGGTGAGTGAGTTAATCCAGAAGGAAAAAATAATTTAACTGTATCTTTTTCAAGAATACATATTCTGGTCCTTCAAAAAATAATATTCCCAATCTCCTTGCTTTTTTTTTAATTTTACCGCAGGAGATCTGTCAACGCTTAAGGGGATTAATAGTATAAAAGGGAGTAGTCATATAATGCTTTTCTTACGACCCTAAAATTAATCCACTTCTCATCTATCAATCAATGGTCATAATTTCAGATTGGATGTTCCCATCGTAATGGAAAGCGTTTCATTTAAGTTGATTAATAAGCTGAGAAACTTTGATAAAATATAATCTGCTTTTATTAATCTTTTGACTTAATAATGAGCTGTCTGGTATTTTCTCTCCATTCACTCACCCCCTCTTTCCCTCAGCTGCCTTTGATATAGAATGCATTGTGATATGACTGCAGCTGGGTTTTTTTCAATTGTGTGGTAATTTCTTTTTAAATTTTTTTTTTTCTGGTGTGCTTGATAATTTTTCCTCTGCGTTTTATGTACTGTCATTTTGATAATTTTTGTCTTAGCCATGCAAAAAATATATTAATTACTGAAGTGAATTAGAACACTGATTTACCTGCACTGGTGTTATGTCCTTGGCAGTGTCAGAAATACAGAAGATTGTGTGAGAAACACCTCTTCCTGCAACATCCTTTGAAGCATGAAGATTGTCCTTTTTACAACAAAATAACCTTTATGCATTTTCAATTTTTTCAGTACTTTGATGTCTTCATAGTACGTGAAGATGTATAATCATTTATGTTTAACTCTTGAGCCTTTGGTCTCAATAATATTTTGAGAGAATTAAAAAGCTACTACATAGCTGTATTCAAAATTAGGACTTTGCCTTTAAACTAATTTTTTGTTTTGTTTCGGGATTTTTTTCCCCTTAATATTAGAACTCAAGAGGTAGTAAACATAATCATCTGATTAGCTTCTTTTTACCAAATGTTTGTTTTTGCCCTCAGAGGGGCAATAATTAATTTTTGTATTTCCAGAAGTTTTTCTGCTTTTGCGGTCTAGAGCTGTTTAGTCCACAGATAGCAGGGCACTTCAGCTATTTTGGTTTATCAGAAGTAGGCTCCCTCTACTACCCCTTTGCTTCTGTTCCTCCACACACCACCAATTCTACCCCTGCGAGGTACATCGTGTAGTTCTGTGCCTTGTTTACTGCTTGCTCTGCTGGGAAAGTGTCTAGAGGGGTGTCAACTGCTCTGCCTTTAGCTTCAGGAGTAGCAAACAAATTATTTTCCGAGTCACACGCATAGCTCAGTGCTCAGCTCCACGGAATATTCAGTTCCTCGTTTGTGCTGGGGCATGAGTGTGTGGCCATGTCAAATGAGGAATGAGAGCTCAGCATAGAGATCAGGTTCTTCGCAACTGAATTCCTCTTGTTGAAATGAGTTTTATTGTCAGGGATGTTTGAACCACTGGCCCACATGAAATAATATCAATGAATTACATAGTAAGATTGTAATTCTTATCCAGTTCATAAATATTTTTCAATTGTTTCTTAGAATTTCAACTATTGCTTAGGGTCAAGGGCAAATGAATTTTCATTTATGTGACATACCTCATCAAATTCAAGGGACTGAAAGGAGTGAGGTGTGAAAGCATGGTGGTACATAGTATGTCTTAACTTGTAGGTGATTTGGGCATCTTAGATCTTTCGAATCCTACAAATTTTTGTTACTATCTGCTAATTTCAGTGTATCTTCTGAAAAATTTTTCAACTTTTCAGATAGCAAACTGTGTTCTGGAAAACCCTCAATACTGGTAGAATTTTTGCAAGGCACTGATTTTTGAAACTAATTCTCTAAGATAGGATTTTTTTTACTGGAAGTTAAAACTTAGAACGTTTGAAATTGTACCCCTAAAAGCCTTACACTGACTGCTAAAACTTTTTTTTTCTTTTTTTTTTTCTTTTTTTTTTGATTTGACAGATAATCTGAACCTGAAATTTCCTTTTGCTTTCATGGCTTTGGTTTAAATTTCAGCTAACTGTCCTTTTAGCCTGCTGCTCTGTTTTGTTGAAAACACAGCACAATATCTGAAAATTCTTATGAACTAAAGAGAACAAGTGAGAGTAAAATAATTAGCTATGGGGAATGTCAGATTGTTGAGCTTAAGGGAAATTGTTATCTGATCCTACACCAAGAGTCAAAATTATTGGTCAAAGTTAAGTAAAACAGAGATTGCTTAGGATTTTTGTGTTTGCAATTGAGACAAATAAGTGCAATTTAGATGCATGGAGAAAATCAGAAAGAGGCTGATGAAAAAAATCCAAGTAAAAGAACTCTAATTTAATTTTTTTTTTGGGGGGGTGAGTGTCAAATTAAGTACTGTTATAAGTGGAAAAGACACAAAATACAAACTTCTAATGTTCTTGAACCCAAGATATTACCACGGTGGGAATGAAGTGAAACACAGTGAAGTTTCAGCCCTCAAGTGGAAGTAGCAGAGAACGATGGAGAAGTCATCTAAAACTGTAACATAAGAAATAATATAATCTTAATCTGTAAATTCACTTGTCTTTCTTTTACAACAATTTATTTCTAAAAGACTCAAGACCAAAGAACTTTATATTCAGTCAATATTAGAGAAACTCCTTGTGTATATGATCTACTAGTGCAATCAGAATTGATATTAAATAACACTCCTTGCTACAAAGGAGAAAATTTGAAACTATAAAAGAAAGGAACACTTAGAATGTAATAAGGCAGAATTCCGTGGAAGGAAGTAAAACTCTCCTTGCTGCTCTTCTACAAGCACAGCATTTGCTCCAGTATTTTCAGTGAAGCACTCTTGAGACAATGTTGTTAACTGTTAGATGACCCCCTGTAAACCAGAGGACCATCTGCCGTATTATAATGTCTCTGACAACAGCTCTTCTTGTGTTCCTTTATTTTTATCTGTACCCAAGGTTATGCTCCATATTCATTGGGATTTCTATTATTCAGCAGAACTGATTCTAATTTGCATATACTCATGTTTTTGCACTTAGTAATATAGACATTGCTTATTTTCCTCTGTCTTTGAGTATTGTCAGGGGAAAGGTTGCTCATGTGGTGTAGAGGTCTTCTGAGGATTGTCCATTCTACAGAGCTGTGTTTGACTTTGTTCAAGTGATGATTCCTGCATTTTGATTAAAACTTTTTGCCCTGGAATTTCTTTTAGAAGAGCTAAGGAAGGAGTCCAAGGTCTTTATTTTTGTCCTTCTCCCATTGGGAATATTTTATCATTTGCCTCATCAGGTCCACTTTCAGGCAGTAGAGCAAAGAAAGCTTCTAGCAAGCAACTGACAGGCAAAAACTATAAGTGGTCACTCTGTGGTTTGGAACAGTCCCCTCTCTGTGCTGCAGGGATGCTAACATTAATTAGCATTTATTTCAATATGAAAGCAAAGGGAAGACTGATAGTAATTCTTCCCAGAGGACAGGAAGAAAGATCTTTCCTCACAAACTTCCTTTTCACCCTGCACAAAGATCCAAAGGGGATAGAAATGAACTCTGCCCTCAACAGTAGTTCAGCTCTTGGTGGAAGTGAAGGGTAGGTGAAGAAGGGTAAGACAGATTGAAAGTTATAGCTGCAAGACAGGCAGGAAAGAGGATGCAGAAAGACAGGTGTGTGATCCTCATATCTTAGTGTGAAAAAGCATGACAGGAGGAAAATACTAATGGTCAAAATGCAGAATTAGTAAGGGAAAATGTGAGGGAAAAAAGTGAAAGAAGACAATTATTTTGAGGAGAAAAAGAATTATCTGAAATTAAGTGGTTTTGCCACTGTATAAAATGTATAAATGGGGATTGTGTAAACTCAAGGGTGATGATATACAATTAATAGCTTTTCATAATTCAAAGTAAAGCTGTGTTTGTCTGAAATGTCACATATAACACTTGAAAGTAAAACATCTTTCCTGCCTTTGCTAGAATGGGTGCTTCTCAGATGTGTCCATAGATACTAAGTTGTTAACAATTTTCATGTTTACTTAGAGACACTACATATATGTCTGTATAAGATTCTCTAAATCTTCAAGTTCTGTGTGACAGTTAGTCTTGAAGGTTGTATCCGATAGTTTTACCCACCTCATTTTTCAGATCTTATTCCCATTACCTACTATTGAAGCTTATTTGGTTTTAATTTTCTGACTGACTTTTTCAAGGCCTCGCTTCCAGTTTGTCTTGTGTAACTTTTCCAAATACTCATAATTCAGTTTATGATGCTTGTGGTGGAAACAGTGGTCCCTTTAGTTTTGACCTGACTACTCTGATTTCCTTATCATTCACATGCACTAAAACCAGGCAAAAATGTTTTAGAAATAGGCATTTGATTTATTACTTTCAAGACCCTGTAAATACTACTGCTCATTTTTCTAGTAGATACACACATAGAAAGGTCAGGAACATAGAAATTCATATATTCATCTGTGCTAAAATACTAGGGTTACTAAGCATGGACACTCTAACCACTGTTACATCAAAAGCTCAGAAGGCTAAAGAAAATCAGCTAAAGCTTGTACAGATTCTTGTGTCTGACATATCCATCTTTCCTTTCCTATTCCTGCTCTTTCTGTTTACTTCTTAGGTGATTGTGTTAAACTGTGCTTTCCCTGAATCAAAGAATTATGAAGGCTGAAAGGGCACCCTGGGGATGGCATTGCCCAATTCCCTCCTGTCCTTTGCTCACCTCCTCCAATCAAGCAGAATCAGCTGGAGTTGAGGGCTGTGTTAAACGGGATTTTGAATAGATCCAAAGTTGGAGATTCCATACTCTCTATGGATAGTCTTGTCCAGTGCTTGACCAACCTCACAGTAAAAAAGATTTGTCTTATGTTTAAATGTAATGTCCTGTATTTCAGTGTATGTTTATTGCATCTTACCCTGTCATTGGGCACCCTGTAGACTGCATCTTCTTTACTCCTTGGGCACCCTGTAGACTGCATCTTCTTTACTCCTCCCGTTAAGTATTTAAACACATGGATAACATTCCCCTGAGTCTTTTCTTCTCCAGGCAGAGGAGTCCCAGTTCTGTCAACCTGTCCTTGCACAAGAGATGCTCCAGTCCCTTCATGGTCTTTGCAACCCTTCACGGGAGCAGGTCCACTGAGCACATATCTGCCCTGCACTGGGGAGCCCATAACAAGACACAGCACTCCAGGTGCGTCTCACCATGGCTGATCATATGGTAGGGATTGCCTCCTTTAACCTAGTGGCAGTATTCCCCCTAGAAGCTTCTACTGCTCTCCACAAAAAGGACCCACACTAAAGCAGTTAGAGAGGAACTGCAGCCCAGTGGAACGTATCATATTGGAGAAGCTTATGGAGGACTGTCTTTTGTGGGACAGATCACATGCTGAAGAAGAGGAAGAGTGTGAGAGAAGAATGGCAAAGGCAACGTGTCCTTGTCTAGACACATGAGCCTTTCGTTATGTTCAGTTGAGCAGAGGAGTGACAGTATGCCTTTGGCAGGCACCTGGTGGCCGACCTGTGTCAACCCACTGCAGCATTACTAACTGGCAATTCTTACTGAACACCTGTAGCAAAAAATTGAGACCACTGTTAGGCTACACCAATAAGGAAGAGAGAAAACCCCCATATTTTTCATATGCAACCTCACAGTTTAGTGGCAACAGACACACTAAAAACCAAATGAGTTGCATGGGGCACTTGAGATGACACTGAGATTAGCTCAGTGGCTTAGAGCACAATGCCAAGGTTGTGGGTTCAATTGCTGTAGGAGCCATTCACTCAAGAGCTGGACTTGACGATCCTTGTGAGTGCCTTCCAACACAGAATATTCTGCGATAAGTTGAATGAAGTGGCCTCTAAATGTCCATAACAACAATGCTTGGCAGAATGACTTTTAGAGGAAAGTGAATAAAGGCAATGAAGATGAATAGTGGTAATTGTATTTTTTTTTTAAAGTTGTTATTATTATAGAAGCTAGAGACACATAGATATTATAGCAACTATTTATTAGTGATAGGACATCTTGGACAGGGCCTGGATGGTACTTCTCAGAGAACTGCGTGCAGCTGGCAGAGGGAAGGGCAAAACAGATAGACTGTTGGAGAACATAAAAAAATGTCATTGTGCTGTCAACTGGATATTGTTAACCATAGCGTGTTTGGATCTTTGAATGTATCAATGTAGATTTTACCAGTATGGTTTATAGGTTGGCATAAAAAGGATATGCTTGAGCAGGAGGATAGGAGACGTTATGAATAACAGTCAAAGATCTTGGAAGTAGAGGTACTAACTTCTGTGTAAGATGGGACATTCATAATAATGTTGGTTATCCAAACTGTGGTATTGGGTGACTAGATGTGCCTACTTTGGTGCTGAGGTGCACAGGCAGCCAGAATAATTTCCTATAAATATCTTTAGGCTTAGTTTAAATGCACATGGTTTTATATGAGTCGTTTAAAAGTAAGATTTGGATTAAATGTAGTGTAAGGCAGAATTGTAATAAAAAGCAGTATCTAATTTGCAAAATATTTTAGTTATAAACGACATAAGAGTTCTTGAAAACAATGAGGAAGAAAGTAGATTTGTGAAGAAAATCATTAACCATGAATTATAAAATAAGATTATTTATAATTTTTAAAATAGGTTCTTTCGTAATATCTTACTCGTCTGCTGAGTTTTTCACAGCTGATAGGCTTATTTTCCAAGTGCTGCACTTCACATAGATGCATGTCTCTTGTGTTCACTGGTCATAATTCAACATATCGATAATACTGTAAGTTGGGTTGTTTAAAAAGATAAAACTTTCTTTCCTGTTAAATTGTTGGTATTAGATAGAATAGTAATTTCAGCTATTTAATCTTTCTGTTTTCATATTCAAAGAGTGTGCTAATTCTCTTGAGTGCATCAGTCTCAGATGATACAGAGATATTTACTGATAACAGTGCCACAAGCCACCCAATTTCACCAGTTTCTAGGATATTGAAACCTTGCTGAGGAATACCTTAGAAGTACGTAATAAATCCAAGATTTTTGAGATACATCCATTTTCAAAATAAGATCTCTGAATTTCCGGGTCGTTTGGGTGTTGTTTTTTTGTTTGCTTTTTAATTTGCCATTTTAAGTGAACTGTATTATAATACAAAAATAGAACTATGATGCAGTTACCAAAATAATGAAGTGTTGTTTTTCCTGCTCCCAGAAAAATCCAAGCAACTTCACACTGACGGCACTGCCAGTCCATGTGGTTTATTTGCAGGGGTGGAAACTTTCCTTTTTTTTGTATGTTATCTGTGAAAAGACAACAGATGCTAATTTCATCTTTACTGCACCTAACTGATCAAACATACTCATCTCCCAGAAGAAGAGATGGTGTTGCTCACTCTTTATGATGACAGTTGCCTTTTAAAGAAGCAGGGAAAGAAGCACCTGAGGAATGCTTGTGCCCTGGAGGAATGCTTGTGTCCTGCCAGGAACACAGCAGTAAAAATGTCTTCCATTTGGGATAAAATGTACTGACAGCACAGTAGAAACAGCTGAAATTAATTGTGCATTTGGAATTTTCATGCTGACCTGGATCACTGAACAACTTGCATGTATCCCGTAATTTGAATAAATCTTGCTTTTTCTGCAGAGCAGAAAAAGGAACTATGTTGCATACCTATTAACTGTAATTTTTTCCACAAAGATCAGTTGAAGTGTTTAAAAAAGAGAAAGCTAATAAATACTTCAAAAGTAATTTATTGTGCATTTTATTTAAAAAACCAACAAAACCAAACAAAATAGGAAAAAGAAAAAAAATTATGTAGATGAGACTGGAAATGAATCAGTGATTTGCTGGCTTTAACTCTCTGCCTTTGTTGCAACTTCGCCAGGAACTAAACTAACGAGCTGGCAGTGGAACTGTGGTGAACCGCCAGCAAGTTCTGAGGAATGCATCAAAAGAAGGGAAGACTAGTAAGTGTCAAAGGCCACCATTATGTATCTAAAGACTAAAAGTTCCAGCAGAAAATTTTATAGTGATAAACCACAGCATCCCTTTGTGCTTACAAAAAATGAATTAAAGAACTCAAGCTTCTGGAGAAACATCAGTCCTACATATCAAAAAGCTTTTGTAACCATTTCTGATCCCTATCTGTGTAACCATTTCTGATTCCTATCTGTTCCTATCTATTTTCTCTATTTCTTTAAACATGTCAGAGGATGAAGACACCCCATCAGATCTGATGATACTTCTTTTCTGTTTAGATTTGATGATTTGATGATTTCACTGATTTGCAATGTTTTTGAAAAGTGTTCTAGTCCACACTCTGGCTTAGTTCCTGGATGACTTTGTGCAACATTCATTTACTTTGATGTGAAACTATAAACATGTTCCAGACCTTGTCTTGTCTTTCAAGCTATACAAATTATGGGCTGACACAGCAGCAAGCTCTTGTAATAGGAGAGAGCACTCTTCTGACTCTTAATGTTAAAAGTATAGGGCTCCTTTGTCCAGCCTTGAGAATTAAAGATTGTCTATTAATTTATTAAATGGATAAAGGATGAGTATTAATGGTGTCTGCAGATCATGGAAGGGTACATGTGGAAAAACAGCGGGAATAACCTTGCCACAGCAGCTTGGTGCATGGTTATAGAGCTGCAAACTGTTGGCTCTTAGCTAAGGCAATAAGGCATCTCTGGTGCTGTGCAACATAATTGTATAATCCCTGAGGAGGGAAATGAGCTGTTAAGTTTTGGCTGTCTTATTTAAGAAAAATCATGTGTAAACTAGAGTACAGCATTGATCTAGGGGAAAAAATGAGGTGACAGAAAAGAAAAATAAAGCAAACCTCCATAGTGTGTGTTTGGGTGTGGTTTTTTTGTTTTGGTTTTGGTTTGGTTTTTTTTGTTGTTTTTTTTTTTTTTTTAATATCAAATAAGGTTAGAGAAAAAAGTACCAGATTTCTGACCCAACAGAGTTTCAAGTTTTTGGTACTTGTATAGCACCTGTGATGGGAAAACTATTTGACACTAAAAGGAGGAAAGAAATTAAAGGCTTACAAGAGAAATATTAAATAGGCAAAGGGAAGATTGTATTTCAAGCAGAATGGTGAAATCTGAGGGTTCAATTTAAATTAAAAGGAGAATTAGATTTTGCCCTTTAAACTATGCTTTCTAGGGACATATCATAGAGACTGTCCTGCTTTTTATAAGACTTAGGACACGGAGTGTCTTTTTTTTTTTCTTTAAGAAGTTTATCCACATAATGTTATCAAATATTCACAGAGGACAAAAAGGGAGACAAGAATGACTTGCCTTGTTTTTAGATATTCTACCTACGAGCCTATGTGGAATAGTTATTGTGTGCCAAGTGTGACTTGCTACTGGCGCAGACCTTGTTTGTGCTGGTGGTCCTTTTGCTTAACTCAGGGTGTTTTTTGTTCCATTAAGGTAGCTGAGTGACCTAATTCAAGTATATATAATCAGAAGAGAATGTTTTAATCTTTCATGCAATGGTTATTTTATAGCAATTCTGCAAATAGAATTAACATCTTTTGAAACAAATATGAACCTATGATAATTGGGGATCATTGTTTATTTAGAAGGTTGTTCCTTTCACTGGGCTACATGCCAGTCAAGTGAAGTATTCAGCACTTAATTTTTTTCAGTATGACCAATATGAAGACTTTTGCTTTTGCTTTATGTTGTTCCATTTTCGGTTGTATCGTAAGAATTTCGGAATTTACATGAACTATTCTAGTAAATAGAGTGAGAATCTCTGAAAAATCTTTAGTGGATTGCAGAGCTGAGACATGTTAAAAGTATTGTTTTACTGTAGCAGTTTGCTAATGATTAAAAAAAAGAATAAATTCCTGTGAGTTTTTATAGGCTGGCCAGAATACAACAAGATGGCTAAACTGGACATTTTGGAGAAAAATCATAAACACATTCCCTAGAAGGTGTGCACATTTTTTTGTTTGTTTGTTTGTTTTGATCTGCAGGCTTATCTGCTTATAAAGGATACAGCCTAGATTGCTGGGATGTAAAATACACTTCTACTAGGGAGCCCATGAAAATGGATTATTTTCCCTGTGTATTTATATTTGTTCCCTCATTAAAATGCCTGAAGTTATCTTCACATGGTATCTTCTTCTTTCTCATTGTTCTAGTTGGATTTTCTTTGTTGGTTGCACCTCAGAACTGATTTTATATTTTTTTGCTTTCCATTTCACAACAAAATGTTAATTTTGTGTTACATAAGAGTACAAAAAAGAGAGACACGGTTCTAACTTCATCTTTTACTCCTATTCTTGAAAGATGGTCTTCATACTTTGCTTTTAGAAGAAGAGCAGAATTAGAGTTTTTCACAAGGACTAAAGGGAAACAGGAGGCAAAAATTAATTTCTGGTTTCTCTGCTTCCACGTTCTTACTGCAGACAGTGGTTGAGTGAGTAGTTCTATTTATACAAAACAGTGGCATTCACCTGTCTTTTGATCACCGTTCATTACTGCAGGACGATGCAGTTTGTCTTTCAACTCTCTTTTTGTCCTGTGGATGTGTAATGGGTTTCTGATGCAGTGAGCGTGTCTGCTCAGCATAGCCTCAAAATTAGTGTGTTTTCTGATACTTCTTAATGACAGTTTATCAGTCATCCAAGCCTGATAAAAATCAGCAAACCACACATGAACAATTTCTCTTTTTTGTCTCTCTCTCTATTTTTTTTTTCTGTATAAGGAAAACTTTAAATATTATTCTTAAGTAGTAGGCACTGCATTGTGTATACAGTGTGTATACAGCTAATGATAATTTGTCTGTTAAAGATATGTCTATCTGGCAAGAAAAATAAAATAAAATAAACCCCCTGTTTTTTCTTGAACTGTTTTTCCTTTGTATATAGTCATAACAACTCATGTAAGTAATTTTAGAATTTCCTTTAGTCAAACATGAAATGATAAGATTTATAGTACTGTTCAACAGCTGTCTGAACATGAGGCAGCTTGTGCCCAGGTGGCCAAGAAAGCCAGTGGTATCCTGTCTTGTGTCAGAAATGGTGTGGTCCGCACTGGTAAGGCTGCATCTTGAATTCTGTGTCCATTTCTGGGCCCTCACTACAAGAAAGACATTGAGGTGCTGGAGCATGTCCAGAGAAGGGCAATAGAGCTTGGTGAAGGATCTGGAGCACGAATCTTATGAGAACCAGTGAGGAACCTAGAGTTGTTTAGTCAGTGGAAATGAAGTCTCAGGGGAGATCTCATCACTCTCTAAAACTACGTGAAAAGAGGTTGTAGGAAGGGCGGTGGTCAGTCTCTTCTCCCATGTAACAAGTGACAGAGCAAGGGAAAATGGCCACAGGTTGCACCAGGAAAGATCTTGACTGGGTATTGAAAATTTTTTCTACACTGAATGAGTGGTCAGGCATTGGAACAGGCTGTCCAGAGACGTGGTGGAATCACATCCCTGGAAGTGCTCAAAAGGAGTGTGGATGTGTCACTTGGGCACAGGTTTTAGTGGTGCACATGGGGGTGCTATGTTCATGGTTGGACTCAATGATCTTAGATGTCTTTTCCAACCTTAATGTGTCTATGATTCTGTGATTAAATAAATCTGGAGAAAGTAGATGATAGTGGTGTAAATGATAGATTTAACAAAAACCCTAGGTGTGTCATTCTGAGTTTGTTTATGTTTCTTCCTCCCCTTTTATTTTTGCTCCCCAGGTGAATCTACACTAAATCTTTTGACAGTATTTTCACATTTGGATTCAGTGACAAGCTGAGGCCAAAGTCAGTGGCATGGAGAAAGCCAGTACCACTCTGGAATACTTACTGACACCCTGTAAGCACAAGACTTTTTCTTAAGCTCACACAGAGCACCTGCTTCCCCTTTAATATTTTAAAATGCATTCCCCTTTGCTGATTCCATTGTTAACAGATGTACATATATGTAGTTATTTTTTGCTCTTTCTTTGAGCCATCTCTCTTCAGAGCTGTTAGATGCTAGGTAACACATATTAGGTGATGCCACCAATAAACCAGAATTTAACAGGTCATTTCAAGTGCAGAGTGGATGAAAGAGGAATATTTTTAGTTGTATTTTGCAATTGTTTCTCCATTATTCCCAATTAGTCTAAAATCTGTTTCTACAATACAGATATATTGGTCTGCATGGGTGTGGAACCACAAGGTTGCAGAAGCCTAGGTACAATGCCTAAATCACAATTTTTTTTTTTTTTAATGGAAATAAATGTTAGATCTGATATCTCTTATTTCAGTCTGTTTCCTTCGAATTTTTATTTCTTCTCTAAGGAAATCTGCTAGGAAAAGAATACCAGCCAGAATCAGTCTGGTACCACTGTTGTACAGACTGCTTGGTGGCATCTCTTCCTCCCTGCTTCTTTCCTTCTGGCCTCATCAGCTCCTCCTCAGGCCTGTTTTTCCACTGTCATCAAACATTATTCATTCCTCCTGAGGAGTCTTTCTCTCTGGGGTTGCTAGCAATTTTGTTAGTCTCTCCAGAGCAGCCTTTTTCCTTTCCTTTTATTCAAATTAGGCTATTATCTTTCTTCCAATATGCCTAGGTCAAATAAAAAACATTGAGAGTAGAAACGACAGCTTTCCTTATTCTAAGCATGAAGCCACAACATGTACCAAAAGAGCAAGAAAGTTAAGTTTTATATCTTTACAGAAATGTCAATTTTCACTTTCTAAAAAAGAAATAGATCTCTTCCAAAGGAGAGCTGCAAATTTCTAGTCCCTGCTCAAAAGTCAACACTCTTACCGAAACAGTTGTCAGAATTTTTAAATACAGATGAAAAAAACCCTTTTTCTCACTCAAACTTTGAGTAAGATTGGATTGAGTATTAGCTGGGGAGGGAGATTGAACGATGATGGACACCTAGCACAAACACATAGGTCAAAACACTTTTGTATCATTAGCATGGTAGTGAAAAATAACTTAAAAAAAAGGGCATTCTCACTGTAAATGTGTCATGGTCTGATTCGGCCCCTGCCTCTCCTGACAGTCTCTGCACACATTCTCCACCAAATTTGTAGTGAGTTTGCTTTGGGCCAATTTTCTCTCATCCCCCACACACTGCTATGAGTTGAGAGAAGGTTTATGTAGACAAAAGAGATCTGATGTGGGGAGAATAATATTAGGATTTACTAATAGCAAGATAACAACTAAAGAACTATATATACAACAATTATAACTAGGTAAAAGTGCTATGTATGTGTTTACAGAAGTACTCCTCCCCCCTTGTATTACTTTGAGAGGAGAAGCAAATTCTTTGCCACTTCTAGAGCTATAGATCTAATTTTGCAGCACTTAAAAGTTCTTATTCTATTATCTTTAGGATGACAGCTCCGATTCATTGCAGCTGGAACTGTTTCTCCCTCTGCCTCTTTATGTTAACCTCAGGATCAGGCTTACCCCCTCCTGGGCTAAGACCAGAGGCTGGAGGGTTACCTGAGCCCTGTGGGGTCCTCCATGGACAGCAAGGGGACACCTGCCTACCATGGATCTTCACCACAGAGTCACAGGGGATAATGGCTTTTGAGTCCACCCCTGTTTCCTGTGGGGTCCCTCCTCACGAGAGACAGCCCTTGATGGACCTCTCTAGCTTGAGTCCACCTTCGGGCATCAGTTCTTCCATTCTCTGCTGTCCCTTAGGGTCACAAATTCAGCTGCACCAGCATGGATCCCTCACTAGGATCATACATCCTACCCGAGACAACTTGCTCCAGCGTGGGTCTCTCAGAGTCCAGTAGGACTCTGTTTCGTCTCAGGCTTCCCACGGAGTCACATCTGCATGCACTCCTCTGCTTCTGTGTGGGCTCCTTCATGAGCTGCAGAGGCAGGTCTCTGCTCCCCAGCAGTCTTCCACAGGTTGCAGGTGTTTTTAGTTTTCAGTTTCTTCCCTGCTGAAGGGAGAGAAAAGGGGGAGAGAAGGAGCTCCCCCACTTCAGGCTTCTCTTCTCTCTCCTCTGGCTGCCAGCTTTGACCTTGGAGACTGTGCTATCTCTCTGCCTGGAATTCCTTCTGCAGTATTTCTCATCCAGGCAGTCTTCCTTTAGAGTTTTTCCTCCACTCTGCTATATGTCTCAGCCAGGGAGGTTTCAGTGCCACACCTGCCCCTGGCCTAGGGCCACGGAAGGAGGGATGCCTGGCACACACCTGGGGCCTGCCTCTCTCCCTACACGGCTCCTAATTTCTTGTGCACAACAACTTTCTCTTCTGTTTTCTTAAGTATGTAGTTGGCAGAGGTGTTACTAAAACTTTTGATTGGCTTTGCTCCGGAAATTCACCTGGAAAAAACTATTTTCAGCCCCAGGGGGCTGGTCGGTAAACCCACGACAGATGATATCAACTAAGCCAACATACCATAAATTCTAAAACTGGATTAAAATATGTCAAACTTTAAAATGGAAAAAAAAAGAAAGCGCCAAATCACACCAACCAACCAGAAAAAAAGGTAAAAAATGTTGTTACAAAGTATAGCAACCAGTCTTTAAACAATGACAAAATGACAAAATTAACACATCAAATTTAATATATGAACATAGGTACAGACCTGTCACACAAATTTAACGTGTCCAGGTATCATTTTGCAGCTGATCTAGTAAACTATTTGAGTTACTTCAAAAAATAATATGAGATTTTTCACATATAAGAAATATAAGATAGTTCAGTTATATTGTTAGCTTTCATCTAATTTTTATGAGTTCATTAATAACTTTCTTACATAAGTTTATATAGCACAATGTAAAGCTATTTGATAATTGATTCAAAATTAAGGCTTAAGAGGGTTAAAGTTTGCACATGTAATTATGCTAAGTCATACAAATGATAGGAGATATCACTGTAGCCCAGATTCCTAGAAGTAAGTTGAAAAGAAGAATGAAATTGGCTTTTTTTTTCTATTTTAGACCAGATGCCTACCTACCACATATGGAAAAGTGGCATGCTTACAAGGGATACTGAACAGTGTATACAAGTTCTAAGTCAGAAAATAGTTGACTATATATTGAGCCATTTTTGTCTCTTTTTACATGCTAAGTAGTCTTTTGACCTTTTTCTCTTCACTAAAGAATTTATTGCAGTCACTAGTTATAATCATTAATGATTAGATTCCTGCTTTTTGTATTTAAAGTTTCCACACATACACAAGCTGAACTTCAGAGAACTAATTTCATTTCTTGCTTACACTGATAACTTTATGCTTGTTAGCTGTACTGCAGTGGGCATCATCCACAGAATAGATAACTCAAGAGTTGTATAACCACTGTCATCCTCCTTGAAGCACAGGAAAATAATTGATACAAGCTACTGAGTCAGGGTTACTTGGAAGATATACAGCCATCCATTCACACAAACAGACATTACTTACTATCAGTGTCATTGCCTCACAAGGAAAATTAGCATAGCATGTGTGTGTAAGTAACCTGGACATAAAATGCTAAAGATACTTTTATTTAACTTAGAAATATGCAAACCATATTAGTGCATACATACATATGATTCCCATGTTTACCTTATGTATTCTCTGGTTCAGAAGAGAAGATAAAAAACTTTGGAGATAGAAAGATGTAAAAGAATCTTCAAGAAGAGAATTTATACTTATCTTATTTACCCTCCAGGGAATACATTTAAAAGAAACACAAATTAGAGTTTGGAGTTGTCTTAATAGCTGTTTAAAAAGTATCTTCTTTTGTTGCTGATGATGTCTCTATGGTATCTCATGGTATTTACTTTTATAGGCTAACGTTTTATGTCATAAAATTCTGAAGTAGACAAAGACACAGACAGAGAATCCAACAAGTGCACACATGAGTCACAAGGAAAATTAACACTCAAAAAGAGAGCACAATATGAAACAGTAAAATATCTGACTAAATGGAATATAGAAAACCCATTTACTAGTGGATAGTTAAAGAGAAACCAAAAACTGCTCTTCTATTTTGTGCTACTTGTAGATTTCGCCAAACTAGGTGTTTGATACAGCCTTAATATAATGTATTTTTGATGAAAAAAAAAAAGAAGGAAAAGAACTAGCAGAAACCCTTTTACATATCATCAACATAAACACATGAAGACAAATGGAGATAAACTCAGACGAGTTTTTCGGAAATATTGAAAGTAAAACCCAGTTAAACCAAAGGAAGGGAGAAACATCATACAGTGTTCATAAAAAACCTGTGGAATAACTGTGTTTGCACGCTGCAGTAACATTGAGGTAGTTAAAATACAACGTAAATAATGACAATGAAAGCTTAACAGGTTTCAACTTATCTGCCAATCCTCGCTACTGTTTATAAAATCTTTCTGCAATGTCTTTTCCTTCTCCCCAGAAGACATCATTTTGCCTTGATGTTCTTTGGTATTTTCTAAAGGGAGCAAGACTGAGTTAATTCAGCTTTGTTTAGCAAACAGAAGAGGCTGAATTCTGCAGGAAGAGATGCTTCCACTCCACAACCATATCAAAGTATATCTCCTCTCAGCTTGCTCCAGTTTTTGAAATAGTATCTTCCCGAGTCATCATTCATCCTTTCTACCTTTGTTTGTCTACTAAATTGCCAAAGACCATGGGTATCCACTTGGAATTCAGAACCAAATGTACTTCTATGTTATCATGTGAAACTACACGGTAACATTACACATCTTTCATGTGTGAATTACACACATGAATTATGATTTCACTTGTGCAGCTGAAGAAATAGCTGTTAATGCTAATATGACTGTATAACAGTAGATCAATATGGAGACAATATCTGTGTAGTTTTCCAAAGCTTTTGGAAAGTCCAGTTCAGAAATTAAAGTTTAAAAAATTAGCTTCTCTTACTAGGTCAGTGTATTCATTTTCTACCTTAACTGGGAAGTAAGATGCTCCCTGATAAAAGGGCTACTAATATATGATAATCTACCTCCACGTTTGCTAGAATATCGTATCCAACACCAAGAATGAAGAAATACTAGTATAAGACTTACTCTGACCAAAGCAGTTCTAAACAGACTGCTACACATTATCAGTCATGATTTTCTTGGAGCAAAACTGCCCTGAACTAAATTGTCGTACCTCTGGACTTGGTACAGCCTTGCTGAGATATTCTGCCCTCATTCTTGGAGCTACAGGCACTTCAGAATTCATATCAAAGCACTGAAACACATGAGCACTGAAATATATAAGCAGTGAATGATGTTCTTGTTCAGTTACTTAGTTATAAACATGCATTGCCCTTCTTCCACTGTCTAGTTTTTTATAAAGTGTGGAAATAATTTGGACGGAGAAAAAAACCCAGCTTACATTTCTCAGTGAAGAAAAAGTGGGGAATGCATTTAGGTGTGGAACAATCTCTCAGTGTTGGTTGTAGAGGTTAATTATAACCTGTAATGCTTTCCATGAACTGTAGTTTTAACAGACAAACATGAGGACATAGTCTGAATGACTTGCTGTGATGGATGAAAATCAGCACTTTCAGAGAATATCTCTACTAATGCTAAAGGAATATTTTTTAATAAATATAGAATCTGGTCTTCAGTATCAGAATAGAGAAGAGTGAAAGCTTCACTTAGCTAATTTGCTCCAGATTTTTCTGCAAAAATACTATGGTATTTCCATACCCTTACCTGTTTGCTCTCATTATACAATCAGAAAGAATCATGTTTTAACTTTGAAAAGTGTTAAAACTCACTCGCAGATCTTTGTAGAGTGCATCTCCCTTTTTAAAGGAAATTATTATCTGTCACATATGACACAATATTGTTACAGGAGGTTCAGATAACTACATTACCTCTTATGGTAGACTTACTTTTTGAACTACCATTTTTAAGTTTGGTGTAATTTTACAGATATTTACTTTAAATGACATGTTTCTCTCAGACCAGGTAGAAATATTGGAATCATCAACCTATTTTTCAAGAGACACAGGGAAAATTCTGTCATTTGTCCCTTCAAAAAAAAAAAAGAAAAAAAAATCAATCATTTTGGTAAGAAATACTTTTCCCTGTCTGGAAAGGGTCTTGAAAGGTGTCAAGGATATTGAATTGACCTGATGGGTGGAGATGTTTTGGGGTTTTTGTATTTGTCTTCCACCTGAAAAGTCCTTTAAATCTATGATTTAGCCAATAAACAAACTTCATGGTTTTCATGTGATTCACAAGGACTTTAATTTTAGAGGGTAGCATTTAACTTCGTTATGTGAAAGATGACCAATTCTATACATATTCCATCTTGGGGCTTTTAGGTTTGAGGAAAACCTTTGATTTTGATGTTATGTTTGCTTTGCTCTGACAGTAGATGCCAAAATCCAGAAAGGCAGAAAAGTGATGAGTCCTTGGAAAGCTCTGAGCAAGAGCACATAGGGAGCTGAAAAACTCAGTGACAAGGAAACACTGGAAGTACAGTAAAGCACTGAATAGAAGTGAGAACAGAAATGAGAAAGATAGGAACTGAGCTGGGGATAGTAACTCACACAAAAGACTTCAGGGGAAAGATGTAGGAAGGATGTGTAATTGCTACCTTGCATCCCCAGGGATCAAAGAATAGAATCTGCTGGTGAGCACCCTGTCATAAATAGCTGTTATCCTTATGCAGATAAGACTTAATGAGTTCTGAATTTGAAAGAAAATAAATATCAATGGTATTGATAGGGAGAGAAATTGTATGTTTTGTCTTCTACATTACTGCATTTGCATATATTTCCTGTACCAGCCCTGCATAGGTGTTCAAGGTTTCATTTGTCATTTCCAAGGCCAAACTCAAGCTGTGGTTAAAGGTCCCGAATTTTATTGATTAGCTGTGGAAAAAAAACTTCAGTATTGTGGTATCGTGGATATTAGGTTTCAGTTTACATTATCATAGAAAGGCAAGACATATAAATGCAATTTCAACCTACAAAGTATATAAGAAGTAAATATTGTAAAATTGGCATATGACATTCACTGATGCTCATATGAGACCTGCAGAGATTAATAAATGTCACCCTAACTGAATTGCAAATTGCTGATTAATTTTCTCCTGAATTATGTACACTTGATTATACAAATCCACTGTTTGCTTTTCATGAGGTGGATTGAAAAGAAGAGCTTAGGTACTGATGTAGAAGGAAATTCCAGTTACAATTGGGTGTATGAAAACAAGCATACGAGTAGTCTTAGACCATCTCAAAAGGTCCCTTCCAAGCTCAACTGCTTTGTCATTCTGTGGCACCAAGAATGTCTAAAAAGCACCCTTATGTATATAAACATGTATATATGTATAGAATACCTGTCTGCTGCTTAGTCATTTGATTATAATCAGATTCATCAGCGCGCTTGTAGCAAGCGTGGGTAGAGCCCTCCTAGAATCTTCGTTTGCGAAGCCTAGCCATGATGATAATCAGATTCAAGATTAGTACTTTCCTGGTTTTTGAATTAATTACTTAGCTTTCTAGCATTTGTGAGAAAGGAAGTCGAAGCATGGGTTAAGTAGGACAGACTACTGAGTTTTCAGATGTATACATGTATCAGTCCTCTGCCATGAATAAAGATGTGTATTGCGTTCAATATTCTCCTGGTTTAATTTATCAGCACTATTAACTTTTTTCACTTCTTTATTTCTGTATCTAGTGTCTCCCCAGTAGAATTTGTGGGTTGTGGACAGTACCTTCAGCCTTCTGTGTCATTATGGCTAATCACTGTCTCTGTATAATTACTTTATGGTTTATTTTCACCTTCGTTCTCATTTTTTCATAGACTAGTTTCAACGTTGACTTCAGTGGTCACACTCGGTTGCCAGAAGGCACGCTTCTCTGCATCCTTCCCAGTTTATTCTTTTGTTATATTAGTAAATTATTCCAAAATCCTGGAAGGTGTCCATACAAAAAAAGTTTGAGAATTCTGTGGTTTTCTCATTGCTGAATTACTCTGTGCTTCAGAATCTTTGTCCTGTTTTCATACCGTAGATTTTCAGAAAGAACTGTGTCCACGCTGTGAGGTACAAAGCCTCAAATGTACTTCTTCATTAGGAGCTCAATGACCACAGAATGCTTAGCTGAAAAGATTATGTGATTTTGATGACAAAACATTGAGGGAGAAGTTGGACATTTTTAGCACTCAGTATGAACTTTGTCATATGAAATAAAACTAAATAAGCCATCTTTCTGTTCACATTTGATCTGAAATAGGCCAGCCCTTGTGTTGCAAAGTGTTACAGTATATCCTTTTGTCCATTTGATCTTCCTATGTTTTTTTGAATTGCCTGTTGGTTTTATCGTTAGAGCAGAATGGAAACATGGTTTATTTTTCCCACTTTTTAAGTACATGGGACATTAATAATAAGTAAGTAATATGGTTGCATATTATTTTTAGTGTACGTTGGATTTAGAACTATATATTAGAATCCCAAATACTAATCAGAAGATAAACTCTGTGAAGGAAATTAAAATGAAAATTTTTAGGGTGTGGGATGGGGCAAATGCTCACCACAGACTTCTCAGAAAAAACCCTTTCGTATCTGTTCATAGATTGAAGATTCATTCTTTGCTGCAATTTACATTCTTAAACCTATAAATGTTTTATGACCTCCCTCTATGAGCACTCACAGACACTCACAGCCAGAAGGAGGTAATGCAAAATTGATCTGTGTAATAAAACTGCTGAACCAAGCAGACATCTCAGAATTACAGTGATTGTGCTTTGACGATTCAGCTGTCCTTCATGGAAATATTATTTGCAAAAAATCTATCTGTTAAATGCAAATTTCCAATACTCTATTATAACTTTTTTGCTTTTCAGTGCCTTCCATCTGAGATATCAAGATGTGATCTTATGGGGAAACTCCTTCTGTAATGATGTTTTCCAGTTTCAAATTAGGCTCAAAGCAACATCATTACCAAATAGTGAGTTAGATATAAAGTCATGGTGATATTTCAATTTTTTGTAAACTCTTCAATTTTTTGTAAACTCTTCCACTTCCAAATTAACATTAATGAGACAAAAATATATAGTAGCTAAAAACTGTTCTAACAAAGTTGAACCTGGTTATGTGGGTTTTGAACTTGACCTCATTTCTTTAAATAGAAAATGAACCAGATCAGCTTTACAGCATATCTTGTTTAAGGTTTCAAAAAAAAATTCCTGGAGTTTGCACTAGTAAACCCATGATTGCTCTTGTTTCTCATTTTTGTATCTTCTAATAAGGAACTTATACAACAAATTACTTTTGGTGCCCTATAAGATTTTTCTAAACAGTCTCCAATTACTAATGTTAGATACAATATTAATACATGTACAATATGTAAAAATATGTATTTGTATGTATAAAGTTACATATATATAACTACAATGCTTATATGTATATTAATGTAGCTTAAATGCATAAGCTTAAATGCTTAAATGTATATTTATGTAGCCTTTAGGAGTAACATTAACCAAAAAAAAAAACCACAAAAGACCAAACCCTGTAATACAAGATTAAATTTATTACAGTCATGAATTTTACTATTTCAGTGTAACGATAATGTTTGTGCACTGGGAAATTAAAAAAATTCCAAGGTCTACATTTAAGATTCTAAATTCAGGTTTTGTGTGGTGTTTTTGTTGTCACTGTTGGTTTTGGTTTGTTTTGATTTTGTTTGTTTATTTTTGATTTGGAGGGGTTGTTTGTTTGTTTAAATTTAAATAATCTATATGCAGATTAAATTTGTTTCCTAAAAAAAAAAAAAAAAAAGGTGGTGGGAGGGCTTTGTGCAGCATTTGGTGCTATCTTGTTAATCTTCTCGCATAAATCTTGACGCAGAAGAACTAGGATGATGGGTGGAATGCTGACAAAGCCACAGACTGCAGGAATATTCTTAGTAGGATACTAAAGGTTTATGACATTGTTATTTATGAGGATTTCACTGCAGTTTCAAATCAGAATTTTATGAGAAAGTTAACTTCACTGTGGCTAAAATTCCGGTCCCTGAAAGTCAGTAATATCAATTAAATTCAAAATTTAATTTTTACAGGATGGAAACTTTGTGACAAGCAGTCTTAAAAAGTTACCTTGTTGTTTATGGAAACAAAATGAACCCACTTTTGAAAAGTGTGTTGAGAACATTAAGCAAATGTGACATCTCTTTGTATCATTGTGTTTCCAAGCAAGCTTTTACTTGAGTAGAGTCTGGATTCAGAGATCATAGACCTCAACTGCTCAAAATAATCATTCTTGTTTTTATTATTTTATTGGCCACATCTTTGTCCTTTAACCTGACTGTACAGAGCAGCCATTGGGCTGAAGTGAAATGGTTTGGTTTCCACAAGATAAATCGGAGTCACTCAACAAATTGAAGTCAGAGGATGAATAAGAAAACTGCTAAGTAGTGGTAACCATGATTGTAGGGGCATCAAGACAGGGAAGAGAGTCAAAAATGAGGTACAAGGTGTCAATCTCATAACATGAGTCAGCAATGAATGGGTCACTTTTCATGTTTACTTTGGTGCTTGTTCATGTTATCCATTGTAATACTGCATGTTATTAAACAGTAGATCCAAGAGAGTGCTTTAGTATTACAGTTCTAGATGTTCCTGGATTTAAAATGAAGTGGTAAGTTTCTTTATGTAGAGTACTGATTATAAGCTGGGAAGAGAAGAAATATGCACAGACAAAAGTTCAAAAAATAAAGTTTTTTAATGGCCTTGGATGAAAAAGTAAACAAAATCTTCTACATAATACACGTGAACTTTTAAAATTTCACTGGAGTTCCACTATATTCCTCTGCCAATCACACAGATATATTACATTGTCCAAACTGATTTTGGAAGATTGTCACCCGTCTGCTGTTTATATGCAAGATTTCACAGGAAAATCACCTGCTGTTTCTTTCATCAATCTATTTTCAGAAAGTACTTAGGACTCAAGCAAGCTCCTGAAAAACTGGTTTATCTGCAAGGTCTATCTGCTTCTCATGCTTCTGATTTATTTTTCTTTTTCACAAATAAATGAAGGTTTTCGTAATGAGAAAACCTTAAACTGGGAGTAGACTGCGCTATACAATAATATTTTGTTCACGTACATAATTACTGACAAAGGTTTTGATTCTTGAGGGATAACATTTAGGAGTTCAATGTAAGTACATATTTCTACATAGATGACGTTATTACATTTTGATACACATGGTAGAGAGCTTTGGAATATTGTACTCAAGTTCTATCCACTTCCAAATGATTTTCTCATTATCCCTGGGAAGTTTAGAAGCTCTTACAGTTTCAGAAAGCTAAGACTTAATGCAGATTTCAAAACTTTGCAGGCATGAGTTTATTTTTAAATTATTGCTATTTGTCTTGTCTTGCGGGCCTGTCTCCTTCTGGAAAAAACAATGTATATTGAACCATTTCATGACCTTTGACCACTTTGATCTGAAGATTATATGTATGGTTTATTTTCACTAACCTTTTAGTCCTTGGCAGTGGCCATTTTAAAGTACGGCAGAAGCTGAGAGGGTGTTTCTGGAAAGAGTACACCTCTTTGTCATGCAGTAGTTTGAGGAGAACAACAATTTTCTTACCAGAGCAGCTTCTGATTTCAGTGAATAAGGTTATTTGGTACTGTCTAAGCTGTCAAACACCAAACATCAGAGTTAGGGCTCATGAGTGAGTTTTTTCATACATGTTTGCACAAAGGTGCCCTTGCGCATCCTTCAAGAGGTCTGTCAATAATAAGAAAAACTTTTGAAGGGTATCTGGTGGTAGAAAATATCTATAGATTTCCAATGAAAACATGAGGAATAGTGCAGCTTTTGGGTTAAGATTCATCACCAAACCACACAGTATTAATTTGCAAGGAGGTAATTATATAGAGTTTTCAGTCAAAGCAAGCTCAGTTTTTTTTCTCCTCAGTGATAATAACATAATGTTCTTTTTAACTAATCATAGATTCAAGGCAAGAAGTTAAGTATCTCAGGTTAATTTACCCCTTATTTTCAAAGTCCTTTTTCCCTGCATCCTCTTGTTTATACAGCTTGTATAAAGTTGGTCTCTTCTCCCAGGCAGCTCTCAGTAAGACAAGAGGGTATGGTCTTAAACTCTGCCAGGGGAGGTTTAGGTTGGATATGAGGAAGAAATTCTTTACAGAGAGGGTAATCAGGCATTGGAATGGGCTGCTCAGGGAAGTGGTGGATTCTCTGTCCCTGGAGGTTTTTAAGATGAGACTGGATGTGGCACTGAGTGCCATGATCTGGTAACTACAGCAGTGTTGGATGAAGGGTTGGACTTGATGATCTCAGAGGTCCTTTGCAACCTGACTGATTCTGTGACTATGATTCTATGAAAGCAAAAAGGACAACTTCTGTTAGAACTGAAGCAGCTGACTCTAAATTTCCTTCATATCTTTTCACTATATTCTTAAATAAATTAACAATTCCTTGAAAAGTTGTTTTCATTTTTATAATATTTTTTGTATATTTCCACCTCAGTAATATATTTTTAGTAAATTCTCTAAAAATATACAATTTAAAAAGCCCCACTAAAATCCCTGATTTCCAATACTCAACTCACACACCAGTGTATCCCGTAGGTGAGGATCAATAGTTTTTTTAAGTAGCACCAAGCTAAAAGCACGATTAAGATGCCTCTCACAGAAACACTTACAAGTAAGATGTAGGGATGCAAGCCCTTCCAGTATTGAATACAAACATTAACTGAACAGAGAGTTTATTCTCCATGTTCAGTTCTGTGGTTTTCTTCATTTATGCCACGGAGTAAAACTTCTTTATCACCCCATGTCTGTACAATGAAAGCATTATGTCTGTAAATGAAAAGCATTAGAAACCAGTATGAGGAATAAACTCATTTTCTCTGAAGGCAGCTCATCAGAATACCTGGAGAAAAGACATTTACTTTTTCTATTAACTATATGGAGTTTTGGTCTCTAAATTAGGCACCCAAATTAGATGCATAAAGCTAATAAGAATACATTTGTTATTTGTCTAAACCAATATTATTTTATTTCATTAATGTCCAAACATAGACCCATTTCAATCGATTAAAAATTATTTTAGGGTGCCTATTTTTTACCTGTTTGTAGACCAGGGTATTTTAAAATAGAGGAAAAAAATAACATTCTCAGAAAAATAACTTGTGCATATAAATTTTACAAGACTTTCTTTATTAACAAGTATCCTAATATTTCATTTTTATTTTCTGAACTTGTCTGGGGAATTAAACTCCCCTGGGATTTTCCCTTTTCCCCCCTGTGCCTACAGTTCTGATGTTACTTTGTTTGAAAAATCTGCTTCCCCATGTGAGCTAGAATGCTTTAAAAAGCCTAATCTAGTACATTTTCCTACACAAACGATGATAATTAAGTGTTATGGAATGATTGCAATAAATTATAAAGGAAATCAAATAGTAAATGATTTTAAGGGTGAAATCATAGATCTTTAACATATCAGTCTTGAAAATAATGTCCAGGTTGTTCTTTAGTAAATTTTGTAGATATCCTTGACTGTGTAGAATGTGTTTGTCAGCTTGTAAATGTGAGGGGCCAACTGCGTAACCACTGTGGAGAGGTGTAAGAAATCATTTTAAGCCTATTTAGGGTTGTGTTAAATAACTTTCTAATTTGGTATTTTGGGGGTTTTTACGTTCTTTTCTCTTGATGGTTTTTATGACAGGCTGCTAATTTTCTTAAGTTCCTTTTGCTTTAAAACACTCCATTAATGGAGCACAGAAAATTTCTAGTAAGGCCTGATAGTTTATTTCATGGTTTCTGGAAATGGAGCTTCTAATTTTTTCCTTGTGGCTGAAAGATTGAAGACCTTTAATTATGTTTGCATAGTTGTTAATAGTAAAATCACTGCAGAAGAGTTGAAGGATGACCAGCTGAAGGAGTGTGTGTTGGGGAAATTATTAGTGCTTCTTTATGAAGGAGGCAAAGAGTACTCTTTTTAAATTTCTGTAACACACAACTCAGATCATGGCTTATAACAGTTTAAAGGCACATCCGTCACAACCTTCGCCTTCCTCCTTCTGGACCACATTATCAGTTTTAACATTGCAATGAACTCCTCCCCTTGTTCCCGGCCCGGCTACAACAAGGGGTTTCTGCTATGGTCCACCATTAGTATAGCCCACATCATAGTCCTCCAGGGGCTGCAGAGGGACAGCCTGCTTCACCATGGTCTTCACCATGAGCTGCCAGGGAATCTTTACTTATCCTGCTCAAGCATGGGCTACACCTATGGGAGGCAGTCCACCTCGAACTTCTGCAATGTGGGTCCTTTCTGCGGACTGCATGCCCCACCCAACAGGATCAGGGAGAAAACTGAAAACTAGAAAGGTAGAAAACTCATGGGTTGAGGTAAAGACAGTTTAATAGGGACACCAAAAGCTGTAAACATAAGAAAAAACCCCAAAGAATTAATTCACTGCTTCCCGTGGGTGGGCAGGCGGGCAGATGTTCAGCCATCTCCAGAAGAGCAGGACCCTATCACTTGTAAGACTCACCTGGGAAGACAAACATCATCAAGCCAAACATCCCCCACTTCCTCCTTCTTCCCCCCACTTTATATACTGAGCATGATGTCATATGGTCTGGAATATCCCTTTGCTCAGCTGGGGTCACCTGTCCCTGCTGTGTCTCCTCCCAACCTCCTATCCAGCCCCAACTTCCTTACAAGCATGCCAATATGAAGAGCAGAAAACACCTTGGCTCTTTGCAAGTTCTGCTCAGCAATAACACAAACTGCTTTATATTATCAACCCTGCGTTCAGCACAAATCCAAAACACAGGCCTATAATTGCCACTGTGAAGGAAATTAACTCTTTCAGCCAAAACCAGCACATATCTCAAGAAAGATAGTCTGTCCAAGTAAAGGGGCACAACCTAACTTTTAAAATGGACAACTAAGCAGGAGCTGTGGTATCCTGGAAGACAGTAACAGTATCCATATGTTAAAGACATATAAGAGATGTCTGTCTGTGCAATTGTTTTCTTGTTGAATTTGAAGAAATGCAAAGTATAAATTGTATAAATCTATGCTTTTAAATGTCAATTATATAGCTTATTTTTAGAGAAATAAATCATGACTCTTACTATTTTAATCATCTACCAAAAGAGTAGATATCAGCCATTCTTTACGCTACCATTACTTACTCAGCACTGAGCTATTTGAATTTGAACCAAGAGCAGAAGTCATGCCCTTCTCTAATTATGGTTATTTGATTAATGATCATGACATTTTTTAAAATTTATACACTTTAGAAGATGGAAAAAATACTTTTAAGATTTGCCCTTTACAATATTAAAGAATTAAAAATTAATCTGCCTGAGAATCACACAACTGCACTGAGGAATTTTGAGTTATCATTTCACCTAGAAAAGGGCAATAGCTCTCCCTGACCTGTTCCCCTTGCATACTGAGAAACTAGATTAAATATTTTGATAATGCCTTGAGATGAAAAGCTAAATATTGTCAAGAATGTCCAGACATTGTTGTTTGGGTAATTTGCTCAAAAACTGGGCAACTCTTGGAGAAAAACACATTAATACTTAAATGGGTAACAAAAATGGATTTGCCTCTCAGTAAAAATGTCTATATTTTTAAAAGAAACTGTACATGTGAACAGTTGTCCAAAGCTTGTATAGTAGCGTTTTTTTCAGTTTTCAGGGATGCCTGTTACACAAAGCAACACTTTAGCTGAAAGCCTACCATCTCAGGATCAGACTCAAAACCTAACATTCACCCCTGAAATAGTTCTTTGCTACATTCTAAATATTGCAGGTCTTTTCTCTGCTTTTCACTGATGTCTAGTGCAGTGATTTCCTGTATGAATTGGAACATCAAGAGAAAGAGAGAACAAAATGATTTTCCTCGGATTAATTGCTCATATTGACCCAAACAGACTAGAGAATTTAGGGGTCACTGAGTTGTTCTGTCTGAAAAGGTGAATGCAGAAACATAATTATTCTTTCCTAATTTGTCACTTTCTCATTAATTTTTGAAGGAAATTGTTACTAATTTGTTTGTGCTTTTATCCACATGAACTGCTGAGTAATGTAAAGGAGACAAAGAGAAAAAAAAAAAGGGCTTCTCCCATAGCTCAGAAAATACATTCCTACCTGTATATACATAGCTGTGTTATATACTGGTGTAGACAGAAAAAATAAAGAAGTACTATGAATAATAATCCCTAGAGAAAGAAGGTTACTTTTTTAAATTCATCACAGCATTATTTTCTAAAAACAAAAAGGTCTGAATTTTTCCTTACATTTGTGTATATATTTCTAAATATATACGCACATGTAAGTATATACTGTAGTTGTAAAATAAATATATTTCAACTTAGTTTTTGCCTGCATCAGAGGAAGTTCTGATAAAAATCCAAGAAGAAACCTGAAGTATTTACTTCTACTTTACAGCTCTTCCTAAAACTCACAATGAAAACTCAATAGTACTTCAAATAGTATTTTCCAATTTTTAAATTTGATTAAGCCTGCCTTTATTTGGTTTTTTATTAATATTATAGAGGCTAAGTTTCTGTAAGTAAATCACAGAATCACAGAATTTGCTGAACTGGAAGAGACCCACAAGAATCATTGAGTTCATCTCCTGGCCCTCCGCAGGACAATCCCCAAGAGTCACACCATGTTCCTGAGAGTATTGTCCAAAGCCTTCCAGAACTCTGTCGGGCTTGGTACTGTGACCACTTTCCTGGGGAGCCTGTTCCAGTGTCCACCCACCTTCTGAGGGAAGAACCTCTTTGTAATATCCAACCTAAACGTCCCCTGACACAACTTCAGGTCATTCCCTTGGGCCCTGTCACTGGTCACCACAGAGAAGAGATCAGTGTCTGCCTTTTGTCCTCACAAGGAAGTTGTAACTGCAGTGAGGTCTCCCCTGTGTCTCCTCTTCTCCAGGCTGAACAGACCAAGTACCCTCAGCCACTGCTCATACAGCTTCCCCTCCAGAACCTTCACCATCTTCATTGTCCTCCTTTGGACACTCCTTAATAGCTTAATATTAAATGTTTCACATGATGCTTCTGTACAGGGAGAGCTAATTTTCAAGAATGCAGTGATTACTCTATATTGTGAAGAAGAATTTATCACTAAAGCCATTAAAATTAATTTAAAAGCATTCCATCCATTTTGATCTTTTGTTTTTGAAAGTAACATAGCTGCAATTAAGTAGGAATTTCACTCTAATTTCAAGAGACAATAATTACATCCTGAGGTTCCAATCCAAATATATTAACATATTGTTACTCTTACTGTTTGCTAGCCTTACTAAGTTGCTAAAGGAAAGATCCAATGAGGAGTAAATATAGTAGTTGAGTGAGATGGCTCCTGACAGAAAAACATAATATGATCTCTTTAAATAGGAAAACTATCCCATCCAAAATATCTTTTCTGAATAGAAATGTTGACAAAAGTTTTAGCAAATTATAGGGAGCTGACCTTCGTTATCTGCTGTTGATCTGCTGTGGAAAAGTGTATTACCACTGACAAAAATTAAACAGTGCATCAGATGAGGTAGTTTAAGATAGGCAAGATATAGAAAGTAGTGTGAAAAAAAAAGAGAAGGAATAAAACTGTCTAATTTAAGTTTCTGCATCTTAGTTCTTTATTGAAGAAGAGCTTTTTGTTGTCACACAGTTTGTTGCATTTTTGACTATTTTTACGTCTTTTATTTTGGATGTGATTGCTGAATGACAAAGTATAGTGGTTCACTCAGCTCACAGTTACATTATTTAGTATGCTTATGTTCAGACAGATAGGATGATCTCAACTGGAATAATTCATTTTTGTTCTGGACCTAATTTTTGGAGTCTTTAATCAAAGGTTTTAGAAGCCCTTTTGTATATGCTAATTTACTCCAATAATTATTCATACACCAGAAGTTTCCTAATAACACAATTGGTTTTATATACTATGAACTAAGCTGACCCTTTCCCCACAGGGGAGGTGGAAATCCAAGATCACTCAATATCAGATTTTGTATGAACTGTAGGAGCCAGCTCCCATCTCTGTTTATATGCCTGCAGCTGACTCAAACAGACTTGCAGTCACACCTAAATTTATACGCAGAAACAGTGTCTCTCCTTCACCTTCACCTTCTACTTTTGAGATTGTCCAGACCAGCAAAGCCCAGCATCATAATTTAGAGGTATTAGGATTGCTGGCAGCCTCCATGTATCCTGGCTGCAAATCAAAACAAATTTTTGAAAGAGGAATAGATAGCTAGAATCTTGCTGATCTGTATATATTTAAGGCTTTCAGAATCAAGTTGGATTATTCCTCTGTCTAGTTTGTGTTAAGGAATACATATAATTCTGGGGTCTTTGATACAGATTTCCAATTAATATTGCCCATCATACTATTCGAATTTTTAGATATGTTACAAAAAAGTGTAAGAAATATTTCAGTAGTTCACAGCTGTGTTTCTTATGCAGGTGTACTTTTTCTTGAATAGAGGATTGAAAAGAAAAGTGCAGGGAAGAGACAGATGAGAATAACCCTTGTTATTCTTTCTCTCTCTTTGTCACTCTTTTAGATAGGTTTCATAACTTGCTTAATTAGTTTGGTAAGACTTTATAAGAAAAAAGTGTTTTTTTTTTTTTTTTTGTTGGTTTTTTTTTTTTTTGTTTTGTTTTTTTTGTGTCTGTTTTCCTTTAAAGATATAGTAAATATTGATAGTTACTTCATCCGCAGTCATACTTGTAACCTTCTGTTTCTGCTCATCTGCTGACACTGGCATATAGATAATATAATATTGAGGAAATATGTTTCAGAAAGGGGGCTCTTGACTTTGGGAAGCTTGAAGAGCTATTAAGATTTTCCAGTGCCAAACACTAAGTCAGTCTTCACAGAAAGAAGCCAATAACCTTTTTATGTGTGAAAATAAAACCCCAAAACAATAAAGCTTTGTCTTTATTTGTTTCTTTTACGTAGAAGCAGAATGATACAACATAATTCATGTTGATTTGAAAAGTTTGGTGGTAAGGGCATTCATATGCCAGGTTCCTGTTGTCTAAAGACCTGCACCTGAAAGTACAGCTCTTTGGATCTGTTCATTTAGACTATATTTTCTCTGTCCAGGACAAAGCAATAAAAATCTATGAAGGCACTAGACAGTGCTTTGCATATTTGCATTCTGTTTCCTTTTCATTTCTATCGTTCTTTCTTTTATTTTTTTTTCCTCCCCTTTTTCCACCTGTAATCTTTTGTTTCTTTAATTTCATCATCAGGGAAATAGAAACATAATGAGGTTGCAAGTTTTTGTCAAGTTTAAAAGTTACTTGGGGAAAAAAGATTTTGGAAAAAAACATAATATAGATTCCATCCTACTTAGCAGCCTCTCTCCATGCCTGTCCATGCCTATGGATTGCTGCATTCATCATGCAAACTTGTTAAGCACTAGGAAAAAAAAAAAGTATTTATGACTACCTACTGTTGTTACATAAAACATTCAGCCTTGTTACTCAAGAGCAACTGGGTGTCTTAAGGGAAAACAATTCAATCTATTTTACCAGTGTCCAGCCACAACTCTTATGTTCTGATCCTGCTGTATCTCAGCCCTCTGTTTGCTCTGAGCTGATGTAAAATGGAGAGTACAGGGCTGGTACCTTTCACAAAAGAGGTACCTCAAAACCTGCCAAGCCCACATTTTTTACTTTCTGAGGCTAAGCAGTGCCAACAGGACTCTGCATGCACCAGTGTGTTTATATCTCTGTGCATATGTGAGTTTTACTGTGAAACATTTCCCCTCCTCCCTGCAACTTGAGGGACTTTGTTTTCAGATGTACTCTTTTTCAAGTCTGATGGACAGAAAGCTTTAGGAAAGGACTGAAATCTTATTTTGGGGGGAGGATTTAAATCTTATCCAGACTAGAGTTTCAATCCGTTTTCAGAATCTGATGGCTCTGAGACAAAGTACTACCAGATAGGTGTCCCTGCAGCTAATCCCAGTGTGATAGATGTACAACCTTGCTTTATTGTAGGTTCTCAAGTTCAGAATGGTAGTGAGAAGGCCACAGGGAGGATATGGAGTAATACAACTTGGGCAGCGTCAGTGCCTGTGTGCTATAAAATAAGAACAACCTCCAAACCTATCAGGGTTAACACAGAGGTGGAGTGATATAGATACAAACTTGAATTGATGAGGTGCATATGTAAATTGATAAAGGGGGTTTGATGCACCATACTACTGAGATTTATCTAAATTCAATACTGTTAAACATTCCTAAAGATCAGATGAATTATACATAAAGTATATGGATTATTTTTCTCAGGCAAACAATGGCGACATTTCTGTCTGTCTCTTAGCATGACAAGGTTAGCATGTTTTATTCAAAAGTTTTAAGCAGCAAATGATTTGTATGAATTATTTTTTCATTGGACTGCTAGGAAAAGCAGAAAGTAACACAGCTATTCTATGATGCAGATTTTGCATTAAATAAGTGTCAAAACATGATTATTTGTACCATCTTTAAAATTCATGCTGAAGTTCTTTTGTCATTTAGAGACAAAAAAAAATATTAAAAACAGTGAAGGAAAAGGAAACAAACCAGCAGCTTCCTCCCCATAAAAGAGTGTATGATAAGCAGGAAGGTAAAATAAAAAGATGCCTTGGTAACAGAGCAAGAATCATCTGCTGGAAGATAACATTGAAATCTTTATTGTGAAAAGAATTATTTGCATTATGAGAAATTTGAAAATGAGGAAAAAATCCTCCCCCACTGAGGAGGAGAAGGGGCCGCATGAAGTATAGGACTTTGAGCTTCAAATTCTGCTCTCTGAATTCAGAAGTCTGTTTGATTTCTGGAACAGTCTGTTGATCATCTTTCTTTAATAATTACCTGTTAAGCCTTATTCCAATTAGAAAATAAAATTAACCATTCGGTGAATCAGAGAACAGAAAAACAGGAATAACTTTCTATGTGTTTGGTTGTGGAACTCTGTTGAGAACCGGAAAAATTTGGTTCAATATCTGCTCTGGATGGCAGAAGGGGGTGATGAGTTTCCCCATATCCCAAATAAATGCCTCACTGTGTAACGTTCTGCACACTGAGATGAAAATAAAATCTGATACAACAAGGATCAGCTCCATTGGCTTCCAGGCTTACTATCAGTTATCAGCATTTCTACTAGGAGTCAAACAGGGCAGGTGAGACTGCATGATGGCTACAAGTCTGTTTTGAAATTTCGGGAAGGATATTTGCTGGCCTCTACAGTGCATCTGAAAGATCTTTATTGTTCTAACACTTTTCACACCATTTCTGGTTTCTGCATGCAGCATTCAGAATTACTCGTCTACAAGCACCATGGCATTCCAGGTATTGTTAGCATTTTACAAGTAGCACACTCAGTCCAGCAATGATGGAGATGACAACCTGCTGACAGAGTACTTGTACCTTTATGGTAGTCCAGAGAATAGGAAAATATTTAAGTAATGAGCCATGTCATGTAATTCAGGATTTACTTGTCTAGTATCTCGCCTCTGACAGTGGTCAGTTCCAAATTTATTAGTGGAGAGCACAGAGACTTTCCCCTTCATTAACTTCAGATCTGGTTACTTACCGTACTGGACAGATAAATCATTATTTGGATTTTTGTTAGTTAGTTAATTTGTTTGTTTTCTTTGTTACCTCAATGAATTTCTGTTGCAGAAAAGTTCAAATCAGAACTGCATACTGTGTGAAAATATTTTTTTCTGAATGATTGTATTCTTCATTTGTTCAAAATTTTGAAATAAATAATCAACTGTATTTATGAACAAGAGTTGCAAGTGCACTTTGTCAATTTTTGCACTGAAAATAATTGTGTGTGTGTTCACGAAGGGGACCAGTTGCAGACTCAGGCAAATCAAAAACTATTCATAGCAGGTGTCTATTATAGATCAGTGGCAATTAATTTTTCACCTTTATCACATTTATTTTTTCCTAGTGTTCTTCAAAGGTGAACATGTGAACAGCAAGTAAATGCATATGCTTGAGAGATGGATTGAAAAGAAGAGGCCAGGAAATTGTAGTGTGGAAAGGAATAGATAGGTGGATATGAATGGAGGAGTGAGGGAAGCTCACTGCCACAGCAGTAGCCCTGTACCACTGACAACATCAGAAATCACATTTAAACTCGACTACCATCTAACATGTTTAACTTTAGATTTGCTGGCCATCATCAAACATTGATCTGTGGTGCGTGGTAGCTGTCAGTCACAAAAACAGTTGTTTGGTTGTTTTTTTTTTTTTCCTTATTAATATAAGAATTATAAAACTAATGATGTCTATAAAGTAGGGACCAGGACTTCTTCAGACATATTTCACCTCCCTCTCCACAAATTATAGTTTCTTCTTCTTTAGCCTCTAGTTATTAAAATGTTGCTGTGTTTGTTGTTATAGTTTGGGATATGTCATATGTCATAGCTGAGAATTCAATAACATCTCACAGAACCACTGAATCAATTAGGTTGGAAAAGACCTCTGAAATTATCAGATTCAACATATGACCAAACACCACCATGTCAACTAGATCGTGGCGCTGAGTCCCATGTCAGTCTTCTCTTAAACCTCCAAGGATGGTGGCATCACCGGTGCCCTGGGCAGCCCATTCCAATAACCCTAATCTAAGGATAATGCATGTTCTCATTGTATGTTGAATAAGATAAATAAAACAAGTAAGAATGTTTTGAATTCCAAATGCTTTGGAATTAAGAAACATGAATTTTATTTGACGGATTATTTATTTAAACTATCTGTGGATCAAATTCACAGCTCATAAAATCACAATTTAGTGTTTTGCCAGATGGTTTTCTTCATTTATTCCTCAAGTATGCCAAATTTCGGTAATATTTATTTCAAAATTTTGGATTTCTCCATTCTGTAAGCTACTTTAACAAAATTTTGTGTTTCCAGTTAGATACAATATTAAATGGGCACACTTTTCAAAAAGTGCTAGGGACTTCTTCTTTGAACACTGACAGTTTGGTGTCCCTCCCCACTCAGTAACACTGTATGTATCTATATTCTATTTTGTTTTTTCTCAAACCTATCAGTATCTTATTTTCACTGGAAATAAAGCTGATAAAATGTATCCCTGATCAAAAAAGTAGTAAGACGGAAAGAGTTGAGCAGTTTATCAGTGCAAATTTGTCACATGTTTGTCAAATGTTTGGATATATTCAAATATAGGATGGAGAATTTGGAATGAATTTCCCACAACTTTCCTTGTAAACTTGCAGCCCAGCCTATGCCAAATTCTCCATGCCTTAATCCTGAGAGTGGATTTACTTTTGTGTCTCAGGCTAGCACATAACAAAATAATTTGTTTTGCAGAATGGTAAGCTGTTTGCCTCATGTGCTATATAACCTGTTTAGCTATTTTTATAAGTTTTTGTTTATGATAGAAAAGATATAGTGAACCCACCTGACTCTTAACTGAATGGATCAGGCTTCTTGTTATATTATATACCCACAGCTAATGACTGTAATTGATTAGAACCTCATCAGGTTTCAAAAGATTAAGTAATGCAAATTGGTTTACAGTTCCTTAATAGAGCCTGCTTAATGAGACAATCGGGAGATTTCAAGGCTTACTCTCTCTTTGGAGTTACACAAAAAAAGTAACTATGACTGAGAGCCAGTGCTGCTGATATTGACTCTTATGCTCATGGAAAAGAACTGCCATCTGCATGTGTAAAAATTGCTGTTCTGTTTATCTATTAGTAAAAACTAAAATAAACAAACAAAACCCTCCACAAAACCCAAACCCAAACCAAACAAAAAAATCCAAATAGCCTGCTGCTCCACATCTGTTGTTTCTCTGTCTTTCCACCTCTACTTCCATTGTCTCTCTGTATCTCCTGCACCATTCCTGAGAACAAGAGGGAGTGCAATGGGCAATTTTTCAGTAGACAGAAGAGTTCACAGAGAGGAACTGAAAATTTATCTTAATATTTGAAGCTCACTCTAGAACAGTCACTTGCTTAATTAAATAGAATAACCATACGTGTACCTTCATGTACAGTGGGGTCAACATATCTCTCCTAGGGAAAACATCACACTGCCAGGCCGTTGCCTGTGTTGTGTCAGAGGTTGCTCTTCTGGGAAAGGCAGTCATGCCTGCTAACTGACAGTGCAGGTAGCCAAATACCCCTTATGAGAATTAAGTTCTTCTGAAATTCATGTGCACATAATTATTCTCGGTTTATTTTGTGCATTACAGACCAGAAAAATTGCTAAATATTTGGGGCAACATTCACAACTCATTCAACCAGTCAGAAAATAATATTGAATCCTTGCATTTGCCAGCAGTT
>JAYRBT010000093.1:23052394-23070189 GCA_036023395.1 Myiotriccus ornatus
AAAGACAACGCAGAAAGAATCGCGACTTGTCGATACCACCTGGAGAGTCTTTCTGCTGTGCCTTCTGCAACCGGACTCGTCTATCTTGCATTGGCCTTTTTAGCCATCAGAGCGCTTGTAGCAAGAGTGGGTAGAGCCCTTCTCAAATCTTCGTTCGCGAAGCCTAGCCATGAAATACACCTGTCAGGTGTACATGGAAATATTTATACCTTTTCTAGCATTTTTCATATTTTCAAGTACTTTTTAATGTATGTTTTTTTCCTTCTCTCCTGTTTCAAAATTGGCCTCAGCTAATTCCTTGTACTAAATGTACAGTGTGGACATGCATCATTCACCCAACCAAAATACAAAATAATATAAAAAAATATATAAAAAAAGCAATTTTGCTACTTTCTCAGTTTACATTCAGCCTAAGTTATGCATAACACATAGTTTAAGAAATAGAAATTCAGAGAATTTGCCAAAACGTAAATTCAGTTCTGCTCCTCAAAGTGCAAAGATATTAACTCAGTTTCATGGGGTTTTTTGATGGTGTCAAACATAAAATTGCCACTATGGTTTCCACCAGCATTTTGGTTTAGAGTGGAATAGAAAGTTCATAAAATAAACTGAGTCAGGACTACAGAGTCCATGCAATTCAGGTTTGAATGGTACATCATATTACTGAGCTATCAGTCAAGATGTGAGTATTTGTTTATAGTACACTTCTGTTAGAGAACATAGAAAGTATTTCAAGTGTTTGGAATCTTTCTGCATGCTTGCTTTTGATTCCAAGACTGACATCTTTAGAGACACATTTATTTCAAGCAGGTATTCCTTTCTCAAGGTTAGGTCAACATCACAGACCATGTGATGTAAATTATTGCCTTTATTATAAGATTAGAGTTGATAGAGTTTTAAAGTTATTTCATAGCTGATGAGAGCAGACTTGGCTGAAAACATTAAGTTCATGTCTGAGACTTTATAAAATCACCCCTTTGTAAAATATCAGAAATATTTTATATTTCTGACTTTATAGTTATTCATTGCCTGAATGATTCAAGTCCATAAGGATCTAAGAAGGGTCACTAGATGCTACCAGAGGTTAAAAAAGGAAACCATTATACATCCTTTAATACTATCTGTCTAATGTTTAATCTATTAAAATTTAAATGCAGGCCTAAAATAATTAACGAATGCCTGATTTTTTTTTTCAGATGTAAACAAAGAAACAGACATTTGTGTAAAAAGCATAGAAGCAACAAAAAAAAACCTGCCATAAAAAAAAAGGAAGAGCCTAGGTTTAACATATGTATAATGACCAAACCAATATCTGCCTTAGAACACTTTCACATTATTTTCTTACCTTTACTTGCTTTTCTGACTGTAGATTTAAGTAGATTTTCAACACAAAAAAATATTTCTGATTTTGCTAAAATGAAACATAGTTCTAGAGGAACACATTTTACTTTTGCTTGTCTTCCAGTTGTGTTTTGTGGAAGCCAGTGAACTCAAAGCTATTGTGTATTCCTTATCTCACAGGAGGTTGAATCCAACATTGAACTGAATTGTTTTTATATAGCAATTAGTGTTTCATGGTCTGAAATACACACAATCTGAAATAAGGAAAAAGAAATGTGATCAAAATACATGGAAGCAGGATCTTTACTGCAAAGAGTTAGGTGTTAGCTGAGAGATTTGGGCAGACTATGTATGAAACGCTTCACCAGTGTTGTTAAACTGATTTAGTGTGCTAAAAAAGTACTTGGATGTAACTTACAGAAACTGAGGCTTTGCCAGCAGAGTATATTATACATTTCTGCTGTCTGAAACAACTTAGAGAAGAAAATGTATTCTAAACTGTTGATATAAGATAAATGGATGCTAAAACTTTCGCCAGACAACCTGCCAGTCCTATCTTTTGCCTCAGTTTTTTAATTAACAAAGGTGTGTCCCTATTTTGCTATACTGACCTGAACTAGCTCTTATGATCAAAATTATAAATTTCTCAACCTGTAAACTCCTTCCAGGTAACAACTTTGTTACCACATTTACTAGCTCCGTGATTAATGTGTCAAAAGTCCCTTCAGGGACCAGGGACCAAGCTTAAGTTTTGTTTCACCTGCATGCCCCTTCTTTATGAAATTTACAAATTGCCATGGGTGTGATAGACACAGCTCAAAATAAACAGTGTAAGGGGCTTTGGCCATTTCCTCACCATCTGTTGGATGATACTGGGATGCTTCAATAGCACGCTGCTGACAGTCAGGTGATGTAATGAACACTCACGAGGAGTGTCTCTGTCAGAGAAGTTGAGCCACTATCTTCTTCCCTTTGAAGGAACTGTTTTGCAGGACCAAGGAATAAGCTGGTTGTACAAAGGCATGGAAGGATGTTATCTCATCAGACTACCAGAAGTGAGCAAAAGCTTATTATCAAAACCTATGAAGGGAAAAATATGAATATCCCTGAGAGAAAGGACAGCGATAACAAAGGTTACGTGCTTCTACGTAACAACATTTCACCAGATCAGGAATGGACACTAATGACAGGTGGACACAGGGGATAAAGCCCAAAACACAGTGTGAATCTAACCAGGACACATCACACCTGTCTCTGACAGGTACCTGAGGCATTTGTTTCTTTTGCACTCTGGCTGAACTTATAAATATCGCTGTGCCCATCAAGTTTGACTATATTATTTCCAAGCTCATGTAGACACTGATGTGATCCTTCATAAGGTTGTGTAAACAGAAGGAGTGTATTTCTGGAAAAAAAAAAATTAAAATAAATAAATCATTTATTAAGGGTTGTTTTAACAAAAGGATTTTTAAAATTGTTTTTCTATTATATAGTTGTTGCCTTTGTGTTAGAATGAGAAACTCTGTATGTCTGCCTAAGAATTTGCCCATTGCCTACGAAACTGAGGTAACTCATTTATTGAACTGTCCTTTTCACTGTATTTTTTACAGTTTTGTTTTTCGGCTTTATTTGAATTGCCAGGTGAATTTTGGTGTAGTGCACCATTTCTCAAAGAGTTTGCACGCAAATAGAAGGGATTAGGGAGAATGAAATATTACATTTTAAAACAGATATTACTTCCCTACAATATGATATAATTCTGTTATAATAAGACTGCTTAATATTGTAAATGAAACTTATCTCTTGCTGAGTCATTAGTGACAAATAGAAGTAGGATTTTTTTTTACTTTTCACAAGACAGGGGTATTTGTACATTGGCTTTATTCCTTTCTTGTTGCTGGATACTGAGAACAAACTGTGACTTCAAAAATAGGACACATCATTTATCATTCATCTATTGTGTACTCTGTCTAATTTATGTTTATTTCTCTATCTTCATTTTATTGCTTTTTAAAAATTGTTTTCTCCCAGTTTAGTATTTATTGCTGTTCAGTGGTGCTCTTTTTCTTGTTCTATTTTGAGCAGTTTATGATGATTAAAAGATTAGAAACAGTGTTTATGTCTCCCTATTTGTCCAACCTCAGTGAGGAAAGCTTTCATAAACCTGAGACTTGTTTGCTTGATTTAACACATAAGTTATCTTATGGGTGGCAAGTCAGTTCCTGCTTTCTGCTAGCTTCTGATGAGGACTGGTGGATTTTGGTGTTAAATTTTACTGTCTTTTTACAGACTCTAAATCACACTTGCATACTGTGAAACCAGAGAGACAAGCATAAAATCAGTTTTGTGTTTAAGAAGTTCTTATCTGTAACAGGTATGGTCTTAGTTACATATAAATTAATTATATCCAGAAGAAAAGTAAAAGGGTAATAAAAATAGATGGAGCTAGGTATGCTGACAGAATACTGCATTTGCTGGGAAAAAGTATGATAAAGACAGGAGACAGATGCTGTGGGGAAAACAACTACTATTTACACTTGAATGCTTACTAAAATCACAAGAAAATGTGAATTTTTAGACTTATCTTCCACAAAATACACAGCATGATCACTAAAACAACTGTGCTGTAAAAGCAAATAACAATTTGCATGATATGCCTGATATGCTGTTCATGCCTGATATTATTTATACAGATGCATTAGTAATGCTATGCTTAACCTGACTGTTCCCAGTCTTCACCTATGAGAAGCAGAAGCACAATGGCTTTATAGATAAACCTGGAGGAAGGGGATTTTCTGTTGTATGTGCAATGGTCATATATCTAATATAATTTTCATTGGTTAGGTCAGAACAGCATCCAGGTTTTGACCTTTAATTCTGACAGTTCTACCTAGCTAAGGCATAGGCTGAGGTGACTGAGATAGCCGGTTATAGGATGTTTCTCTGTATGGCAGTTTCAAACCCCAGCAATGGTTGCCCCAAGTGTCACATCCATTTGATTTATATATTTAAAATTTATACTAGTGCCTGGAGCATAGCTGGGATGCTTTTAATAAATCTATGTAGATATAAATAAGTATGACAGTACCAATGTTACTTAAGCTTTAGCCTGGCACTTTTAATGATTATGTTTTCATTAAGTGACATCTGTAAAGAAGCAGCAGAAAGGAGGCATTAGCATGTTGGGACCAAGGTAGATATAAATTTGTCTTCTGTCAGTGAACCCTGCTTTTTTCTAGACTTTCATTTGGCTCTTTCTCTCTGCTGTTACTATTTAAATTCCAGTATGCTCAGTCTTTTAGGGAAAACACACTGGAATGAAAAGAAGAAACGTGGTATCTTTTTGAGCTTCTTCTTGTCAGACCTCTTTCTAAACTAAGATTCAGTAAGGGGTTCTGAAAAGTTTATGTATGTGGTGGGTTGACCTTGGCTGGATGCCTACAGAGGTGCTCTAGCACTCCTTGTCTGTCCCCCCCATCACCCTCCCCACCCCTCCACCCCAGTTAATAATTATCTGGAAATCTAGAAGTATTTACTCATTTTCTATTTCATAAACCATGTTGAGAAATTATTTCTTTTCCTAAGATGCCTTTCCTTTATACTAAAACTCTTGACTTTTTCTTAAATATTTGTCTATTCAATTTGAACTACTGAACCCAACACCAAAAACAATTACTTTAGCAATACTCTGCTCTGTAGAAAATGGAAAGAAGTAGAGGGCACCACCACCACTCTTAAAATATCAAAAAAGCCATTTTGTCACAGGAAGAATATCATCTGGAACTTACACAGACACAAGAATAACTTCATGCCAATAAACTGCTAAAAAAAAAACAACTATGAAATATTATGTAAGTTATTTGTTTATGACATCTAATTTTTAACTTAGCCTGCAGATATAGATGCATTCCATCTTTCAGACCCTGAAGCAAACAGCCCTTCAGGTCAGACAGATGAATATCTTGTCCTTCTACCACTGATACTACCAAAATTATTTAGGAAATTTTCTTTGAATGAAATTAGCTGTGACAGGTGCAAACAGTCCCGAATCATTCCTTCTCATAAAGACAGCCTTATTTTCTCACTTTTCTGAAGGTTAAGTGAGGAAGTATTTTACACATTATACATCAATTAAAATCAAGTCACATACCCCAAAACCTAAAAATGCTGCGGTTGGCAATGGATTAGAACCATAGCCTGCACAGCAGCTGGTGGAACCTTAGTAACCCCTTGCAGAAATTCGGATGACATACCCTTTACAAAAATCAGCAAGGGAGGTCACTCCCACAGATATATGTGGAACACAGATCAAGCGAAATTATTCCATGAGGATTATTTCTTCCCCATTCTGTGAGAGTCCCCCTTCAGCTGGTGCAAGCATTGCAGAGCAGTAGTTTCTTTTTATTCTAGTTTATTGTTGCTTGACTGAATCCCAGAGGAATGCTATAGAGTCACAGGTTTTGCAAAATGAAGTGAAACATGACAGAAATCACAACTGAGACTAAAACAAAATGAAAAATCAACTTAGCCTCTTCATAGGGAAGCTAGCTGTCTGCTTGTAAATATTTGTTAGGAAAGGAGCCCATGTAAGCCTCGGTTGATGTGCCTGAATGCAACTCTTCCTCTGGGTGTACTTTTAATTCTGCAGCCAGTGTGTTAGCAATATGAAACAAAAAATGTCACAAAATGCCAAGTCTTAAAAATGTCACTGAGGAAAGAAAAGAACAGGAAAAAGAAAAGACTAAAGGAAAAAGGAAAAGAAAAAGAAAAGAAAAAGAAAAAAAAGAAATATAACAGCAAAGGGAAAAATATGGTGAGCCCATACCAACGGCAAATTAAATAAATATGCTTCACTGGTAGTGAACAGTAGTTTCTTGGGGAACATGATTTTATACACTTTGTATCCTATTAATTTTCATGACATTGATGGAGAAATATTAAAACTGTGAGAGTGCTGAAGACAAATTAACTCATCAATTACATGTATGGGACAGTAGAGACTGAGTTTATTTCACCATTTCCAATCTCAATAAAACTGTAATTACTAACTTTTGGAGTCTTCATGGAAATCTGCATTCATTAACACTTAATTTGAAGTCAGTTACTGGTGTATACTTAATTTTTCAGCTGTCTAATGCAGAGGAATAGAAGGCAGCCTGGAATCAAGTAGTCTGCCTTTTCAGTGCTCATAGCAGTTTTTTCTCTGCACTTGTCAAAGCTGAATTTTTTCCTGTTAACAATAAAGAAATGGGTTTAGTAAAATTTGCTCAAGGACATTTGTGTCTCTGTCCTTCTTTTATTGTCCTCGTATGTGTGTATCTCTTTCCCTTGAACACACATGAGGTTGCAATACCTCAGGAATAGATACTGCCATCATTTCACTGAATAATACCTCATTTTGAGAGCAGTGTCACAGAAACTGGTACATGATACTTCATGTACCACTCAGTCTAAAACGTTATAGGGAGGTGCTGACATCAACATGCTTCTTTCTAGCATAAAGGAAGCACAAAATCCTTTATTACTTTGCCTCTTAAAACACAGGATGAGGGAATGAGTACACATCAGTAAAAGCTTTTTTGTTTTGACTTGCTTCAGGGGAAAAAACTGTGCTCTTTCCAATTCTTTGGGACTTTGTTTATTCGTTTGTTTGTTTTGCTGTGTTTTTTGGTGGTTTGGTTTTGGTTTTGTTTGTCTGGGGTTTTTTGTTTATGTTTTGGGTTTTGAGGGCACATATGATGACAACCCACTCCTACTTAACTACCTAAGATCTCCGCAGTATATGGACCATGCACAAATGACCTTTTGGAATGATTAGATCACGAGTGGCAGCAAACCAAATCAATCAGTATTTCACATTTGGAATCTGTTTGATTCTTGTGTGGTAGTGTGCTAGACAGAAAGTAAACCTGAGGCCAAAATCTGTCTTTCACAACACTAAACTGAATCCAGTATGAAGTTTAAAAAACAAAACTGTCGTGTATATACAAAAGACAGCTGTACCCCAGAATGGGAACTGGTTGTCTAATAAATAGGAGAATATGATGGTCTGCAGAGGCACATTTTGATACTTTCAGGTTCTTGGACGAGGGACTAAAGAGTTTATGTAATAAGTATGCTATAGAAAACATAATTGGGTAATAACTGCCATGGAGAAAGGGTTTAAAATTCAAAATCACCTCCAGAAATTAGAGATTTGGTATGGAGAATTTAAGGACAAAATTTAATAAGATAAATATGAAGGACTTTATTTGTGTGGTAAAAACAGACTGCAGTTGACACATTGCAGTGTGCTCTCACACCCCAAAAGACAAGCCATGTCCTGGGCTGCATCAAAAGCAATGTGGCCAGCAGGGTGAGGGCCCCTCTGCTCTGCTCTCATGAGACCCCACCTGGAGTACCACCTCCAGTTCTGGCGCCTACAACATCAGAAGGATATGGAACTGCTGGAAGAAGCACAGAGGAGTGACACAAAATTGATGAGAAGACCGGAGCAACTCCCCTATGAAAGCAGGCTGAGAAAGTTGGGGCTGTTCAGGCTGGAGAAGAGAAGGTTGCGTGGAGAACTCATAGCACCTTCCAGTATCTGAAGGGAGCCTACAGGGAAGACAGAGAGGGACTTTTCATCAGGAACTGTAGTGACAGGCAAAGGAGTAATGGGAATAAACAGAAAGAAAGAAAATTTAGGTTAGATATTACAAAAAATTTTTTACTGTGATGGTGGTGAGACACTGGAACAGGTTACCCAGGGAGGCTGTGGATGCCCCAACCCTGGCAGTGTTCCAGGTCAGGTTGGATAACGCCTTGAGCAACCTGGTCTAGTGGGAGATGTCCCTGCATCTGGCAGGGGGATTAGGAGTAGATGATCTTTAAAGTCCATTCCAACCCCTTAGCATTTTATGATTCTATGACATTCAGGAGAATATTAACTGTTTAGAGAGCAAACTTAAAAAAACCCAAGGTTTTTGAGATTATGGTGAGAAAGAAGCAAAACATGAACAATCAAGGTTGTAAGAGAAGATACTAGGTTATATTCTAGGATGCAAAAAAAACAGAGCTTGATAAAAATATTAAATGTTCCTTCTAAAAACTTATCCACCATTAGTAAGGCCTCAGGTGTGTTGTTAGGGATTTTTTTTGGTGGAGGTAGGTGGTCTGGGTGGTTTTGATTTTTTTTTTTTTGGTTGGTTTTGGTTTTTTGTTTTGTTTTATTTTGTACTGCCTGAAATCTTGCACAACATTTTGAGAAATATATGGAACACTAAAGAGGATCTGGAAGGTATGAAATAAATTACTTCTGAGAGGAAGTTAAAGACCCTGGGACTATTTAAACCCGAAGATAATAAAAAAGTAGGGAGGGTAAAACAAGAAGTCAAGTGTGCTAAGGCATTTGCAAAGATCAGAAAGAAGATATTTTCTTAAACTTCAGCACAAAAAAAAATAATATAGGAATTTTCAGTTTATTTCAATTCAGATAGGTAACAAAACAATACAATAAATTACTTGAAAGACTGAGGAGCTTGTGTAGTGAAAAAAATAGTATAAATGATCCTATATTTTTAACAGTGGAAAGAATATAGGATTCCTTGGGTAGTTTCCAATCCTATTTTTCCATAATTTTAATTCTCGTCACCAGAACAGGAAGTTTTTCTTTCTTGATTCAGTATGACTTTCTAACTTCATATTTTGCAGACTGTAAATCTTTAGGAGATACCAGCTGTGAAGGCTGGTATTTTCCCCCTAAAGTAGCTTAGGTGGATGGTACAGTTGATTTAATGGATTGTTCCCTTATTGCTAGTACTTGCAATAGCTCACACTGTGTTAATTTATTCTTTCATTTAGAGCTTAAACATCAAATGGACAGTTTTATAAATAAGTGTACTGTGAGTGTAGGGTGGATAATGAAATGTCACTGAGCTGTGGACCATGATTTTGAAAATATTTTAAATCTTTAACTCAGTAAACCCTGTGGCCTACTATTTTACTCTTTTTAAAATTTTAGGGGAAAGATGTAGAAATGAGGACAGAAGAAATGAAAGTACTGATGAAATATTATGATTTTATTTCAAAACTTAGTATTAAATTATTATTAACCTATTATTTTGTGTGAATAACATGGAAACTGGAGTCAGTTTCTGTTGAAGTTTATGGAAACATTCTTGCTAGGTATTTTGGTGGTTGATGTTGTTTTATTTTTTGTTTGCTTGATTTTTTTCTGAGGGAATAGAGATGATAAAATAATAGAGGTTAGTGGAATTTACCTTTGGATATAAGGACACAATAGGCATAAGTGAAGTGCATTGTAGCTCCAGCCATTTACATTTGTCCAGAAGCAGATGCAGGACATAAAAATTGGGGCTTAAAATCCCAAACCCTGATAGTTCACACTACATTTTTAATTTGTTTTGAGCGTGAAGTAGATGACTATAAAATCTGTGTGCAAAACCAGCTATTGAGATCTGACTTTTGGAAGAATAGCCACTATTCACAAATAGATTTCCTGTATAAGAGTCAATGTTTTTCTCTGCTGACATCACAGTGAAAAGCACTGAGTCTCTGCATGCTGTCAGTGGTACTTCTGAGGTTGTTCATCCCTCATACATGAGACGATTTTGACTGGGTATGATGTCAAATGCTCTGATGCTAAAAGAGATACATGGTCTTTACAAGAAATTGGATTAGTTTAAAATTAAGCATGGGTAGCATCCAGAAACTTCATTAAAGTTTAGAGCTTCTTCTTTTGGCAGAACCATTTGTTCCTGTCTAGAGGAAAACAATGAATATACAACACAGTGAAGAGAAACAGAAAGAAAAGAACAATTAGATACAAAATGTTATACCTTCACTTAAGCTCAAGAACTGAGAAAGCACAGGATGTGAAAAAAGTTTGCTAGTATAATCAATGTTGCATTACCTTAAAAAGAAGTGTGATATACAAAATTAATAAAAAACAGTTACAAAACCAAACTTTATATTTACTTATTAATTTAATCACACAAAAGTATTTCCTGCATGTAAAAATCTGATTAGAAATGACCGTCTTATGGTCTGTTTTTCTGAATTTGCATAAGGCAACCCGGCTTTCCCCTATACCCAAAGCCAAGGAAGAGTAACCAAAATGTTTATGCTGTTGCTTTTATTCTTACATATATTTTAGACATTAAAATCACAAACTGGTAACTGTCAAGTTTAACTGGTTACAGTGGTTTGCCATGAAGTGATTTTTCAGGTTCTGCACAATCTTTACAACTTTCCTCTTCTGCCTCAGGCTTCATGTGATTCTTGTGCAGTTTTCAGAAAGTTTCCCTGAAACTGATATAGTCAGTCTTTGCCACTTCATCTCTTTGCCTTCCGTTAGCAAAAATAAAAATAAAAAAATGTGGGGAATAATAGTGAAAAGTAATGAAGCAGGCATACAACCTTTTTTCTTATTGTTACAGATGGATCACACAGGCTTATTAACCAGTTCCTTTCTCTACAGAGTTTACACCAGTAATACCCACCTCTTTGTCCCCTTACTCACTGTACTTCTTTGCCTTAGCATACTTCAGCTCTTACCCATGTCTTTCCTATTTTTATTCACTTGATCTCGATCTAATACTGCAGTCTACCCACTTTGACAAAGAAATCCTGTTTGTATTGCAGTATTGTGAAGGGAGTACATGTAATTTTGCATCACAGAAGCCCTTTGTCAGAAACTTTTCCATTTTGCTTTATTAAAAAAATAAAGAGTCAGGATAGGACAAAAAGAAGATGGAAGTGTGTGTGGGGGAGGCTTATGGAGTAAGTGATGGATAAAAAGGAGAACAAGCAGCTGAGAACCCGTTTTATTTTCTTAATATTAGGCATCTATATCCCTGATGTAAAGGTATGAAGTGGCAGAAAAGTCTTTTAAATAGAACAGTCTAACTGGGGATTTAGTAAGTGACCTGTGTAGCAATCAAGCAAGACTCTGATACGCAAAGAATAAGCTGCACATTCTCAGCAGTGATAGACTCAGCAGACACAGAGGTGACTTAGTGCACCAAAAGGTTATGCTTGAGAAGCACGTGTCATAAAAGATATTTGGAACAATCTGCTTTGTTAATATAGGGAGCAAATAGGGGATGCAGGCTATCCTTCTCATGTTATCCAGCCCTCCCACTTTTTATTGTAAGTTGTACTTGAAGAAAGGACATTCCCTAAGGAAACTTCTGTCTCTACATCTGCAAGGATTAATATGGTTTTGCTATTATAGCTGCTTAGATAGGTGTATTGTCCTGGCTTGTTTTGTTAGCTGTGTGGTATTAATGTGAATCTGTCTTATCAGGTTCTAAGAATACTTTCAAGAATAATGCATTAAAGTCCGTCTCACAGCATAATAAATTTTTGTTTGCTTGTTTTTATCTTCATGGTTTTAAAAAAAGACACATGAAAATGTTCTTCCTTTCATTCAATACTTGACTAAAATAATAATAAAAAATAGTCACTGTTCTTTTTTCAATCGACAATAGTGATTTTTGAAAAATCTTTGTGTTTTCGATTTTTTCAGCTATTATTTCTAAATTATTTATTTAGTCTATTCTCATTTTTCAATCAGGTTATAAACTTCTTAGGCCCCTCTGTGTGGTGATCTTTCCATAGTACTTTGGGATTTATGCTGGAGAAATTTTATTCCGATTTAGAATAATTCTTCATAAATAAATTGTGGTGAACAATTAATAATCCTGGCAACAGCTGAGATGAGGAATTTGTGTGTTAATGAGACTGTTTCATAATTCTTGGTGTATTACTTGACACCAGTACCATCAGTGCTGTTCTTACATTATGAAGCATACTATTTCACTTCTAGGATTCTGTTTTGCCTTTTGAGGTTATATTCTCAAAGCTTTTACAAAATTGTCTGCCATTTCATATTGTTTGTCATTGATATCATCCTACAGGTATAGTGTAGGTGAATAATTTTTCAGAATTTTACTCAAAAAACTCACTTTTTTCTAAGAGTTGCCTATGGGCAATAGGTTGAGTCATCATGCAACACTCATATGATTGCTAATCACTATACATTTCAAATTATTTAGCAGCTAAGTGGAGTATTGTAGAGTTTTTCTGCCACGTGAATACATTTATTTTGAAATCTAGGTGTAGAGAGCAATATAATCATCATGACTAATGATCTGACTAATCAGAGTAAATGCAGAGAAAGTTTATGGTTCAGTTTCTGCAATAAAAGCATCATATTCCCAAGCTGGCATAACAGTACACACTACTCAGACTTTCCCCATGTAATTTCAGCTTTGTATCTAGGTGTCAGGCTGCGGTCCAAGGAGGGCTGCTGGCTTTGAGCACTGGCAAAGTAGGCAGGATGCAAACTGTCTGCCAAGCTCATTCCACAAGAGATGGAGACTGGCTACTGGAGCAGTGCCTGCTTTCCCAGCCACCAATTTTTCCTTCTGCATATAAAGCCCTCTTTTTTCAACTCCAGCAGAAAAACCTCCGGGCACCAATCTCTCTCTCTCACTTCCATTTCTCTTCCTCAACCCTTTCCTCTTGCTTCAGGACTCCCTTTGGCTTCTTCTTCTCCCTCTCAGTCTTTCTGCAAAACAATGAAATAGAAGTGAGCATTAGTGTACAAAGGTACTGGAGACAAGAGGAGGAGACAGGGAGATCCCTGTCCCTACACTCCTCAGGCTTCAAACAAACTCACCGACCCCTTTGATCTCTCAGCTGAACATTCTAAAGCAAGCTGAACCTTTCTACTTTCCCCATGCCATACGAAACTTCCTCAATAGCCAAGCAACAGCTTTTGGTTGCTTCTCAGATGTGATAACACCAGTACCACAAAACAGAATATTACTGACACTGTGGACTTTGAAACCAACAGGATTTTAAAATTTTTTTTTCCGAGCAGTTCAGTCTTCATTGGATCATGCTATTAGCAATTTGTAGAGTAGATTATTTGATCTGTATATTAGTTTGGGTATATTTTTTTCTTTGTACATTGAAAGGGGACTTTCCTTGACTTTACTGCTTGTTTTGATTACATTTTAGTTCTAGGGTATTATCTTCCTCTTCCTTACTGTAATTTCTCAAGTTCCCTGAAGTTTTGCATTTGTTAAGCATTTTGTTAATGCTTTGTTAAGCATTATCTAGCCTTTTTAAAGCTTAGTACCTACTGAACTCAGAGGAGTTCAGAGAAAGGCAGTAATGATCAGAGACATTAAATACTTTTCAAAAAAGTGGGTAAGCTAAGGCTCTGATCTGGAGAAGAAATAGCTGAGGAGAACAACACAGAAGCCTACAAAGACCTTGGAGGATGTGAATGGGTGTCTCCCATCTAGTATGGGAGCAGAAAGAAACAAATGAAACCAGGTGCATAAAAATTGAAAACCAGTGATTTCTTATGCAGTGAATTGGAAGTTTTGCTTAGGATGTGGTGGACAAGAGCTGTTTGAGTTTTGTTTAGCTTGAGATAAGCAAAGGAAATCCACTGACAACTACTAAATACAGAGAAACCACACCACAGAATCTTACCCTAGCTATCGTGTAGAGCAGCAGCCATAATTTCAGCTATCAGGACATTTTGCTAATATTTGAGCCAGACAGGACATCTTCATGTTTTTGTGGCAAATAACAGGTAAGTGACAGCAGATACCCAGAATTTTCAGTTCTTTTGGTTCCCTAATTTCAGCAAAATTGATACACTTAACTGAACACACACTTCAAAAGATCTTTAGCACAGCTGTTGAAAACAACTTAATTCTCCAGCCAACACCTGCAACAGATATTAAACAGATGCCTTCACAGAAAATTCTGTAGAATTAATATACTTGGTCATTAATTCAGTTGTTTCAAGCTGTGTGAAGTATAGAGAAAGAACTGATAGCATTTCTTTGTTGTGGCTTGTGCTGAGAGTACAGCTGGAAGTCAACCAGTATTAATTGTTGGCATGCAGGAATAAGTGGGATATATCTTGCTCGTTTTGAGGATGAGCTAATTAAAAACAAACTCTGCAGGGTAAACAATTACAAAACTGTCTATGAAACTCTTTTTAAAATTATGGTGTGAATAAATCTATGTATAAATTGTTATCAATTTATTTATGGTTCTTTAGATCCCGAAGAACCTTACTTATGATAGTCTAGAAGGTTTTCATAATCTTAATTCTACTACAATTATATGTAAAAGTTACATGTGCCACTTTATTGCACTGCAAACAGAACTATGGATTTACTTCTGGTTCATAAAGTTCCTTAAAGTTTTAAGTTTTCTAGATTCGTGACCCAAATATTTTTTGCAAAAAGTAATTTGCTTACCTTTAAAGCAGCTGCAGTTGAAATTATTGGAAGGAACTGTGAGAACTATTCTTTCTCTAAAAAACAGTATTTTTTTGGCAACAATCTGTGGTTATACAAGTAAGTTAAACATTCAGCACTGATATGGGAATAAGACAAGAACTTCCCATCTGGATACCAGCATTAACTGAAAGAATACAAATCTTTGCTTTGATTTTAAAGAAGATCCTGGCTGAAACTCAGGAACACTTAACTGCAGCATAATCTGCTCTTCATTAAGAAATTAGTGACTATTATTTTTTTTAATTTTATTTTTGCAGGCATGGTAATGTTTGAGATGTTGTCCAAAGATTATGTGAAGCAGGGCATGATACAACTTTTGGTCTTAAATACCTCTGTATAACTTTTAGGATTTTTTGTTAGCAATTTGTTTCTGCTAATATGATGATCTTTTGGACACAAATATATGCAAGACTGGAAAGGCACCTTCAGACTCCAGTGTTTTCCAATTTCAAAATACCTGTTTTGGACAGAGAGCATAAGTCTCATCTGAACAGGTACTGAAGGCCCATGTGAGGAACATTCCTTGTTTGTGTGTGAATTTCAGCACCTCACTTAATTAGGTAAGGCTGCCGATTGCTGCTGTCTAATATCCAAGCTGAACACATGACATTGCAAGATTTTTCACATTGGTGTAAATAAACATGGCAAATAGAATGGAAACATTCAGGTAATTGTACACAAAAGAAGTACTTCAGTACTAAGTGCTTGGTTCCTGAGTCACTCATCTGGCTCCTTAGAATTCTAAATAACTCTATCTATCTGGCCTTATCTGGCCATGGTGGCCAGTGGAAAAGTGTGAACTGAAGTACAGGTCTTCTGCTTTGAAAAGATTAATTACTAAATTGAGATTCAGCAAATCTAGGATTGCTGCCAGGACAAATGTTAAAGTCATACTGCAAATCAAAGTAATTCTGGAGCACTGTTTTTAAGAGGTTGTAAAATGCTTGTAAAGGAAAATAGTTTTTATGGAAAGGAAGATGTGGCCAAAGATATTACCTGTTACTGCTCCTACCTGTGTTCTGTGCATGGAGATTTTTAAATTAAAATACAAAATAATCGCAACATATCAGTTTTCCCACGGTCATAACTTTGTGGGCAAATGTTTACCTTTTGACAAGTATTACAGTTTATTTGGTTTTATTTTGCTTTGTTTTTATCTATTTGGGTTGTGCCCTTCTGCTACTTTGGCATACAAGTCCTGCAAATAAATAAATAAAAGATAGGCTCTTTCACAGTTACAGCATAGAAATGTTTAATAAATTGTTTTAAAATATACCAAGACAAGAAAAAAAAAATGTATTTTTTGGGAGGAAAAAAAAGTGTGAGAAAAGAGTAACAATATAGAAGAAAATAAAATGACTGGAAAATAAACTTAATAAGAGACCTCTAAAAATAATTTCAGAAAAAAATGCCTATTGTCCTTTTTTGTACTGTTAAGATTTTGAAGACAATTTTGCATGTGTGTTCTGTGGAGTAAACAAGGAATCTTTGTGAGGAATTAGTCTCATGACTCTAATAATTGAATATTAGAAAGGAAAAGTGAATATTCCTTTGGTGGTCCTGCTTGACCTCACCTGAAATGTGTTGTTTCACCAGCTGAAGACAAGAGTAGATGTTCTCTTTGAGTCTATTTTTTTTCCTGAAGGGAAAAAAGAAAAATCTATTAGATGGGTACAAACAAGCAACACTGGTGTAATCCGAATTTATACATCTGAAAAAAAAAAATCTGCTTTTATAACTGGAATTACAGCCATCTTCAGGTTTTCTCTGAGATAACACGGGCATCTATAGTGAAAGTAAATCAAGAAAACATTTCAAAGCAAGTTCTCTCTGTATTTCACATTATTGACCTAATTTAGCTCTGGTTATGTTGAGTAAAATAAATGGGTTTTGGTTGGGGGTTTTTTTTGTATTTTTTTATCAGCTCAGCAAGACACCTTGTCATGTTGATATGAATCTCTTTACACAGAAATGATGCACAGAAGACCTTGTCTCCTGAAAGAGGACTCATATAAAATAAAATCTGCAGTTCCTGTGACGAGCCCTGTGGTGCCTGAACCAGCCTGCACCTTCTGTCGCTCAACTCCATGAGCAGCTCCCAGACTGGACACTCAGTGGAAAGCTGTATTTCAGAAAGTCATTATGAAAAAATCCCAAAAGGGGTCAAATAGGAATCAGATGTGGTTGTGCTGCCCTTTGCTGCAGGGCAGTAGGCAGACTGCTGGAGTCTCCTGGGAGGGAGAAGAGCAGCCATCTGCCCCCTGGTGCACTGTCCTGCCCAGCACCACAGCCTGCCCTGGTGAGCTCTGGTGGAGAGTAGTTTGTCACACGTAAATGAGAGGCCTTTCATTTCACAAGCTACTGTACAACATCCCCTTCTGCTGAGGGCAAACATGGGGAGTCAGCCAGCACTGAGTTAATTACAGAAGAGCTTTGGCTCTTATTTTGGTGAGACAAAGCTCTGTCACTGCTTCTATGCATTTCTTCCCCTGCACTTCAGTGCTGTAAGTTCATGTCCCAGTTGGGGACTTCATCTCTTCGTGAGACTATTTTCTGGAACATAATGTTCTTGGTGCTAAAAGCAATTATTACAAAGAGGGAAATTCAATCAGGAAGACAAAAACTATAAGGCAAAGCACCGTGTAGGGCCTGCTCACTGATTCATAACTAAGGATAGTAATTAAATAGTAGGTTGGTTTAGACTCTGCCTTTCCCAGCAGCTTGCCTCTAAGGCAGCTGCTGTGGTGTCTTGTGGGTTGAATTAAAGAGGGGGGTAAATGTGATAATAAAAATAATAATAACAAAAATGTCACAGATGGTTTGTATTTTAAAAAATGTCACTTCTTTCTCTCAGGTTGCATATTTTTCAATTGCTTTTATGTTAAAATCATCTAAATTCTATACATCTGAGAAACCACAGATTCTAAATTTAGTATTTTAAAAGTGTATTTAGACAAGGTTACATAATGGAAAACTAAGAGTCATATGTATGAACTTAAAAAATTTTATTTATTCCTACTCATCATGGCTAGGCTTCGCAAAGGAAGATTTGAGAAGGGCTCTACCCACGCTTGCTACAAGCGCGCTGATGGCTAAAAAGGCCAATGCGAGATAGAC
>JAYRBT010000093.1:23074120-23092801 GCA_036023395.1 Myiotriccus ornatus
TTTCCTTTACTCATGTTAAAGACCAACATGTAATCTCATTTATCTGATCATGAAAGCTTTTAGTCATCACTGCTCTGAGTCACGAAGCAGGAACACAATAGATCCAGTGAAGAGGAGGAGACAAACACAGCAACAGATTTGTAAAATCCTGTTAATTCTAGAACTTCGCATACTATTGGATGAATCAAAGTCCACGCCAAGCTGGTTTTGTGCTTTAAAACATAAAGAATATTCTTTTACTAACTATGGCACTTCCACAGGGATGCTATATGTTCATACACTGTAGTTCAATCCAGGTACGAATTTGTGGTATACAGAAGTTTTCAGAACTGTGAGTATTTGCTTGTCTTTAGAAATGGAAGGAATGTGCCTAGAATTATTAGAATGTGCCAAGAATTATTAGAAGACTGACTTGTCGGCTGAGTGCCTGCCTGGAGCTGTTTTTGACCCTTTTTGTTTGTTCTGAATTTCCTCTATACATTTCAAGAATTAGATCATCAAAGTGAAACATGATTTCTGTCCGTACAAGCAGTCTACTATTTCTACACTTGGGAATTTTAACTGCTTTCAATCAAATTTACTTAATTGCTGCCAGCAGATCTTCTACCCTGCAGAAATAATTTGGTTACCTTGCCCTCTAATGGAGAAATTATCTCTTTTCTATTAGCATTTCCCTGATTCTTCCTTATCATATGTCTGGGTGGATAAGTGTGTAAATTTTTAAGGTATTTTCCAAGGGCAATGTGCTATTTCTGCATATTAGCTTTCATTTGGTATTGGACCAATGCACAGGATGCAAAATGATTGTCAGAGGTTTGTATGTTACATGCACACACACATCATACATGCATGCAAGAGAATGAGATCGTTGCTTGATCCAAATTCTTCTCTAAGATTTATTCAATGATCTTCTCTCAAGATCTGCTCCAGTGAATTGGTATTTTGTATCTAAAGACAAAATGTGGGATCTTTGTGGTCCCATTTTCAGGTAGTTGTGTAGGATTTTGATAACAGCCATAATAAACCAACTGTTACTTCACTGGACACATTTTTGCCTTTATTAAACTCTGCTGATTACCAGTTAGAGTAAGTAATATTTCATTTTACTCTCCTTGTGCTTCAGATGAACTTGTAATTTTTTTTTTTTTCTTTTAAACTAAAATTTTTACTGCAATAACAACAACCTTAGTATAGATCTTTTATGTGAAGGGTCAAGGAAATACAATATTAATTAGCTTCCATCCCCGCAAATTTAATTAAAACATAGCTTGCATATATATATAGATCTTTACATAGACCTGCATGGATTCTCATGAAAGTCTTTAACTTGGTAGAAAACTAGTTATTTTCAGCATTTTTAGAGCATATCAGCTTTTGTACTCTCAAGCGTCCTCATCTTCCCTGTTTTCTTTGCAAGCGAAGTTTTTTCTTCTCCAGAGAAAGAGATTTTAGAGCATTCCATTGGGCTGCATCACTTCGTTTCTGCCACTGTACAGTGCTGTGCCAGGCAGCAAATTCAAGGCAGACCTCTGTGTGTCATTTGAAAAGCTCCACCATAAGGAAAGGCTGGTCTCCCTAATTCACAGCACAGGGAGAAGGAGAGGGAGCTGTTTCCTGAGATACAAGAATGTGCTTCATCTCCACTTTATGTCAGAGACGGAATGCCTGCAGGGAGCAATTCCGCAGCCAGTGCTGGGGCTGGTTCCTTGCCTCCTCTCGGCTTCTCCACACACACTGTGGATGAAAAAGTAGTTCTAGATGTCCTCTGAATCACTGTAAGGTCATCTTGGTAGGATTTTACAAACACAGTAAAAAGATGTAAGTGACCAGACACAATAACAGTTGCCATCAGAGCAGATGTTGAATCATCCCTGGGTTTCCAACTCCACAAAGGTTCAGTAGGAAGCTGAAATACCAATCTCTTTTGCTAAATTTCAATTTTCCTTTCCCCCATCTGGTTATGCTGCAGGATAGTAATAGTAATACAGCACTATCAGCCAAAACTTCCAAAGCAAAACTCTAGGTGAAGTATGAGGGAGGGTTTTAGTTTTTGTCAGTGATAGCAATTTTCATGCAATGGAAACAGGACACTAAAAAAGCTGTTATTTCTTTTGTGAAAATAATAACATTAATTTTGTATTTCTCCTTATAAACAGAGACACAAAACAAACTTGTAGGGTTGCTGCAAATGCAAAGCACAAAGAGTAAACACCTCATACACCTCATAATAATAATAATACATAAAACAGTAGAAGAAAGAAAAGTGTTAAGAAAGGTATTGAAATTCATGTTATCCAAATTAACTTTTTTCTTCTAAATAGCATATAATGTTAAGATAGGAGGGAAAAAAAAGGCTGTGAAAATCCAAAAAAATGCTGGTATTCTAACACTAACTCATCATATATTTTATTTATGTATAACAGCAGTTATAGATCTGGTAAACAATTTTTCCAAAATTTTGCCCCTTCATGAAGGCACTGTTACTTAACTAAATAAATGTGGCATATGTATCTGAGTTAATTTAGTATTTTTTTTTTTACTTTTGTAGGAATTATACTTAAGAGGTTGATGGTTTTATTTTTATTCTTGATGTCTAGATTTTTCATCTTTCTACATCATTTAATTTGCATCTTCATTTTTTTTCTTTTTCTACAAAAGTTCTATCCTGACAAATTTACATTTGTACAAAAAGAGAAAAAAGAAGAAAGGTGGATCTTTTTTAGTTTCATGTAATCAAAGTTGTGTATTTAAAAAAACATGCTAACCTAGGAAGCCCAGTTGCAACATATAATGCTTTCCTGTATTTAAGGATATACGACTTCATGTATTTTCTTTTTTTCATTTTTTCAGTATTTACATATGAATATGAATTCGGTAGACACATATGAGTGTTTAATACTTTTATATTTTTACCTGCCTTTTTAATCACATGGAATCTATTTATTATTTATAGTTGCACTCCTGTAGAAGTTGATTAACTTCAGAGTTCCACAATGTCATTCTAGGGAAGGGGTGGGAAATTACATTCTTATAGCCTATTTTAAAGAAATTGCAAAATCCATGTAAGGATTTTTTTCATTCAACAAAAATACTTCAGCAGGACAACAAACATCAACACCTGTATTTGCAGAGCACATTTCAAACCAAAACTATCAGCTCTGGTTTGAATGCCTACAGTTTAAAGATGGATTGAAGAAAATGGAGGATCAAAGATTTTTTGGGTATTTCTAGATGTGGAAAATGTAAAAATGATAAAAAATGTTCATGTAATACTATATTCAAAAATACATAAATGTTTTTTGCTAAAGTTCTCTATCCGTGTTTGGCTGTGTTATATGAATTTCAACCACTGGTTAAAGACAGCATTTAATCTTTGAATAAAGATTTCTGTCTAAACTAGAAATACAATCTAAACTGGGAAGGTTCTAAATAAAGAATAAGAATAAAAATAACCTAATATTATAACTTCAAATAGTGGTAAATCCTTTTAATATTTAAGATGCAAGAAAGTCTTTAGTTCTTAAATAATAATTTAGTTGTAGGTCTCCTTATTATTCTTATAATTTAGTCTTTAAATGTTGACTCTTTTTTCTTTTATGTTTCCATGCTTTATTAATTATTTATTAATTAACCTCTTAGAACTGTTTAAATTTGTAAATCCAGAAATAACAATTCTCCCTGTCTCAAATCCTTGATTTCCAATCCCAGGCTACATATTTGTGTAAAAAATTTGTTGAACCAGTGATTAATTAGTAAAATTATGCTATTGATATCTATAAAGTAAATCTTTATTTGTATCTGCTGGCTTAATTTATTGCTTTATGTTAAAATAAATTAGTTTATACATATCATAAAGGTATCTATAATGGTGATAGCAGAAGATGCTGAAAGATGTCTGTAAGAGGATTAAATTAACCTTTTCATGGAATAACAGCACAATATAGGGCTCTTTTGTTCTCTTTGCATTTATAAAATGGAATTTGAAGTGAGCAGAAATGAAAATAATAAGTATAGTTTGTACAAATACTTCAGTTTTACTGATATATAAGATCAATCACACAAGTGACCTGCTCCTTAATTCTGTTCTTTTTTTTTACCTATTCAGGGGCTTTGTTCTTGTCATGGAAACAAAAGGGTCAAGACCAAAATTTTAGTTTGCTGTAGAGCTGGATTTGATTCTTTGTGTAAAATATCTTTCTCTTTCTTGAAAACAGGATATGGCAATATAGAATATGAAGATTTGGGTAAATCTGTATTTTGCAAGCTCGTTAAAAGTCTAGCCATATTAAATATAAGTTAAAGGAGTGCAAATAAAGAGCATGAGCACTTTGGAACCCCATCACTGAAGATTATGTATTCTAGGACCTTAAAAAGTACAATGAAATGACACAAATGAAACAAAATAAAATTAATCAATGTGTCAAGCAAAAATGATACTTGGTATTGTTATTTTCTGCTAGACACACATTTTGTTTTCAGTAGCAACAGTGATCCAGGTAACTTTTATGTGAAACACAAACCTGGCCCAGTAGGTGTGAGATTAGATGTACATTACTCCATTATCTTTGTCTATCTTTGTTCTGCATCAAGGAGACTGTGGAGATGAGGCTCATAAGGGAGGAGAACAAAAAAAGGATATCTTTTTTTGTTTTGGAGCAGTGCTTTTACCATTATGAAAAATCAATAAGTGGATAGACTGCATTAAGTAGGGATTATCGTTTTTTCCCATAATGTATCTAATGCATATCATTACCTAAGTAATCACATTATTATCTGTCTCTGCCTTCCAGCTTGCTTAGCCAGACATACATCCAGAACTATTTATAATGGTGGGGTGTTTTTTTCCCCTTCTTCTTCAAAATTTCTGCAAATTGTTTTTCTTTCCAATTCCTTTATTAGCCGTTTGAGCTGATCAGTACCTCTGAGTGTTTTCCCCATTCTTCATTTCTGTTTTGATCACATCTGTCTAAATCAAACATATCATTACCTTGAAATCTAGCTTTTTAGTTTCATATCCTGTTATAATGCCACCTTGACTTACATACAGTATCATATACAATACCACATAATAGTAGAGAGTAAGACTATGTCTTTCATTCTAGCACACTTCAATTACATTAAGGATCTCACAGTTAATCAGGTTAGCAAGCAATACTGTAATTCCCAGAGAATTCAAAGTGAAGAAAACTTTTAGAAATCTGCAATAAAGGCTGAGCAAATAGGGAAAAAAACATTAATGTAGTCACAGGAAATTGATAATAGGGATTAAAGAAGAGAAGAAAACAAGAAAGAGAGAACTCTTAGAAGTGCAAGAAGCAATTAGAGCTTGTGGATGGCTTAGTGATGAAATCAATCCAGGAGCATTTACATCAAATGAGAAATGAGGATATACTTTTGGTCCATGGTCTCCAGCCAATTGGAAGACATTTTTAGAATCAGATTTGTTCCAAAACCCAGGAAGTACATTGATTTTCTTTCCTGAATTAGTTGTTAACAGTTGCAAACTAAATACATGTAGTCAGAAATATGAATCACTGCTAATAATTGCTACATTGTTTAGCAGAGATCTGAATTTTGGTAAAAATCTGCCATAAGCTCAACTGGAATTGCATTTCTGGTTGGTATTATTTGACCATTACACATGGTGGGGGTCTTAACCTTGAAAGCTGCAAAAAAATTAGTCTTGGAAACCTGTGTTGAAAAGCCTTTATTGCCAGACTTGTGAGACCATTCAGCATACAAATTGGTCTTATAAACAAACTCTAAAGATTTCTTTGTTTTTCTTCCTGTGACAAGTTAATTTGAAATCTTCAAAAGCTATTGTAGCTTGGACTAATTTCTGACAGCACAGATGTCACTAATATAGTGTTGCATTAGACTGATCTATGACTATACTGCAAAATTCTCTGCTGATATAACTAGCATGACTACACTAATTTCCATTACCACAGACTAAAATACAGCTTCACATAGTCAGAGTCAAAACTGATGCAGTAAAACCACAAAGCAGTCCTGCAAAGATCATTAGTGCCACAACACTGGTACATGGAGCTCCCAGACCATGTAGAGCTGGATTTATTTTGCTTATAAATACCTGAATTTGTTCTTTAAAAGAAATACCTGATAACAGCTAATATTCTGCATATCTGAAATGTAAAAATGATTTTTTTCAAGAAATTTTAGAAGAATTCTGTTTAAATAACTGAAAATAAGTAAACTCCAAAACCAGGAATGGAAAGAAGATAGGATTTGGCAAGCAGCATTCTGTACATAAACATCCCAATGTCAAACCCATTTAAACTGACTAGAAAATGTGAAGAACAAGTGCAAACGATGCTGGTTTAGACACAGAGATAAAAGAGATAATGGTGAAATTTTAATGTGACTGGTGTTAAGGGTTTTTTTCCTGCTAATGACAAAATAAATATTCATTGCATCTCTGTGCAGTCAGGTAGATTTCAGAAGTCTGGTTTCTGGTTTCACTTTCCTTGAATTTTCACCGCTTCAGAAATTTACTTTGCCTGAGTTGTCAATAAAATCTGAATTGAGTCTTACACAAATCCCTAGGTTTGCCTCTTTTGCCCTAATTTATATGCAGTAATTTATATGCTCTTTCTGCACAGAAAGTGTAAATTAGCCAAAAAATGTGGAGTAGTGAAACAAATCAGTAATATGATCTGCTGGAAAGTGCACAGGATAGAGCTAGGTTCCAATTTTGGCTACACTGACTCCGAGAATGTTAACATTGCTTTTTTTTGCAATGTGACTCAGCTCTACCATGTGAGATCTCTATACATCAAAAGAGTACTAAAATGCTTGAGAGATGCTACATCATTAGTTGTGCAATAAACTTACAATATATAAAAAAATTAGGGACTGAATCTTGAGTTAAAATTGGAAATCATACGAGCTAACAAAGAACCAGAGATTACTAAAAATCTTGGATATTAGTAAAAGTAGGTATCTTGCTGGAAATAATTCTGCATCTAACATTCATCTGGAACTGCTGATATGGGCTCCATCAGAGTTCATGTTTTCTACTGTGTTTTACTTATATGTATAGGTAAATATTTAAAATGTTTAGCACTGAACCTGTCTAATAGAAAAAAAAAGCATCTATTGAGAACTTTGAAGAAGTTCAGAAAAAACATAGTGAATATCTCTGAGCATGATAGAACAGGAAATATTTAGTGATGATTGAAATGTGATATGTTCCATTAATCACACAGTCCATTAAATAATAAATTATGGTTGTCGAAATATTGAATCAGTGAGCATGTAGAAAACTATAGGCAAAAGAGTACACTTATGGGTGACATCGTATTGGCTTCTGAATAAAATCACTTTTTAAATCACTCTACACCATAGTCAGTGTCTTCTTGAAGATGAGTTGTAAGATATCTCTTGCTTTAATCATGGAAATTAAGGTTTGGGACTTTTTGTCCAATGCCATTGCCTCCCCGAAAAAAACAGGAAAAGAATGTGTGACAAGGAACTTAAATACATCTGAATAAATCATTGTACAGAAATGAACTTTTTAAGAGTCAATATTACAGCAATAACCAAAACCAGAACCAATCAAGTAGGTGTATACAATTATAGGATTTCACTTATAATTAGTGAAAGAAACTTATAGACTATATATATGTGTATATAATATTAGGATGAATAAAAGTTAGATTTCAGAATGTACCAAACCAGTACAGAGGGGAAGAAAAAGCAGTCCCACAGGGGGATGCAACACCTTCCTCCCTCCAAAAGACAAATCAACCTGACTCCAAAAGTGAGACCAAAGAGATAGCAATACCATAACTGAAAGAAAATCCAAGACAGTGTCTGCAGTCATGTAACCATCCCTGCAGAGAGCCCAAGCTACTGCAGAAAACTTGTGTGTGTTTCAGCCTATGTAGGAAAGGAAAAGGATGTGAAGCTTGGGAAGTTCTCAGAGAGAGGCTGTATTTTGGGTAAAAATTAAGACCTTTCATTCTTTACTAGGGACATAAGAGGGTATAGAACACACCACATCAAGCAGCCAGATGTTGATGTTTTCTGCTCTTTCAGATCAATTTTTTTTTTCCATTAATTTTTCCCTTCTAATCAGGTTGCCTTTCTGGCTACTCATGCCTCATTTGCATTCCAAGATTTAATCACTCCCTAGGAAAGAATTATTAAAAGTTAGTTTCCTTATTTATCTTTCTGATATGGCAGTCCTGTTTGTTTACAGCTCTTGTCTTCCACTCTTGAGCAGCCCTCTGCCAGAGGGATGTTTTTTCATCTACCGAGGAAAATTTCATGAGTAAATCTCTATTATAATACATATTCAAATAACCTTGAAAGTATTCAGTTAGTATACAAATGAAGAAGGTGCATTTCTTCTTGATCATGTGTATTTGGTCTGTCTAGATGGCGTTCATTTCCCCACAGCAGCTCTCACAGTTCTGTGTTTGCGTTGGTAGCTAAAAACGTGTTGATAACAAGCAAGAGCTGTCGCTGCTGCTGAGCAGAGCTTGCACAGCTGGAAAGGGGAAGTGATAGAGTGGTTTGGTGGGTAAACCAACCAAGGTCAAGGCTCCACATCATGTGTTAAAGATCTCTCATAATTACTCAGTTGATCTCAATTTTCAGCATCCACCATTAGAATACTTTCTGGTAGTGTTAACTGACACATGGCACAGGTAGGTACCTGGCACAAATGGCTCCATAGAACTTGCTTTGCTTTTCCCTAAGCATCTTTGGGGAAGAGAGCTTGAAATCAATTTTAATTTTGCAACTTTTTTCTCCTTGCAATAGCAGAATTTATACGGAGTAGGCAACTACAAATCTGGCATGTACTCCTTGAGCTTCTTTTATTCAAGAGGCCATTCTGGCAATATTTTCAGACAGGGCTTGTCTTTTCATCTCAACTCTTTTCAGCTGTTTAAGATAAACTATAGATACAAGTTTTGTTTTTGCAACAAAAGGCATTCCCTTATTGCGCCATCAACAACTGCTGAAATGCGTTAATCAGGTCTTGAAAAACATGGAAGAAAGAATTTACATTTATTTCAGATTAGTTAGTTGTATTTCATTTAGCAAATAAGAACTGTTGAGCACTGCCAAAGGACCTCATGCTGAAGGGTGAGTTTCAAAAATGACTCCTATATATGCCTGAGTCTTTGTAGGAGGAAGCTTTAAGAATATTTATACAGGGATCATCATATATACCTCATGCAAAGCATTCATGAATCTTTGAATAAGGAACCCTCAAAGGTCATCATGTGTGAAATATTTTATAATGACACCTTGTCATAATACGTAAGAAATGACGATTTATGCAAAAACACTACTTAAGTGGTGGCAAATGTAAAAGGAGCAAAGACAAATTTTGCATCTGCTTAAATGTGTTTTAAAACAGTAACTGTAGGAGAGAGAACTAGTCATGTGCACGAACCAATGTCCAATTCGAGAACTATTATCTTCCCAATGAACTGGAGGAGGAAGGGTACTGATGTGTGAGATTAGGCCTGTGCTCTGGGAGGTGTGTGAGGTGTTCATGAGTCACACACCGTTTTACATTTACAGGATGCACTTGAGCTGAGCACCAAAGGAGAGGACAGAAGTGTCTAGGACAGTGGGAGGCAGTAGACTGCGAAGTATACCTTGAAGAAGAAGAAAGTCATAAGGTCAAAAAATCTGTGTTTGAAGATGCAAAAGGACAGTGCAGACACAACAAGTAAAACTAAGCTAGAAAGATGTACAGCAAAGTGAGACTTTAATGAAAATATGTTATGCTAAGCAATCCACAACTGTTCTCTTTTCCTCTCTGTTCTTGTTAAAAAAGGGTTCACCTGTACAGTGCTTACTTAGAAGGCAAAAAAAAAGAGAAGAGTGAGCTGCTTCCAAAGCAAAAATTGGCTTCTGGCACATACATTAGTACAGCTTGGACTGTCTGGGTCCACTGTTACCTCCCTATATTCTACTAATGCTTAATGTGGCTGATTAGCAAGAATACTTAGTAAGCTTGGTTTCTTCAAGGAGAAAATATTGCTAAAGGTATGTTTGCAAGTACAGATTTTATAGCTCTCTTCTTTTGTATTGATAGCTAACCTTTCAGTGCTGTGGCTACATGGCTGTACAAGTGCTTTTGTATAATGAGAGTCTGCTGTCTAATAAACGAACCATTTTTTTGCCTAACAGCGTCTTGTAGCTGATACATGAATGCAGGTAGTCAAACAGTGCCACTGCTTATGCCCTTCCTCTGCTCTGATTTTGTACTGGAGGAGCCAAACACAAAACCAGGGAGTAAAAAAGCCAAGGGATATAAGGCAAAAGGAGAATGGGGTTGGTTTGGTTCAAACTAGGTTGCTTTGTGAGATTTAGCTCAGCAGTTTCAAAATGGTTACTGTGAAGACCAACTGGGCTAAGGGTTTCTACCAATATCAGGTGACATTTCTAAGTATGCCCCACACCAAGGCAATGAGGTTGGTTCAGAATGTGTTTTTCCAGACAGTGTGAAGGAACAGGCCTCAGTACTCTACGTTCAATCAATTAAATTGCTCAGATGCATTAGAGTGTGGTAATAAATCAGGATGACCTACCAATACATGAGTCTGAGTCAATCTAGAGTAAAGAGTGCATATCTTTGTGATTTCTGTTAGAGGAATTGCTTAAGATTTCCGAAAGGTACTTATATCTAAGTCTCCCTCCAAACGTCTTGCTTATACAATTCCTTTCAGGAAAACAAAATCTAGAAGTTCCTGTTCAAAAGAGGGGAAAGAAAAGACTGAACAAGTTTTATCTTGTGTAGGTATATAAATAAAGTTTTTGTAACCTTTGTATATTGTATAATATAATATACTGTATATTACCCATGCACAAAAAATTTCTCCAAGAATTTTTTTTTTCCTAACATTATCCAAGTTACTAAATTACCCATGGTAAGCTTCACCCATACCTAATGGACCTGCACTTCCAGAAATCTTTTAGTCTAAATGGGAGGATGCACTTCAGTGATCACTTGTACAGGGCTAGGCTCCAATTACCAGTCAGGAATAAAGGAATAAGCACATGCGTAACAAAGGCATGAGACAGTCATAATTTGATAATGCACAAAAGTTCAGTGAGACCTGCTTATAGATTCCATGCAAGGATAGAAAACCAGGACAGACTAGATGTGAGATTTGACCTTTCAGTAATCACTTTTTTAGTAGCAGGAGGAAGGCCACAGAAGGCAGTAGCTTAGTAGCTTGCATGTTATCAGAATAATGATCACTTATAGATCTCTGGTACTTGAGGTACTGACTTCTATTCCTACACATTTGTTTTTAATTTCTGTGGCCTATTTGTCTTGTGCTCCTTAAAGTGAAAGAAAGCATGTAAAATGGTCTTGCTAGGCTTTGTTCGGCATAAGTGTCTCCATGCTTTTCACTCATTTGGGAGCTCAGCATCTTTGTACCATTAATGATAAAGGAGATACAAACTTTACAGAACTGGGATTCCAGTCCTGTGACCTGGAGAGGAAATCTGTCCTATTCTCATCATCTGAGAAGAAAAAATATTCTATTTTGTCCTGTGTTGTCGAAAATAACACCTCATAGCAAATTATTCTGACTCCTTTAGCTATGCTTTTTTCACTTACAGTTTATTTTTTTTAAACATTCTTCTGCAAGATGCTTATTTATAGACAGGATGATGTAATGAAATCAAAATTCTGTAAATTATTCCTCAAATAACATCAAAATCAACAAAAAAGCTCTATACAGTTGTTGACCATAAGCTTTAACTTATTTGAAAAGAAAGACAATATTTTAATTTGTACAAATAAGTACTGTTATTAAGCAATTAATGATAGAAGCATCTATGACTGGTAATTATTTTCTGTTTAAATAAAGACAGATTTCTTTCCCAAGAACAAAATTGTACTTATGACTTCACCGATGCTTTTCAATGAAGTATAATATAATTGCAGTTACAGTTAAGAACTAAGAGGCCCAGACTGATTTGTCATAGTAATTCTAACTTAGAGGTGATTAAAAAAAAAAAGTTTGTCTTATTAACTTATACAGAAAAATCTCCCCAACAAAAAGAATAGTATTTTCTTCACTACAGATATTATTCTTTGATAATGAGAAGTGTTCTTTGAAAACGAGTATTTAATATGTAACCAATTAGTAAAAAAATTAAGTCAATTACCAAACAAAATTTCTGTTGTTAGATGTTAATTAATTAAATTCAGAGGTATTTTTAATAGGATTAATATGGAAAAAAAACAAATTAAGAAAAAAGTCAATTTAACTGAGTTTAGTCTATTAATCAAGAACAGTGCTTGGTTTATATAATAACAATATACTTGGTTTTTATATAGTAATATTTACAGCAATGGTTAATTTAACATACAAAAGTTCAATTCATATGCAAAAGTCTTGAAAATTTAGTTGAGCCTGTTGTTTGCATAGTTAAGTGAAATATATACTTTAATGAAAATATTAAAAATAAAATATCTGCAGTACTCCCTTGATCCCTACATTTTTGGTGAATTAAGACTGACCCTGTACTGATGTACGTATTATGGCACTGTTTGAATAAATATGCATCTTAAAATACTCAGTAGCATAGAAGTAAAGTTTTCAAGGTACTGAAAGTAGGAAACAAAAATGTGGCAGCAGGGAACTGAGTTCTCTTTTCTTTATCTTCATAGTAGTCAAGGGGGTTTGAATATATAACTCAAAATATTAATTTTATTTTAAGAGTGTGTAAAGTTTGATTTATCATCCAGTATTATGAGACACTAATGAAGAAGGATACCTGAAAATCTTATTTATTTTAATTAGCATCTGAAAGACCACAGTTGTTGAAATAAACAGGATGTGCAAACTAGTGGTGAGCTTATATGATTACAAAGGCATTAAAAAAGACTGAAGGACTATGAAATGGGTTTCAACAGATGAAAATGTGAATCAGTGCAAAAGTTTCTGGGACTCACCCCAATTATCCCCCCAGGACAAGTATGATCTGCCAGATGTAGCCTTCCTTTGAATCAATATTTAAATGCAAACTTCCAGGGTGAAGAAGTGAGTCTTGGTAGAAGTAGGTGATGTGAAAAGATTATGTAAAATGCTGATCAAACCAAAAAGGGACTCAGTCCTTGCATCCTTTCCTTCCATCATGAATAACCCATTATGAATAAGGGACAAATGCCATTATGTACTCCATGAAAAAGATATTTCTATAAAGTTAAGGTAGATCATGACAGCAATGAACTTACTTCTCCTCTTGGTGCAAAAAGTATGTTGATTCTCCCATGACACCCTTTAACTTGCATCTTATGGTCTCGAGGTGTTAATCTCCTCTCTGTTGTGTTTTTCTCTCACACCTCTGCAACTTCTCCCCATCTGGTTCCATGCTGTGGCTACAGCTAGTCAGTTTATTTGAGCTCTTCCATGAAGCTAATGCCTTTGGTTTTATGTAGGAAGGTCTGTGATGATGCACAGCCAATTAGGTACTATAAAAAGGGACAAGCACAGCAAAAGCAGACTCACACTATGCTTTATCTTCTTATAGAGGGGTCTATACACAACAGGTATCCTCCAATATCCTCACTGGGCAAACATGTGACATGTATCTACTTGTCAAGAGAGAAGTAAATTAAGGGGTCTGCTTGATGAAGACCCTACACAGACCACAGCACACTGAGCCACTTGTGACTGTCTGCAGCTACCAAAACATCTTTGAATATAAAACTTCACCCTACTTGAAGTTAACAGTCAGATAAAAGGTGTATGTATAGACTGGGCCATATTGTTAAGACAATCACAAAATCACAGAGTTAAAGAATCACAAAATTGATTAGGCTGGAAAAGATCACTGAGGTCCTCGAGTCCAAACTGTGACCTAACACCATCATGTCAACTAGACCATGGCACTAAGTGCCATGTCCAGTTGTTCTTTATACACTTCCAGGGACCATGACTCCACCACATTTTTGGGCATCAGCTCCTCTGTCTAATCACCCTTTCTGTGAAGAAATTCTTCTGAATGTCCAGATTGAACCTTCCTTGGCCCAGCTTGAAGCTATATCCTCTTCTCCTGTGACTAGTTCCCTGTAAGAAGAGGCTGAACCCCATCTGGCTACAACCTCCTTTCAGGTAGTTGTAGAGGGTGACAAGGCCACCCTTGAGCCTGCTCTTCTCCAGGATAAGCAAACCCAGTTCCCTCAGCTGCTCAGCTTTGTTACCCTTCTCTGGACTCACTCTAGAACCTCAGTGTCCTTAACTGAGGGGCCCAGAACTGGACACTGCACTTGAGGAGTGGTCTCACCAGTGCCAAGTACAGAGGAACAATCTCCCAGGTCCTGCTAGGCATATCATTTCTGATACAGGCCAGGATGCCATTGGCCTTCTTGGCCACCTGCCCACACTGGCTCATGTTCAGGTGCTGCCAACCAGCACCCGTGGGACCTTTTCTGCCGGGCAGCTTTCCAGCCGCTCTTTCCCTGACCTGTAGTGATGCCTGGGGTTATTGTGGTCAAAGTGTAGAACTCTCCACTTAGTCTTGTTGAACCTCATACTGTGGAATTCATCTATCCAGCCTGGTCAGGCAGGACCTGCCCCTCCTAACCCCATGCTGGCTGAGCCTGATCTGCTTGTCCTGTATGTGCCATATGATCACATCCAAGATAATCTGCTCCATAAACTGGCCAGGTATCAAGGTCAGGCTGTCAGGCTTGTTGTTTCCTGGACATTCCTTCTAGCCCTTCTTACGGATGGCCTACCTCCAGTCATCCAGAACCTCCTGGATCAGGCAGAACTGATAATAAATGATGAAGAGCAACCTAACCAGCTCCCTCGTTGCCCCAGGATGAATTCCACCCACTCCGATAGATTTGTGAGCTTCTAAGTGGCACAGCAGGTCACTAACTACCTCCTGTTGGATTACAAGGGGTTTATGCATCTTCCTGTCCTTGTCTTCCAGCTCAGGAAGCCAGTTATCCTGAGAATAACTGGTATTATTGTTGAAGACTGAGGCTAAGAAAGTGTCAAGTACCTCAGCCTTTTCCTTGCCTTGGTGACTGTAATTTTTCTCATCCAGTAGACAAAGGAGATTTTCCTTGGCCCTCCTTTTGTTATTAATGTATTTATAAAAAATACTCTTTATTGTCTTTATAAAAGAGTCAGATTAAGCTGTAACTGAGGTTTTACCTCTCTAATTTTCTTTCTGCATGACCTAACAACATATTTAAACACTTCCTGAATTCCTCCCCAAAAGGGACATTAACAGTTATTTTTGCATTCCTCACTGATCATACCTGTAGGATTTATAGCATGTGCAGTGTCTGCTGGTGTTTATTTAGTGCAGCAGCATCTAGTCATCTAGCTGCATTTCCCTTGAGTATGATCTTTCTATGCTTTCTTAGGCAAAAAGAAGTGCCCATCTGTTGCTGTCTGTTCAATAGAATAGAAAGAAGCATATGGGCTCTCTCCCTAGTGTGGCTGAATAAAAAGTATTCATTTTTAGGGCTGCAGTTCCAATATCTTTTATAAACATTAAATTCCAATATAGACATATTTTAATACAACTTTCTCAGCTGTTTGTGTTTCTTACTTTGCATTACATTGGTGGAGGTTTTGCATTAAATATTCCTCTCCTTATTCTTTACTTTGGTTGTTTATCCATGTCAGAACCACATGTGATGTACGCTGAGAAGATTACAGCATTCCCCAAAGAGTTCTCCTTCCCATAGCATGTGTATTTCAACAAAGCATACACAACCTGGGATGTTTTGCAGTGAGTGCAGAAAATATAGCTACAAATACCTGGGCAAACACAAAACTAGCAAGATAGTTCTGTTTGTTTGGTTTTGACTTCTTTTGGAACCTAGGGAGCTGCCTTAGAGTTAAATACTCCAGTTCTAGCCTATTGGATAGAGGCAGCTATCGATCTCTGGACATGCCTACAAGATCTACTTTTCATGAAAAGTCTCACCAGAGGTGTTGGCTTCTCAAGAGATGGTATGAAGTTGCACTCAAGAATAGTGCGTGAGGAATAGTCTAGGCACGTCTTAACATCTAAGCATCCCACTACAGACACCTGGGGTTTTTTTACCCTATTTTGTTGCATTCACATGCAGTATGTAGGTCAAATTGTAAGAAATATGCATTTGTTAGGCATTTTTAAAGTCTATATTATGTGATGAGGTTTAACAATGTGTGATTTAGTAGCATATGTTTATTGGTTGGCTTACCTACTTTCAACATTTTGGAGTTCCCTGCTCCTGTGTTCTTAAGAGATGTTTTTGAAAAAGTGTCTGGAATTCATGGACAACAGTAGATTCAAAACCAACAACAGATTCAAAAGTAGATTTTCAGAGGACCTTACTAAGTAACTCTTTCATCAGCCTAAAGTCTGCTCTCCCTGTATGCAGGGTTGAAGTTTTGCTCCTACCACCAACAATTTGAAACTCAACTTTTTCAAGGTCATTGTGACCACGACAGCAACCAATCAATTTTGCCCACAAGCTCCTTCTCTGTTTGTAAGCAGCTAATCTAGGAGGGCACATTTCTTAGTTGGCTCCCTCAGTACTTGCAGTGTTACACTTATATGATACTCTCAGTTGATGGCTGGGAAGTTAAAAACACCCATAAGGACAACAGCAGCTGGTATAGAGATATCCTTTCATTCCGTGTGGAATAATTTGTCAGTGTCATTTTCCCTGCTGGGTAGTAGATATTACACTCCCATGACCACATTTGCTGTATTTGCTTTCCCCCTCATCCTTACTCAGAGGTTGTCAACTGTATCATCACCCAGTGTAAATGCCTCACAGTCCAACCCCTCCCTTTTATACAATGACACCCTTTAACCTCTCCTGCTCTGCCTAATCTGCCTAAAAATCCAGTAACTGTCCACCATGCCACACCAGTCACAGAACTCCTCCCACTAGGCTTTGCTTATGTCCGTGATGTCGTAGCTCTGGGACTGGGCCAAAACTTCTGTTTTCTCTTGTTTATTCCTTCTGCTGTGTGCATTAGTATTAAAACATTTCAAATATGCTCCAGTGTATTTGGCATCTCCTGGAGCAGACAGAAGGAAGGACCTGCCAAATATACCACCCCCCCAAACACTGGCATGCCACCCCCAGTCTTATCTCTAGCTATCCTCCTTTTTTACACCTTTCTCTCTTCAAATCTAGCTTAAACTTATTTCTATGAACCCTGGAAACTCTTGCACAGAGATCTTTTGTGAAAGGGAGGGTTAACAGGTCTGGTGTCTTTTAGGTCTTTAAATGTCTCTCCCAACACAAACCATTCTCTAGTTCTACGATTCTATGGTTGATTCTATTGTTTTATAATTTGAAAGATGAAACATAATTTCAGGTTTCCAAAAGAAAAATTATGGCTCAATTTGAAACTGCCCTGTGCAACTGTACAGCACAGCTTGCTCTGCTCCTCCTTTTGCCTCTACCAGTTCATTAGTCTTTTTGCCATGGCTATCAACACACATGTGGAAAAGAGGTAGATTTTAATAGATCTGTAGAACAATTTTTGACAATACCTGGGGCAAATGTTCTGCTTCTCATTTGGTTTCTATATGGGATGGTGAAATCGTGGCTTCAGCTTCAAATGAGCTTCTTAGCAATACCAAGGTCATGAGGTAATTAACAGTCTTTGTAATAAGAGCTCTGCTAGGTTATCTAATAAAAGCAGTATTAGGTTTGTGCACTCTTCACGTGTGCACCTCAGTTTTTAACAAGACCAGTGTAAATGTCTATGGATTTTTAGTGTTCATACAGAACTCAAGTGGCAGAACTTCATAATTCAGTCATTATAGTACTCAACTTTAAGCTAGTTACAGAGAAGTTGGTGTATGCTTCTAGTACAGAGCATGCTTTAACAGTATCAGAAAGGCTAATTTAGGATGGCATTTATAAGGATGCAAAGGGCAGCTAGCACTGTCTGGTGGGATAAACAATTAATGAAAATAGGAATCTACTTAGATATAAAAGGCTTCCCACTGAATGTGGAACAAGACAATAAGACTGGGAACAGCTCTAAAGTGGAAGAGGGTGCACCCCTTGGAAGGACTGAAAGCCACTTCTGCCTTATTTGAAGGAGGATGAAGTTGTTTTCTTTTGTTGCTCTTTAAAAATGTATGAAAAATATAGAAATTTCCTTTGTTTAATAGAAAATACAAAGACAACATCAGATTTCACTTCTGGTTCTCTGCTGCCTATCAAGTCCTCATAAGAAGGAAGCACAAACAGTTTTTAATGAAAAAAAAACATGGAAAGACCTCACAGACTTGTATGGTTTTGGATACAAACATTAATTTAATGTGTGTATAGAAATATAATACAGTTAATTTAAACATTGGAGCATTTGATATCTAAGCTTAACATCCTAAATTAGTCTTTTGAATCATACTTTAAGAACATAGAATATAAAAATTTTCTAAGCAAAAGGCAAGCTATGCCAGCACTTAAATTCAAGGCTTAAATAAGAAAGTATCTGAGAAGGTGAATCATCAGGTACCATGTATATTAATTTCAGGAACATACTGGGGAGAAGATTTTGTGACTTTGCATATTTAATATATAATGGAAACTTCTACACAGTTGGGAAGCAGGACACCCTGTGGGGGAGCCCAGCTGGCCCTGGGCTCTCTGTAAGCTAGGATACTGAAGATGGAACTTTACACCTGGCAGAG
>JAYRBT010000093.1:23157014-23176574 GCA_036023395.1 Myiotriccus ornatus
TGGGTAGAGCCCTTCCCAAACCTTCGTTCGCAAAGCCTAGCCATAATGATGAACCAGGAGCTCTACAGTGATACTGTCAACTGCACTATCTTATTTATTTCCTAGTATGTTGCTTCCCTCTGAGTAACATCCCTACAGCAGGAGGAGTGTTTAAATGAAAAAAGAAAAACACTAATTTCCACCAGTCCCACATAATAATTTAATATTGGATATAATTTACATCAGTTTAACTCCTTATGTAGCAGAAGGTACATCAATAAGCATTTAGATTCCAGATCTAAAAACTGATGTACTGTATTTCTTTGTAAAAGACTGAACAAAGAAGAGACATAAAATGTGAAGGACTACACAGACACCTTAGAAAACATACATATTTGAATGAAGGAGTTTACCACACTAGTGAATCTTCATTCAACTGCATTAAATATATTTGGAACGCTCCTCATAAATTCATGTTGATACTCTGGTACATAAAGTTGCCCATTATCAGTTGCTATCTACCAACACTATCTGTGACTTAATGTGCATAGGCAAGTTACAAGATATATCTGAATTACATTTACAATAATTAAGAGAGATTGTATACTTGCAAGATGTATTTATGATTGCAGCAAAATATATAGGGTTTTGTGTATATAAGTGATGCAAAACAAAGATATTTGTTGACTTAAAGGGCATATATAATTGTATACAAGAGAAAGGACTTTACCTACAACCAAGTAAGAAATAGGTACATCATTTGAAATTAAATAAGTTTATGATTCCAGCAATGACAAACAGTTTTTAAAACTTTTCTTTCTTCACATTATCAAGAGAAGTTCAGATATTGGAAAAAATTTTGTAGAGTCCCTTTCTGCATGTAAATAATGTAAGTAAGTATTGCATGAATATTTGCAGCACTGATGCAGAAGTGGTTCACGTTTAAATACAGACACTCACCTTTGATATTCCATGTATTCTCCTTAAAAATTGTCAACTCTTTGCTTTATACCAAGTGTGATGATGGCTTCTTGTTTGGTTTCATGAGCCCTCAGGGGTCTCTGTGGCCTTGCGGGTTGTGCTGTCCCAGCACACAGTGACTTGTAATTTGCTAGTCTTTATTGGAGATTCAGTGGAGTGCAAAGACGTCCATAACTGATGCAAGAAATCATGGGTTCTGTCTGGCATTTTCACAGCAACCCACTTACTTTCTCTTAAAGAGAAAAACCATAAAACTCTAACCTGGATGAAGAATAAAAAAACCTGCTCCAGGAAAAATAAGAAATGTGTTAATTTTGGTACTAACCTCTGATTCAGTTTTGTTGTGGTGATGGTAAGTTTTGTTGTTTATTTGTTTGGTTTGCTTTTTGAAAAGTCATAAATTATCAGGTATTGAATTTTTGTTGCTTTTTTCCTTGTTTTTCTGAACATTTGGATTTAAGCATGGTTTTAGTAGATTCCTTAACCCTAGAAATTCAAATATTTAGAGACCTATCCAACTTTGGCATAATTGCTGGTCTGGTACATTCTTAACGTATGTGAATCAGGATTTTATTATAACTACCATAAAGTCAGGTTGTACTGGGAGCCTTGGAGTGTTCTTGGTAGGGATAGGGGAGCCACGGCTTTCACATTTGTTGTTGATGCTGTTCTTTCCATGCAGTTTACGGAGACAATAACTTAAAATCATTTTTAAAATTAACTTTGGTCATCTACCTACCTCTGACAATCTTTTTGTGTTTAGATTAGATCTATAAAATATCCAGATCTGTTTAAGAGCTCTATGCTTCTAGAATACTCTCTCGTAAATGGTCAGAACTTGTACAGAGTTGCTCTGAGTCAGTGAAGCACTGCTGAGGCTGGTTAGAAAAGCAGAAGCTGGGTTTCTTGCTTATCTTGCACCTGGCTAAAGCAGGGCCTCAAAACTGAGGGATGTGTGGTGAAGCAGAGGTCTCACGCACCGCTGTTGCTTCAGTGAGGCACAGAAGAGCACCACGCCTCTGTAGCAGCCAATAGACGCTCTCCCTTGCCTGTGCAAAAGCAAAAGGGTTAAAAGCCACGGTCACTAAGGAGACCAGGAGGCATGCAAAGACCCTGTGAGGAAGGTCAGAGAGCCTCTGCTGCCAACTCAGTGCCTGGAGGAAGATTGAAGTCTAGCTCTATGCCAATGGTGAGTTCTGACTGAAAGTAACCAAGATCCTCATGAAGCCTCATTAACATACTAACTTACATATCCGTTGGGATGCAAATGAAGGAAAACATGTCATGTGATGCATGTATGACCTATCACCAAACCCTGCCTAAAGCACATGATTGTCCCATCCCCAAAATTTCTAGTATAAAAGGGGCACTTCAGAGCAGAAAGGGTAGGAGCAGGAAAGCATTTCTGTTGGTTCCAACTGGAATGCAATAGGGTTTATTTTCTGATGAATTCCTATACCTATTTTGCAGTATACACTATGGGAAACAGTAGATGTTTCTGACAACTAGCAGTCATAACAATCAATGCACACCAGGAGATAAACACTATATTAACTGTCTGTTGAGAAAGATTAAATGAACAGTAAAGAGGACTCCCTGCAAAAAGAGAGAGGGGGGAGAGAGGCAAAGAAAATTATAGCACAGCCAAGACAGAGAGAAAAATTAGAGGACGAAGAATACTCTGTGGATTCTTGTTTAAAGCATGCAGACGTACAATAAAGCCTGACCACTGGGTTGTTATAATCAGGTGTTTTCATGATGATTTAGAGGACAAGTTCAGCTCACACCCGTGAAAGGGGGGCAATGAGTGTGAAATTACTTTCATATCAAGGGTAGGAGCAAATGCAGATATCGCCAATGCTTCAGTAAATCTCTGTTTAGGCAAACAGTTGTGATGATGTTATTTTCTAAAATGCATTTTCTAAATCTCTGTCTCATCCTCATTAAGCCTGAGAAACAAACAAGGTGAGTAAGATAATTATCTTGCATATATTCTGCAAGATCAACATGCATTTCACATTTTGCAACTCACTTATTCCTGCAGTCTGAGTCATTACAAAGCAACTCATGACTGTTATATAAGCAATATAGTACTATTTTACTGATTTGGTCATAATCCAGATTACACAAAAAAAAAAAGATGTTTCTATATTGATCTCAGTGGCTGGCTGATGAAACTGGATGAGTCTATAAGAAGAAAAAACGTAGTCACTCCTCTGGTCTTCATAAAATGTTTAGGCTTTCTTATTAGACATATTTATGTCCAAATCTTGCCCTAGTTGGTCCACTGTGAAGTAATGAGTTCCACAAGACCAACATAATAAATATCACTTTACTGCCATCAGCAACATCTTCCCTTACCTGATTTCTAATTTTTTGGCCTCTGCTTCCTATTGTTCTGACAGAAACAAAACCAGGTTTTTTGTTATTTTACTTATTAGTTTTGCTAAATTTTTTTTAGATCTTCTTTTGCCTGATAACCATCTGCTTTATGTATTTTTCCATTTCCCACATTACATAGACCTATTTGGCAGAACCTTTAAAATATCTTTTCTTACGCTTAAGTTAAAAACTGCTGATTGTGACCACTATTCACTATTTCTTCTTCTCATATTATATCACTGTCAACTGTGCATTGTCACTGAAATGCTCTTTTACCCCTATGGCTTATCTTCAGGAATTTGCCTTTTCTGAGGAATTACAGCAAAACTGCAGAACTCTTGTATCTACCTAAATTGCAAATCTGATATACAACTATAAATAAGAAACCCTACAAAAGCTAAGCCTGTAATTATGAATTTATTTACCAAGCATAAATAAATAAATAAATAAAATCCACGTATGGCAAAAATACTCATCTGACAGAAGTGATGTTTCTATTGTCTTGGCCGCTTCAGATTAGTGGAGGACTAACCACCTTACTGCCAGAGAATTTTTTTATATGTACTGCTGATCCCAAGAAATTCTTCAGTAGTGCAGCAGATAGTCCTTAATATATGCAACGTTAATATTATAGCTTTATAGTGCCACAGCAGAGAAAACCTACACCTCTGCTACTGAGCATGGTGATTTGTATTCACCCACTGCACACTAAACTACTGCATTCACTGGAGTAATTTTTTTCCTTAAAAATCAAGACCACATTACATACTTATAAAATTAACACCTAATGTGCTGATAAGTAGCTTGGAGGGAAATAGGGATCATATGACAAGCTAAGCAATGCTGTCACCAAATGGAATAAAACGTTTTCATCAAATGTCAGGGCATGTACAGTGTCACGAAGAAGGTGAGCTTGTTTGTTCCACAGAAAAGCAATGTGCCTGACATAATATTTTAACAGGTAAAATCTAAATGTATACATACAAAAAACTCATGGTAATTAAATATATATTTATATATGTACTTGAAAGCAGAAGCAAACCATTGGTGGTGCAAGTTGACACTGAAGGCAATTGAATTATGGGGAAAGTCTTCCCAATTCTGGACTTTGCAAGATGAGTATTGTAGAGCAGTAGGTGTTCTGTGTATGCACATAGACTTCTGTCTTCTGCAAGTATGTCATGGAGGACTTAGGAAGAAACAATGTCAGCCCAAAGCAGACAGTCTTTAAAAAACTTCTTACAAAATAATACACTAGTTCTTTCATGAATATTTCCCATATGACTAAAAAAAAAAAAATCAAAAATACAAAAAAAAAGAAGCCATGTCCTGAAAAACCGATGAACACCAAGTGAAAACAAAATATATTTTTATGCACTTCGGAAAAGTTAAAGATAGTTTAACTACTCAGAACTGATTTATATTCAACAAGAATAACCCTACAGATATATTTAAATTCTTACAGGGTAAAGATAAATAGTACAAGCTTAAATTATTTATGTATTTTGCCTGTGGTTTCCTTGCCCTCAAAATTTTCTGCTATAAAATTTACCTAAACAGTGAACAATTATAATTTCCTACTAGAAATCATCTGGAGGTCAGAGCTAAAAAAAGCCTAAATATTAGCTTTTGCACCTCTGGAACAAGTTGACCTGAAAATAAAATTATTGAAATTTAATTTTTTGGAGGATATATTAATTTTTATAAAACATGAAAATTTCAAACCCTTGTTTTTCAAACAAATTACTAATTTGTAATTTTGTCCTGAAGCTATGCAGTGATTATCCCACAAGTCCAATACCATTCAAAATATGTCCTTAAAATGTGTTGTTATAACACGGTTTAGTTTCTTTTTTTTTTTATATTTGCTACACAAGACAACGATTAGAAATATATATATGCAAACCAGTATCTTAGCACTACTGACCTAAAGGGCTATCACATGTGTCTTCATATAATAGACTACAGAAACTAAAAGTACTTTAATCTCAGCCCGTTTACAGTTGCAGTACCTGCAATAATCACATTTGACCTGCAAGATTTATAGCAAGTAAAAGTGTGTTTGTTCACATGAATGTATGTCTATGAGCATTTGTGTGTACAAATTTCCTTTCACTGTCCATCAGTGTTGTTACATTACTGTAAAGATCTCAGTGGCTGCAAAAGTTCTTAAAAGTATTTCTAACAGGGAGTGCAAAACATTTCTTAAGCTCAGAATGTCAGCAATTGGGCGTGCTTTTATTCCCACACTTATGTATCATGACCAAGAGAACTCTGATTTTCTCACTCATTCTTAATTAACAAAATGAGATACAAAACCAGCTCATCGATATTAATGCATAAAATGCATATTGTGGCATAATGAACACCTCAATATAAATTATTTGCATATTTTCATCTAAATATCACAATGAGAAAAATCATGCACAAACATTTAGAACCTTATCTTTTAATTCTCATGCAAAATTAGTTTGGAGTGTATTATTTCTAGAATATGGGTTGATATCTAGAAAAATATAATCCATTAAACAGGAGAATAAACTACAATGCCAAGAAACAGGGTTTACTGCCATTAGCCTGAAATATATCTATAAACGGACTAACTAAAATTGTTCAGACTGAAACTGAATAAAATCTAAGGAGAAAGCATGTCACATGTCAATATATAACATAGCAATCTTAAAAGAAGTATGCAGATGTTAGGCTGGAAAGTCAAAGAAAATTAAATAGCAAGATAATGTTATCACACATGAAATCATATCATAAATATGAAATAAACATCATTAATTACATCAGTGAAAAGACACAACTAGAAGACAGCAGAACAAACTTTTAACTGCATCCATATCCCCAGAGAAATTTACTCTCTAAATTTTGACTGTGTGTCTTACCTACCAGAACTTGGACTTGAATTCCAAATTGGCATCTTGGAAAAAAAAAAAAAAAAAAGATGAAGCAGAATCCTGATCCACTAAAATCTTATGCACCTAATCAAGAGCAATATTATTACTGCAGCACAGTGCCAAAAAAATCATGTAAGGATGCATTTATTATTAATTCTCACTCAGTTGAAGAAAATTATTTTAGCCAGAAATGAAAGGAGAAAAATACAAGATGTGCAAACAAACATATTGAAAAGGGATGGTGTATGGCTTAAAATAACTGCATCCAAGTGACTTTTCTGGCAGCCTACTCTTTTATCACACTTTTCCTTTTGCTAAATTACCAGAAAAGATAACGAAGTTTTGACTCATCTGACAAACTTTCTTCCAATGTTTTCATGTATTTACAAGAGAATAGTATATGTGCCCTGCACATTGACGTCTAAAAACATTGACTAGCTAAGATATCACTGCCTACATTCTCTGTAGAATATTTTTTCTTCATAGAAGAAAACTTCTCCCACTACCCAAATTGTTCGATCTCAAGCTTTGATTACAGAATCTTCCAGTAGGATGGAGTATGTAATATTCCTTTCCAAAAATGGAAAGCCAATGCAAGTGCATTCACAGTTTCAATAGCATGGGGAAATACTCTTCTGAAAAGCAGTATGTTTAGAGTTACATATCTAACTTGTCAGCCTCCTCACTGACCTGAATTTTCCTCAGTCTTTCCCCCGGTGCTTCTGCAAATAGCCATAGCTTACTCTGGCACAGAAGCTCTAGAACACAAAGATCAAACCTCAGGTGCTGCAATTTTTCAGATACATCACTGAGGTATGACTGGCCACTGCTAATTCACACAAGGAAAGTTAAAAGAAAATTACTCCAGAAAACTTAGATTATGTCTTTGATGACCCCTTATTCTGCATGACATCTTTTAATTGAAGAAAACAGGATGTAGAGAGATAACAGAGTCAAATATAAGTCAACACTTGTAAGCTCTCTCCTTTTCAACTAAGACAACCTAAAATAAATAAGCCATAACCTGAGAAGTCCCAAAACATCTAAGAAATACACAGCACCAAAGGTTCACAGCTGTCTCTTAGGACTCTAGTTATCTTAATAAGAATCCTGAAAATTTTGGCCATAACAAAGAAAAAGAGTCCTGGACTTGCTGGCATTTTTGGTTAGTAGTGAACCCTGCCCATGGAGAAGTTGTTTTGTAAGAAACTGGAAGTACCTTCTGGACTGAGATACAGAGTTTCTCAGAAATACTCCCTAATTTTCCAAGTAATAAATAAGTATTTTGATAAAAGACAAAGCATTAGGTCATGCTGACCTTAATTTCCTTCTCTTTTATTGAATGACTTAAATTACAAATACTATAACCAGTTAATGGCAGTGTTTAGTCATCAAAAACAGATGCAGGTTTTGATTATTAAGAATGTAAGCATTCTAACTTCTTACTGTTTTTCTGAGTGCCAGACATTACAACCCTAATTAATGAATTTTTACCATATCTATCCTGGAAATGAGGAAAAATATACACTACATCAGATTCAAATTCCTTTGGGTGGAAGTAGGAGTTACCCAGTCATTAATATGTGCTGCACCACAAAATGTCATAAGATCAGCCTTCACTTTTATTTTGTGGAACTAATCAGCAGGTAAGTTTATTGATCCATAAGAAACTCATCCTCCTGAGCAATGCATAAAGGGTAGAGAGTAAGTATGTAGCAGTGTAATTAACTTACAATTATGTAAGCAATAAAAGCATAATTTAACATTATTTATAGGTTAAAAAATTGTAAGGAATTTTCTGGCATTTAATTAACATTTTCCAAGACAGTCTACAGAAAATTAAATATCAATTAATAAAAATACTGACATTTAGTTAGATATTCTATTAGTTGTCACAATTATTAACTCAATATAGCTGGCTTCTAAAAATGCAATTAAAAGTCTGAATATTCGTTACAATTTTTATGTGTGAAAATCTAATTATATTTGTGTCCTATAATTTTAACTAGCTTACACATCATCATTCCTATTAAGTCTCACTAAATGCTCTTTTAACTGTCAGTTGATCCCTAATTGCCATCACTGTCATAAAACCACAGACATTTCTTTCCTTTCATGGATAGCTGAACAATTTGATTTATTGTATTCTTCTTTTACTGCATATGAACATCACAGTCTGCTTACTGTGTTCTGTTTGAGGCCTGCTCTGGGCTAGCATGTCCTCATGAACCTAATTCCTAAATGTTTTGATGGACAAAGTTGGCCTTTCAGACCCAAAAAACTGTGTGAGTGAAGATCAATGACTTGAAGAACAATCATGAGCTAGAATTGGTGCAGTGTTGCTAAACTTGAGAGACACTGCTGCATGTCAGGAACATCTGAAGAAGCTCTCACCCAGAGTTTCTTTTCATAGAGGACTGAAACAGAATTCACTTATAAAAGAGATCACAATATGCCAAACATGGCCCTTCAGATAATATGCCTGGATGCCTGGTGTTTTAATTAGAAAAATAATTTAGAAAATGAACAATAATGTAATTAAAAAGTAGCTAAATTAGGCCTACATTGTCAACTCAACCAACAATTATTAGAGATACCAATATATAACATGGGACTTTCCCCATACCTGACTTTTTTTAACAGAAATTAATGTCATGCATAAATAAGGACACAAAAACCCAATTTCTTCTTTTGTGATAAAGTCTATAGCAATCCCTAGGATAAATAAGAAATTAGGTTTGTTAAACTTTGCATATGACTATGTATCAAACCAATGAAAGTAGAGAGCTCACCCTTATCAGGCATAGATTTCCTGGAAGCTCTTCTGTCACATAAAGATAAAAGCCATAAGTATTACCTTTAGTTTAGCTCAGTCAAGTAGTAGCAGTTTCACATGTCTGTTGTACAAAGAAACCAAAGCCTCAGTGTTCACTCTGAAACAGATTTAGGGTTTTTTTCATTGTACAAAGGAGGAAGAATTAGAGGAGTACTTTTTAAATAGATATTAATTTTATCCTTTATATCAACCTGAAAGAGTCTCTGGCACCTGCCTTTACTGGTAGGAATAGCCATAGTTCTCAGAAGACTGGGCATTCCCTATCTACAATTAAGCTGCCCTACTTCCTGATTTCAAATCTCCATTTTAGTAATATTCTAATCAATATATATTTGCTAATTGTTAGGATCATTGCCTGGAGATCATGGCATCAGATACAAATGCGGTACCTCTTGAAAGCTTTTCAGCCTCACAATAGCTTTACAGTACAGAAATTATAGTAATCAGTCATCCATCACTGTATTTCCCTTAGCTAATTATATTACCGAGCAAATCCTGTGCATACAAACCTCACAAGAGTAAGCATTAACAGTGTGAAAATCAACATTCTCTTTTCCAGTCATCTTCTCCCCTTTTTTTTCCAGAATCTAAACCTAAACTGCTAAAGTTATTTGAAGGTCTTTCCCTTATTGTTTTCACTGGGCTTTTTTTCTCTGGTTTTATTTGGTTGGTTGGTTAGTTGGTTGGTTTTGCTTGTTTGTTTCTTTTTCTCCTCTTCATTCTCTATAAAGGATACATTAGCAGAATGCTTGATACATATTCCCAGAGTCTTCTTACTGATGACTGGTAAAAACTATCACAATATTGCATTCTTGGTTATCTGTCTGGGGAAATCTAAGACAGATAAAAATTCCCATTACACAGAATATCCATATTTAAACAATATTTATCTGGTCTATCTGGTTTTGATTGTGTGAGTAATGTACAGACAGAATCATAAACACCCAGTACAAAGGAAACCTGCAGCCCTGACTGCAGTCAATAACTATCAATATGTTGCCAGAATGACTTGATTTCACCTGTTCAGACATTTTGATCAATCTGAACACTTATTAATGCTGCCAGGCAGCAATTTCTGATTCATTTGCTCTGTCAGGTGGCATAGATGAATAAATTGTGTGAGACAAGTCACCTTCTCCTATATCCTTGCTCATACAAAATTACCACATTTGAGTATAAAAGTAATTTCAAAATATTTTTCCCTGCTTTTTAAATAAAAATATTAATTTTAATTAAGAAATTATTGCACAAATTCGGAAAGATAGGAAATGTATGAAAGTGATAAGGGCAAGCAGGACTGAAGGAAAAAAGAGATGATAAAAAGATCTGTTGGATCCTACGCTCACTCTTTGAGCTGTGGTCTCAGGTATGCAAAGCCTTCTAGCTCTTTGTTGCATTATGCTCACTCCATTTTGCTGCCAATTAACACAGTTGTTAAGACCTGATTATTAGAGATGCCTCTACCCGAATTAAGGTGCAAATGAGACTATATGCTGAAGTCAATAGTACAGACTTTATTTAAGAGTAAATATTACGTAGAGAGAGATAGAAAGAGATAGAAAATGGGGTGGGGGTAAGAAAGAGAGTGAGAGAGAGAGAAATTAAGTAGAAAGATGGTCAGCACCCTGTGGATCCAGATGGTGCCCCACCGGTCCTCTTTACCGTGGCTTCTCAATGGTGGGGGTCCCGAGGTTGTTCAAAACTTTTCAGTATTTATACATTTTAGCAAACAAAGGATTTTTGGCTACACAGTTCTCTTATTCTATTAATTAAATTCATCCCTTTCCTCCAGTGTTAATTAGTCCCATGCTCAGTCCCTCTCTTCTTTGGAGTCAGAGGGCCTCAAGTCTCAAATCATTGGCCTATGGCCTCCCTGCACAGGACCCAACCAGAGCCAACCTTCAACACAGTTGCTGAGCTGGCCTGCCCCATGGACTCTTTGCAGCAATACATACTTCTTCCCCAGCCTTTTTTTACCTTTCCTTAGGCCTGAGATAATTGGACAATAATACACCTTTATCTTATCTCAAGTTCAAGTGGTTTAACTCACAGTTCAATTTCGTGGAATCCAGGAGGCATATTTGGGCAGCAGAGAGTGGTGGGCTTTGGTGTTCACAGATGTGCAGTTGCTTCTTTGCACAATTTGCTGCAGTGGGCAAAGCCCTTCAGTGATCTTAAAAGCGTTTGGGGCAGTTGTGGTCTTTAAGTCTCTTGCACTGATGCCCACTTAATTAACCAAATAGGGGCAACTTTGGCTTTAAGGATGGATTATTTCGCGTGTGCGAACAGCAGCTCCAGCTCTTCGGGCTGTGCCCATGCTACTCATGAGTGTAGAGCTACTCATCAATGCAAAGCAGAACGAACTTGTGGGAACTCACAGCTCAGGACCCTCAGCTCCAGAATACATCTCTGCTCATCTCTGCCCACCTGTGGGTCACATACACACCAGAAAAAAAAAAGATTCGAGGTTATGGAAGTGAAATAATTTTATTTCTCCCACCAGCTATTACCAGGGGTGTCTGATATTCTGTGACCCAAAGAGTAGAAAGCAATTTTGTGGAGCAGCATCTCATTGTGGCTGAGGAAGGAATGGCTTTGGCTGGGCCAGCTTTTAATTCAGGTAGTAAATTGTGTGCCCAACTCCTAGGCAATGTGAGTAACCATGCAGTCTCAGCCTATATGACATAGAATGTCCCTGCATGGTATGGAATGGCCTGAGTGGGATGGCATGCTTGCATGACATTTTTACAGCCCTGGTGGTCCCATATTTTAGCTGTGAGATTTAAAAACAAACCCTCTGCATCCTAGCAATGATAAATTGGGAAGATGTTGTTCCATTAAGACTATTGATGTCCTTTCCTGAATGCTGGGCTGTTAAATAACAAAATCTTCAAGAAAACCTCAGGGTTTGTGGGTGTTGCTGTGTCAGGTGTGTGCTGCCAAATTTAGGGGGTGCTGCCAAGGGCAGGAGTGGATCTGGATATAGGGTTTCTTTGGGCAATACTGCCAGGTATAAGGGTTATTTCAAGCTTGGGGAGCTGCTGCTGAACTTTTGAGAGCTGTTACAATCAGCATCTGCTCCAGTGGAAGCAATCCCTAAATCACCAAGGCTGGTTTTGGGGACACACGGAGATGGGTGACGGTGATGTCACAGCAGCCATGGTGGCATTATCACTGAGGCCTGTTTCTGGGGCACCCATCCAGGTGGGTGGTGATGGTGCCATGGCAGCCACTGTGACCCCGTTGCTGGGGCATTAACCTGTTGCTGGGCATCAGTGTGACCTGGAGAAGTGAGGAGAGAGAGGACAGGGGAGGAAGGAGCTTGCCTTCTGCCCTCTGCTCGAATCCATCCTGCTGTTCCCTTATGGCTGCCGAAGGAGTTTCAGAAGGACAAAGCCCAGTACTGCTGGGGTAGAGGCTCTTCAAGTGCTGAATGTTGATGTGCACCATATTGACAGTGATGCGTCAGGACCTCGACTCAAGGCAGCGACGTAAGAGTGAAATCTCCCCTCCCCACAGATCCCCATGGCTGGCAGAGGGGGTGCCAAGGCAGCAGCAGGAGATGCCCAACTGCCCTGGACCAGTGTCTCTCCTCTCATGGGTCAGCAGGGTCCAGCTGGGTGGTGGGCACCTTTGGGGGCAGATGTGCCTGCCCTGCCCTGCCCTTCAGCCCAGCGGTGACAGAGCAGGGCCCTGGGTGGGATCCTGCCTGGACACTTCTCCAGCCCCACAGGGATGCTCACACCTGGTGCCATTCACTTTCTCTCTCTTCAACATTCATGCTGTGTTGCCAAGTAGAAGTGGAGACAGATATTTGTGGGAGCAAAAAAGTGAGGAAAGGGCTCTGTTTCCACACTTACTGCCTGGTGAGTTCTCATGGGGCTCCCTTCAGCTTTCTGCTGAAGATGGGCCATTCCTTGTTGTACCTAAGGAGCTCTGGGCCTTCTCTGCAGTTCCTTGCCAGTGGGATTTTTGTGGATGAGACCTTGAATGGGTTTCGCATTTCGAACACCAGGCATGCAATCCTGGAGGCATCCAAGAAGGTCAGGCAGGAGCTGGCAGGAGCTGGCAATAGCTAGAGGTTTGCTCCAGGAGTGGAGACTTGTGGGAGCTTCTCTTGGACCCCAGGAGAGAATCTTGGGTGCCAGGTGGGTCTAGGGGCTGTGGGCCAGCAGCGCCCACATCCCACGACCTGCCCAGAGCTGTGGAGCAGCCCCAGAGCCCTGAGAGCCTGCTGCTGAGGTGGCTACTCTGCTTTTTCCAGCCCTGCTTTGTTTGCAGCAAGATGGGGGCTGCCATCACCTGCTGGATGAGGGGATGTGGCCGCAGCTTCCATTTGCCCTGTGCCTCCCGGGGTGAATGTGTCACACAGTACTTCAGTCTCTACAGGTAAGGGCTGCTAGACATTGTGCTGGAGCCCTCTCCTTGCCCTCCAGCTCCCTCCTGTCAGCAATGGATACCTAAGTGTCCACTGAAGAGGAATCCACAAGGACAAGAAAGCAGCCTTCCACAGACAGAGCCAGAGCCTGCACAGGGGCTGGGGCTCCTTCACAGCAATTCCACCCCCCTCTCCATCACAGGGGCAGGTGTCAAAGGACTGGGACCTTGTCTATCCATTCCATCTTCCCCGCAGATCCTTCTGCTGGGAGCACCGCCCACAGCAGCCACTGCAGGCCCATCCAGAGCAGAAGAGGACGTGTAGCATCTGCCTGGAGACTCTGGACCATGAAAGGGCCTTCAAAATAATGGTGTGCCCAGCATGCCAAGATGCCTGGTTCCACCCGAGCTGCATCCAGAAACAGGCTTTCCATGCTGGTGTCTCCTTCTGCTGCCCATGTTGCCACAAAAAAGAGCTATTTGTGTTGGCAATGCTCCACATGGGCATCCGGCCCTTCAGGGGGTTGGTTTCTCTCCTCCCAGCTGCCAAGGCATCCGGCATAAGTTCAGTGCCAGCCTAGGGTCTGCCCCAGCAGTCCTGGTTGCCTTCTGTCCCATGGTCTGTCAGACCACCATCATGGGGGAGTGATGGAGGCTGGAAACAGGAAGATCAGCTGCACAGGCAATGTGATGTTGCCATGTGCCTTTGCCCAGGAGGCAGGGAGCAGGAGGAGGAAGAGGGGTAAGTGGCAAAAGCAGCAATCTGGGACTCCGCAAAGCATCTCTGTGTCCGCACTGGCTTGGGGAAGAACGACTAAGAACAAGGGCCCTTGTGAGCCATCTCATACATGTGTCACTGTGTCCTCACAACCAGCTAGTTGTTTATTTCCACAGGCCTTGGGTACTGCTGCTGTGCTTCTCCTGTGCTGCTGAGGGCACCCACCAGGGCTGCTCCTGCATGAGGACCATCCCAACCCGCTGGGAATGCAATGTCTGTGCTGGCCAGGGCACCGGTAAGAGACAAACCACCCAGGTGCTCCGGGGCTGTGTCAAGTCTTGGCAGCAGGGCCTGAAGGTGTGCTTGGTTCCAAGAGGACTGTGGATACCACAATGGCCTCTCCTGCCCATGGGCTGGGTGGCCACACTGCCGACCATCCTGTCTCTTCTTGCAGCCTCCCATGACAATTCAGAGTTTGGTAATCCCTGCACTGCCAGTCCTGCAGTGCCAGGGCTGTTCCCCAGCACCGTGGTGGTCGACATGGATCAACGCTCCCAGTCGGGGCCAATCCGGATGCGGCACATTCTGCAGCAACAGTGGCGGGCAGGAGGACCATGCTGCCAGCCTGAAAAACACCGCAGGACCAGCCCTCTGCCAGCCCAGACTGCTGAGACCAGCAGCCCCAGCACTCTCAGTCAGGTGGTGTCGTGTCTATCCCAAGGCATCTAGGTGCTCAAGAGGGACAGATGCTCCCAGCCTGGGCCCATCTGGATCCAGCATGCCCAACGGCAACAACAGCAGAAGTAAAAACCCTACAGCCAGCCAGGAGCAAACTGCTGACTGATCCTGCTCCAGCCCCAAGTGTTCTTCCCACCGCCCATCACAATAAAATTGTCTGTTCTTCTGCACTGGGAGATCCCATGCCAGTCATCCTTCTCTACCTTTCTCAAGAAATGGTCCCTGGGGATTGTGTGCTCTCCCAAGGTTGGCAATGTCTTCTCCAGACTTCCTCCCTGCGGGTTGGCCTTGCCCTGCTGCCCAGCACCACGGCCATGGCCTTCAGGCCTTGCTGACCCCGGTAGGCTCATGTCAGTGTCAGTCCAGAGCAGTGCTTTGCCCCCGTCCCCCATGGGATGTTCACACACCTGAGCCCCACGTGACCGCTGCCTTGCCCAGGATGCCCTGGCCGGGCTCCAATGCCCTGGAATGTCCCAGGCTGTGATGGAAACACAGCTGGTGGTGAGGCTGCTGCCAGACCAGGGTCACCCTGAGCTCCCTACTCCAGCCTCCATTGCTTGTCCTGGCTAAATTGGGAATCGTCTTAGCATGAATGCTGTGTAACCTCTAGTACTTTTGAAAAAAGTGCTTCTAAATCTAGGGGAGACAACTAAGAGTCTGATTCTCCATTCAAATTTATTTATTTATTTATTTCTCATTAACACGGTCAAAGACTATCAACTACTGTCCAAATCAGTATTTTTTATCAGTAAGATTTTAATGATCCCAGGGTCTTCAATTAGAAAGGATTGCAAGAAGTGCACTGAAGTATTAAAGCAAATTTGAGTTTTTTATGATTGGCAGTGTTGCTTGTTGTAATGTAAACACAAAACAGAGCTGGACACAAAATCTGCACATTAAATTAAATAACTATGTTTATTTATGTGATTATTTACTGCAACATTCTAAGACATCATTGCTTGTGTTGGAATATCATCTAAAGTTCATGGTCATGTCCTATTGTGATGTGCAAACCTATAATCATGAAAAGTACAGTCTATCACCAAAATGTTTAGAATTTAATTTATGTGTTCAGTTAGATATTTCTGAATTATTCTATTTCAGTGATATGGCTTACTGTCTCCTTTAAACTAAACAATTGCAAATATGATTGATTGCTGGGCTGAATGAATTAGATAATAACTCAGTCAAACTGAAAGATAAGGAATCTGATATGTTTCTGCTTTGTCTAGGGCATAAAGTATTGAAAAGAAACATGTTTTATCCCTACTTTATTGAAAAGTCAAAATTTCAATGTTTCCAAGAGTTTCAGATGGTGCATGCCATAAATAAAGTGAAAAATTATGAAGCATTAATCAAAGCACAGCTATACTAACAGGAATCTATTTGCTTCCTTTTGCTTTGGATTTTGTCTCAAATAATTTAACATGAGTATATTTTGAATAATGGAGGCTTGTCAGGTATGAAGAGGGCTGAGCAGAGTTAGACTGCATGTGTTGTGCTCTATGATTGGAAAGATTTGAAGGATTGAAGTAGTTAAATCACAAGGCACGGTAACAGAGGAAAATGGGAACTGTCTAAGGACTGTCTAAGGGATTGACTAAGATGACTTCATAGATGTTAACCACTCTACAGGCATGTGATAATGGCAACATCACAGTTCTTGAGAGCAGATTGCAAGCTATTGCCCTGCCTTTCTAGGATCACATAGCATATGTGATCTAATATAGCAAGTGAAGTCAGAGCGCTATACTTGCTGATGTAAAAGCCCACAAATTAAAAAATAGCATATATGTGTGTGACTAAACATGTATATGTGTGCACACTACTTTAGGGTTAATTAACAGCATTTTATAAAAATGTGAAACTTCCTGTCTCAATAATATCTAAAGTCATCACCTGTGCATTTTGATGTTGTTAATAAAGGACTACATTTTTTAATTCTCAGAAATGTTTCTGTGGAAATCTTTTTCAGACAAAATTTATTGCATTTAACTACAGCTGTAAATTTGCTCCTCCAAGACTATAAATTTCCTTTAAATGTTTAATGGTTTATAACTGTAATTATTCTTGTGTGTCAACATTAAAGTTTTAAAAGTTTAATTTGGAGACTATTCGAAGAAACTAATCTTTTTTACAGCCTCATAAAAAGTTCTTTGATGAAATGAACAAAGACTCAGCATCTGCCCGAGATGAATACAAATGACACCGTGTAGTACCTTGTGGGGGAGCCCAGCTGGTTCTGGGCTCTCTGTAAGCTGAGATATCGAAGATGGAACTGTACACCTGGCAGAGGGTTAACCATGGACAGTAAGGACTGCAACACAGAATGGGCTTTCTGTCAGGAAACCCACCTATAGTGTTTAGACATGTGGCTGTGTGTCCAATCATGAGTTGTTATGTTAGTGCTAAACCAATAGTGCCTGTACATGTGTCACCTAGAACTGTATAAAGTAGCTACACTGCTGTAATAAAGGTGCTGGTCTCCTGAAAACCGGGTCGTGATCCCGCCTCGACCCACGACAGTACCTCACTTGCAAAAAGGAGCAAATGCTTTGATGTCTCAAGTGATCAGCTAGTACTAAGTGCAGAAGCAGTGAACAGTGATACATCACTAGATAGATGAACACGGTCCACTCAAGCTTTATCACCATTTACTATGAAAGATTTCATCTGGAGAATCAAAGATGATGCAGAAAAGGAAAAGGTCAGTACTCACAGAACTGAGATCCTGCACCACAGATTATAAAAAGAATGCCAAGTCAGCATCTGAGCTTCAGAAATAGTAGCTGATATTTTAGCTAGCTGAATTGAATTATGGTAAGGAAAAAGTATATGACTAGCAAATATTCTATGCAGTCAGGAACTGTATATGGTCTGATGTCATATCTAATTTCAGGAAAATATATGGAGGATACTGCAATTAAGAAATTCTAAAACCAAGAGGGTAGAGAAAGGCAAAGACAAGAGAAATGTAATTAGAACCTGCTTTTTCTTTCACCAAAAATTTATTTAGGGTCTGACGTTGGTTGCCCTGAGCAGACCTGATCCTGACTGCTAACTACAATCCAAAGAAGGGCACAGATACTTGGAAGAACCAGCACAGAATTATCATGGTGGCCAAGAAAACAACTACCAGCTCTCCTCAGCATTACTACAAAGTGATATAGACATACTTCAGGACATGCAACGCTTTAGCGAAACACACTATTTACAAAGCAGGAATTGCTATTCTCTAGAAAATCTGGAGAATTTCATATTGTTTAAATAGCTTCGATAGATAATTCCTTGTATTATATATGCATACATATTCATATAATTCCTAAAGGAATTCCTAAATGAGGTGCTGAACATGGCAATCACCTCTCACAAAGTACTCATCACCTCAAAATACTCAACGAATAGGATAAAAGAAGAAATCTCTATGTGTTTAGAATTCACTGAGGTACAGAGTAGGTTGTATTATTTCTGTTATTAATATACCAGCAAATTTCAGATACAGGAACCATGAAAAGCAGGTCTAGAATTTTAGTCTAAATTTTAAAAGTTTTCAACTGACTGAAAGTATATTCTCCTGAGGATAGAACTACCTGTGAGTGATGCTTTCTGATCTCTTTCTTAAAAAAACAAAGAACAAAAGAAAAATTTGGGTCTAAGTATAAGCATATTTTCTTATATTTGATTCTGACTGATGAATATTTTAGTCTGGTTAATGTATTTAATAACCCAGATTTTGTCTTTTTATGTTTTACCTGTGGACATCATTCACAAATAATGTGTTATAAATCCTCTCTTACTGGAGAGGATTCTCTCTGCAGATCGTTATAAGCTAGAGGTCGGACAGAACAAATAGGTGGCTGCCTGCCATAGTTGAAGGTGAGACCAATGAAAAGAAAATTGCAAGTGCAAAATTTTTATTAGATGTATTTTATTATGCATCTAAAAATTCCCAATGAAAAGTTAAGAAAATAATTTTGTTTCTGTTAGAAAAGAGGTCAATAGTGAAGCAACAAGCTGCACAGAAACAGAAGCAGAATCACATCACATTCCTGTTCATCATACTCCAATGACTGTAACATATTTGTAAATTTACAGACTGACACAACCGCACCAGTTTTGTACTGTTAATTTGAGTAAAAGCATCTGAATCATTTGACTAGTTTAGTTCATAATTTCACTCAAGAAAAAATCAGAAATAAAAAACAGTCCACTAACAACTGTTGTCTTAACTGTCCTGTTATCTTTTCTGGATGGCTACAAGGGATAAGAAAGGGAGAGCCATAACTGAAGAGCCAGAATGTATCTTCCTTGACCACAGTTCCCAGTATGCTCCAGGTGTATCTACTGGCATCACAGCAATTCCAAAACCTCTCTAAAATAATGGACTGACACTTAGATAATGAACCTACTGTAATCCACAGGTATTGTTTAGAAAAAACAGGAGAGAAAACACCCTCCACTGAAAGACAACCTTATCACATATTAACCTCCAATTATTTCATAATCTTTGAGCATTTAAAGCACTTCATGGTGTCAACTATAGAAACAAAATTAAACACACAGTAATTTTTCATCAAGGTGAGGTCTGATGTGACATCCTGTTGGATTTAGCGACCCATGGAACAGAGATGCGCACTATGAGACAG
>JAYRBT010000093.1:23176674-23197514 GCA_036023395.1 Myiotriccus ornatus
AGAGCTGAACACAATACTCCAGGTGTGGCCTCACCAGTGCTGAGTACAGGGGAAGGATCACTGCCCTGCTCCTGCTGCCACACTGTTCCTGATCCAGGCCAGGATGCCATTGGCCTTCTTGGCCACCTGGGCACACTGGCTCATGTTCAGCCTCCTGTCAATCAGCACCCCCAGGTCCCTTTCTGCCTGGCTGCTCTCCACAACAACGGGATGTTGATATAATTGATGAAACTCATATACTGGTTACCTTTCTCCATTTCTGTTAAGGACTTACTTATTTCAGGCTGAAATTGATGGCACTTGCTGTACCTCTGATGTGCTCAAATATGAATTTAGCATCTACTTTTAAAAAGCTTTAATCCCATATATTTTATCTAGCATTCAGTGAATACCTTTCTTCAAGATTTTATTTCCTTACATTTAAAAGAAAATGGCAAATTTATTTCCTCCAGTTGGATTTGAAAGGGAAGTAGTGTTTTAGATCATTTTTAGTAGCACTTTATTCCTAGTCTTTGCATACCTATAAAGGTAGCACTGAAAGATATCCGCTGGAATGTCTGGTTTATGAGTACCACAGAGGATATTCCAAGGCTGCATACCAGTATGCTGTAATGTCAGTTTCATTCCAAAGCAGAATAGGCATTTTGGTGATGTTCTAATCCCTAAGGCAGCAGTACGATACGCCAATATAGAATGCCAGGACTTATGCCCTGCATTCTTTCCTGGGAAAAGGTGTTAGGGTTTCTCTTCCTATTCTCAGATAAAGGAACATGGTCCAAAGCATGAGGGACTGTCTTAGGTAGGCATGTTGCTCACATCTGTTGTCTCATCAGAACTTACAAAGCATGTACTTTGTCCTCTTCAGCAGTGAGGAGCCACAAACCACAGGCGTTAGAATGCAGACAGGGTTTTTGCACATGAATAGAACGTGATTGTGCCCTTTATCTCTGTCCTGAGATAGAGCTCCTGTTACACCTCCTGCTTGGACAAAACACCAAGGACACTCCACGGCAGGTTGTCCTTATGTACAAAGTTCTTCACGTGATATTTTGACTGAAGGAAGTAATTATCTTGCGTGCTGTTTACGTGTACGTTTAGAGATTTCAAGCACAGAAAATTTTCAGTTAAAGCTCAGAAGTATGAAAAAAAGGACACAGTCCTGACAATGACCATCAAGTAAGCGTGACTTCAGTTCTAAGTAAAATAATAAAGCCACCCTGCTAGAACTTCTGTCTCTCAATTAACATAGGGCAGCTTTTCAAAGCAGAATATCAGAGGAAAGAAATTTCTACTTCAGCAACACAGAACTGACAACTGATAATTGTTTTCTTCTCTTAGATATTTCTCTCTCTCTTGTCATGTAGATATATGAGGCCCTAGACAACTGGAAAAGGGCCAAAAGACAGACTGGGGAACTGTAGCTTGACCAGTTTTACTCAGGTACCTGAAAAAGTCATGTCATGTGTCCTCTTAGAGCTCATGTCTTACCACATGAGGAAGGAGAAGGTGATTGGGAACTGAGAGCACAGCTTGACAAAGGGAAAAATGCTTCACTCATCTCATTACTTTTTGTGATAAAATGACTGGATTTGTGCACATGTGAAAAACAGGATACAATTTAGGCTGACTTCAGCAAGGCTTCCAGCACCCTAACATAATGTCCCAGTAACCAAGCTGGATGTTGGGGTGTGGGTGGGTGGCCCCCCAGGTTGGGCTCAGAGGTGATGGTCACTGGGCTGTATGTGCCAGGAGGCTGGTGCCCTGTGAGACCTCACAAGGGAGAGATCTCCCTGGGATTTGTCCTGTTTAAAATATCTTTGGCCTGGGAAGGTGACCAAGTGCACCTTCAGGTTTGCAAGTGATGCCAAGTCAGGGACCACTGTTCAATGTATGTGAGGGCAGGGCAGCTGTCCAAAGGGCAGCAGGACCAGGACCAGTGGGAGGAAAGGACAAGTTTCCCATGTACTTGGGGCAGGAGAAAAGGGCAGCTCTGCCCTGGGCAGGCAGAGTTCTGGCAGCCATGCCTGTGAGACCAGGGGCAGCTCTGGGGAAAAGGCCCTGGGTCCTGGTGGGCAGAGAGCCGAGCAGAACCAGATGGACTGGAGATAAGGAAATCTTATTCCACATGAGGACAGCTGGACAGTGGGCAGGAGCCCAGGGAGGTGGTGCCGTTTCCCTGCTTGGAGGGTTTCGAGCCCCCGAAGTATAACACCCTGAGACCTGGTCTAATCGTGTAACTGAGTTTGCTCTGGGTCAAAATGGAGACTTCCCTGATGGCCTGAATTGTGTTGTGGCACTGCAATCTTAATTTGCAAAAATATTGTAAAAGTGAAAGTTATATTTTAAAACTGTTAACTAATATTAAAATCAAAGTCTACTCTTAAATGACTAATCATCATAAAGTTAAGGGAATTTAAATACATGCATTCAGTTTTTGTTATTCTGAAACACCAGTGTGTTGATAGAGACAGGACCCAGACACATCCATTATGCAGTATTTCTGTATGAATGTACCCCTCAGATCTGTGCTTAAAATCCTTTCATCCTTTTCTCCAGACCAAAAGGATCTTCTCATAAACTTTTTCTCTCCTTTCTCTTTCTGTCTTCCTGACTCCTCTCATTTATCTTTCTCCTTGTTTAACACATTCTTATCTCTAACCCTCCAACTTGATCAACAAGAGCTTTTTTTGAAAGCCTTTTTTATGGTGCTTGCTTCTACGAGGGGATTTTAGTGTGTTTATCTCTCTCATTATCCCTTCTTCTCTTGCTTCAGAATACCTACATTTTCCCACTTTCCCATGTGTTCATTTATTTCTTTCTTCTACTGACATGGTTTGATTGTGGGTTTTTTTGCATTTCACTTATTCAACAGGTTTGGTGAGTTTGCATAAAAATATCTGTGTAAAGGTACATTGTACAATATTACTTATTCAATTTTTTGAAAACAGTAGTGAGCCACTCAGACCTTTTGGCTAAATTTTGCATTAAACATGCTGTTTTCAAGTAAGGGAGAAGACACCTTTAAACAATAGATCCTGCAGAAGTAGGGTAGTGGGCTTTTTTTTGCTGGTCTATTTCCTGCATCTCAAGCCACTGCTGCACAACCACAAAATGCAAAAAGTTTACTCAAAAACTGTTCAGAAACTTTGTCCAGGAACACTGGAACATGCAGACACACTCACCCCACACCCTCGATGCCACTTGACTTTAAGAATCTGCCAGAAGAAAAACTGTGTATGCCTAGAACTCCTCCAAGAGGAGGTACTGGGGTGTTTACTGGAAGAACTGGGGTTATAAAACATCAGTTTTTGATGTGTACACAGGCCTGCAACAGACCAGGACTGTGTATCACAACCATGGACCAAGATCACCCACACGTCGCTGGAGCCACAGGTGGTGATGCTTTTCTGCCTCTTCCCTTATCTCTCTTTCTCCATTTTTCTCTTCCCAATTTTCCTCTCTTGGGGTGATCATATGCTCCAGACCAGCAATAAACACCTTTACCAATCCATCACAGTTTTTCCCCAATTACGATTTCAAAGCAGTTGTAACTAATAAAACTAGTTGTTATATCAGTCATGTAACATCATTTCACTTCAATCCACCCCATGGGATCCTTTAACAATGAGCATGGTTGCCCTGACTCATAGACAAGTTGTAACAAAAACCGTCTTAAATAGATGTAGGTCACAAATGCACTGCTTCCTCAGATATAACTTGTGTGGCTTGATAACAACCAGAACATATTATAGGGGGAGCGAATTTGTAAACAGATAGCATATCTTACAACTTAAAAATAGAGTGCAAAAGGGGTATTATGTTAGATCAAAAACATTGCACACAACACATTGTTTAGGCAGTCCAAAGTAGTGTACTGGTTGGGACTGGATTTTTAAAAGTGAGATTTTCAATTGTTGTCCTTCCATTTTGCTACATAAACACACTGAAATAGAAAATAGAGGCAGAAGCATCTTCTAATAAACTACATTGCCTGCCTGAGCCATGGCGTGTTGAATGGTGCGTGGAAGCTTGTCTGCAGTGAAGGTATGAACACACTTTGTCACACTGTTTTGAAGACACAAAGAACAATACTTATAAATGTGTTTATACTTTGAGGAAATTAGCAGCTTGGTTGTCTTGGAGAAACTGCAAATGTCCCATGTGTGGATGGAACTGTAATGTGAAGGTTTGGCCTCTGTCTGTATTGCTCTCCTTCCTCTTTTAATGAAGTTACCATATATAAGCATATCAGTACCATAGTGTATCGCTGGCTTCCTAAAGTTAGCAGGCTAGATGACTATCCTGCCTAAGATCAGCCTCCATTTTAAAGCCTAGTGTCCCTACACTATTTGCCACACTGGCTTAATTTTTTTCTATTAATACCATTTTCACTGAAGTAAGCTATCAGTGCTTGCAAACCCGAACTTGATGCTACCTTCAACTCCTCCACTTGTCCTGCTGCTCTTACTCATGATAGGAGATGTAGAACAGTGTGTGATCTGACACACCATATGTTCTGAAACATCAAGGCAGCTTGTAAGTGGCATGAATCGCTCCTTGCCTTGTGACATTTCAGAGTGCTACACTGACCAAAATAGAGGTTGCTTTTTTTTTTCTTTTTTCCATGTTCCTGAAACTGAATTTCATCCTTCTGATAGCAATGGAAGCCTAGAAATTAAAGAAACAACTTTGAGCTTGTCTCCAGATTCAACCTTGTCGCCTACTCCAGAAGTTTAGTATGCATTAACAGATTTTTCTAGTACATGTGGATACAGACAGACACACCTATCAGTGTTGGTGAGTGCAAATCCAAGCTTTGACTGTGCATGACATGCTATGCTTATGGTTGCTATTACAGAATGGAACTTGAAAAACATTTAAATGTGTGCCAATTTAAACCACAAAAATCCCACATGACATCATTGCTAAATTTCAACAGAGGAATTCTAATTCTGGAGCATCTTTGTCTTTTAACTTACTGGAGTTTGTTTTGCACTTAGAATTCTGTTTCTACCTATGCCATTGCAGATGAAGAAAGTGATGGCCTTGGTAGTGTTCAGCAGTCTGAAGTGTCCTGAAGTGTCTTTCACTTGTAGAAGTAAAGAAGGATTGAATGTGCTCTGATGAACCACAGAATGTGAGCAATTATGCAGGTATAAATCAATGTAATAATGACTTTGGGTACTCCAGTACTTGGAAAGGTGCCTTGCAGAGGTGAGTATAGGTAGTGTAGCTGCAAGGAATTTGTATTCCAAGCTCAACAAGAAATGTTTGGTCACTGTCTTCAGGTAACAGGGAGCACAACATTTGCTTCCTAAGACTAGAGGAGAGGTAAGACCAATATCTATTTACGGTCAGTATTTGGGTTTGGCTGGGGCTTGTAAATTAAAGGGACAGAACAGTATACATGTCCACACCTGAAAGAAGTCTGCAAGAGAAATTGTTTAGCTGGATGCAGATGCATCAAACCCAGTCCTCAGTATTGTGCCTCTTTTCCACAGCCTTTATAGTCATAAATGACATATATAAGGAGTTTTAAGAACGGGAAGTCACTAAATGCTTCCTTGGAGGGTCACGTTTCTATATTTTATGTTTCTCACTATGATTCGTGGTGCAGGAATTGGTTTTCATATTTGAGTAATTCATCCACATTTTTAAGGTAGCCATGTAGGCGCCTCACAATTAAGACTTCATTCTTACAAAATTTTAAAGATCATCCACTTCTGCAGAGAACACTAGAGACTACAAGATTTATGTGCACTTCCTATTCATGCTTGATTGAATGGGTTGTAACTGCACCTCAAGTGAAGCAGTGTGGTATTTTGCTTGGGTTTTTTTGTTTTGTTTTGGTTTGGTTTTTTGTTGTTGTTGTTGTTGGGTTTTTGGTTTTTTGTGTTTTTTTTTTTTTAATGATGGCAATAGAATAAAAATTGAGTCTCTGCTCCCTGTCAGACTTAATACAGTGTAAGATTCTGGAAGAGCATTTAGGATAAGTCATCTCCAAAAAAGATGAAAGGTTCTCCAAAGGTGTGTCAGTCAATACATCCTTTAATTGCTTCTAATATCAGTTTCATTACTAGTTTCTTTTCTCCCAAACTTTTCTTAACATCATATTTCTGCAGGGTCTGAAAGTAACCGTAATTCAGTAGACAGCCAAGCTGGGGAGCCGAGAGAGAGGATTTTTCGGTATTTTCTCATTTAAGTAGGTGCATATATGGTGTGATCTCACTATACGTTCCTAATTCACCACCCTGTTCCCTTCTGCTGTTTGTATCCCTATTTTTTGTACTCTGGCTTAAATTACACATCGATACATTGAGTAGATGTGTGCAAGGGAAGAGATGTCTCTACGGGTTTGGGTATAACAGCCCTTGATAGGTTGAGTCTAAGAAGACTTTGGTATCTTTTTGGGCCTGTGAAATTTCTCCCAAGTTTCCAAGTATTTTCAATACACAATGTGTCTCTATATTTTTTATAAGATGTGTGTATATATTTATGTGTACCCAGCTAAACCTTCATTCCTGTGAACACAAAGGTGACAACACAACAGTGACGCTGACTGGCATCTTCTAGCGGTGCATACTTTGTTTGAGACAGAATTTTAAAAAAGATAAAAAAACACATTGAATTATAAAGTTACCATAATGTGACCATATTTCACATTAATAAGGGCATTCAATGGTAGATTGTGAAAATTAACATGACTGGGGTTTGCGTGTCAACTCAGAACTACCGAATTGCCAAAACCCTTTGTTAAACAAGAACTTACCTTACTGCACTCCTAATCACTGACTTTTAACCGAAACGTCTCTTTTCCCAAAAAGGATCAAGATTTATGTGCTTCTCTCTCTCACACTCCTCAATTTCCTTCGCTCTTTTTCTCTCTCTTATTTGATCTTTTGTTCATTTTCAAGTAGTTTAAAACAGCTAAGGCTTGAAACACCTTGAAATATTGATAATTCACTCATCGATGAGTCAGAACCAGCACTCTGAGGTGAAATTTTCAATTTAATTACTTCAGTTTAATCCTTTAACTTAATTTTATTGTTCTTCTGAGGGGTCAAACAATGCAATCACCACAAAATATCTGATTTTTCTGGCTTTGAACGTGCAGATAAAAGTAATCCTTAAATAACTAGTACCAAGAGAAAATAAGAACATTAAGCATATCTCTAAGAGAAGATATCATATTTCCTAAAAAACATTTAATTAACATTTTCAATTTTCCATCAAGAAATAGAATACCTTTTTGAAAAATGGAAACTGTTATTTAAAATTTCCTTACAGGCATTTTGCTGAATTTTTTTATTTTTTTTCTAATTAGCTATAACTGCTAATGGAAGGTCCTTTCCCTTAGTAATTATGCTTTAAATGAAAGTAAAATTATCAGGGAAAAAGTAGAAAGTATTCTCTTCTCAGAAAAATCTTTTGAATCCTAATAATCATTTATGAATGTAAACATAATTCCAGGAGGCCTGCAAATTCCAGTGGGGCCCACATCTTAAGTAAGTGTGAAGTTTCTAAGTCAGTACTTAGTTCTGCTAATAACTGTTTCAGTGCATTAAACAATACTGACATTCTTATGGATACCACCTTAAGAAGGAAGATCAAAGAATTAAAATTTTAGGTCCTAAGGAAGAGAGTTCAGGGATGGTTTGCAACCCTCTGTTACATTAGGCAGGCCTTTTGTTTGATTCCAGTTGAAGCTTGCTGCAGATACATAGTAGAATTATATCAATACATGACATGAAAATTAGAGTTCATCTCTGCTGTATCACTGGAATTTAGTATAAAAATATGAAAATAAACATACCAAATCATATAAGAAGTATGTTTAGTTAACTCTTAATTATTACCTAAGAGTCCCAAAGTCTATAATTATGTTTCAACAGCACCGTAGCCTTCAACGAAGATAAAAAAGAGTGGAAAGTACCCTGCCCCCATTCTGAAGTAATTTCGTATTACTGCAGCATCAAGTTCCCACCACAACATAAACCACATACTGTAAAGAGAGATCTTATGCCATTTTTGGCATTTCAGAACAAGAAAGGGCCTTCAAGGCACTTCATTTCTTTCAGACTCTTCTAGATAGATCTACTCATTGTAATATAATTAAGTTTTAAATATCTGCAATTTAATGGAATGTGGGTTTATAGTTGTCAAAGTGATTTCTTTCAACAAAGGAAAATAGGAGCTAATGTCAGCAACTGTATCATTCATTTAATGATAATACATCCTCATGCAGGCAATGATAATTGCTGTGCTTATATTTATTTTTTTAACTTCCTGAGGGGGAAAAAAAAAAAAAGTTGAGGCCTTTCTAACATATTTAAGCAACATAAAACCCCTAACTTCAGTGCTACAACGCAGAAGGAAACATTCTTCTGCAAGAGTTGTTGGTAGACCCTGTTCTTTGATTTATGTACTCTTGTGTGTAGGAAATATGTTAGTAGACAGAACTTACTGTATCAGTCTGCATGCACAGAGCAGAGGAAATCTTCTTCCCAGCAATATTGCACTCAAAAAGCTTCACAAGAGTACTGTTCCTTGCTTTCTGGAGCCATATTCCCAAGTCATAGAGAGAATAGAGATGAGCATACTAAATAGCAAATAATAATCATAGTGGATTTGGAAACATATTCAAGCCCAATAGTAAGATCAAGCCAGTGAAATTTCTGGTGGCTAACAGGTATGAAGATAGGATATTAGATGGCTCCTCATTTTTGAAAGAAAAATTGTTTATTTAGTATTTTGTCATGTAAAAATCACTCATAAACCCAATAGAATTATTCACACTTTGCATCCTTCATTAAGATTTAAACACCTTGTAAATGAACACTTCCCAGTAAATGCTGCTGCCCCTTTTTCTACTTAATTAATAAAATAATGTATGGAAAAATACTATGAATTCACAAACTTGCACTGAAGACGGTGTTCAGTTCCCTTAGCAAAGCAATTCAATTCCCTATTTTCCATGGCCCCTCATATCTCCCAACAAGACGACAGATTCTGTCCTTGTAAAAGATTGCAGTACGGTGATAACAAGAGTTACAGAATGTGATAATTCATAAACATATATTTCACATCCGGTGAGTCAGTGTCAGTTTTCTATGAGATTTTAATTAATCTCCCTTTCCCTCCACAATATTCTTCAAATCATCTTTAACCCTATGGCTATTATCAACCCAGTCTGTTCATAACCTCTGCACAGCCTTCCTACCCTCCCAGCAGATCAACACTCTCACCCAACTTGGTGGTGTCTGTGAACTTGCTGAGGAGGCAATTGATCCTGTTGTCTAGGTCAGCGATGAAGAAACAGGATCAGACACAATACTGAGCCCCGGAGAACACCACTTGTGATTAGATGGCAGCTGGGTTCAACCCCATTCACCACCAGTCTCTGGGTCTGGCCATTCACCCAGTTTTTAACCCAGTGATGAGTACACGTGTCCGCACCCTGTAAGACAGTTGCTTCAGGAAACCCTTATTCTGAAGGTCCTGAGAGAACTGGAAGCTGAAATTGCTTAGCCATTATCCACCACATTTAAGAAGTTGGGCAGACTGATGAAGTTCCCAATGCCTGGAAAAGGGGAATCATAACCCCTATTTTTAAAAAGAGAAAAAAAAAGAAGACCCTTGGAACAGCAGGCTGGTCAGTATTATCCCTGTGCCTGACAAGGTGATGAAGCATCTGAAAACTTTGTTAAGGCACATAGAAAACAGAGAGTTGATTGGTCAGCCAATACTGCACAGATAATATGGCTTCACTACTGTCAAATTATTGAAAAATTCTGTGGCTCTCTATAATAGGGTTGCATTGGTGGATAGAGGATGAACGACTGATGTTACCTGCCTGGGCTTGTGCAAAACATTTTATACTGTCCTGCACAAGATCCTTGTCTCTAAAATGGAGAGACATGATTTTGACGGGTGGACCACCCAGTGATGAATGTTGAGGGTTGGATAGGGAGGGGGATAGGTCTTTTCCCTTTACCCCTAGTCCTGGAGGGGAGTGTGCCCTTCCCCCTACCCCCCACCACGAGGTCCCCGTAGAGCCACAGGACAGCAGCAGCGAGGAGAGAGGCAGAGAGAGTTTATTGTTCTGAGTAGTGACTTAAATAGCTCTTGGGGGGATTACAAAGTGACCACTGGGAGTCCAGGAGGTCTTACAAACCAATCAGTGATAACAAAGGGTTAACAATTGGGAGCATTGGTAGATGAAAAAATTAATGTGCGTTGGCAATGTGCACCCACAGCCCAGCATGCCAACCATATCCTGGGCTGCATCAAAAGCAGCATAGCCAGCAGGTGGAGGGAGGTGATTCTGCCCCTCTACTCTACAATGGTGAGACCCCACCTGGTGTGATGCATCCAGCTCTGGGGTCCCCAGTGTAAGAAAGACATGGACCTGCTCAAGCAAGTCCAGAGGATCGGTGCCCTGGAGTGTCTCCCATATGAGGACAGTTTAGAAGAGAAAGCCCCAGAGAGACCTCATATCAACCTTCCACTACTGAGACTGGATGTGGCACTTAGTGCCATGGTCTAGTAACCATGGCAGTGTTGGATCAAGGGTTGGACTTCAGAGGTCTTTTCCAACCTGGTTGATTCTGTGATTCTATGATTCTATGATTCTATGAAAGGGGACCTACAAGAAAGATGAGGAGGGACTCTTTATTACAGGGAGTAAGATGAGGAATAAAAGTTTTAAACTGAGAAAGGTTAGAGTTTTGGTCATAATGGTGTGTCCACCTAATAAGATTATTTATTTTCATCATAACGGGTTTACAGAATGAAACAAGAAATCAACATCAACAACTAAACCAATAAAAAATCAACTGCTTCCAAGTCCTAAAGCAAAAAGCAACCCATACAAGTACTGAGTGATCACAATGTTTCTTCTAGAGTTTAAAACACCAACCTCAGGCTGGTAAATTCCATACTGCAATTAGAAATGGTTTATAAAATGTCAAGATGATGCTGAATAATTTTAACTTGAAAGTAAAGTGAACTGAACGTGTAAGCAACTGAAATAATTGCTCCATTCAGCTTTTCAATAGTTTTAGGATTATTTTGGGGACTTTATTTCCTTCAAAAGCTAACAGAGAATTTCCAGTATTTCATAAACCAGAACGTTACCACAAAATTCATGCAGAACACAAAAAAGGCTTTTGATTCTGTTGTCTATGTCTCAAATTCAGCAAGTCCAAAAGTTCATGTTCAAATGCCTTTGCCCAAAAATTTTAGTCTTGTTCAGCATGAGTTTAGATGCTTTGCTGAATCCCAAATTATAACAGCTGGAAAAATTGTGCAAAAAAAAATTTCCTGTCATTATGACTGGCAGATTCTGGCAAGAGAAGCCTTCATACACAAAAAGTAAAAGTAATCCATCTAACCATCAAATTCTGCATTGCTGTTGCTGTTCTCTACAACTTTCCATTGGAAGTATAGGAATATTGCCAATCATTTTTATATGAAATTTTGTGAAAAAATAGGACATAAGTTTTAATAATTTTTTTTCCAGTCTTTAAAAGCCAATTTTGGATTAAAATAGGCTTTTCATTAAGAATGATCAAATTTTAACCTCCTTCTCCTTCCAATAACTTTCATAAAGTGATGCAAAATAACATACTCTAGTTTGTTTTTTTATCTCCCTTCTTAAAAAAACACTAAAAAAGAAACTATTTTGATAAGTTTTTTCTACATGCTCTATTTATCACTGGTCTTGGGAGAATTTGATTATTTATGCCAAGGAGTTATTTTTTTGACGTGTTGACCTGGCAACATAGAGGTTTCAACATTCACTGTTCATCACCAGTATTTGATAGGAATGGTCTCACCTTTTTAATGAAAGCAAGATTAAATCTAACCTTTAATCTGATTACCAAAGTTTGTGGTTCTGGGTAAAATACATTGAGAATGAAACACAGTAGGAGTTAGCAGTGAGAAAAAGGTCATCAAGGGAAAACAATATTCAGCTAAATGTGATCTCTTTTTAACATCAACACCTGTGAATTTCTGATTGTTGTGTTTCTTTGTCCTCTTCTTCCACACACCTTGTGCATGTTTCATGCAGTGTTGGAAGATGCCTACATAACTGTAGGTAAAATTAATTTTAAAAAAATAATAATAGCAGAGAAACCTATCTATATGAAGAAATTTTAAATGTCCTAATTCAACAAAATAATCACAAGGTGATAATAAACCTGCTGTCTTTAAGCGTAGGAAATTCAGGCAAAATAAAATAAAATAGTAATAATAATAAAAGAAATTAAAACATATGTTATGTGTTCCTTTTAGGCCTTTTGCAACAGCAGCCACTACAGGAAATTGAGCATAAATAAAATGTGGTTGGGGCTGCAAAGGGATAGTTACAGCTGTTACTGCCATGTGTTCAGCGCAGCAAAGTACTTTTTCAGCAAGGCAGATCTTTCACTAGTGTAAATCAGCTGGTCACCAGTGACAAATATAGCCACATAAATGCACTAATTAAAAATAAACTTAGTCTGAAAAACACTTTAGTAGACAAAAATAGCTTGAGCAAATGACATTTGGGATCTCATCCTTGTAGGTCAGTAATTTGGATGCTTTACTTCGATATAATGAAGGGAGTTACAGTGATTTACACCAGCTGAGGACCTCACCTGCAGTGTTTAGTGAGACTTGAGCAATGCAACCCAGAATTCAAGGCTTGGGGAAAAAAACAATCCATGGTAAAAATAAGTCATATTTGTAAGGTGTTTAAATATGTACTTAAAAACCAGTTTTCTGTCATTTTACCAGAGTTTTTATGTCTGAATGAGCTCACAAACAAGGAAAATGCGTATACCTAAGGTTCTTTGTCTCAGCATGAAAATCCCAAATTGTCACCTGTTTAAGCTGCCTAAATTTGTTTAAAATAATTTCCTAGCTCAGGCTAATTTTAACTGATGTTTTTCTTTGCAAATTCTTGGGTAGTGCTTATTTCCCAGTATAAACATCACAAACAGGTAATGTGTTCTGTGATTTGAGTTAAATTCTGTGTAAAAAAGGATTTCTTGCCTTCACCTTCGCCTAACTGCAAGAATTCCCATTTATACACTTTAACTTTGTAATTATTTTGTCCTTCTGTTCCCTATTATACTTAAAAGGCAATTATCCTATCCAGCTGTGCTTCTCAGCATACATGTGCATGCATGAGCCTCTGTCCCCTTGTATCGACTCTTGCTACCACAGGCAAATCCCCCAGAGACAAAAAATGCCAGCTCTCAAGATAAAAGCACAAAACAACAATTCACTGTTTTTAAACCAACCTATTGCTAGAAGTGCAGCAGATGTACCCAGCAGGTTGTGATCATAAAGTTCCATAAGCAATGAAAATCTGTTAACAGAGTGTAGTCACAAGAGAAACCAACAGCATCTTTCCACTGCATACCAACTCTTAATCTCCTGCAGAGAACAGATGCACTTCTTCATCCTTACTACTGTGACCCATCCAGACTCCCTCTGAAGGTGTCTGCGAAATGTATTATGTTTAGTCTCAGCAAGTCTAAGGATTCTTTTTCTCACTGATATCTTTAAAATGCATGCAGGATGAACAGTTAATATACAAAATATGCAACACTTTTAGTTTGCATGCTCTCTTTAGATAAACAGGAATGGGTTAATTTAATTTCTAATCTCTATTACAGCTGACACCTAGCCTCCTCGTTTATCATTTCTGGAAATCACTTGCAAAATCTGAGTCACCTTTACAGCAGCAAAACAAAGCAAAAGAACCGTCTTCAGTTCTAGGTATTGCCTCAGTACAGTGATTTTTTCATGCAAAACACACATATGCTGGAATCGGAGAATTGTCTTTTGTCGAGAACTAAAGTAAAAAAGAGATTACTACAAATTTATCCTTTCAGTCCTTTTCAAAAGGGACTGCAGAAGAGGGGTAATTGTGCGAGAACAGGCCTATTGTCATAAATTTTTTCTTTGAAAATTCAAGTAATTTATTTGTAAACTGGTGGAATGATGACCAAGCTTCTTTCTCAAAAGGAAATACATTCTCATAGTATGGGTACTTAATACATCAACAATATGTTTTTAGTTATCCTTTAAGCACACATACAGAGCCTGCGCATTGCAGAGGCTGGCTGAATCAACAGTGCATTACAGGTGTGGGGCTGCTAATAGAGATTATCTTTCCTACTAAGTCCTGTAGTCACTGTTACTAAAATATTTTGAAGGGCTGTGGTGAACAGAAGGAGCTGAAATATAGCAAAAAAATATAGATTATCAGCCTAGCTCAAAGCTAGTAGTACAGTGAAGATTACTGTCCTGAGATTTAACCTTATCTTTGAACACCTGCAAGACCTGAATTTAAGTAAAGCTCTGCTATCCAGAATTTCTTTTTTTTTGCTTGATCTTTCCACTGGACACCTGAAGTTTCACCCATTACTGATATAACCAGATAAATATAGAGGTGCATGATTACTGATATAACCAGATAAATATAGAGGTGCATGATTCTTCCACTCTATGCAAATAGATGTGTAGAAAGTGCACAAAGAGACTATTATTGTGGAAGACCTCAAATTTTCAAGGGAAAACTGGAGAATTTCCATTATGCTCACACAAATGGATCCAAATGAAAGAATTGCCTAAGTAATGTTTTCATAGTGTATAAATTGAACCATGAAAGACTCTAGTCACTGATTTTAATTACTAAAATATCTCAAGGGTGTTCCACTAGATGAAGAGGGGCCCTTGGAAGGATCATAATGTCCCTCATGGGCAATACTGACAGCTACAAATGCATCAGCAATTGGTTTCACACCTCACAGAGCAACAAATAAACTATTTTTCATGTTGATAAGAAGATCTTAAAAATGACTCAGATATGCCCTACCTGAAATAAAGAAAAATACTTGTAACATAAATCTCAATTTTGCATTTCCTCTCAATTAGAGCAGAAGGCTGCAGTTCAAAGACTGGTCTGACAATATTCTAAGAAGCAGCAGCAATATTATTTTTTCTTTGATGTATAGCAGCAGCAGGAAAAGCACAACTGATTCTATTAATTACTAGCTAAAAAAGCCACTGTGTAGGTCTTTTTGTCCTTATAGCCATCTGGTTCAAGATTAAGATAAACAGTAGTACAAAGATACAGAAAAATGAAATCATTTCAAAAGACACAAGTAATCTAAAATGCAAAAATGTAGTGGTGGAGATTATGCAGAAATTTCTAGAAACAGCTGACATAACATTTATTGCACTAGGCCAAACGGATACACAATTTATAAAAAAGATATTTTTAGTATAGGTTACTGTAAAGACTATGCATAACATTGAATTAATTTAATATTTATAGTAGGATCACTTTAAAAAAACCTCCATCACATAGATCTGTGGGTCCAGCTACAAAACAAAAATGTTCATTTGTTACTACCTATAGAGACACTAAAGTGTCACTTATTCATCCATTCAGCCAAAACAGAATGCACAGCCAAAAGTGTGCTCTTAGTATTTTTTTCTTTTAAATTTGAGTATGTCGTTAGCATATAAAAATATGACTGTAGAGAGAAATGTGGAAACAAGTACACATCAGTCTCTGAAGCACTATCATCACATCCTCTAACAAGAGGGCTGAAGTCCATACAAAAACAAGCTATGCTTCTTCACATTTAAATGCAGATGATAAGATCACAAGGAAAACTTCTTGTCTACTGACTTGTGAAGGAACTGACCTGTATTCAGTACAAACAAGGGAGAAAAATTGTAAATTATAAAGATTGGATGTCTCACAACTGCAAAGCACTGCAATTCTATCATAGCTTTTGCAACAATAATATGAATCATGTTGTCCACGTCTGCTCTATGAGTTTCAGAGCCTATTTCATCTGATTGCCTTGCTATTACTTGCATCCTCTGTCCTAGCATGGATAGTTAAGAGCTCTGGAAGGTCTCAAGGGCTTGTCTGAATGGCTACCCTACAATCAGAAAGCTTGAGCTGAACTTATCAAAAATCTCATATACATGTGGGTTTTTTCCCTCCATATGCAGGGTTATAGTAGGTTTTTGCAATTTCCTTTGCTCTTAAAGAGACTCAGGAAAGGTACTTGATGCTTGATTTCAGGAGTGTTGTATGGTGTAAAGGAATCATGGATTAAACATAGAGGAAAGCCCATAAATTTAAGGAATGCCAGGATGTGCAAACTGGCTAAGAGTTTATCCAATATCATATCATATCATCCATATCATACAGGTGTCAGATGGATATGTTACTGTGGTATTACCCAGTGGCCTTCCACAGCACACAGTAATACCTATCAGCATAAACATATGTTCATAAGACTTGGTTTGCAGTGTTTGACTAGTATGCTTGGAGTTTATAAAATTCCCAGGGGTATGTCATTATTCCTGAGCTCCATTATGCTGAGGGACAACACTTCTCTAAGAGATGTGGTGCAAAACTTTTACTGAATGAACTACAGGAGCAAGATAGGAAAACAGCACGAGGGTGGAGACAGCCTCATACAGAGATGTGGGGTGCCAGGGGAAATCCCTGGCAATTTCTTGATAAGGTTGTTGTGCTAGTCATGTCTACTGCAAGACATGCTCTTACCTCCAACACTTGCTAAAGATGTGTGGTCAGGGACTTGAAAACTCTTCATCTCTTCCTGAACCTGCTATAGATTCACTGTGCAACAGCGGGGGTACTCTTCATCAGTCTGTGCACCAGTTTCCTATCCACACTTTGAAGGTCAAGCTTCAGTAATTGATAAAGACATTGCAGAGACAAACTCAACAGTATTTGTGAGACCCCCAAATACTGAAGTTATGAATTTGCAAGAACATAATCAGAGCACAAGATCTGGGTTTCCATCTGCTGATTCAGTTGAAATGTAACAGCTGTGGTTCACCTCATCTAGAGAATACAGCTCAGAAACTAAATTTGCAAGTATCCAAGGCTTTGAAGAGCATATGTCTATTATTTATGTGCCTTTTTTTTTTTTTTGTCTTTGCATTTAATGGCTTTCAAGTTGTAATAGCTGATAACAAAAAGCAATTGCATGCCACTTACACTGGATGATATGGGATTAATTTAAGCTGTTTAAACAAGGTTTTCACTGTTTCTGAGATGCTCTCTCTTCTCCCACCTTCCCTTCTCTCAGAGGAATATTTGCTTTTGTCAGAAGTCAGAATAATAAAAAATGAGGAGACATTATTTTAAAATAGATGGTATGTCAGAGGAGATTACTTGCACAACACAGGAGTTGCTGACTCAAGATAATGGATTTGGTAGCCTCACATCAACAGAAGAACCTTTAGCAGAAAGGCAGCTGGTCATCATGCACCCCAAGTGAGTTAAATTGCTTTATGCATAGACACCATGCATGCTGATTGGAAGGCTTAAATATAGAAGCAAAGCTAAAAGTCGTAGTGTGAAAGTGAAAATAAGCAATTCAAATTCTCTGGTGATATCCTTAACTGCTACAGAGATGTGGGTGATGAACTATCTGGCCCACTTAAGTATCTCAGAAAAACAAGGACCGACGTAGCACCACTTTTCTGGCTCTCCTTCATCCATTTCTAGTCAGCTCTCGTGCTTCAGAGACACTATTCTAATTCTTTGCTCTATATTCAGTTTCATCAAATGCAAGACAAGGATTGAACTTAAAAATTACGTAGTTAGACTACCACTTAGGCAAAACGGGTTCCATATCTAGAATCAACAGGGAATCCTACAGTGGAAGATGCCATTAAGTTTTATGTTGTCATTCTAAACTGACAAATTTCTTTAGTACTAATACAGTTTTAAGTAATTTCTTACTGTAGCTACTGCTTGTTTACTTGGGGTCTCCTATTCAACCCTCTTTTAGACACAAATAGTGAGAAATACCCACAAACTGGACAGTACCATTTGTCTAATTTGCATATTAATTCTCTACCTGTAAATGTGGAACTGTTCAACAGAAAAGGCATACAATGTGATGTGCCACTGGATTGTTTTTATGAAACAAATATTAAACCTTGACCCTCCTTTTTCACGTCTTCTCTCTTTTCTCCTTTTCTGCTGAACGGAGATGAGTGAAGTTTGAAACTTTGTATTTAAGGCTTCTAAATACTACATTTGAAATACATAGACACCTCAGAATAGGTCCTTGTATTAGATCTTACTTAATTTGCTACTTTCCATATGTCTTTGATGATGTAAAACCAAACTCTATGCGGTGTTCTGTGGAAAAGTTTTTGTGTAGAAAGACAAACTTTTTTTCCCCTTAACCATCATTTATTAAAACCCTTTTTGAAACAGAAGTATAGAAACTTCACAGCTGCTATAGGCCTTGACATTTGTTTATTTAGTGGTACTGATAATTAATACAATTAATAATATGTCATGGATTTGTTTTGGGATGAAAACCCACAGTATCAGACTCCTATTCTTGAAGCATGTTTTCATGTGGTTTAGATTTTTTTAAAACAACAACAAAAAAAACCATCACCACCAACAAAAAAACTAACATAAAAAAGCAAAAACAGACCAAAAAAAAAAAAAAAAAAAAAAAAAGGAAAAGAATACTAGAAGTTACTCTCAGGGAAAAAAAGGTTTTATTATGATTTTTTCCTTCACATTTTTTATTTGTATTTTTAAATCTTGTTGAAGGGTTCATACTTTTGGGCTGGAAAAGTACCAGACTGAAAAAATACATTGCAGTATCCAATTACTTACACTCAGAAGCAGTTCACACACGGGAAAAAATGCCTATGAAATCTGAATATGGTTTCCTAAGCTTTGGAGAAATTAAAGATATATTCAAAACAAACACACTCTGGAGGTTGAGAGACATTTTCCAATGACTTGCAGTCTTTTCAGATCTGGCAATTCAAGCTCGGGCCGTGGAGAAGAGGAAGGGAGAAAGTGGCAAGGTCAACCAACCATAATTTAAATCTTTTTTAAACTAAACTGCATGAAACATATTATTTGAGCATTTTATGTTTGCTTTAGTATGTGTAAAATAAGGGCATTAGGAGTTAGATTTCCCCCCTAATACAGAAATCAATCACTTGCAGCCAGTTTAGCCCAAAAGGCAAGGAAGGTACTTCAGAAACAGTTTGAGTCACATGGCTTTATGGGGAAGAAGTACAACCTCCAAATAAACCAAACTGTGGCTTATCTTTTGTTGTCAGGTGCAGACACAATTCAAAAAGTCAGGTATCCTCAATTAGCAAATCAGGGCTCTTGCTCATGATGCTCTTTCCAAACCACACACTAATTAATACTTGTCACCTAGGACTGTGATACTTGCCTGTAGAATAGTAACCCTACATCTGCAGACAGAGATCACACTCTTTGTAGAGACAGACAGTATTTCTCTAAGAAACTGAATTTTCCCCTTTTATACAATATTCATGAGCCCTTTGTGCTAAGTAGGCACATATTGAGCATCAAAGAAAAACACACAAAGGAGCCAGAGAACACCAGGAATTGGATCTGGCAGACTTTTGCCCACTGCATTTATAAAGTCTAATCAAAGGGCACAGAAATAGCTGAAGTAGCATATAGGTAATAATAAGTGTTTGTTGATTTTACCCTTCTTTCCTGCACTTCTCTGTCCTGAAACACAGTGACATAACTTAATGGAATGTCAGAGAAGACATAACAGTTTTACCATTATTTTTTTAAAATCTTTTAATCAGGGCATTAAGATGAAAGAAAAACATAGGGTTTTGTTTTTTTAATTTACATTTATCTAGTACATTAACTCAAGTATGAAGGTCACTAATTCTCTGTAGCCACTTTTAAGTACAACAAAGAATAATAAAATGCTCAGAGTGGAAGAATAAAAAGGAATTGTCTTATCCATATGCAATTCAGAATTCAGCTCTATTAATCTTCACTTTTAAAAGTCACAATAATATGCAAAACATATTACAAAACAGTACACTTTTATAAGCAATGCTATTAACCCATCAACACATTTGCAGTCTCAGAAGACAATCAATCAGAGAAGAGACTGTTTTCTTCAGCTAAAGGCTTTTGGATGCAGTGCAATTACTCTGGCATAAGCACAAGATGACAAACCAAACTGTTTTTCCTAAAGGAGCATGGCTTTAAATTTGGAACTTTTGAAAGAAAATTTTTTTTTAAGTGAAAATGGATGTCCAAACTCAAGCCAGCATTTGTAGAGAACTGGTAAAAAGCAATATGTTTCAACATTGCCTGAACCACTATAAAGAAAAATGCTTTGTCATTGGTTAAACTGTAATGAGCAAGTTGCTTAGCTACTATAAAAGTCTATGGTCGGAAGACAATTGCAACAACAAGCTATTCAGTTAATCACGGAGCTACAGATTGTGCACCCACTTATGGCATACCAGGCGAATGTCGCATGGACACCGAGGCCTTAGCCTACAGCCTTTAACGGCATGTATTAAGGAACATAATGTGAACACCTGTGCCCACATAAACATGTTTTTGCCACGCTGACTATGTGGCAGACATGCCATTTTTGTAGCCCCGAAGCTTGGGCAAGACTGTTCAAACACTACTGTGAAGTGAACCATTTAGCCTACATATAAAAAAGCTCTTCCCTCTGACCAACCGAAGAAGACAGGATCTGTGAGATCTGCTGGATCCATGGTGTTGTGCTGACCATCCTCTTCTTTTTTGGAATCACCCCTCGCTTTTTCCTACTTTCCTATTTTCCTCCCTTTTCTCTTCTCTTTAATACAAAATAAAAGTGAACCACCATTTTGGTTATGAACATATGATCTTGTTTGTGTCTTAATCTTGCTCCAAGTATATTCAAACTTTTCCCCTCTTCAGGATTGTGGACTGAGACAAAATCTAAGTTCCCTGCAACTAGTAGAGA
>JAYRBT010000093.1:23197614-23226316 GCA_036023395.1 Myiotriccus ornatus
AGTAGAGAGTGACAGCACTACTTTATAACCAGACTATTTCCTGATCCAAAAACTAATAATGAATATATCTATCAGTTGTGTGCAAACTATTAATAAGATTTGGACTAAAATTTGCAGTGTCTGGGGCAGGAATGTCAGTGTAGAATTTGATTAGAAAGGAATGAGATTGCTGCAGGTTTTAGTAATAAGCAAAGGTTGAAGTACATTTATTTATTTATTTATTGGCAAATCTGTCAGTGGATCACCTAGCTATCTTCTCACAAAAGTAAACTTAGGAAGGATGTGATTATTACGCTGCAATAAAAGAGCTAAAAAAGAGTCAATACGGAAAGTCAGTTTAGAAAAATCTTTTTTTTTTTCCCCAGGTACAGATTATGTGAGTACTATTACATTCTAGTTATTTCTTTTTTTTGCATTTCCCCTACATTTCCCCTACAAATTCTTTTTCATCTGTACAGATATTTAACCGAATAATGTTTGTTACATATTTTCCAGGGATTTTAGGTCATCCAGTGAAAAAAAATTCTGCCAGAAGTCTAAAAATATGATTGAAATAAACTCTCAAACTGTATTACAGCTACTTTAATTAGCACTGAACACTTATCTTCTGCAGTATCCTGTGACCAGAGGAAGTTGCAGGCAGTGACCTGTATTAAATTCTTACAAGAATCAAAGTTAAATTGAACTTCCCCAACCTTCTGTACACTTCAGACTTTGAATAAGAAATAGATCAAAGAGAGGCAAAAAAATGTAACAACAATCGAAAGCTAAGAGAATAACTTTCTCACTTCTCAACAATAAGCAGAAATCAACACGTAGCCTTAGAAATACTACCCAACAAATTAAAACTGAGTGATAGCTGTTTTCATGTAAGCAGAGTTTACACAGGAACATCACCCACATTGCTAATTTGCCTGGTGAATGGCTATATCATTAAGCGCTGATTTGAGCTTCTCTGCCCAAGTGCATTCATTCTGTAGTTGCTGCTGATAAATGAACAGATTTTGAATTAATATCTCTGAAACTGAGAAGCACCCAGGGGAGCCTTCTGACCTAGTAAGGCTAAAACTGCAGCTGTATGAGTAGCAGTAACACATATTTCAACATGTGAAGTGGCATGGATGCGTGGGCATGGGGGGAGGGCACATCTCTAAAGGTGAATCTTTGGAGGAGGTACCCACAGCCAAATTCGAATTCTATTAGACTTAAAGGAGGAAAACATCTCAAGACAGTGAGTTACCATTCACTGTCTTCTGCATGCTATTGCTAGATAAAACTAGTTTTGGAAATCTGCTAACTTGCCTTTCTTGTTTTCTCTTTGTTTGAATGTATTTTTCTCTTCACATTGCTTCAGTGATATTTTGAATGATGCTATTGTTTCAAAAACCATTTCAACAAAACGTAAAACACTGTCTTCTGAAAGCTTTTGTTTGTGTAATTTGGATTACAATTATATAGCACTATGCTGAGAGGGGACTCTCTCTAGTTCCTAGAAATGTTCACTCCTCTTGCAAAATTGAAGCCTGTTAGATAGTTATTGTACTTTTATCAAGTTTTTTCTTCCAGATAACATGCAATCAAACACCTTTTTTCTTCCTTTTTTTTACTTACAGACCACTTTTTCATCACCCTTTTAATTAATGTGAAACTTACAGACCACTCTAATTCTAACTGTTGCTGCCTATTTTCCTCCGCCTCTTAATGGAGGTGACACTTTTCTACCATACAGAAACACTTTCTACTTTCTTGGGCAAATGTCATCTGTGATTTTTTGGAGCATTCTTCACTTAATATTATATTTTCCTTCAAATGGCACTCAAAGTCTTTGCCATTCTCTCCACTTCTGATGTAGATGTCTACTGCATCTTTTAAGGAAATAAAGAAATTGCACAAGCTTAACACATTAAAGATCACCATTTCTTCATTTCAGATTGATAGCAATTTGTTGATGGTTTCCTCTATAGTTTTTCACCCAGTTGTCCATCATTTTATAGGAATTTCATCCAGATCATACATTTCCCTGTTAGACAAGATTTTTGCTTGAGTAAATATATATATATATATGTATGTATCTTTTAAAATAATTTTCTATTATTAGCTAAATCAGATAATCAGCAAAAGAAGAAAAGCAGTTCTTTCAGATGGGATTTATCTTGAAAAATCCATGCTGTGAGTTTCTTATCACCTCATCATTCTCCAGTTTTCACAATTTTATAAGAAGAAATATTAAGTTGCCTTGGATTCATGACTTGAGTGATTATTCTCTCAACAGTAAATTACTATATTCCCCATTTCACAAGATTAGCTTATATATTCTGCAACTTAATGTTTTAAATTAAATTATCTAATGTTTCTGTGCCCTGAGAAGAAGGGTAATATACTTTTTATTTCTTAATAATGTTTGATAAGGTCTAAATATAAATTATATCAGGGACAGAACCTGAGGAGATGGCCTAAAGTTGTGTCAGGGGAGGTTTAGGTTGGATGTTAGAAAGAGGTTCTTCACCCAGTGGGTGATTGGGCACTGGAAGAGGCTCCCCAGGGAAGAGGTCACAGCACCAAGCCTGACAGAGTTTAAGAAGCATTTGTACAATACTCTCAGACACATGGTATGACTCTTGTGGATGGTCTTGTGCAGGGTAAGGAGATGGACTCGATGATCCTTGTGGGTCACTTCCAACTCAGCATATTCTGCAATTCTGTGATATTATAATGAATTAAAGGTTTTCCTTTGAAACCACAAATGTCATAATTATTCTAGGGGTTAGAATACATCACTCAAAAAAACTATCATTCAAAGTCTCTCAAAAAAGTTGGTATTTTGAGTTTTGTGTTTGTTTGCAGTTTGATTAGTAAGAGGAGACCTGACATTTGTCCTTAAATTATTTATGTGAAGATGCTGAGCATCATACACTGAGAGATACTTGACAAGGTCCAACTTTGGTTGCCAGCATTCAAATCTACTTCTGGTTCACGGCCATTAGTTTTTTCTGTCTTACCAAGACAGCAATTCTTCCTGTGCTATCATCAGTTTATTGTGGAAGAAATATTTAAGAGCTGACACACTGAAGAAATTTTGGTTCATCTGCAATGTTTTTTATTCACCTTTCCGACTAACAAAAACAAGATGAAATGGTAGAAACAGATTTATACACAAGCATGTGAATGTTCCAAAGATAATTTTTAGCATTTGTTTACAACCTTGTGCATGACTTCGTTGACTCATATAGTACACTACTTTTTTTTTAAATAGCTCTTTTACAAAGAGGATTTTTCCATTGCTTGGATAACATGTTACCCAACTAGTCTATCACCCACAGTATCAACTGCAGCATCTGAGAAACATAGGAGAACTGAATATAACACAGACAATTATTTGAAAGTTAAAAGATTGAAGACCTACATTCTAAAGACTGCAATTGGTGATGGCATTTGACAGTGTGTTGATAGTTTGAACTCATTAAGCTCAACTGATGGTATCACACTCTTTTCTCTCAACATCCAACTCTCTCATTGCTAGAATTATTCCTTGTTCAGGCAGAAAATATCTTCATAACATAGATTTAACCTCACTGTGCAAATGTAGACCATAATCAGTCTCTTTGTTGTGTCATTATTATTGCCATCTTTACTTATGTAAATCATTAAGATTTACTCAGAATAAAGTCCTTACCATTCATGTTGTGTCTTCTATTCTGTAAGCAGTCTGAATAGCCAGGCAAATAATACTGCGATGGGAGTATTGTTAAAGCTTACAAAGAATATTTGTCAAACAGGTCTTATTGGCCCACAGAATATGCTATGTGTAATGATAAAAAAAACTATGTGAAATCTGTGGACAGGAAAAAATCATGTTGACTCTGGCTTTCTTGTCTTCCACGATGTAAAAACTGTGTGTCAGAAAGCAAAGTATATAAATGAGAAGTTTGGGTTTTTTTTCTCCTCGGGTCTCAGCATTCATACCAGTTACAACTTTGCTTGAATTACTACTTGAAAGGAAATGCAAGGGGTCTTCCATACCTGGCCCAACTCAATAAAAAGTCCAATTTCTATATCATGTTAGTCCAGCTTTGAAAATCATTAATGCTTTATATACCAGACCTTTGATCTTCTGATTTTTAAAACTATAAATGGTGTTTTGGACAGACACAGAATCTCAGGGTTTTCAAATTCAGCTGTGGAGTCACTTTTGTCAGGTTAAAGAGCATGTTTATCAGTCCAAAGAACAAAATTCCTATTTATGCTTTCACGACTGGTTGGTGAGCTGTCAACTGGTATTTCAGTATTTTCTTTCTTAATCAGTACCTGAGGTCTTGGAGAGACACGTAGAATAACAAAGTTCTGATAGTACCACAAAAAGAGAAAAGAAGCTTTGTCAGTCTGAAGAATGAGACTTGTTTCTCTCCACCACAGACTTGAGATATATGGAGACAAGAATTTCTTCCTGTGGACTGAAAAAGCAGTCATGTCCTTTTTCTATCATTGAAGTTCTTCATTATTAATCATATGTATTATTCACATACTCCTGTGCCAAAATGAGTTATATGCTACGTGGAAGCATGGAAGTTAAGGTTAATTTTGTATTATTTGCCTATTTCTGCCATAGATGATTTTTTTTGCTGGTTTTAGTTACCATCTCTCCTCCTAAGCCTAAGTTTTTCCCAAGAAACATTCACATAGATGGTTAGAACTGTACTGTTATAACTCATTACAATAGCATTTAGCAGCTAGATCAGAAGCTCGTGCAGTCAAATATAGTTCAAGTCTATTCTTAAAACAATGACGGTGGTCAGCTTCTGCAAGGCCAGGGACAGTGCAGTTTCATTTTCTCATCCTCGTGTTGGCCCTCTGGGGTGTGTAATTAGTTTTAGCTTTTCACTTTCTGTAGATACACATTTCATTTTGGATCCTTAATCATCATTAATCACATCTGTTGGCAAGTAGTTATTCGAGACCATTTTTTGCAGAGCATCTCTTATCATTTGTTATCATCTTCATTTTCACCAACTGACTGAATTTCATTCATTTTACCTTGGAAGACAGAGGAGTTGAAGCTGAAAATATAAATACTATGAGTCAATGCTGTCACCAGCTTCTTTAGAAAATAAGCAATAAGAAAATTCTCTTTTATTTTTACCAAGTTTGAGTAAAACTAACAAATATTCTTTATTGCTTACGTTTCTTTCATCTTCCTCAACTGTTAACAAAAGCAGAAATTTAAATTGATCTACTACCAGGATCCACCAAACAGCAGAATAGTTAAATGTTTAAAAAAATCTGTTAACCATATAAGCCCAGAGGACAGAAAAACCTCAGCAAATCACATCATTGCAACTCAGTGTCCCTACATGATAATTCTTTCTTATAAACACTTTCATACCTAGCTGGAGTAGTATTATATATTGTAAAGAAGTTGATCTGTTGCACTATTTTTAAGTGCTGAGAGATATCACTTTAGAATCCTTCTATTCCATAAAAGAATTTCTTTCTAATAAGATTTTTCTGTAACTAATGTGGTTATCAAATATTAAACACCAAATAAAAAGACTTTATTTGTCGGAAGAATAAAATAATACATTGAAAGAACTACTAAGTAGACTTATTAATAGGAAACATCTTTTAAAGCAATGTGTGCACACAATGTTGTTACCCACTGTGTGCCCTTATTTATTTGTTCTATATTGTTCTCCATAACACAGCTTGGAAGCAATTCACTGTCTGGGATGTACTGATTTTTTTATCCTAATGTACTTGGTAGAGCAGAGACAACATTTTGCTAATTTTGGGCCATGATTTTAGTTTCCACATCAAAATAACTATGTCAAAATAGCATAGTAAGGCTATAAAATCAGGGTCTTGAAACCTGGGAAATAAAGGAAAAAAATGGAAAGCTGTGTCCCCACAGAAGAAGCTTTTGTATCTTGTAGTAGGTGCAGCAGTAACAGCAGTGCTAGTAATATCAGATGACACACAGTGGTCTTCCTAACTGTGCTAAGAACTGATGAATTGCTTTTTCTACAGGCTTTGGGTTTGGGAGAGGATTTAGGTTATTTTAGTCTGGGGTACCAAACTGAATATTTCAGTCAAAATGCCTGAAGTACTGCAAGATGAAAACATTGAAAAGAGTGTTTTTGTAATGGGTCAAACAATCTTAATACTAAGCTCTTTTTCATTAAATGGATGTTAAAAGGCTAATGTGTTTGGAAAGGTGACTAATAACAGCACTTCACAATCATTCAGTAATCTCATAACAGTCATTACTGAAGTATACTTCACCTAATGCCTAGAAATGAGAAAATTGTTTCCTCACCTTAATGCTAGAGCACCAAGAAACAAAAGATTGCAAAGAAACCGTCTGACAGAAGTGGAAAGAGTCCATATAGCCTCACTTAGCACTTGAACCCCAAAACACCATTCCTTTAAAAAAAACACAAGGCTAAATAGTCATATAAAAAATGTAGAAAGTTGAGCTGGGAAACTCAAAAATAAATCTGAAATTATGATAGCTAACAAGACTTTTGCAGCTGGTGGGAGACAGGATAAAAGGAGCTTGGAAATGAAAATTGAAAGAATGGAGACTCATAGGAAAACTGTGTAGTAATGCAGACAATTCCTATGGTTAAAAGGGAAGAAGTCTCAGAGGAAGTCAGAGTGAAATATTGGATGTTGATGAAGAAAATTCTTGCTACAAGAAATACCATTGTAAGAACTCCCACCAGAGACTGAGGGAACAGAAATGAAGTATGTCTAACATCTGAAGTAATGGCAACTGCATACAGACTCTGCTCTCATGTGGGAACAGGTCTCCACTAAATGCACAAGCACAGAAAGCTGTAGGTAATGCTATTTAGGGAACCTTTTCATCACACTGTTCATCTTCATTCTGCAGAGCTGTACAGCAAGAAGTCAGTGAGGTTTCTGGACAATGTTGCTGTAGCTCATAAAAGGAATGCAGTTTATTGACAAAGAATGCAGTTAGCAAAATCACAAATTGTCATCTGTAATCACCTAAAGCACTTCAGTAGAGAGTTTCCTCCTTTTATGGACACATGAAAAAATTACAAATTGTTCATAATTAGCATAAATCAAGCAGGTCCCCTGCAATCAGTGGAAATTTAGGGGTGAAAAAATAAAGTGTAGAAGAAGATTTAAGCCTAGTTTAGGGTTCTTCATGGATGGCCTGTCTGAAATAATCCTTATTGAGAAGAGTGCAAATTTTAATATCCAAAGCTTAGCTCTTTTACACCACTGCAGTAGAATAATAGCAATTTTTTTTAAACAAGAAGACTCTAAGCACAAATAAAGCAAACTAACAAACCTGACCTTTAAGGTCTAAATTATGTGTGCTTATGAGGATTGTTACACAGAACTTTCCTTCACACTTGGCAAAACACAATCCACAGAAAATAATATGTGATTAAAACACATTTTTTGGAATATTTTTGATCCAGAGAAAAAAGATTTTTTTTCTCCTTTTGCAGTAATCAAAAAATTTGTTACTGTGAGAGCAATTTTAGCTTTAAAAAAACAAGAATTCAGGTAATCATGCACAACACCTTCCAAATAAAACCCTGGGTGGCAGTTTTTAAAAAAAATGCTGAAGACTAGGTCTGATCCATGAACAGGAGGACCAACAGAGCTTGCATTTCAGATAATTTGAGTACACTTCTTTGTGAGCTGGTTCAGAAAAGACTCACACTCATTTCATCCCACATTTCATTAAACCACCTCTCTCCCCTGCAGTTTAAAGATTTGCTTACCTATTTATACACCTCCACCATAAATGTTTTTCTGAGCAGTCACCTTCCATCCATGCTCCTAGAGGCTGTGGCTCTGCTCAGTCTGTGGATGAGGTTCCTAGTGGGTCAGTGAGTCCCTTTACGGCCCTTGCATCATCAGAGCAAGGTTTGCGTCTCCAACCTTCAACATAATACAAACCTCTGAGCTTGTTATTCCTGAGGTTTATTTGCTCCACAACTCCAGAAGTCTAATTTTCTTTGGAAACCAAGCTAAAGTCAACTGGTTTTTTGGGCTGCAGCAGGCATATAACCCGGCTGTAAAAAGGTAAAGATCCACCACTGGAAATGCCTTGGAGACAAGAGTATCATGTCAGTCAGGTGAGTTCCTAGTGGAGAGGAGGGACACATCAGAAAGCACTTCTGACAAATGCCTTTTTTACTCTATGTGGAGAACTGCTCCAAGAAGCCCCATATTGCTGCTACTCATAGAAAGCGAGCAACAGGTCTTTTCCACTGGAGGTTCTCAACCATCACTTTGAAGCTAGCGTGGGAATGGGGAGGGGATCACAATGCTGTTGGGCATCTGTAGTTGTAAGACCAGCCCTGCCAGCACAGATTCACAAGATCTATGCAAGCAAATACGAACACTGTTTATTTTCACCTACAGATGTCTGCATTTATGTCCCTACCCTGTCTCCTATCTCTGCTTTGTCACTGATAAAGCTGCACATCTGCCCCAGTCTTAACACTTAGGATGGTTTAAAATGCCACCCTGCCTTGCTCCTGATAACAATAGATTCATAGATAAGAATTTGATTAAAGGATTCAAGAAGGAAAATGTATGCCACATTTCTGCATCTCTATTTTCAGCAGTAGAAAAGCAGTAATACTGATATGCAAATACCTATATAATGGCTGACATAATGTGCACAGATAGACCATAGGAATTAAAATCACTGGGGTAATTGATAGTCAGTGCATCCCAAAGGCTGTTATGTAGAAGAGAAGAAAGAAATAAATCATAAACATTGTTATATTTAAACAAAAAAAATTATGGTGATTTAACAGATATGGTCCCAAGTTTTGTTCAGGAAATTTTCTGAGATTCATATTATTTCTACCAGAATATTTTAAAAACATCTCTAAAGAACACATGGTAGCTGATTTTGCAAACTGAACAAATGAAATCTACTTTCATTTGCTAAGTAAGTTATTTTATAGCCTATTTTGTAAAGAAGCCGAGTTTCTGACTGTTGTATATAATGGACACAAGCTGCTGACTGTTCTCTAAATGAGGTAGTGAAATTGCCCATTGTTCTGGAGAAGTAATTTTTCAAAATCATTCTAACTTACATATTTGCTGGCTGAGCCTATCAAATGTACTCATTGAGCAGCTTTCATAAAGCTGCAGACAGTAAACGTATTTACTCACAGCCTCTGTTAAATGATCCATACAAAATCTAAGCAATTGTTTGTATCCCATATCTCACATACGTATCAGGAGAAACTACATTTGTGGTTTAATTTGCTGAAATTTTCATATAGAATAAACAGCCTTTAAGAACTTGACATGACAGACCTGGCTCAAGGCTCCAAAGAGAACCATTTTTATTTTTTTTCCCAGTTTTCATTGCCTATAAAAAGCTCAAAATTTTTATTCACAAAATTTAAGTTAAAATAAAAGAATGCATGAAATGATGACCTTGGCATTTCACAGTAAAGTCTTTCAGAGATTTCAATATCATGAACACCAGCCTGGGTCTTACCCTTAAAGATGTCTTTTCCCAAACCAGGTTTTGAATCTTAGTTTAAGCTTACAATTCAAGCACAATAGAAACATCCAAGCATACCAACAGGTAAGGTATATGTGGTATTTTCAAGGAAAGTTAAAACTTATTAGCACTACTCATCTGCAAATGGAGGTGGTGCCTGGAGTGTTGTAATGAAGGGATATATGTGTTTTAGGTAGGAGAGCTCAGCAATGTGAGGAGGGGTAGTGACCCCTTCTGTAAGTCACCATCAGAAACGCACAGAGCTTTGCCTTGGGATGTGTCAGGAGTCATTAAAGAGCTTATAGATCAAGATTATAGGGCAGACCAACAGGAGTATCGATGTGGTGGATATATCCTTGCGTCATCCGATCAAGAAAAAGTAGATGGGGTTTTCTTCAGACTGGGAGGAGCCTCATGGGGTCCTCAGGGGACTTTAACCACCCTGATATCTGCTGGAAGGACTGTAGAGTAGGGTTCAAGCAATCTGAGGGATTTCTTTAGGATGTCAGTAGTAACTTCCTTGCAAAGGTACATGAGAAGTCACCAAAGGAAAGGTGTTCTGCTGGACCTGATATTTCACAAAGGAGGAGGAACTGGTGGGAGAAGCCAAACTCAGAGACAGCCTTGGCACCAGTGACCATGAGTTGGTGGAGATCAGGATCTTTAGGGCCACTAGTAGGGCCAAAAGCAGGAACACAACCCCAGATGCCATGAGTAAAGACTCCAAGCTCTTCAGTGATCTGCTCTGAAGAATCCTGAGGGATACCCTGAAGAGAAGAGAGGTACAGCAGTCTCAGCTGATAATCAAGGATGACTCCTCTGAGCTTAAAGAGTACATCCTGAAGGAAGCAAGGTGAATGCAGGAGAAGACCTGCAAGGATGAGTAAGAACTACTGAGCTGACTGTCAAAAAGAAACAGAGCACAGGAGATACGAGCAGCGACAAATGACTCAAGAGAAGTACAGAATTGTTTCCTGATCTTGCGGCATCGGCATTATGAATTTCAAGGCCAACCTGGTGTTGAGTCTAGCACAGTCTGTGAACAACAAGAAAGGTTTCTACAAATATATAAATAACAAAAGGAAAGCCAGAGAAATTTTGGGCCTGCTGCTGAATGGGTCAGGGGAACTGGTGACTCAGAGTAGACTTGGAATGACTCAGAGAAGGCCGAGGTACTCAATGCCTTCAAAAAATTATCCTAGAAGTATAGAAGTTAGTTTAGCAGTGTCTCTTTCTCAGCTACTCAGAGCTTTATATGGCTGTTAGGAGTTACACTAGAACAATACACAGCCGTTCAAATGGTCGTAACAACTTTATTACAAACCATGTGCTTATTAGCTATTTCTCTACTGCCCTACAGGTGACCACCAAAGGTTTCATAGTCATGTTTCACAACTTTCTGCAAAGATGGATATGAAGTCTTTTGCCATTTTGGAGTTGGGCAAAGTGAGAAAGAAATGTAGAATGCAAAATTAAAGTTCAAAACCTGTGGGCAATTCTCCAATCCAAATATTTCCTGAGATATAATGAAACATTTTCCTACCAGTACACAACAGAAAAGCAAGCTGTGCATTATGGTATCCCGCTTTCGTAGCAATTCCATAGATTTTGGGGCTAACAATTTGTAAAAGGGCCTCCTAATTATAGTTCATTGATTTGATTAAAGCTAGGGCAGACATTTTCATATTGCTGTTCACTTGAAAAACTGATAGTCTAAATACTCAATGTCTTATGTATATTTAGAATGTATATTTAGACACAAGAAAAACACCTTACTTACATGAACAGAGAAATAATGGCAGCATTATAGGTCTAGGCCCATCTATGCTTTACAAAGAGCAGGATTCACGGAATATATATTTTCAAGTTACAGAATTACGCTTTTCAATCAAATATGCAGATCTCCCAGAGGAGGACAGTGAGACTTTCGTCCTTCACTATCATCAAAGTTTAGCAGATGAGTAGATGTATTTTCTTAAGAGGAAATTAGGAGAAATTAGTGAAAATATAAGACAATAATTTTATCCTGAATGTTGTACAGGAAAGTAGTGATTTTAATGCATGTCCAGTTCCATTTTTTACCTTTCCTAGACACTGATAGCCAATTCATTGGCCCTGTGGCTTGCCCTGTCATTGCCCATCAGAATTGCACACAGTACCATGTTCACAAGGAGAAAAATAGTTACTTAGGAAGTCAGAAGTTATTCTGCTTGTTCCGTGAATCACAGAAGGAAACTTGAAATAGACCCTTTTCAGTGGGTCAGCTAATGCAGAGAGCATTAGAGCATTTCTGTGCAGACCATTGTACACCTATTCCCTTTGGAATTGCCATTCATGGAAATTTTACAAAATTAAAGTCATAAAAATATTTACTGCAAAATTCCAGAATTCACAACACATACCAGATACAAAAAATATTAAATGATCTCTCTTTCTGTACAAAAGTTCAGAATAAATAATGGATCAAGGATTTCTGTGTGAAAATATATACTAATAACACATATGTAATGAACTTAAAAATTGTACTAGCCTCAAGAAATGAAAGCCACTGAAGCCTGAAAGCCTGGGATGCATCACCAGCCACTGATCTTCCAGATTATTTTCATTAAGGCCTTCATATAATTTTACCTGTTGAGATCAATATTGCAAAAGAAAAAAATTTGAAAATTCTACAGCCTGACCAAGAAAAAATGTAGTAGCAATAGACTAATCACATTACATGTAGCTAGTTTGAGTACAATGTGCAGTAATTAGAATGTGAAATAACAGCAATATTTCTTACTACAGATATACTCAGTATAATATATCAGCCCCTCAATAACAAGATTTAATTGTTTTGTCATTTACTCCTGTGATATATTTACAGATATAATGCATTTTGAATTTTGAAGGTGCACTCCATGAAATCAGGATAGGATGAATTTTTTAAGAGAAGGAGGTACACTTTTTAATATATCTTACTTGGTCATATATACTGCTGTGTGTACTTTAACTTAACCTTTTCCATAACTTAATAAGAAATTACTAACCTACTCATTGCATTTATTAAACATATACAGGTGACTTCATGATGTTCTGAATTTGTGTCCTAATACTTTGAATTAGAATAATCCATCCAGCTATTACAATTAGGGCAGAGTTATCAAGGAATTTTCCTATCTTATATTTTTTAATATTAACATCTTATTTGTATGTGCATAAGCATAACTGTTTGGCTTTCCTGAAAGAGTCAAGTTCATGTAACATTTTTCACCTGCCCTGCAAAAGTCGACTTTGAAAAGTGACTTTTGCCTGTCTTCCTTCTGTGATCACAAGGTTCAATCACTCCATGTTTTAGATTGTTATACTGAGTTCTTGCATCATGGTCTACCACTAAACTTGGCTTAGGCCCAACAAGCCGTAAGAAACTTTTGTACTCATTCAGGTCGCAGACTTTCTCACAGCAACAGGAAGCCTTGAAGGACCAAGGTGCCTGTTTTGCTTCCCCTTTTTATTCAGACTATATTTTTAAAATCTAGGCTATACATGAGGAGACAAATCCCAGCAACACTGGACTAGCTGAGACGAGAACAGCATTTCTGATACCATATTGTAAGTAGCTTGATGGAAGAAAATAGCTTACAAGACCATCACTTGTGAGTTGTATGATTCCAAGTGGTAGCAAAGCAATTAAAGAAATTGTTTTGTCTGTTCACTGCTATTATGTGGTTCCTTTTCAATTAATATGTTTTATTTATTTATATTTAATGACACCCATAGAGAAAGAAACACCAAGTTTGCGCAGAAATCCAATTATACCACAAATGAATCCAGGCTTAACTCTAGATGGACAAATGACTCAAAGCAGTTGCAGGGACAAAAAGCTGCCATGTCACTGAGTGCAACTTAAGCACAACACCATACACATGAATCAGACTTGACTATCAAAGCCCTGCTCCAACTCACCAGACTGGTCTAGTACCAACCAGATGTCTTGAATATATAGATGAAAACTGATCTCTCTCTTCTTTTGTAATTGAGCTACAATTGCTTCCTTTTAGTGATTAGATAATCAAATGTGTAATTAAAAACAAAAAAAGTGAAAGGGAGACAGGAAGAAATAACATTTGTAGCAAAATTCTGAACAATTACTGACTAACAAAATACTGACAAATCACCTTTGGGGGAAATTTGAGGTTCACCTGTAAGCCTGATAAAAAACTATGGTACTTGAACACAGGTTATTTAACGTATTTATTTAAGCAGGGATTGAAAATGCTTGGTTCACCTTCTTGAAAACAAGACCGAATTAAACCATTTCATGATTGAAAATGCAAAATCCTTATAAAACATTCGGAGGTCAGATAACAAGCGAATCAGAGGTATACAAAATCAAATAGGTTGTAGACATACAATGTGAGAATATTATTTTTCAGTGCTCACCTTCTCTAGACTAATCCCTCAGATATGCTTAGAATTTTATATTAACCAGTTATGGGAAAACCCAGATGCTTTATCAAAAATGTAGCTGCCAGCCCATTTCCCTGACTGCAAAGTGATTCTCAGTGGAAGAGACTTGGAAAAGGCACTTTGTGGCAACTTACTCATCTATAACAGAAATAATTATTATGTTTCTGAGAAAAAAACGCAAACCCAAAACTATTTAAATGGGATTGAAAATGAAACAACAGGTGTCAAAATATCTGAGAGCACTTTAAAGCACCATTAAATTGCACATATTTTAGAAAAAAAAATAAAATAAACAACAATCATTAAGTCTATATAGCCTCTGAGGGTTATAAAGGATATATTTTGCATATTTTATAATAAGATTATATTGAAAATGCAAAGGGTTGAGTTAAACAAAGAAAGAGAATCTGTTTAATGGAATAGCTATAGGGGTGGAGAGAAGACACTCATCACACATCACAGTCCCCCAAGCATTTATCTGACTAAAAATATGCTACTAAAAGAAATGTTTGATTGAATGTGAGACTCAGTAACTTTTCTCATAATGCCCATAAGTTTTAGTGGCAATAAACTTAGTACTTAGCAAAATTTTAGAAAATGCTGTGCAGGCAGATGGTGAATATGTACATAAAGTCTATCCCAAGGCAGCAAATACTCTCTTCTGCTCCTGTAATGATCACTCAGTTCTAGTGTTTAGACCTAGGGATCAAATTTTTGCAACACTGCAGTTTGAAGTGTAGAACTCATTTATGGGATTTTCATTCTTATTGAAGTCAGACTGAGTTGCAACAGTGGGCTCAGTGCTTTGATGGCACTGGAGACTGCCATGATGCAGCTAAGGAGTCACTCCCAGAGTAAAAATCACTCCACTCTCCCAGTTTTAGGTTCATTATGTGCCAGGCTGGTGTCTCAGTCTTAATCTTTCTTAAGGAAGATGTTTCAGAATACAATTCTGAAAAGCAGTTTAAAGATTTGTGTGTCCTTGCTTTAGCATGTAGAAACTTGCAATACAAAACACAATATAGCAGACCTACATTTACAGCAAAGTTTTGTTTGCTCATTAGTTTGTATCTTGTACATATGCTTGTATTTATGTTTGCCTGACAGTTTCTCTCCTTGGTGCTATTATTAGCTTATTACTTGAATAATTCCTACAGTGACTGGTAGATGTTGACTGCTGAAGTATAAGCTGAAGGATAATACAACACCATCCTATGGCTATTTGAAAAGTAGCTACAATTTCCAGCACTGTATAACATTATGTCCAGGAGGGGTGGTGGGATCTGCAGTGCTGGAGGTTTCCAAGATTTAGCTTCACAATGCAAGGACTGACCTAAGACCAGGAATACTTTCCTCTGTACAGGTTGTACATGAAATCCCGTATCAGCCATGCTGTGATTACGAACAGGACAAAGGACCCTGTGGTGTTATGCCAGCACTCCACATTCCTGACTTGGGGATTTCAGGCAGGAAAATATACTTGTGATCATTCAGGCATACAGGAAATCCTGGACCTCTGACACCATGCTGTAAAATTCATCAGTGCATCCATGTATGGAGCAGGACAATGTCATGTGGAATGTGACTGACTTGCTGCCATATGCAGATTGACTTTAGAAAATGTGGCCAGTCGGTCCAGTTATTATGTTTTCTAGCACTAGAGGTTGAGATACTTGGAGACAAAGAGAGGAAAAAATATAACACATTGTCTAGATATTTCAAAAGTGAGGATCATCACAAAATTGACCACATACTGCAGTAGGGTGATTCAGTTTGCATCCCTACAAAACAAAACAATATAGAATACCACCAGCTGTTCTCATTAGTTTTTTTTCAGCTTGGTAAGTTTGCTGTGTTTTGGGTTGGGATATAAAAGCTATGTGTTCCAAGGAGACTAATAAAGAAACTTCCAAGACTAGCTACAGAAAAATTAAAAAAAATGTGTGTATTCAGACAACACGTTGTGTGTCAACTAGGTATTCAAAACACACATTTATACAAGAGCCTTAAGAAATATATACATATTCCAGAGGAATATCTTTACAAAATTTACTTCTAACTTGTATTAGCAAAACTATTGACATCTATATTTACATAAGCAGTCCTTAAAACTAAATATAAAGAATCAGTTACCCCCTGTAACTGATTATGAAAAGAAATCTGATTGCCATGAATATTACAGATTATTAAAGTAGGGAAATAGCAATGAAATTTTCGTTGTTATTAAAGAAAAAGCTATTGGTGTGGTGTCCAGAAAAAAATTCATAAGTGAGTTTTCAAAACGGAAAAAAAAGTGCCTTCTAAGGGGACAATCAGTATTTTCCTGTGCTTTTTCCCTTCCTTTTGCTTTCATAAAACAAATTGCTGTATTTTCCATTTTCTCAAATAAACTATAACTTTGCAGATTTCATTTTAAAATATGAACACGTTCATCTGAATGAATACAGAGACAGGCTTAATAGGCTGAGTTTGTTATTGTGTCTCATAGTCAACAAGATACTAATTTAATCCAATCCACAATTTAATTATACCCATAGTCTCAAACATCTTAAACTGAACCTTTGTGTAACAGCCAAGACCACGATAAATCTGAAAGACGACGTCTCTGATGCAACCAGACAACTGCAGCAGCAACAGAAATAACAAGAACCAAAAACATTAACTGAAATGGCAATCAACAGTCTAGTAACTCATTTTGTAGAGTAACTAATTATATCATCACCTTTTCCTATGATGCTTCTCATGACTACATTGTGAAGATCTTATTTTGCTGTATGGTTATACTGTAAGTCTAATCAACTCCTGACAGCTGACATACACACTTTTCATTTTAAAGCAGTATGAAAATGTGTCCTGTTCAAGCACATGACCAGTGTGATCCAAAGAAGCACAGAAAACTGTCTAGTACAGTCAACATTACTGTACAGAAGTTGAGTTTCCACATATGGGCAGAAAAACTCTCCTCACTCATCTAGAAAAGTCATAATCATGTGGCAAAATCTGAAAATTAACATTTTTTTGTAGAAGGTCAAATTACCACAGTTTTGTGCTGTAGGAAGTAGTTGTCTTTCACAATTTCATTGAGCTTTTCCTTCCCTTTTCTTTCTTGTATTTTTTGGAGATAAAATGATCTTTAGCAAGCAGTGCCAAACTAGCTGTGCAGAAAGCTGCTGTTTTCTGGAGAATTTTCTTCATGTTTCTGGGGGACAGACAGAGAGATTCACATAAACTGTGATGTATTTTAGCAAAGGGTACAAAAAACAATTTCTGACAGCCTACATGAGCAACAATTCATGACCTTCTTCCTATTTTTGTCCTAATTCCTAGCTTTACATCCAGCCAACTCTTCTCATTCCCACAGTTTTCAAATTTGAACTGAGCAAACCTATAACACTTACTCTTCACTTAAGTTTGGGCCCAAACTCTGATGACAACCTTTTGAAGGATATTCATCACAGTTAGTTTGGTTTGGTTTTGTTTGTTTGTTTGAACTTGTGCATGACATTCACTTCAAGGCAGGGCATGTAGTATCCTATTTTACTTGTTCAGTGGCTGGGGTCCAGATCTCAATATTTCAGTAATATCTCAGTTACCATGGTCTATTAACTCACTGAACTTATCTGCTGCAGTACAGAAATATTATGCAATTTTAAAAGTGTCAGGTGGCAGAAACAGTGATTTATTATTAGGTGTTCACTAAAAATTATATACAGAATACAAAGTTCCTGATGGTTTTATTTGTTTCACAAACTAAATCCATCCTCATTGAAACAGAATCTGTCTGTGAGTTCTGCTTCACAGATAATATTTCTTTCTTTTTTTTATAGTGATTCCTTTTGACAAATAGACTGGGGGAATTCAGCATCAGCGTCCTTCACCTCATGTATAATCCAGCTCCTAAATTTGATCTTCTTTCACTGACAAGGTGTTCCACATCTTGACTGTTTATCTGCTGAGTTCCCTGAAAAATTATTATATGCCTGGCATTCATGCCCTTACTATAGGAAGTCAATTCTCTTTAAGATGGTTGTCTTGCAGTGATGTTCAATATTGTAAGAAGAACACGGAAGCTGAGCCCACAAAGGTCAGTGACTCTGTAAAGTAGTTTTCTTTGCTGAAATAAGTATTTGTAAACCTGTAGTTTCCAACTACATTCTCAAGTGTGGGTTGACCTGTTTGTTCACATGTGAAATCTTTCATCATTGCATCAAACCTCATATTTCTATGATGTCTTTTGACATTTGTTTTTTTTAGTGCTTCTAAGTCCTAGGTTTAGTTCATTTAAATCACATTCTCAGACTTCCTGTGAAATAAGACCTGCCAATAATCCAGAGTTTTAGACAGACAATACAGGAAGCTTTGTGTTACCCTGACTTGGGATGGGTCTTTCTCTGTTCTGCCATAACATGGTGAAACAGAGGGACAAAAAAAAAAAAGAAAAAAAATTTCCTTGGCCAACTGTAGTGATCTGATTTTTTAGTGTCCGTAGCTTTAGGTTTCTTTGCAAGCACTGAAACTGGAAAATTAGATAAAAGTGCCATGTGGGTCCTTTTAAAAATATAATGGTATGTTTCATAATTTACCAGAGAAGAGTTAGCATATATGTATTAATGCCCTTTTTAGTACCACTTAAACAGTCAGTTAGAGCTGATCTTAGCAGAGTCTTGCTAAAGTGTCAGCTGGAATTTGTTAGTCACAGAATCAGAGAATCACATAATCATTCAGGCTGGAAAAGACCTCTGAGATTATCAAGTCCAACATTTGACCACACTGTCAAGTAGACCATAACACTCAGTTCAGTGTCCAGTCATTTCTTGACTACATCCAGGGATGGTGACTCCACCACATCACTGAGCAGCCCACTGCAATACTTGACAACCCCTTCCATGAAGAAATTCTTCCTGATGTCCAACTTTAACCTCCCTTGGTAGAGATTGAAGCTATGTCCTCTCCTTCTGTCAGTAGTTGCCTGGGAGAAGAAATCAACCCACACTGGGATACAGACTTCTTTCAGGTAGTGTTGGAGAGTCACAAGGTCTTCCCTGAACCTCCTTTTCTCCAAACCAAACAACCCCAGCTCCTTTGGCTGCTCCTCATGAGATTTGTTCTCCAGTACCTTACCTAGTTTTGTTTCTCTTCTCTGGACATACTACACCACCTCAGTGTCCTTCCTGAACTGAGGGGCCAGTGTCAAGTACAGGGGGACAGTCACTGTCCTGGTCCCACTAGCCACACTATTCTTGATAAAACCAAGATGCCATTGGCCTTCTTGGTCACCTAGGTACACTGCTGGCTCATGTTCAGCTGCTGTCGACTGGCACCCCCAGGGTCCTTTTCTTCTGGGCAGCTTTCCAGCCACTCTGTCCCCAGCCTGTAATGCTGCCTGGGGTTGTTGTGGCACAGCACCAGGACCTGGCACTTACAGAATCATAGAATCATAGAATCATAGAATAGATTGGGTTGGAAAAGACCTCCAAGATCATCAAGTCCAACCCCTGATCCAACTCCAATTACTGTATCATGGCATTAAGGGCCAAATCCAATCAATTACTTGACCATACTGCTGGCCTTGCCCCATTGATCCAGCCTGTCCAGGTCCCTCTGCAGGGCTTTCCTACCCTCCAGCAGATCCATGCTCCCACCCAACCCGGTGTCATCTGCAAACTTACTGCAAGTACATCCATACCCTCATCCAGGTCATTGATAGAAATATCAGACAGGACTGGCCCCAGTACTGAGCCCTGGGGAATCTCACTAGTGTCTGGCCACAAGCTGGATGCTGCACAAGTCCCCAGCACTCTCTGGGCCCAGTCATTCAGCCAGTCTTTTACTCAGTGAAAAGTGCACCTGTCCAAGCCACAGGCTGCCAGTTTCTCCAGGAGAATGTTGTGGGAAAGAGCATCAATGGCTTTATTAATAAAAAATGTAGGTAAAGAATATCCACAGCCTTCCTCTCATCTACTCATCTGTTGAAGAAGGAGATCAGATTACATAGCTGAAACCTTAGACGAATATAATCCAGTGGCTGTTCTAAGTACAAGGTCAGCCATGTCTATTGCCTGAAGCAGTGATCCAGAAGGAAACAGAAGGTTCATTGGCATTTGACAAAAGAATATTCACCTTCTTTAGGAGTCTCTTCACATACTAAAACTTGTGTTTTGTATGTACTTTAAAGCTGATGACACTATTTTACAAAAATAGGTAAAGGGCACTAGTATTTCTGGGTCATTACTGGGTTTTGATTGAATCTAGACATATCAGTAGCCTATTACTTTAGGGTAAATTTGCAATTACTTTAGGGTTTTGGGTGAATTGACCCTAGCCCTGTCACTGATGGATTCAGTGATGCTTAGCTTCTCATTTAGGTCCCAATTACATTATGCCTTTTCCCCATAATATTTCAGTGTATCATATGATGACTTTTTTATACAAACTCTTCTTTCTCCAAGGCATGTCTTTCAATAATCTCCTCATCACCAATATTCCAACCACTTAATGGGCTGCTGTTTTCTTTTAGAGATGAATAAAGCCCTAAACAGTAATTTATTACTCCAGCATTTCACAGTGTCTCTTGAAAAAAAAAAGTTAAAAAATTTGCTGCTTAACAACATAGAGATAACCACAAATACAGAGTTTTAGCATTCTGCATGCAATACTAGCCTTTTTGAAGTGTTACTATAGATAGCAACTCATTCCACTGCTTTTCAGTGGGGCAGACCTCTTCATTCCCATACCTCTTTAGGCATATGCATTTTGTTTTATCATCTGGCTACTTTTAAAACAGTGCTAGCAATGAAGTTCTTTCTTTCTGAACTGTCCTTCAAAGACAAAAAACTTCCTTAAGGGTTGTGATTTTATACAGAAATATATTCCTGTTCTTTGGGATTGTAATGGATCAAAAACTTGTTTCAAAAGCACAGTTAACAAAGAAACTTTTTTCACCAGGAAAAAATCTGACTGAACTTTGGGCTAAATATTTGAATGTGCTTCCCAGAGCTGTGCGTTAGAGATCACTCCTAACAAGTAACAGTTTTAGACTAGAGAAAACGGTTGATATAAACATTTTCAAGGATCTTACAGAACAGTGATCTACCTAAACTTCATTACCTATTACTTTTAAAATCTGAATGCTAAACAACAGGATTTCAAGTAGAAGGGCAATTGAAAACTGAAAATTGAAATCATTAATAATTTGTTTCATGAATTTCAGAAACAGACTTCACCTCCCAGAACCCCGTTGTAATGAGGTGTGTTGACAGCTGTCTCACCGAAATCTGAAAAAAAACCTGTCATCTTCTAAATTCTCATTTCCTTTAAAATGTAAACATTTTAGTAGCTAAAACACTGTCAGAAACATTTATGCTTGCAGTCATTATAGACGAGATCAAAATAAAGACCTTGTGTTCAAAGTTTACTTAAAGTTTTCTGAATTACAGGTTTATACTTGTTTATTTAAAGCAACAGAACTGAATCAGCACCTGCTGTAATAACAGAAAAGAAAGGGGGAAATTAAAACTAAAATTAAAAAGGAATCACCTTAGGAATTTAAACAAATATGTAAATGAACTACTTTACTGATGAGTATCTTGATGTTAAGGAGCTGCAGACAGTTAAATTTTGTTTTAATTTCTTTCTCTTCTGAATCAGCAGAAGCTGACCATCTGCAACTACCCAATATCAGGATACTTAGAACAATGGTAGATTATTTTCACCTGCTTGTTCATTTGTAATCTCTTAGAGATTTCTTATTTAGCTTCATGACAAAGATGGAATTTTTTTAAAAAATTACATTAGTCTTTTTTTGCACATAAATTTTGGCATGTTTTGTTAACCTAACCCATCATTAGCAGAGTTTAGTGCTAGCAGTAAGATTTATAGCACTATATGCAAGAATTTCTCCCTATCAGTCACAGAGGCATTTTAATAGAGAGATTAATTTTTAATAATATCTGTTTGCAACTTGTATATTATCGCAAATGTCAAATCAGACTTTCCTAGGGAGGAAACTGTCTTTTTTTTTTTTTTTTTATGTAGAACATATTTTCTCAGTTAGTCTGTGTTTTTGGGTTTGGTCTTATGTCTTAAAGCACCAATGTTGGTTAACAAATTACTGGCTTAGGTGTTCCAACCTTAGCTGGCTCTAAAAGCAGAAATTAAGGAGAACTTAGAAACCAGATAGAAATGTGTTGTAGTTTTAGTTAAAAGCAAAGAATTTGTTGTGAACTTTTACACACCACCATGTAATTCAGCCCCTGTCTGAGCTGGATCAGGGAAGACCTGCCGGAAAGGTGGGTCCCTGAAGTGAAGCAGCCAACGAACCAGGAGACAGGAGATAAAGGCAGGCGCACACCAGAACTCTCTTCCGGTACCTGTTTTTTTTTTTCTCTCTGGAGCACCACGGACTCTTGGAGCCTCTTCCAGGGGACCGCCTTGCCTCAGCAGAGCTGTCTCTCACCGCAGCCACAGCCACCTTTCATTTACAGAAAGACCAGGAAGACAGAAGGCTTCCCACTGACTGCAGCATGAAAGCCAAGGCATTCTCAGTGTTTCAACAAGAGTCTTAAAATGTCATCTATAAATAATACATGGGAAAAATCTGCGATTTTTCATTAAAAATTCAGTGCATGTATAACTACAAAAAAGATTAAAAGCCTGAGAAAAGATGGAATCTTTCACTATAAAAATCCGTTTAACTCTCCTGTCAACTGTCTACTGTCTTCACTTGCAAAAGGTTCTGCCCTTTGCGGCATGATCAATAATTTTCACTTTCAGGTGGAACTTTCAAAACAAACTGGCTAATTAATGAGTACATAGAAAATACATATTCATGCCTTCACAGAAAACTTTTTGAAATTAATTGTCATGTATATTTATGAAAGCATAAGTTGCAAACCAGCAGACTGTGATGTCAAAAAAGACTGTGTGTGTCATTATCAAATGAGACTGAGAGAGTAGGGTCTGGCTAGTAGAAAACACTTGTTAGTACGGGGTATTTCAGATATTATGTAAAATAGTACATAAAATAACAATCAAGTTTGCACCACTATGAAAATTTCTCTTCAAAGAAAGACTTCAGTAGTTTTAAATACAAAAATTTAATGAGGAGGATGTTTATGCATATTTAGGATATGAGGAAATTATTTATTACTGTGTTTCTTGAGCTCTTCCCTCACTCTTCATTTGAACCTTGAAGTTATAAGACTATTCCATTTTATGATCTTTACGATCTGTTGTTCCTCCAGTGGCACTCTAATTACAGACAGAAGATGAGAATATGAAGAGTTATGGCCTTGTTTACTCCAGACATCAGAAAAAGCCTTCACTGGAGGTGTAATCAAGTACACCAAAAAGTCAGGACGCCAGGTGTCCAAGAAAATCTGTTCTGAGTCTAGCATAGACTGCAGTACTTCATGATTTTTCATTGAAGGCTAGTAGGATCTAACCATTTCTCTTTTAAACAGCCTAAACATTTCATCAGAAATAAACCACTGGAAAGAAACATATGTCAGACTTGTGAATATCCTCTCCTTCCTTTTAGAGAATAAAAGAAACAACATTCTTAGTGGTGGGAAGTGATAGAAATGGACAGGTTATAACGCTGGAAAGGTAGAAAGGGAGTAAAGTCAAAAGAGGGGAAGGAACCAGTGAAATAAAGTTTATGAATCATTTCTTCCTGGTTTCATCAAAAGTGTCAAGTCAAATCAATAATTCTTTGCAGCTTTGAATGTTGTAAAGCTTTCAGCAGTACTTGAGCTCTCACCATCCAATAGAAGAATTTGGGGTGATATCTTTTCAAAAAATGTCTTTAATGATTCATTTATGCATAAAGGTGCACAGGAGCATGGCTTTTATAATTATTCTAGGGTATGGCTTTCTTATCCTGCAATATCTTAGGCTTTCTTATCTTGGGCTAGATCTGAAAATAAAGTTTATCAGTGATGTCTGATTAGGAACCACTCAGCAGTTATGCCTTTGTATTTAGCCAAGCCTTGAACTATAAAATGACTCTTCAATACCTAAAAACATCCACTGACTGATATAGTGTTATCAGACACACAGTTTTAACCTGACATTGCCCCTTTAATTGGTTTATCACTAATTTTAATTGGTCCTTAAACCATCACATTGTGTCTCCTTTGTACTGTCAGAGTTTGTTTATGTAACATGTTTTTCCAGCAATTCATTTGATTTTGCTGCACTGCTATTTCTTTACATAAATCATTTTTATTTGAACACTCATTTTCAGCACAGACTGGGAAAATTTCACTAAGAAAAAATTATTTTGACACTACAGTTATTTATTATCTTTGGTCAGCCCTTTGACACTTGCCATCAGTGGAGCAGCAAAGCAGTCCCAGTCCCTTAGGTAATTAGTTCGTACTAGTGAATCAAAGCCCATAATAATTTCTATTCCCAGAATCAACCAGAGAAACATGTGTGAGGGGGTGTGCATGCGCATGTGTGTTCGTACTGGAGAATATGTGCTAGGGGATGCATGAGAGAGAGGCGAAAAACCTTGGAAACCCCAACCCTGTTCATATGATTGTGTGATTGGTCCCATTTTGCTCTATCCATCTTACCTTATTGGAAGCTCCTTAACTGACGAATGAGGACTTTATCAAGCTTGGCAGGACTCATTATGTCTGTGATTTTCCTTGAAATGTATCTGTCATGCAGCTCAAAATTAAATTGCCAGTTTTGGGCCTAACCAGAGAAAGGGCAGTGACTCAAACACTCAGAAGGGAATGAATGATTAATGCAGTTTATAGACAGAATGGCACTTTTTCTGTCTCATGCTCCTTTTGTATGTAATCTCCAGTGGTTCAGCTTTGGATGGATCTAATGAAAAAAGACTGGATGTTTTCCACATCTCTTCAGAGCATGCCATACGATTTATCCACTGACAAAATGAGCTAATGAAATGTCACCTTGGACAGTTTGCTGAAGGATTGATGGGATGAAAGTTTTGTACTTTATTTAACTTTTGCAAGAAAAATGAATAAGTCCTCCAAACTCTGTATGATAGAGAGATCCATTATGGCTTCGTACTCTGGGAGAGCATCTGCACTGGGATGGAAAAGAAGGCTGTGGCAAAGAGGTGAGAATAATGTAAAACAAACAATTACTTAAAAACCTGGGTACATGGCTTCACTGAACTCAAAGATATATACTTCAGTTGAGACACGTAACTTTTTGAAACGTCCTTCTTCAGTACTACTTCTGCCCTTTAAAAAAAATCAGTCTCAAAAATCTAGTCATTCACCTCATCTGATTGATGTATCATTTATAAAAACCAAATTGTGATTTCAATCTTCTCCTTACACACCATCCTTTTACATCCCTTCACCTTGGGGATACTTTTGGGATACAATGCTTTCCAACTTCCGTAAAACTAATGAATAATGAGTTATTACACTCTGACTTATTAATGAGTTATTGTTCTGATTCTTTCTGAGAACCAAAAAAAACCCCAAACCAGGAATACTATCCTGGTATGCTTGCTATTGGTAACTAAGAGTTCCGGGTGTTTACTTACTCCCAACTTATCAGCATAGGGATAAGAGAACTAGAAGGGTGAAAGTGAGAAAACTTGGTTGAAATGAGAACAGTTCAATAATTTAAATAAATAAAATAAAACAATAATACAGTTGTAATGAAAATGGGGAAACAAAAAATAAAAAAAAAGAGAGAGAGGGAAATAAAATCCAAGAAAGAAAAGTCATGCAAATGAAAAACAATTTTTCATGACCAACAAGACGATGCCCCATCAGTTCCTGAGCAGTGGCTCATAGCCAGATTTTCCGCAGGTTTACATGCTGAGCAGAATGCCTTATGCTATGGGGATACTCCTTCGGCCAGTTGAAGTCAGCTCTCCTGGCTGTGTTCCCTCCCAATTCCTTGTGCACCCCCAGCCTTCTTGCTGGTGGGATGGGGTGAGGAGCAGCAAACACTGTGTGAACTCTGTGTGAACACTGTTCAGCAGTAATAAAAACATTTGTGTGTTATCAGCTCTGTTTCCAGCACAAATCCAAAACACAGCTGCATACCATATACTGAAGAAAATTAACTCCACCTTAGTTAAAACCAGCACAACTGGTCACTTAAGATTTTTTCTTAATGAGGGATGTAGATAAAAATCTTTTCACGGAGCAAACTATTTTCTTGACTTCCTTCCCCTTGCTACCCTTATGCCATGCAAGCATATTTTCAGACTCTCTGGAGCTTATTCTTTTAATCCATAATTGTATAAAAATAATATTATCATCAAAAATACATCCATCTACACAGTACAGGCCTTTGAAAGAAAGGTAGTAGATCCCTTGTGCTGTTGTAGCTGCTTATTACCCTCCTCATAGTAGATTTGTTAATACAGTGAGTTTCCTAGCTGTCCATTTCTTGACTCCTTTTGCTGCTGCTTGCTGGGGCAGGTGTAAACTATACTTCTGATGCGTCTATATCAAGAACAAGAGGAAGCACGAACATCTTCCTTTGGAACTATCACAGCTGGTTAGAGTCTGGTGCAAATAATGCCAAGGTCGTGGGTTCAGTCCCTGGAGGAGCCATTCACTGAAGAGCTGGACTTGAAGATCCTTGTAGGTCCCTTCCAGCTCAGAATATTCTGTTATTCTGTGAATAGACAAGTACAATAATTAGAGTAATAAGAACAAGTTCAGAGTTTCCAATTGCAACTACTAAGAGTTGTTTTGGAAATTACCCTATTTGCCTTTGATTTGAAAATTATGTACTGTAACCAGCTTTTCCACACCACTAACTGCATGTGCAGTAACACCATTCAGCAGGATTTCCTTTAATATTTTATGACATATATGTGTGTCAAAACCAAACTATACCTCTGAAATGCTACCTATTTTGCAAAAAATATTATATGTATTTGTGTCTGTTTTTCTGCACATAGCACAAGATGATGTCCTTGAGTACAGTGGGCAAAAGATCATGTTTCATGCAGCTCCATGGATGTGAAAGCAGTGAAAACAACTTGGTGTATTGAACATGTGGTTCTTTGCCAACTATTTTTCATCAACAGAAGGAAAGAAAATCTGTGCTGAACTGTTCAGCTGGTTACCTGAAAGACAAAGGTAAGGATAAGATTAGTTCATCTCGTGCTGCTATACCCATAGTACTGCAAAGCTTTTAGATGATAGTGTTATCTTACATATTACTAATGTATAAAGTCTTAGAATATTCATGCTCAACTGGGTGAGTTAAGGACTAAATTAAAGAACATCTCCTCTGAAGGCTCTTGCAGGAAAAGTTAAACATAATCTTTCTTTTTATTTTACAGCAATTTTTACAGCAGGGTCTTTTTAGTTATTGTTTGACATGGTCTGCTCCAGCACTCTCCTGCAGACTACATGGCAGTCCTGCAAAAATTCAGTGAAAACATTAACTGCTGGTCCCTAAGAGAGAAAAGAAGACATAAAAAACCAAAACACCTCTCAGTCAAGGGCTGAATACTTCTCTGGACATAATACTTTCTGATTTATGTGGGGTAAAATCTCTTCTGAGATTAATTTAGCCAGGTGGAGTCAAACAGCTTCTTATTACCAGCACTGTCAATATATAAGTCTCCATTACTTCCCATGAAGATATTTAACAGAAGAAAAGTGAATACACAGCAAGTATTGTTATGGATAACCCTTTAGCAGAATACTTTATTACCTTTGCAGAAAGAACTATTCTATTCACAAGCCAACAATCTGACAGCAAAATCTATGTTCAACATCAGAGGAATAATTTTAAGTTTGTACTGACAAACACCCCAGAATACTAAATCTAGAATTAAAATTGACTGTGCATCCTTGGTTCACACCAGTGGACACACACACTTCAGTTTCGAAACAGTTTTCATGTTGAAGATTACATAATTCTTTTTTATTTTTCAATAAACCTTTTAATTCACTAATATTTTGGTATGCATTTACATAAATATTGGATCAGTACTTATTTTCTCCTTGTTGCTTTGTCTATGCTTTCTTTAGGGTTCAGTACTAAAACCCTATTCTGTCACCTAATACTGCACACATAAAACAATGAGATTTCTCTTACTACATGTAAGTATCCCATATTTATGTTTCATTTCTGTGAGACAACAAGGAGAATCTCTAAAATTTGATGTTGAAGTATAATAAGAAAAGTCAAACAAACTCATAAACTCTTACTGCCCAAGCTAAAACATCTATAACTTCAGGGTTTTTAGATAATTCAATAGCATGTACCACTTAAAACATTTAAAAGGTAACTTTATCTTCAAGTAGTCAGCACTTCTGCAAATGAGATTTTAGGACTCCTGTCATGTATTTTAAAAAATGAGCCACACAAAATTAGTTTGATTTAATTTTGGTATGGGGAGAGAATTCAATTTCTCGTTGCAGGTTTCAGTAACCTTGACTATCTGCTATCTCCTTACTATCTCGTTCCCAGTTCAGCTTCTGACTGCAATAACTGAAGAAGTCTTCCTTCAGTATTGTAGAGTCAAGATGTGGGCACCAGATAGCTCTTAACTCGAACAAGGATACAGAGATTTGTCTAGGACAAGAGGGCACGGGCTTAAGTTCTGTCAGGGGAGGTTTAGGTTGGATATTAGAAAGAAGTTCTTTCCAGAGAGAGTGATCAGGCATTGGGATGGGCTGCCCAGAGAGGTGGAGGATTCACCATCCCTGGAGGTTTTTAAGATGAGGCTGGATGTGGCACTGAGTGCCATGATCTGGTAATCACAGTGGG